>CM052722.1:24059148-24107756 GCA_028551405.1 Uromys caudimaculatus | reverse complement strand
GGGGGGGTTGGTGGGAGGAGGAATTCCCTCACAGAGGCGGGGAGGGGGAGGGGACAAGGGGTTTCCAAAGAAAAGGGGAATCATCGGAAATGTAAATAAAATATCAAAAAAAAACACATTACTAAATATATATTACAAAATAACTTTGAAATGAAAAAAAAAAAAATGAAGGTAGTGATGTATGTCTACCTTACAGTGCTATCACCCAGGAAAGAATGTGAGAGTAAGCTATCTTGCACTTTCTAATAATTGGTCTAATCATTATGACCATGCTTGGAGAGGGACTTGGAGAATCTTCCCTTCTGGTTAGAATGGAGAAAAGGAAGAAAAATTGTTTTCCAAAGGCAGAAATCTCTGTTGCATGCATTACTGGAGCCCCAGCCTCATTTCTACGTGAAGTGTAAATGTAGGAACCTGGCTAAAACTTAAACCTGGCAAATGACCCTTTCAGCCAAGAGCAGAGTTGGAAATCTGTAAGGAAAGCAAAACATTCCCTAGAGACAAAACCCAAAGCACAGCTGGTAGGTATAATTTTAGGGTCAATTCTTGACCATCTTATTTTGAATTAATAGATGGTTTGGAAATAGGTGGATTATAGCCACTGGCAAATAGGAAACAGCTTTTGTGAAATCATTCTTACAGATGGCTGGGCACTCATGGCTATTTCATAGCTAATGAACTAGGCATAAAGTACTCGAAAGGCCTCTCAAAAATGTATCAAGGAAAAGGCAGGCTAGAGCTGAGGTTGGTAGCTCAGTTGGTAGAATGCTTGCATATTGTTCATCTCCAGACCTCATAAAACTGGGCACAGTGGCATGCATGTCCCTGGAATCATAGAACGCAGAAGGTAGAGGCAGGATTTGAAGTCATCCTTGGCCACATAGCCAGCTTGAAGGCAGTCTGGGCTACATGAGATCTGCTCTTATAAACCAACAATGAAAACTTTCAGATAATATCACTAACTGTAAACCTCTCTTTAAGTATAAAGAAACAAAAAATAACAAGCCTTCATTTTTTGTGTGTGTGTGAACCTAACAATTAGACCCTGAGTAAAGATAAAGATAGATGTCTAGTCCACCCCTCCTGTTTTAGGAAGGAGATGGGAGTTAGCATGTCGAACAGAAAGCTCGAGTGTACAGCTGGTGAGTAGCCATAATAGGACTAAAAGCCCACTTCCCTTCACATCTGTGTTCATTCCTACCCCCACCCTACCCCATTTCTTCCCTCAGCATTATCAGAAAAACAGGAGTTGATGAATGGATGTTATTTCTAACCTGTATCAATCATATCTCCACTATCCTGCCAGCCTCAGAGGAAGATGCCAAGAAAAAGAACCACCACCACCCCTAGGTCACCTCTACTAGGGTGATTAATGCTACCCCCAAATGGTTTTTAGTAGGTTTTCAAGCCTAAGGGTGGTCAGCAGTCCTAGGATGGTGATAAAGATCCACCCAGAAGCCCTAGAGAAGGCAAACTAACACAATAAAAAGAAAGAAACCCACCTGAGAGCCTTTGGTGATGAAGAGCCCCACAACCTTGCCTTCCTTGAAGCAGGGTCAGACTGCTGGGTATAAGGCCACCATTTGAATTCTTCATAACCAAAAACCACAGGACAATCACTTTAATTTTGCACTAGGCCTCTCAAGTTAAGTGATACAGCTGGTGCTTTTTCCTCTGTGACAACCAGGAAGAGTTGGCCTGTATACAACCACTACTCTAGCCCTAGACTGTAGTACAAAAAGATACTAAATTAACCTGGTGAGGGCTTTCTACCCCCCATAGACCATTTATGTTCCCAGATGAAAGACACACATAGCCTTATATTTTTAAATATATCAGGAGAAAAGAAAGGAAAGCCACCATAGGTTAACTAAGCCATAAAAACATGACCATTATAGGCTGGCCAATGGGAGCCAAGAGCAGTCCAGATGAAACATAGTAAATAATAAGCAATAATTCGGTGTTATCGATATGGAAATAGTTCTAACAACATGAAGGGTAGGCAGTTGTCCAGCTGTTGTGCTGCCTAAGGCATATTTAAAAATACAAGGCCGTGTGTGTGTTTCATCTGAGAATATAAATGGTTTAAGGCAAAAAAAAAAAAAGTGCCGAGATTATTTTTTTTACTACACTAGATAAATGGGACAGAAGGAAAAGCCTTGAGAATTTATCCCCTCCGTGACTTCAGGGAGGGAATAATGTTGGGAAAGGCGAGAGGAGAATGAGAGGGCTGCAGCCTTGGACTTTTTCCTGCCAAGGCAGATGCCACCATACCTTCCGACAGAGCAAGCCACTCCAGTCCCTATAAGTGTGGGAAGGAAGGCACAGCTGAGGGAATGTGCCAGGGGCAGCGGTGTCTAACGGGATAAACTCCCACCGGCCTGGCCGCTACTGCGGGAGACTTTGGAATCAGGAAGTTAGAGGGACCCGGCCCAGGCTCAAGACTTCAGGTAGAGTTCAGCAAGAACTCCCGAGCCCAGGCTCAATATTCAGCTTTGAACTCCCCGCCTCTGCGAGGGGGCGTGGTCACGGCAGGGGGCGGAGTTTCCTGCAGAGACGCTGAGTCTAGCTGCTGCTCCCTCTCAAAAGGCCTACTAATTAGAGCGCTTCTCGTGGTGGTTCCATAGTGTAGCGGTTATCACGTCTGCTTTACACGCAGAAGGTCCTGGGTTCGAGCCCCAGTGGAACCATAGCTGCAAAGCCAGCTGACCTTTTTCGTAAGTACCGAGATAAAAAACGACGACTGTTTTTTCTTTTTCAACCTACATTTTTTCCCCTAACATCTATATATATCAGAGGCGAACCCTCGTCTCCACCAAGGTCTCAGCCATTGTCACCAGATCCTCCAAAATGGAAGCAGGGCGAGTCATAGCCTTAGCCGCTGTCTACCCCACCAGGAGCACCCCGCGGCAGCCCTGTCTCCTGAGCCAGGACAAGTTGATCCCCAGAACTTCCCACGAAAATACGTCAATGTAGCCACCCTTTAAACTGCAGCTGCCGTTTTTAAAAATTGATTGTGATTAAAGATTAAAAACACCTTATTTAACTCTTAATACTTTATTCGACTCTAAAATAAAGAACAAGAGCAAAAGTATAGCTCTTCTCCTTTCAGTGTAGCTGGAGGGTTAGTGAAGGAAGAATTTATATACAGTTTAGGATACATGGCATGCTTTTAAATTTATTAATTAAGTGTAGTCCTTGAAAATTTCATACTTGTATATAATACACCCCAATTACTCTCACTCCCTACTCTTGTCAGGCTTAAAAACACATCCAGTATGTGCTGATTGATGACTAAATATTTCTCTAGTTCATATTTGTTGTTGTTGCTGTTGTTCCCGTTATTACAGTTTCATTCAGGGAAGAGAATTTCTTGGGGGAGGGACGAAGAGACATTTTTCTCTTTCACAAGAAAAATGAATGAAAGCTTTCTGGGGGTCCTCGGGGCCAGGGGTGAGATGGTGGGAACAGAAAACTAACCAGAGAATGAGAAACTGAAATGAGATTTTTTTCTTGGCTTCGTCCTGGCCCTCGCCCCAGTTTTGCCTATGCATTATATAAATATATATCTTTTTGTAACTAAAAGACAAGCAAACAAACACAAACAAAATGTGATTTTCCTGATAACAGTCAATTTACTCTTTTTAAAACTTCAGCCATCCAAATGCTGCTGTTGACAGATTTCCAGAATTTTTTTTCTTGCAAAACTGAAACTCTACGTCCATTGACCTTGTTTCTTCCATCAACTTTATTTTTAATGGCCATGTAATAATGATAGCCGAGTCTGCCAGACATTGACATAAGTACTTTTTTTAATGATGGGAATCAAATGTGAGGCACACACACATACACACTCATACACACACTCAAAGCAAGCGTCTCCATCTTGAGCTAAGCTACACCTCCAGACTTACTATGTGTTTTGTATTATCATGCCATTTCAACCTCAACAGAATTCTATGAAGTAGACACTATTACACTGTTTTACAGTCAGAAAATTTGCCTTGAGTTCGCACCATTGCAAGGGGCATGTTTCTTCCCAGATGAACTCGGGAGTCTACACACTTAGCCGGTTTCCTAACTTTGGACATTCTAGTTGTTTCCGTGTTGTCATTATCGTAAGTAACTTGAACACTGCACATCCTTATATACAACTGAGCCACCACTACCAAAGTTAATGTTTTCCAGAGCAGGCAGATGCCAATATGACAAGTTCTTCTGGAGAGAACACTCTATGACATTTCCCTACAAATTGAGGCTGTGTTTACTCCCAGGAAACTGTTCAAGGTCACTCCCTAGAAAATGATGTCGTAGAAAGAATTTAGGTACCCACATCTTCCGAGTCTAGTTTCTATTTCCTTCTTAAAGATGGAATAACATCAGTACCTTCTTTGCTAAACCAACCTATGTCAATAGTATCTCCCTAGACTTCTTGTGGAGGCAGGGGACTGTGTGGGTTAATTGGATGGGAGCTGAGTGAAAGACCTAAGAACTAAATGGAATAAGATGCTTATTGAGGCCAGCGCCTCAAGTTAATCGCCTGCTCCTGGGCCAGCTCTCCACTTCACTTAGGTCGTGCTGAAACCAAGGACAAGAAGAAAATGCCATGCAAGATTGAAGGCTTCTTCTTACTACTTCTCTTTGGCTATGAAGGTATGTGCTATTATGATACTGATGTTTATTAATTATTGAATAATGCAATTTAATGAAGAAAATAGTTGATAAATAGAAATACAACCTGAATAATAAAAATTGTTGGATGACAACATGTTAATTAGTTCACAGGTTATTAATTTAAAAGGTCATCTTTGTGTGACTATGTTTGTTACCATCTTGTTACTAGCTTCCTGGTTTCATGAGGACCCCTCTAAAGTTCAAATGATGTTGAAACCCCAACAGAAAGAAGGAAGGGCCTCAGAATTTGTATAAAACAACTGTAAATTGCAGCAGTTAATGAGAAGTCATGTTTCTTGGAAATTTTAGGGGGCAAAGTTAGAGCAATTGTAGAATTTAATATTCTAAGCCTGACTATTTCTGAGGGTTAAGGATAAAGCTATTAATAGCTCTGCTGGGACAAGTGTAAACCGGGACTGTCCCAGGCAAATCAGGACAAAGGGTCACCCTAGTTTAAATATGGATTAGCATAAGGCCAAGTACCACTGCACTCTAATAGAAGTCTAATAAAATAATCCAAAGAAAGTCAACAAACCCTAAAGTCTCGATATACACCATCACTTTTAAACTTCTAAATGTAGCCCTGGCAAGCATGATATGCTTAAATAAGGACAGATTAAAGCTAAATCTCTAAAATGTCAATCAAATAAACTTTAAATCTCTTTCAATCTTAGACATAATACTCTTCCATGCCTTTCTTACCTCTCAAGTGCCCATCAATTCAGAATTCCTTTTAAAGTTTATACATTCAAATATTAAAAATTGGTTGAAGGGTTGGGGATGTGGGTTGGTGGTGCAGCTCCTGCCCAGCCTTCATAAGTCCCTGAGTTCAATCCCCAGAAGCAGTATAAGACAAACAGACTAATAGAAACTTTACTTCATCTTTTATCTGGCATAGCTATACATACCTGCAATCCTAGTACTGAACAAATTAAAGCAGGAAGGTCCTGAGTTCAATGCCAACCTCAGCTACTTAAGTTTGGGGCCAGCTTGGGCTATCTGAGATTCTGTCTCAACACTGGGAAGGGGTCTAGGCTAGGCTGGCTATATAGTAAGCCCCTGTCTGGGAGGGGGGAAGGAAAGAAGGAAGGAAGGAAGGAAGGAAGGAAGGAAGGAAGGAAGGAAGGAAGGAAGGAAGGAAGGAAGGAAGGAAGGAAGGAAATTGGTTGAATGACTTGTGGGTGACATTGCGTGTTTAGAATGTTCAGGGAAAAGGAGGCCCCTCTGCTCTGCAAATGACCTGCCAATCAGATAAGATGAATACATATGAGTCAAAATCTCTCTCTCTCTCTCTCTCTCTCTCTCTCTCTCTCTCTCTCTCTCTCTCTCTGTGTGTGTGTGTGTGTGTGTGTGTGTGTGTGTGTATTTTTTCATGAACCAGCAGTCTTGTGTCTTTTATTATCTAGTAGTATTTCTAGTGTTTGGAAAGACTTAGGAAAATAAAATCTCAAGGTCATACTGCAAACTCAAAGAAACAGGGGTTTTTTTCTTATTATTTTTGTTATTATTTTGAAACAGGATCCACACTGAAGCCCAGGCTAGCCTTCAATTTACTATGTAGTCCAGCCTGGATTTGACCTCTGAGCAGTCAGCATGTTTTCACCTTCTGAGTGCTAAGACTTCAAGCATGTACCACCACACCCAATTTCTAAGATATGTTTTTAAGGAGGATTGCTGCCATTCCACCTTTGCCCTTTGCAATTACATGTCAGGAATTTGTGCCTTTTTTTTTTTTTAAGTTGTCAGGCCTGAAGATGGAGCCCAGAACCTTGTGCATGCTAAACAATGACTCTACTCCTGAGATATATACCCAACTTATCTCAGGATCTTTTCAGGCTTTCTGATGTTTGCTATTTATGTTGCTTCTCTTTGGTTCCTTGTTCTTTTCTCACAAAAAGATCTAAGCAAAGTCTTTGATCCAGATACCTCTGGTTCTCAGACAGAAGTTCACAGTGCTCACACTTCCTCTTTCACATGGTTGGTGTTGAGATTCATTTGTTCACACTACTCTGTTCTTTCAAGAACCCTTGTCTGGGGTTGGAGAGACAGCTCAGTCTGTAAAGTGCTTACAGCTTACACGTGGTGACTTGAGTTCAATCCCCAGAACTTCCCTTGTTTAAAAAAAACAAAACAAACACAAACAAACAAACAAACAAAAAACAGACATGACAGCCAGAGAGGTGGCTTTAGCAGTTAACAGCACTGGTTAGAGAGGACCTAAGCTTGGTTCTCAGGGCTCTAAAACTCCAGTTCCAGGCCTCAGACAGCCTCCTGTAACCTCTTCACACACCAGACATGGTCCATATGCATGCAAGCAAAACACTCATACACATAAAATGAAAAATAAAAGTCTAAAAAAAAGTTGAACATGTGATGCCTGTTTATAATCCCAGTGCTAGGGAGGCAGATGCCTGGACCTTGTTGGCCAGCCAGCCAGCCAGTCAGCCTAGCCTACTAGGTGAGCTCCAGGCCAATGAAAGACCCTCTCTCACAAAAAGGGGTAGAAAGAAAAGACAAAATGGATGTCTCCTGAGGAATGATACCCACAATTGTCTTCTGGCCTCCGTGTGCAACACAAACCCATGTGTGAATATTTGCAACAGGTTGAACATTAGAATGTGACACTCAGAATTAGACTGGATCCCTGGATCCTCTCATCTAGTAAAGCTGCTCTTTGACCCTCCCATCTGTCTTATTTTTCTATTAGTGTGCTAAGGCACCATGACCAAGTCAACTTAGAAAAGAAACAGTTTATTAAGGGCTTACAATTATAGAGGGTGAGGTAACGACTTGGTAGCAGGTAGGCAAGCATGGTGCTGGTACAGTAGGTGAGAGCTTATATCTTGAGACACAGTCACAAAGCTGAGAAATAACTAAGTGAGCCCAGTGTGAGCTTTTGAAACCTCAAAGCCTGTCCCCAGTGACATGCCTCCATCAACAAGGTCACAGCTCCTAACTCTTCCCAAACAGTTCCACCAACTGGGAACCAAATATTCAAATATATGAGCCTATGGGGGGCCATTCTCATTCAAATCACTACACTGTCCCATGGGCAGAAGTCCTCTAAACATTTAGTAATTGCATGCAGTGTGTGTGTGTGTGTGTGTGTGTGTGTGTGTGTGTGTGTGTGTCCCTCACCATATTTAGAAGGAAACAAGCCATCCAAAAATGGATAATGTGACTTAGAAAGTTCCTGTGCACTCTACCCAGAGCAAATGTGGATATAGTGGGAAACAGAGGACAGTTATAAGACACAAAGGCTGTACTTTATCAGTTTCTAGTCCAGATGGAGACATAAACCAACACACATGGGAAAAATACATTCTATTGGACAGTGGGAAACCCATGCACAAAGGTTCTTTGGCTCGTTTATTCTATGCTGTTTCTATTCATTGATCAGTAGGTGAGCTTTGTTTCTGCCCTGGATAAGGGCTCCTTTGGAAACAGACGTGTGATCACACTCAGACAACCACTGATGCCATAGACCCAGCTGGAGCCCCGTTTATCTTCCACTGTGCATTGTGGATCCTATGCCATCTGGAATGATTAAAACACGCATCCTATTGAAATGCGTTAGTCCCATTTTGAGAGTTATGTTTATTGTATAAAGGTGGGGGGAGCTGTCCAACCCCGTCTTACAGGTAACTGTGTCCCTTTTGTGGGTATAAAAACCATCAGGTTTTGCAATCTTATTTTATTTTTGTAAAAAGCAACTGGTTTTTTTTTAAAGACTTATTTTATTTTTGGTTATTTGTCTGGGGGAGCAGTATGTATGTACAGGTGCCTGTGGAGGCCCGTGAAGACATCAGATCACCTGAAGCTGGAGTTTCAGGCAGTTTTATGCCACCAGACTTTGGTGCTGAGAATAGAGTCCCCTGCAAAAGCAGTATATTTTATTAACCCGTGAGCCATTTCTCCAGCCAAAAGCAACTTTTAAAAGATGTTGTTTATGTGCCATTTAATTCATCCACTGAGAAGGCACAATTCAATCATTTTTATCTTTTTAAATATGCTTACAGATTTGTGGCACATATGATCCAATTTTAGAACCTTTTCAGCACTACAGATATTAAATACTTGCTCCCTATTCTCCCCAGCTCCCAGCCCCAGTCCCTAGCATCCACAAATTTCCTTCCTGTCATCTATAGATTTGCCTCTTCTAGGCTTTACACTGAAGTGGTATTGCACAACGTGTGGTCTTTTGTCTTTTGCTTGCTGTGTGTCTGTGAGGTTCATCTGTGTTGAGCATGAAAGGATAACAGATTTATCCATGAATATGCTTGTCGCCTAAAATAGCAACACTTTCACACTAGAAGCAATTTCCTTCTTTCTTCTTCCCAAGAGGGACATTATTGCAGCCTGCTGGTTTTCTCCTGTGTCATTATTCGTGTTTCTCCAGTAGATGAAGAGGCTGGTTCCATTTTTAAAAAATCATTCATAGTTTTATACTTTTCTCCCCTCCTCTGTCAGTTTCTAAGTGAGCGAATTCTGTATTTGGTGATACCCAATCAGAAAGACCAAAATAATCTAAAATAATCTCCTTTGTATCTCTAAGGTACATTTCTCCTCTTGAGCTCGCAAGGTCCATGCAGAGAGATAAGCACGCCTTGATTGACCTTCTCGACCCCACCCCCCTGTGGTAACAAGGGCCTCCCCAGCGTCTCAACCATTTGAATAAAAATGACACATGAGCCCATATTGCGCAAATCTAAGATGAGCAAGTGGCAGCGTCACCTGTAAACATGTGCCCTGAGCATGGGAACAACCTGAGTAGGTAGGAAAAGATGCTTCTACATGATCGAAATCATTTATGGTTTTCTTCTAAAGGTTGCCATTCCTCCCCCTTCTCACTTTCCAACAATATTATATTCTGGTGTGATATGTTGTAGACAAAAAAGCTTTATGCTTTTATTTCCCAGTTGTTGTGGTGATTAAATCATTTTGGGGGAACTGCAACAGTGACTTTCATTCGCTGCTCCCTTGGTGACAGCGTTTTTCTGTAAAACGCCTGCTGTTCCCTCTTTCTCTGCTCATTTTCATAGGAATCTGGCACCTTAGAATCCCAGGCTGCCTGCAGTCAAATGCTTGTTAGGGAGGGGAGCCAGTGGGTGGGGGAACCTGCAAGAAATCAGCACCAAACTTAAGAGGAATAAGCTCCTACGCCATGCCTGCCTAGTGGCTAGGTCCCACCCCTACCCCTCCAGGAATAAGGAAGGTTGCAGAAGTCCCTGAAAGCTGAGCCTCTTGTGAACTGTGGGTTGGCTCACCTGAACTTTAGTAGGTTTTTCAGTAACAGATTTGGGCTTTGATCCTCTCTCTTTTATCTCTCCACAAAAGACTTGGCAAACTGATGTTTATGCAACCAGTAGGGCCTCTGGGGCTGAGGGGTGGAAGCCAGTGGGTGGGGGAACCTGCAACAAATCAGCCCCAAATTTAATGAAGCATAGGAATATGCTCCCACCCCATGTCTGCCTAGTGGCTAGGTCCCTTAGTTCATTGTCTCTTAGGTATCTTGACGGGGGTGGGGGTGGGGGGGTGGGAGGTGGAGCATAGCACCTCCTGATTAATAACCCCCAAGTCAGAGTATGAAGCAAAGGATGATCCTGAACTTCTTGGTTCTCCTGCTTTCATCTATCTCCCAAATGTTGGGATTACAGGGATGAATGCCACCATGTCTAGTTTATGTGGTGCTGGGGATCAAACTCGAGGCTTTATGCATGTTAACACAAGCACTTTACCAACTGAGCTATAGCCCTAGCCCTGTCCCTGACTCAAAGAGGGGGGAGGAAAGAAGGAAGGAAGGAAGGAAAGAAGGAAGGAGTGAAAGAAGGAAAGAAGGAAGGAAGGAAGGAAGGAAGGAAGGAAGGAAGGAAGGAAGGAAGGAAGGAAGGAAGGAAGGAAGGAAGGAAAGATGTTGAGAACAAAGGCCAAGGCAAATAGGTGAGTTGGGGATTAGGAAAGTCCTTTTCATAGCAAAGGGGATGTGGAAGAAGCGAAGTTGGAAGGTAAGTAGGGGGATTTGAGACAAAGAAAAATGAAAAAAAAAATCTGTGGACCAGAGCATGGCAAGAGATGCAGAGAGCAAATGTTCATAAAGAGAGGTGGGCAGAAGGCAGACCATGGTCTCCTTGTGACTCATCATAGAGATAAGGAAATGTCCTGAGGGGCTTTGAGCCAGTGGGTTTCATTTCTCTGCATTGGCAGATGGAGGGTAGATGTGAGCAGCTATCATTAGCAGTGAGGCTTGGTGGGGAGTGCTAAGAGCAGGCAGGGGCTGTGGAATGGAGAGGAGAAGCCCCTCCTTATTACCATGTGGTTTTACTCTTGACTATTTTCATTGTGGTTTAGTGTTCTAGTTTGTGAATTTATCACTCTGTATCTCTTCTCTTGAGGGCTACATGAGTACTTCCGGTTGAAGAGTAGACATTACAAGGTCTGCTTCCATGAATATTCTAGGGCACATTTTTGTTTTGGGATAAATGTATGAAAACATTTCTAATTATGAATGGAGTTGGTGGTTTATGGAGAGCACATATGCTCAGCCTTGGTATAAATTACCAAAAGCCAAAGAGGCTAGATTACCTTCCACCAATCAACAGAAGCATATAAGAGCTGGCACTATTCACTAGCTTACCAACATTTGGTTGGGTCCTGTTTAGAATACTAAGAGGCATCTACATGTAGAGATCTAGTAGGCCATTCAATACAGGAGACTGAACCTTGGCTTTAGCAATATCTGTGTTGCACTTGGAGTAAGCCAAGCTCTCAAAGGAAACAAAGGTTTATCAGAATGGTGGACATTGAAAGTAGACAGGAAAGACTGAGAGCACCTAGTGTGGCAGTGTGGAGATGGAATGGCAGTGCTAGGGAGAATCCATTGCATTTGGAAAGATGAAGCCTTAGGTGATTTCTTTTGCTAGTGCAGGCCTTGTCACTACACTACTTGCTTATAGTGATTTGAATGAAAATGGTCCCCATAGGCTCATATGTTTGAAAATTTGATGCCCAGTTGGTGAAACTGTTTAGGAAGGATTTGGAGGTGTGGCCTTGCTGGATGAGGTCTCTCACTGGGGGAAAGTTTGAAGTTTCCCACTGTGCCTCTGTCTCTGACTTGCTGATTGAAATATGAGCTCTCAGCTGTTCCTGCTGCCGTGCCTTTGATCTGCCATCATGAATTCTAACCCCCTAAAAGCTTATAGCCTAATTAAATACTTTCTTTTTTTTTTTTTCCATTTTTAAAGTGGGCAACTAGAAGTCCACATTTTTTTTTAATTTTTATTTTTTGATACTTTATTTACATGTTTGCCCCATCTTCTTTGGAAACCAGCTATCTCCTCCCCCTCCCACCACCTCTATGAGGATATTCCCCCACCCACCCACCCGCCGACCCACTCCCATCTTCCTACCTTGGCATTCCCCTATACTGGGGTCTCTAACACTCTAGGGCCCAAGGGCTTCTCCTCCCACTGATGGCCAACAAGGCCCTCCTCTGCCACATATGTGGGACGAACCATGGGTCCCTCCATGTATATTCTTTGGTTGGTGGTCCAGTCTCCAGGAGCACCGGGGGTTCAGGCCAGTTGACACTGTTGCTCCCTCCATGGGGCTGCAAACACCCTCAGCTCCTTCAGTCCCTTCTCCAACTCCTCCTTCTGGGACCACAAACTCAGTCCAATGGTTACTGTGAAGTGAAACTTGGGTATTCCAGAACTTTTGGGCTAATATTCACTTTTAAGTGAGTACATACAGTGTTCATTCTTTTGTGACTGAGTTACCTTGCTCAGGATGATATTTTCAAGTTCCATCCATTTGCCTGTGAATTTCATGAAGTCATTGTTAATGATAACTGAGTAGTATTCCACTGTGTAAATGTACCACATTTTCTGTATCCATACCTCTGCTGAGGGACATCTGGGTTGTTTCCAGCTTCTGGCTATTATAAATATGGCTGCTATGAACATAGTGGAGCATGTGTCTTTATTACATGTAGGAGCATCTTCTGGGTATGTGCCCAGGAGTGGTATAGCAGGTTCTCAGGTAGTATTATATCCATTTTTCTGAGGGTCCGCCAAACTGATTTCCAGAGTGGTTGTACCAGCTTGCAGTCCCACCAACAATGGAGGAGTGTTCCTCTTTCTCCGCATCCTCACCAGCATCTGATGTCACCTGAGTTTTTGATCTTAGCCATTCTGACTGATGTGAGGTGGAATCTCAGAGTTGTTTTGATTTGCATTTCCCTGATGACTAAGGATGTTGAACATTTCTTTAGGTGTGTCTCAGCCCTATGAGTTTCCTCAATTGAGAATTCTCTGTTTAGCTCTGTTCCCCATTTTTTGATAGGGTTATTTGGTTCCCTGGAGTCTAACTTCTTGAGTTCTTTGTATATATTGGATATTAGCCCTCTATCAGACTTAGGATTGATAAAGATCTTTTCCCAATCTGTTGGTTGCCATTTTGTCCTATTGACAGTGTCCTTTGCCTTATAGAAGCTTTGCAATTTCATGAGGTCCCATTTGTCGATTCTTGATCTTAGAGCATAAGCCACTGGTGTTCTGTTCAGGAACTTTTCCCCTGTGCCCAGGTGTTCGAGACTTTTCCCCACTTTCTCTTCTATTAGATTCAGTGTATCTGGTTTTAGGTGGAGGTCCTTGATCCACTTGGACTTGAGCTTTGTACAGAGAGATAGAAATGGGTCAATTTGCATTCTTCTACATGTAGACCGCCAGTTGAACCAGCACCATTTGTTGAAAATGCTGTCTTTTTTCCACTGGGTGGTTCTAGCTCTTTTGTTGAAAATCAAAAGACCATAGGTATGTGGGCTCATTTCTGGGTCTTCAATTCTATTCCATTGATATACCTGACTCTCACTGTACCAATACCATGCAGTTTTTATCACAACTGCTCTGTAGTGCAGCCTGAGGTCAGGGATGCTGATTCCCCCAGAAGTTCTTTTGTTGAGAATAGTTTTGGCTATCCTGGATTTTTGTTATTCCAAATGAATTTTGGCACAGGGTCAGCTCTGGGGTGCAGACAGAAATCAGAAGGATCCTGTCCCCCAGCTGTCCCTTGTTTCCTATGTCCTGATGGCTCTGCAAGGGTCTCTCTTGTTCCAGTGAATTTGAACAGAAGTGGTGGTCTTGCCTGTGCTCGAAGGTGTGTTGGCACTCCTGGGATGCCAGCTCTCTCCTGGCACTATTTGAATATGGAGCCCTGTGTCATAGCATCAGTTCCCCAGCCACCGAAAGAAACCAGAAGACCACTCCTCAGTCACTGTGTACTGAGATTCCAGGTGCATCCCTCTGAGCAGACAGGCTTGTCCACACTCCTGGGAGTCTAGCTTTCTCCAGGCACTATTTGGCTATGGAGCCCTGTGGTACAGGCAGAGGTCTCCCACCACAGATGGAACTAAATACTTTCTTATAAGTACTTTTTTTATGAGTTACCTTGGTTATACTACTTTATGACATCAGTAGCAAAGGAATTAAGACATTGATTCACTTGCTCAGCTAAAACAAAACACCACAGACTGGCTTGCATATGACAACAGTTCTAGAGGATCAAATGTCCCTGATCAGGGCCCTAGCAGGTTCTGTGTCTGGTGAGGACTGCTGATTCATAGCTGGTGCTTTTTCTCAGTGTCCTTACAGATGGAAAGTATCCAGCTTTCTAGGACCTTATATTAAAGCTCTCATTCCAGTAATGCAAGTAGAGGGCTTAGTCAGAGGCCCAAAGTGCTTTACTCATGTCCAAAACCCTCCATCTCTGGATGCTCTCACATTGGTGAACAGATTTCAATGTAGGAAATTGAGTAGGAGGACAGGAAGCCAAATTATTAGATCACAGCCAGTACTGTGATGAACACCCAAACCCAGCGTAGAGCCACATATCTGTAATCTCAGCACCCAGGAGATGGATGTTGGGTAATTAAGATTTCAAGGCTAGTCTTGGCTACATAGTAAGTTTGATGCCATCCTGAACTATATGAGGTCTTGTTTCCAAAAACCCAAAACAGAAACAACAAAAAAGTGTCAGTCCTTCACTGTCACTGCTACCGTAGATGGTCAGTTCTGCCTGTAACAGGTGACTAACAAGAGGAACAAGGTCCCAGAAGAGCTAACAGCATGGTGGTTGCCAATGAAGTTGCTGACCCTGAATCTTAGTAGATTTAGCAGCTATGCTTCTTGATTTCCATCACAGCCCCTGTATGACTCTGGGCAGTATCTTCTTTCAGGTCTTCAGGTCTCCCTGGGTAGAGAACAAGGCTTGTGCTGCTGATGCCCCAGTTCAGTGCCAGTCTCACAGTGAGTGCAGCAATGTGGCCATAGAACGGGGAATTGTGTATTCTTTAACTGGTAGCTTTTATAGTCATGATAAAAAAAAATGAGTGTCTACTCTTAAGCTGAAAGCTTTTCATGGGCATCCACTTCTCTTGCTCAGTGACAACGTGGTTACAGGAGGGACTTACAGCTTCCATTGTCTATATTCGGGTTTCTTTTCAGAATTTTACAGTAGGTTTGTGTGTATTGTTTTCTAGTCAGCACAGAAATAAAGGGATTTGTTTTGCTGAAAAGAAGCGGGGGCTTTGTCACTAATGAGGAGAAAATGAATATATGTTACTTATTCATTCTCAGGTTCATGGGTGAGACTCCTTATGACAAATGACAGATTAATAAAAGCATGCAAAAATAAACCTCTAGAACTAGACCTACAACATGCTTTACCAGTCCTGAGTATTTACTCAAAAGAGTCAACCTTTAACAGAGACACCATATACAAGCAGGGCAGGGTGACACATGCCTTTAATCCCACCCCTCGGGAGGCGGAGCTGGGCAGATCTCTATGAGTTTGAGGCCAGTTTGATCTACATAGTGAGTTCCAGTACAGCCAGGGCTATAATAAGACCATATAGCCACACACAGTGAGATCCTGGAGGGGGGATTGTGAGCATAAGAGTCTGAATGCTCTTGAGAGAATTATTAGGTGAATTAGAATTATTATACACTGTCTTCTTTCATAGGAAAGGATGAGCAGAAAAGGAGAGATCTTGGGGTGGGGATGACAGCATATATGTGACCTGAAAGCAGAAGGGGATTAATTATTGGAAGGGAGGGAGGGAACCAGGAGGATGAGGGGAACAGAACGCAGGGGGAAGGAGTAAAGGAGGAGGACCAAAAAAAAATGTATAGTGCTAGATGGGAGGTGCACACTATTAACTCCAGCACTTGAGAGGAGACAGAGCTCTGTGAGTTCAAAGCCAGCCTAGTCTGCATAGTGAGTTCCAGGATAGCTATGGCTACATGAGACCCTGTGTCAGAGAGGGTGGCCATTGAGGGATACTGATGCTTATAGTTTACTTTAGTTACCACAGCTGAACGAGTTAAACCTGTTCCTGATAACTTTAGCACATTCAATGGTCCCAGATTATTTACACAGAATTTACATTTTATTGTGGTTTAATAGCTCTTGTACATTATAGACAAACCTCAAGAAAAATGTCCAACCAATAATCTAGCCCAAAATAATCTTTTTTGTTATTTTAATTATTTTTAAGATTTTACATGTATGGGTGTCTGTATGCATGTATGTCTGTGTACACTTGTATGCCTGGTGCCTTCAGAGGCCAGAACAGGGCATAGGGGCTCCCGGGACAAGAGTTATAGATGCTGTAAACCACCATGATGGGTGCTGGGAATTGAACCTTGGTTAGCTGCAAGAGTGTCCAGTATTCTTAATTCCAGTCCCCGTTGTTTGTCTATGAGGATTTTGCTAGGTAGTCTTGGCTGGCTTTAAATTATTATTATTTTTTTTTAAGAAACAGGGTCTCATGCATCCCAGGCTTGCCTCAGACTTCCATGCAGCTGAGGATGGTTTTAGACTCCGACCCTCCTGCCTTTTCCTCTTGGAGTGCTGAGATTACAGTCATGTGCCCCCAGCAGACTCCCGAGAAGAACATGGCCCAGTGAGGCAACTGGGGATCAGTTCCTGGACAGCATACAGGAAGGAGGAGTAAAGGAAGGAGAGGAAGGGAGGAAAAGTGGCAGGAGGAGGAGAAAGAGGAGGAGGAGAAAGGGGTGGAGGAGGAGGGCTTAATCAGTAAAGGAAATAGTTAAAAAGAAAAGGAAAAGAGAGTCCAACATTGTGTAGAAAGTAAACTCCAAATGTTTTTTTAATGACACAACTTCATTCTTTATTGTGCATAAATGCCACATTTTCTTGATCCATTTTTCTGTTGATGGCCATTTAGACCGGTTCCATATTGTCGCTACTATAACTAGTGCTCAGTAAATATGGATTCACCAGGACGTCTGTGGTACATGGGTGACCAGCTGCCTCAGGATCCTGCTGCCACAGCTACAGCTGCTTTGACTGCCAGTCTGCCTTCCTTGCCATAAGAGGGTAGTCCAGTGCCAAACAGCCCTGAAAACATACATACAAGCAGCATCACACGGACCAAATGGGTTATATTTAAGAATGTATGTATGTATATATGTATATGTGTGTTTGTGTGTATATATATACATATACATATATATATATACACACACACATATATATGTATACACACACGTATATAAATGCAATAACCATTGTTGAAAAAATGCAATGAATTTTGAAGGAGAGTGGAGAGGGGTATATGGGAGCATTTGGAAGGCGGAAAGAAAAGAGAGAAATGTGATTATAATCTCAAAAATAATTTAAAAATTATAAAAATTCTTTTCTGCAAAAGAGATGGGGTAGCTGGAAAGATTCCAATTAGTATGCTAATGGTCTTGGCTTTGATGATGAGAGATAGAAGGGTACTGAAGCTGTGAGGAAGGCACTTGCTGGGAAGGCTGATGGACTGGGCTCAGTCCTAGGAACCCATGTGGTAGGAGAAGGAGACTTCTGCAAGATTCCTCCATCCCCACACTGGTGCAATGGTGCCGTCACTCTCCCACTTCGCCCAACCCCTCCCAAAAAATAAAAACGAGAAATAAATAAATACATAAAGAAATGTAGTTTAAAAAAGAAAGCTGTACTGCATCCTGCTTTGCTATGTTAATGGAATTTCCATAACTCTAAAAGGAACAAAAGTAATAATTGCCATCCTTCTCCTACCTCGTTTGCCAGCATCTGTTGTTGCGGTGGATGCAGCCTCAGCTGGACTTTTTCCAGAATGAGCTTCTTAACCTCCATGGCATTGTTTTCATTTTGCCTTCTTTCCTTTTTTAATTTCACGTTTCCCTCTCCTGTTCTTTTGCTCAGCCACATTGGGATTGTCATCGACAGAGGTAAGTGACAGTGAGAACTACGGACTTCTCACGGGATTGCGTTTGAAGTAAAGCTACTGGATGACTCTAGCACTGTCTGGGGGAAAGAGTGCTGCGGGTGAAGCCTAGGGCCTGGTGCATGCCAAGCAAGTGATGTGCCCTGAGCTACTCGGCCTGAAGCCTTAGAGGCCCTTTTAAATGTAGATTGTTTTAGTGGCGTGTTGGGTGTGTACATGAGTGTAAAGGCAGGTTTTCCTCTATTGTTCCATCTCTTCTTGCATGAATTCAGGCTCTCTCACTAAACTGGGAGCTTGCTTTTGTGGACTGTAATCCCAGCATTTGGGAGATAGGGATAGGAGGATCAAGAGTTCAAGGTTATCATTAGCTACCGATCAAGTTCTAGGCCAGCCTGGGCTACATGAGAACAGGTAGTTTTAAAATTGGATGTCTTGGATAGAATCCTCCAGGGAGCAAGGGTCCAACCTTGTACTGGAACTCCATCTCCAAGAAGGTGAGCATTACCCTTGTGTGCACAGGTAGCCCTGGAAGATAATCAGCTGGTTGCTTATAGTGATAGACATGTTTTATTTGGAATCAAAGATGAGCAATCTGGAACATGTCTTTAATCCCAGCATTTGGGACATAGAGGCAGGAGGAGCAGAAGGCTTGAGGTCATCCTTGGCTACACAGAGTGTTGGAGGTCAGCCAGTCTGTGCTGAATGAGACCCAGCCAGAAAAAAAAACAAAAAGAGGATAGAGGGACGACTCATTTGGTAAATCCAGAGAACTCATAAAAAATGCTGGACATGGTGGCAGGAGTTTGTAATCCCAGTGCTGGGGAGGTGAAGACAAGAGAAGCCCCAGGGCATGCTGGCCAACTAACTAGTCTAGCCTGATTGGTGAGCTCCAGGCCAATAAGAGACCCTGCTTCAAAGGAGGCAGATGGGGACTCCTGAGAATGCCTCTCAAAGTTGTCCTGTAGCATCCACACAAGAGCATACAATACCATGTGCACCTGAATGTGACATGTGCACGCACACACACATAGTTTTAAAAAGTAATATAGAGCTGGGGTGTACCTTAGTTGATAGAATGCCTGTTTGGATTCATAAAGGTCTTGATTTAATCCTAAGTACTACATACACTGGGCAAACTGGCACCTATCTAGAAGCCCAGCACTCAGAGGTGGAGACCGGAGGGTCAGGGGTTCAACAAGGCCATTCTCTGCTACACAGCGAGTTTAAAGTTAGCCCAGGGTACACGAGAGAGACCCTATCTAAAACCAGTAGCAGCAGCAACAACTCGACCTAAAAAGGAACATGGAATCCAAGATGAAGGGCCACTGTGTGTTGAGAGCCAGCAACCACACACTGTAATGAGCCGGTCTAACCTTTGCAAATAAGCTTCTTGTGATGCTCTGGCCAGTTAGTTGCCTTTGACTATGACTTTTGTGACTTGTGCTCCTCTGGATGCCTGCAGGATGAGGGTGAAGACCCCTGGTACCAGAAAGCATGCAAGTGTGATTGCCAGGGAGGAGCCAATGCTCTGTGGTCTGCTGGAGCTACTACCTTAGACTGTATTCCAGGTGAGTGGCTCAATGCCCTAGCATTCCTCCTTCCAACCTCCAACCTGCTTTCTCTCAAGTTGGCTTGTGAGTTTCACATCTCACAGGCCAGCATTCTGTTCAGCATCATCAGCTGCCAGGCTCTCTCCCTCCCTGGCTTGCCTGAGATGGTCAGGTAAGACCCAACTGTCAATGCAATCTGAAAATAACTCAGCGTGAGGGAAGTCCCTTCGTTATAGGTATCAGAGGAAATGTGGGGGGGTGAGGTGGGAGGGTCTATATCCTGCGATTGGAGTCAGGCTGTCTCCAAATCAGCAATGAGGATAGGGAGAACAAGAATCTAGTAAAACAAGTCACTTCTAGAAACGAAATTACTGTCATTTCATGGATTGGCAGAATTCAGCCAAAACGGAGGAGCTCTACAGTTCCTCATGTTGTGGTGACCCCCAACCATAAAATTATTTTAGTTGTTACTTCATAACTGTGATGTTGTTAGTTATGAGTTGTAATGTAAATATTTTTGAAGACAGAAGGTTGCCAAGGGGATCATGACCCACAAGTTGAGAACTGCTGGCAGTTTGGTGACCCAGTTCTACGAGGTTAGGAGGAATAAATGGGACAAGGCGTCATTGTGCTGGACTTGGCCAACTGTGGCCTTTA
Organism: Uromys caudimaculatus; assembly: GCA_028551405.1. NCBI lineage: Eukaryota > Metazoa > Chordata > Mammalia > Rodentia > Muridae > Uromys > Uromys caudimaculatus. The sequence continues at coordinate 24,087,608 of CM052722.1, read as the reverse complement.
ATAGACATTAGTTCTTTTGTCTTGTTGCCTCCTGGAGTTTACAGTGAGAAATTAGAGCAAACTTGCAGAGGCTTGTATCATCTCTGTAAATATTTGCAAAGATTTATCTTTCCGTGGCCCAGGGCTATGGTGCATGAAAGCCATGCCTCTCCTGGTTCTGAGAGTGCCTCAATCAGTTTCTCAACAGAAAGCCAGTCTCTTCTTTAGGAAACTGGGGTGGGGAGTTGGGGAACAGGATGTTCAGTGAAGTGGGATTTCCTCAGGGATGTCCCATTATACTTGATGGCAAGGACTCCTGCAGCGGTTAAATGTTGGTGATCTGCCCAATCCTAAAGGACCTTCTCTAGTAATGCATGTATAAATCTGTTCAAGGACTTTAACTCCACACCTACTGTGTGCCAGGCACTGAAAGAAAGGCAGGAGCAAAGGCTTTGGCTCCATCGTACTGAGGTTTACCATTCAGTGGAAATGGACATTTTTTCTGCTATGGATGGGGAGATATGCCTCCTCCTGAAGGAAGACCCCCTAATCCTAACTGCAGCCGCAGTCGTCTCCATTCTTGCGCCCTGGAAGGGGAAGAATCACAATGGGGCACAGGTAAAGGGTGCAAGTGGCCATGGTTTCTTATAGCACACAAAAGGAATTTAGCAGGTGAGGTAACAAAACAGAAAGTAAGTCTAACCCTCAAGAATCTGCAATGGCAAAGGGTGGTCTCTATTGTCTAGGCTTCTGTCTTGGTTTACCATTTTCCTACCCTTGCTCCCCTTGAGGGCAGTCGGAGGTCATCTTTTCCCTGTAATACAGATGGAAGCTTTATTAGAAGCAGTCTTTATCCATAATTCAATTGGTTAGAGTTCGATGCAGGACAATGTATAACCACCCATAAAGTGAGAAGCTGACTAGGGGGAAAGGGTTTTGTTGGAAGCCAGCTGGAGCATGCTAAGACCTAGCTTTGTTGTCTTCCTCAGAGCCCTGTCACTCTTCTTACCTGGACAGCTTGACGATCACATGCCCTGCTGTATGAACTCTTACTCTCTCCTCAGTGTGTCTGACCTCGCCATATTAAGGCTAACATTTGTTTTAAATGAAATATTTCCGGTAGGGACATCAGACATACTGGAATTTCACTCCAAAGAAGCTTCGTGAAAAGTAGACAGAGGGCCTAGGATGTAGCTCTGTTGGTAGAGTGTCTACCCAACACATACCAAGCCTCGGTTCCATGGCTGTGCCCATGGTCGCAGAACTCTGGAGGTTCAAGTAGGAAGACCATTATTTCAAGGTCATACTCAGTGCTACACAGGGAGTTTGAAGCAGTCCTGGGTTACGTAAGACACTATGTCAAAGATGAATGGATAGGGCCAGTGGCATGACTCAGTAGGCCAAGGTTCCAGATGAGCAGACCCACACCATGGGAGGAGAGGGCGACTGCTTAAAGTTGTCTTCCGACCTCTGCTCCTGCACTGATCTCCCACATGTGCACACTCCCTTCAACCACGCCCCCAAGTAAATAAATATATATATATAAATATTTATATTCATTCATATAAGTGAATTTGAGATGCCAACATGAAACAGTATCTTAGCATAAGCATTCTCCTTATAGTCTTTATTTCTTCTAGCAACACAGATATTTTCAGGTAGAAAGGAAGAAAACCATGTCAGTGTGAAATGGTCAGTTCACGTGTCAACTGGCTGTTTTGTGAAAGAAAAGAGTCACAGCAGCAGGGTTAGGCTCAAACTTCCGGAAGGCGTTTGTTGGTCACTGTTTCCGTTTCCCATGGAATGCCAAGAACACCACCACTTCGTTGGTCTGGATCTTGATATTGAGTGTTTCCATCAGGCCTGCCTTAAGAGGGAAGATCCTAGAAAGCACAGAAGTATGGACATTGTCACTCGGAGCTGCTGAAAAAGCCCATGGGGGTATGTAGAATAAAGTCTAGGTGTTCTGCCCACAGAGGGAAGGCCAGGGGCCTTCTTTAGCATCAGCTAAAACTATTACAAATACCAGTTCTGCCTTTCCCACAGTTGACCTAAGATGGCCTAGCCTCCTGAGGATGGGGTATAGCAGGCTGGAGACATGCAAAACCCTAAGAATTCCAGGGCTCTGGCTGGGGATATAGCTCAGTGGTAGAGCACTTGCCTCACACATGTGAAGACCCAGGTTCAATCCTCAGCACTACAAAAAGAAAAAATAATACAAAGATAATCCAATAGCTCCTTAGTGCTTTACTTTTATTCCACATTAATATTCTATGTTATCTATACCATGTATAATCTTTTATAAATATTATTCTACATTTTATTATCGTTATATATTTTTAATTCTAACGTGTGTGTATGTGTGTGTGTGTGTGTGTGTGTGTGTGTGTGTGTGTGTGTGTGTGTGAGCTACCTTATCCTCCCTTTGTTTTTTAGACAGAACCTCATATAGCCAAGTATGACCTTGGACTCCCGATTGTCCTGAGAACTGGGATTGTAGGCATGTCCCATCAGGCTTGGTTTTCATGGGGTTTCTTTAGGGAAACTTTGTTTTTCTTTTGTGGTGCTGGGATTTGAACCTAGAGCCTCACACATGGTAGGCAAGTGCTAAATCAGAAAGCTACACACCAAGACCAAGACCATGAACATGTTAGAAAAATACTCTACCACTGAGTAACATCCTTACATTTTCCTTAGCCCTAAATATGCTTTATAAACAAAGTCCCTCCTGCTTTAGCTGTGGCTATCACCTATTCTTCTGGTACTGTATAGATCATTCAATATTCGAATCCTGGCAGAGGCTGCCAGTAGGGTAGGTAGAGGGAAGGACAGACAAGCACGGGGTGTTGGACTTTTCCTACAGTAAATCCAAAGAGAAAACATGCAAAGTCAAAGAAAGAGCCAACCCATATTGCAGCCTGCTCCTTTCTAGCTGGGCACTATACTCTTCTAAGTCTACAGCTGTCAAACATGATTTCACTTTATCTTTGTGCAAGTGTCTCAAGGCAATATTACTATGATGCCCATTCACAAGTGAGGAATCAGGCTTAGAGGGTGTTAAGAACTAAGCTCACTGGCACTGGGCAGGCCTCTTTATTCCCAACTGCTCATTATAATCATCTGTGCTTCTGGGGCCCTATTCCAGTCCTATCCCAGCAGAGTCTCTGAGAATGTGTCGGAACACTGGTGTGCCTGAAGCTCCCTGGGTGACTAGATGGTGCAGCTCAGATTGATTCCTCCTGGTCTATGGTCTTTGTTTTGTGGCTCGAAGATGTCAAGGTCCAAGACCCAGAGAACTAGACAGGAGATAGGATTACACAGAGCCAGCTTGGATTATAAAGGACACCAAACTTCTTTGGGCCATCCAGGTGGCATTATTTTTATTTTCTCTCTCTCTCTCTCTCTCTCTCTCTCTCTCTCTCTCTCTCTCTCTCTCTCTCTCTCTCTCCACACACACACACACTTGTGTGTCTTCTCTGTCTCTCTCTGTCTCTTCCTCTTTCCTTTCTGAGACAGGATCTCAGGTATTCCAGGCTGGCCTTGAACTCACTATGTAGCCAAGGACGTCTTTGAATTCCTCTGTCCTCCTGCTTCTAGCTTTCTTAAAGGTGTGTACAACCATGCCCAGGTTCTGAGGATGAAACCCAGGACTAGGTAAGGTCTCTACCAACTGAGCTATAGTCCCAGGCCTCCAAAACATGTCCTTGGGTCACAAGTGAAACACACAATCTCAGCTGCTGGACAAGCCCTCCCAGGTCTCTGAGAACACTGCCACTGTAGATATCCAGCTTACCCCTAACTGGCACACAGAAGCAAAGCAAGAGAGTCAATGAAAGGTAAATGGAAAGAGCAAACTGCCACAAACAGTGATGGGAAAATGGTAAACAAACAAACAAAAAAACCCTTACAAATTAAAGAACCTGGGGAGGCTAGGGTGGTAGGTGCACACCTATCATCTCAGCATTGGGGAAGTAAAGGCAGGAAGATCAAGGTCAGGCTTAAACTACATAGCAAGTGTTCATAGTTTCAAGCCAGCCTGGGTTACATGAAACCTTGCACCCCCAAACCAAACCAATCAGGTCTAAGTAACAAGTGAAGGCCCATTAAGACCCTGTTTTCTGTTGTTAGGATCTTGTCCTTCCTTCTGGTAGCTTGACCCTTTCTGGCAGGCTGGAGGGGAGTTGGAGGTTGGGGGTTTGGATCTCTCAATCTAACAGCCCACAAAATGCCTTCCCTAGCAGGCCAAAGCTTTAGAAATGCACTTTGAAAGTATGCTTATTAAAAATACTCCACTCTGGGAGTGGACTCCTAGACACTGCATTCTTAATAAGCTTCCCTAATAAGCTTTCAGCCATACCAGGTGTGATTGCTTGGCTCAGAAAAGCGCCCATACACTATCCTGAAAACTGGCATGATTTTAATAGACTTCAAGGCCTTGAGCACTTGATAAACTACAAATGCTGTCCACTCAAGCCTGGCCACACTGACATGCACTTACAGGTAGAAAGGAAGCTGGTCCATCCTAGCCTGGAGCCTGTGGCTATCCTGTCTAATCCCAGGCAGGGTCAGGGCATGGCCATTTCTGAAGGTTTGTTTGTGTGTGTGTGTGTGTGTGTGTGTGTGTGTGTGTGTGTGTGTGTGTGTGTTGAAGATGGAACCGTGTGCATGCTACAGAAACACACTACCACTGATCTATATCCCCAGACTGTTTTACTGAATTTGGGAACCTCAACCTCAAAGAAGACTCAAACATTCCCTGTTAGTTAAGGTTCCAGGTAACGATGTTACAGCAAACACACCTCTTTTGCTTGAATTCAGATTTACACACAAGGAGAACATAATTTCATTTGCCTTATTTGGAATCTATCATTCTCAGATAGGAATCTAGGTGAATGGATATATAGAGGGTTATTTTTCATTTTGTATAGAATTTCAGTTAGGGACTGGGTTAGGATTCAAGTAAGAGAGGGGCTCATTGGATTACTTCTGCACTGACATACAGTAAAAGGACTAGAGGTTCAAGTGTTACCTAAGGATGACAGGGCTGAGGACCCTGCAGGCTGCCCATAGTGCAAGTGACCTGCAGTCGCACCAGCTATCACGACTTTCTTCAGTCTAAACAATAGGAACAAAGGGACAAAGAAAAAACCTTGACCAGACAACTCTTAGATCTTCCCGGTCAGAAATTATGTCACTTAGTCACTTCTAACTCAGAGAAACTCTGGGAAAGATTTTAAAAAGTGTGTGTGTGTGTGTGTGTGTGTGTGTGTGTGTGTGTGTGTGTTGGTGTGTTTTAAACTAGGTTGTCAATTGGCAAGATAACCCAATGCTGTTTGTTTTTGCTTGTTTGTTTGTTTGTTTGTTTTGGCTTAAGCAAGTCTGCTTTATTCCTCTATAGCAGGGCTCAGCCAGATAATGCTTGCTAGCCAAACCCAGCTGTCAACTGCTTTGCTAAATAAACTTTTTTCCTATTTATTATCTATGTATCTATGTATCTATCTGTCTGTCTGTCTGTCTATTTAATTTTTTACTTATTTACATCGCATCCCACTCACTGCCTTCCTTCCCATCACCCCTCCCATAATCCTTCCCCCATCCCTCTCCCCTTCTCCTCTGAGCAGGTGCTTCCCTGGCATCCTCCCACCCTGGCACATCAAGTGAGGCTAGGTGCTGCTTCTCCCACCGCGGCTAGACAAGGCAGCCCAGCTAAAAGAAAATATTCCACGTACAGGCAACAGCTTTCAGGATAGCCCTCACTCCAGTTGTTCGGGACCCATGCGAAGACCAAGCCAAACATCTGCTTCATATAAGCAGGGAGGCTTAGGTTCAGCCCGTGTATGTTCTTTGGTTGGTGGTTCAATCTTTGAGAGCCCCAAGGGTCCAGGTTAGTTGACACTTGTTCTTCCTGTGGAGTCCCTATTCCCTTTGGAGCCGGCAATCCTTCCTATTCTTCCATAAGAGTCCCCAAGCTCCATCCACTGTTTGGCTGTGGGTGTCTGCATCTGTTTGAGTCAGTTGCTGGGTGGAGCCTCTCAGAGGACAGCCATGCTAGACTCCTGTCTGTAAGCATAACAGAATATCATTAGTAGTGTCAGGGATTGGTGCTTGCCCATGGGATGGGTCTCAAGTTGAGCCAGTTATTGGTTGGTCATTTCCTCGGTTTCTGCTCCATCCCTAGTCCCTGCATTTCTTCTAGACAGGATACATTTTGGATTGAAAGTTTTGTGGGTGGGTTGGTGTCCCTATAGCTCCACTGGGGTTCCTGCCTGGCTACAGGAGGTGGCCTCTTCAGGTTCCATATCCCCAATACTCTGAGTCACAGCTAAGGTCAAGCCCCCATTGATTCTTGGACACCCCCCTTATCCCAGGTCTTTGTCTCATTCTAGAGATGCCCCTCACCCCACAATGCTGGTTTCAATGAGAGTACTTAGTTACAAAGGGAAGGGAGCAGCAGGCAACTAGCCTATAAGGACCACTTTTGCTGTCTCCATTTGGAAGAAAGCAGCCTCCTTCAGCTGCTACCTATTCAGTCATCCTTTATTTTTCTTTAGGCAGCGAGGAAATGACAATTTACAAGTAAGAAGTCAGTCTCAGTATATAATTGCCATTTTTGCTGCTCACCATTGTTTTATTCCTGTAATTGGCATCATCTGCTACCCAAGAACAATTAGAGACCCTAATGTTCTTATGCAGCACAGTTCAACCTGTGATAATGGGGAACCTAACATCGGACGCCTGGCATCTCACTATGCTATTTCACTGCACACCTCTTAGCAGTTAGCTCTCTAAGTTGATGAGGAAGGTGGATACATTTTTCACCCCCCCATGAGGTTGCCATAGAATCAGCTCCCCCAATCCCCGCTTTTATGAATGTTGAGTGAATGTCTCTATGGCAATCCCTTTGCTTCAGTTCACCTTCATCCCATGTGAGCACTTAATAGCGGCAGGTCTGGCTCTCTGTGTCCAGTACCATGCTGAGAAATGAAATGTCTGCTACCTGCAAAGTGCCTATGTTTCTTGCTTTGTTCTTTAAGCTATTTCCTGTTGAAGTTCAGGGATAAGGAGGGGTTCATGCCTTCTTTTGGATTTGGGGATGAGATCTCAATACTTTCTCAGGGCAGCCCAGAGGAGCTGGGACTCCACACAAACATATGCCACCACTCTGACTAGAAGTTTGGGGGTTTGAATGTGTGCTGTTTTTCCTCCCCAGAATGCCCATACCACAAGCCCCTGGGTTTCGAGTCAGGGGAGGTCACGCCAGATCAGATCACTTGCTCCAACCCAGGGCAGTATGTGGGCTGGTATTCCTCGTGGACGGCAAACAAGGCCCGGCTCAACAGTCAAGGTTTTGGGTAAGTAGGGCAGGCAGCACAGGTGAAGTCATTCTTATATTTTTAAAGATGTGCTTTGAAAAATTAGGTCTGTCTCTAAACGGATGGCACAGAAAGCATTTATTCAACAGCCCCTGACTGAGTGCCTAACTGTTGTGCCAAGGACTGGGTGTACAGTGGTGGCAGGGTGGGTGAGTCCCTTGGCCTTGGAGGCACACAGTGAAGAGGGTGAAACAGACTGTAAACACATCCCTGTATCCCTGCTCAAAGGATGAACACTGCTGGGAAGATGCAGGAGGAAGGAAAAGTTCATTAGTTAAAAATGCCAGGGAAGTCTTTCCTAAGGAAAAGAACTGAGAATCAGGCTATGTCTGAAGGCCCAGAGTTGGGATGACACCTCTTGATGCTAGTAACCCCTCAAAACTCAGCACCTGTTGGCCTTTCACAGCCAAATATAGAGGATGGTAATTTGGTGTGTTCCTGGCAGGTGTGCTTGGCTTTCCAAGTATCAGGACAGTAGCCAATGGTTACAGATAGATTTGAAGGAGATCAAGGTGATTTCGGGGATCCTTACCCAAGGACGCTGTGACATAGATGAGTGGATGACCAAGTACAGTGTGCAATATAGGACTGATGAACGCCTGAACTGGATTTACTATAAGGATCAGACTGGAAACAATCGGGTAAGTGGGTGTCACTCCAAGTCTGCTCACACTCCCTGAGACTTGCCCCATTCCTATGCTCCTGCTGTCTATGTCTCTATCAGCGCACTGACCCCTCTGCATGTTGGGTCATCTGTGTTCCTTCTCCACCGTACGATCTTTCTTTTTCCAGATGAAGTTAGTCTGGGAGACTAGCAGTTTGAAAATGAACGTTAGTCTTTTGGGCAAAAAAAAAGAAAAAAAAAAGAAAAAAAAAAAAGAAAAAGTTTTTCTAGTTCTTAGTATCAGCATATAGTCTCTTGAAAACACTACCCTGACAATTTGGACTCTTCCAAACTCACTCCAACAATGACTGTGGGGCTCCATGGGCCTGAATCACCTGTCACCACTTGTATAGTTATGGTTGCTTCTTACTATTGACTGAAACTGACAGCTTCAAACCTTTTGGAAGTCCAGCAAGCGAGCCACTTTGAGGCTAGAGAGATGGCTCTGTGGTTAAGAATACACACTAGTCTTGCAGAGAACCAGAGTCCAATTCCCAGTACTCAGATCATAACATTCTGTAACCCCAGTTCCCGGGGATCAGATGCTCTGGCTTCCAAGGACTTCTGCGCTCCCTTGCCCATAGCCATACACAGACACACATAGATATGCATAATAATAAAAGAAATACTAAAAACAAGTTTGAAAATGTTAGTAATGGGTAATAGTAAGATGAATTAATATTAATAGCCTAAGTGGCCCTTTAAAAGATGGTGCCAGTCCAGATGCACATAATCTATTAATCCTTGAGGACTGAGATCTATCTAGATCTTCACTATGAACTGACCCGTTAAACTCCTGGATGTCTTTGTGATCAATAAAAATTGAATTGAAAACTTACTTAGCTGTTCGAAGACACTTTTTTTTTCACAACAGCAAGGAATTCCAGACTATTTCCTATCTCTGGCCTCTCAATGTGCAGCCTAGGCTGGTCCCGATCCTTTTGCCTCACTCTCTTGAATGCTGGGATTACAGGCACAGTCCATCACTTCCAGTTCTCCTAAGTCTATTGGTGACATTTAATCAGGTTGAGTAGATATGCGTGACTAATAATCAGAAGGCCTTATAGTCCAAGGTGACAATTTGCACTGTAATACATTCTTGGGTTGAGGTTTGAGGTTTTGAGGAGTTTGACACAATGGTAAAACCATTTTGATGCTTTTTTTTTTTTTTTTTTTTTTTGAGACATGCTTCATGTATCCCATGCTGGTCTCCAGTTTGCTATGTGCCTCAAGATAACCTTGAACTTCTGATCTTCCTGCTTCTATCCCTCTTGAGTGCTGGGATTGGAGGTGTGTACTCTCATCAGTTTACGTTCTGCTGGGGATCAGGACCCAGCCTTGTGTGCTTGTCATTCAAGTGCACTACCAACTGGGCCACATCTCCAGCACCTCAAACTTTCACTTTCTGGCCTTTACTAGTTGTAGTCTCCAAAAGACATTAGAATTCATTTTTCATCTTTGCGCTTGGAAGGCCTTGATGGTGCTCTGAAGGAGGCACTCCACTCCATTCATGAAGTCTCAGGTTGGATTCCAGGAACCCCCTCTTCACCTGCTTCTGAGTTGAATAAACTCAAGGACAAACCGAGTGAGAGGGCAGCTCGTGCCCTGTTGCTAAGAAGAAAGGCAAAGTGGATGTAAACAATGCACACCTGTTTTGTGGATGAATAAAGCTTAGTGCAGCCATTAAATATTTTTAGGAGAAAGTTAGAGGAGGAAATGAAATGCTCTTATGTCATGGAGCAGAACACTGTGACCCTGGAAAGAGTGTGAAGAGTGATTTCTTCAGAACTACTGTCAAGCGTCTGCAACACCTTACGATGCCTCCTGAAAAACATTAAAGCCTTTTATCTCTTTATGTCAACACCACCTTCTCCTTTCCAGAATTTTCCCTCTGGTTTTTGTCTGTTTGTTAAAATATATTTTTTTCCAAGCCTAAAAGGCACTTGTCACTTGTATCAAAGAAAAAAAAAATACACATTTAAGCTTTGGCTTCCAACTTCATAGCCAGGCACAAGATTTGATTTGAGGGCATCTTGGATATCTTTGGGATATATGAACAGCTTTCTTGTATGCTATGGACCCTTTCAAAACTTTCTGTCAAAGTGCAAAGGATAAAATTGGAAAACTGGTTAAAAGAAAAAGAGTCAAGAGGCATATTTAGCAACCATCCAATAGGATTGTCTGTGACAATGGAGAGCTAATGAGCACTTTAAATGTGTTTAAATGTGAGCTGGGCATGTGGTGTTGAGGTAGACTGCTTGCTTAGCACATACAAGGACATAGCACCACAGGTACACACACACACACACACACACACACAGAGAGGTAAGAAACGACATTTTCATCTACATGGCTATTTGCTACCATTTTGGATATTGCAAGATCCTCATGTACACTCAGGCATCCCCAGAGCCGTTTCTAACTTTCCAAGTTTCTCCATTGTTCAAACTTGAGACTAGAGCCAATGAGATAGCCCAACAGGTACAGGTAAAGATACTTGCCACCAAGCATGGCAACCTGAGTTCAAGGCCCAGAACTCACATGGTAGGAGAGAAAACATACACACACACACACACACACACACACACACACACACACACACACACACACACACACACACACAGTTAGCTCTAGCTCTAGTCAGGAGTCATTTTTCCTTTTTCCTTCCTCTATTGTGATACTGACCAGGCTTCCTCTTTCTGTTTAGGTCTTCTATGGAAACTCAGACAGGAGTTCTACAGTCCAGAACTTACTGAGGCCCCCCATCATTTCCCGCTTCATCCGACTGATCCCTCTAGGCTGGCATGTCCGAATTGCCATCCGGATGGAGTTGCTTGAGTGTGCCAGCAAGTGTGCCTGATGCCTATTTCAGCTTAGTCCTGCCACTTGCAGGGAGAGCTTGGGGGAGGGGCACCCTGAAATACCACTGTGATGAATGGGGCTATATCTTATTAGCACTTTACAATGTAGATCTGGGTAGAGAATATTTCACTTTTTAAAAGACAGTTTCAAATTTGAACGAAAGAAAGATAGAAAAAAGAGCTTTTCTTTAACTCAGGGCCAAAGAAAATAAGAACAAAGAAAATCTCTCTTAAACCAATTTTCTTATGCAAACCCAAATAGCATGGGTAATTTGTTCCTCTGGCTCCCCATCTTTTTCCCTTTGTCTCCGTGACACTGTCAAAGGTGCAGACCCAGGGGAACACAAAGCAGTTCTGATAATTTGAAAATTCTTTTTGGCTCTTAGCACATTCAGAAGAGGAGCATATTATTTTGCAAAGCATAACATGAACGCTTCATGAAATCCTCACTAGGGAGGCCTGGAGACAAGTACATAGGCATGAAGAAAGCAGAGGGAAGCCTGCTGTGTGGCCTAAGAGTCTGTGAACAATAACCAACCAACCACCCAACTAACCAACTAACCAACCAGTCAAGGCTTCCCCTTCTTGGAATTGGTTTTGCCTTGAAGGGGTTTAGGCTTTTAGCCACAGGACAAGGGAACGTGGGTTGGTTGGAGCTCCTTTTGCATAAACTCCATTCTATAGCCCCTTCAGCAATGTGTCCTTCTGTGGTTGTCAGGAGATGAATGCAAAGAGCAGGCTACATGTGTGTGGGTAGTGAGGTTTCCCTTATACTGAGGAAGCTCAAATGACTAGAATACATCACACCTTCTTTATCTATGGCTACAGTTTTCCAGAAATTGAACAGGTTTGGAAAACAGCTGAGACAAGCCATATCTCTGGCTACTGGAAGGAGAGCATGCTTTGGGGGAGGGGGAGGGACTCCCATCATAGAGGACTGTATAGGGATGGCTCAGTCAGTAGAGGGCTTGCAGTACAAGCATAGGCAGTTGAGTTTCTATTTCTAGAATGCATGTAAAGCTAGGTATGGACAGGTAGAGTGGAACACGTCTTTAATCTCAGTATTTGGAAGGCAGAGGCAAGCAGATCTGAGTTCAGGGCCAGCCTGGTCTACATTGCAATTCCAAGCTAGTCAAGGCTGCACAGTGAGACCCTGTTCCAAGAAAAAAAAAGACCAGGCATGGAGGGATACACCTGTAAATCCAGAACTAGTAGGCAGGCAGAGACAGGATGATTCCTAGAGCCTGTTCACCAGCCAGTAAGCTCCAGGTTCATGGACAGACCCTGTCTCAAAAGTAAAGTGAAGAGCTACTAAGATACCTATGTCAACCTCTGTCCAACATGCACATATACACATACAAACACTGTTAGGCTTCACACCTGGGACAAATGGCAGAGGTGCCTATAATGTTCTCCCAGGGTCCCTCAGCCCCTACTAGGTCCTCCTAGCAGGCATACTCCCCACCCTGAATTCTTCAGCCCAGGGGGTTGGGCTGCTCTTCTTATATAATCTAACCATTTGACTACCCTTTCTCTTTGTATCTTTGGGCTTCCTGGCTGCTGCATCTGCTTCCCCTGCTCTCCCCTCTCTCTTCCCCTCCCTCCTCTCCTCACAAGGCCCAGCTCAGTCTGGGCATGTCTACTCGGTACACTCCCCGATGTCCCTGTCTCTGGCTATGCTCTCCCATGTATCTACAATAAACTCCCTCCTCCACCATACCTAGGACAAGTCATGTTCCTTTCCTTTTCCATTCAAACATATGAGTAGGAAAAACCAAACAAAAAACTAAACAAAAACAAAATCACAAAAGACCTGTAGCTTCTAACCGAGAGGCTTCTCCTCGTCTTGCCCACCCAAACATGCTTACTCAGACATGACATTTGAAACTTCTTTAGGTAGTCATTCTCTGGCAGGAGTAGCTCATCTAGTTGGGAGCTTTGGATCCTGAGAGAATGACTACTGGTCTCCATCTCATTTCCATCTGTAGCTCAGGCTGGGTTTGAGGCTCTTCTCTGGGAAAGGTTGTTAACTAGGGTGAGGGTCCAAGAGGCATGTGGGGAGAAGCTGAGAATGAGAACTGTCCAAAGACAAGGTCTTGGCCTCACACATACAGTGCAGCCTTGGCTAACAGCTCTTTGCTCTGAGCTACTTTCTATTTCCAGATATTAAGGGGGGGATTACATGAATTCACACCAAAATGACCTTGGATGGCTAGATTTGGTGTCTTCCATCTTTAATCCTAGCACTGGGGAGACACAAACAGGTGGATCTCTGTGAATTCAAGGCCAGGTCTGAATAGGAAGCTGCAAAGCAAGGCTACATAGTGAGACTGTCCCAAAAATCAATCCACCAATCAAATGATCTCGGATGTCACATTCTTCTCAGTGAATGGAACAACTTTTTTAAAAGCCTCAAATTTCCTACCTAGTGTTTTGGAGTTCCACAGGGGTGTGTGTGTGTGTCAATGTACAATGATATTCCTTGTATGACTACATATATACAAATCCATTTTCGATAACATTCCTGAAAGCAGACCCTTATTTGGAAAACTGAGTTACTTTTCTCACCACACTGAGTAATTGTCAGAGAAAATGGCAATAACTTAAGAATACTGATCAGGGAAAAAAATAACAAAATGGTACAAGGTATGGATAGTCATCAAATAAAAAAATCGTACCATAAATTTGTTTTCTAATAGTTTTATTAACTTCACATAAACAGTCCTTATTTAAGGTGTGTAATTCAATACAGTATATTCAGACTTGCACAATCATCACAAGTTAACTTTAGACTCTTCTTATCATCCCCAAGAGAATCCTCTCGGCATGAGCCATCATCCACCCCAGCTCTACGTTACTTGTAATCCATTTGCTATTTTTATGTAGATTTTCCTGTTCTGGGCATTTCTCCACATAAATGGAATCTTATGATATATAGTAGTTTATGACTGGTTTCTTGTACTTACCTTGTTTTTAAAGTCCTTGTGTTGGAGAAGTACTTTTTCCTTTTTTGTTATTAACATTCTGTGCAGGGTATTGTATTTTTATTTATGCATGCATTTGGGTGGTTTCCACTTTGGAGCTATTGTGAATAAGGCTGCTACATGAAAATTTGTATGTAAGTTTTTGCATGCACACGTTTTATCTTGAGCATACACACACCTACAAATGTTGGATCTCTTAGGAACTACTTCCCCAGGTAGCTGTACCATTTTTTGTTCCCACTAGCAATGTATAAAGGTTCCAGGGCTGGAGAGATGGCTCAGCGGTTAAGAGCTCTGACTGCTCTTCTGAAGGTCCTGAGTTCAATTCCCAGAAGCCACATGGTGGCTCACAACCATCCGTAATGAGATCTGATGCCTTCTTCTGGGGTGTCTGAAGACGGCTACAGTAAGTGGGCCGGAGCAAGCGGGCCGGAGCGAGAAGAAAAAGTGTCTGAAGCTGGAGTGAGCAGGGTTGGAGTGAGAGTTGGCTCAGAGGTTAAGAGCACTAACTGCTTTTCTGGAGGTCCTGAGTTCAAATCCCAGCAACTACATGATGGCTCACAACCATCTGTAACGAGACCACATGCCCTCTTCTGGTGTGTCTGAAGACAGCTACAGTGTACTGACATTAAATAAATAAATAAATAAATAAATAAATAAATAAATAAATAAATAAATAAATAAATAAATAAATAAATCTTTAAAAAATAAAGGTTCCAGTCTCTCCATATATTCAGCAATGCTTCTTGTATTTCATTAGATCCAGCCTAATATGTGTGAAGTAGTATTCTATGATGATCTTGATTTGCATTTCTCTAATGAATAATGTTGTTGAGCATCTTTTCAAGTAACCAATTACATATTTTTGGAGAAAGGTCTATTCGGAACCTTGCCCATTTAAAAATTTCAATTCAAGGATACATTACGAATTCTTTGGATGTTCTACATACAATTCTCTTAAATATTTCTTCCATCCTGTTTTTCTTCTTGTTGCTGTCTTGGTTTAGTTTTGCAACAGGATCTCACTATGTAGCTCTGGCTGGCCTGGAACTCACTATGTAGCTCAGGCTGGCCTGGAACTTGCAAAGATCCTTCTGTCTCTGCCTCTCAAGTTCTGAGATTATGGGTATTTGTCACCACACCTGGCCTTTCTCGTCAAAATCTCTCTTGGTGAAGTCCTTTGAAGCACCACAAATACCAAATTTTAATGAAGTCCAACTTTTCTGTTTCCTTTTTTTGGTATGTTATCTGAGAAACTACTGTCAAAGTCAAGGTCAAGAAGATTTACTCTTGTGTTTTCTTCTGAAAGTTTTGAAATTCTTTTTAAAAAGTTTTAAAGTTTTAACTCTTACTTTGTGAATAGTTATAAAGCAAGAGCCTAATTTCATTCTTTGGATGTCGATATGTAGCTGTCTTGGTAACTTCTGTTGAAATTCTTCACCACAGTGAATGGTCTTTGTACTCTTCCAAAAGCAACTGACCAAGAATATCAAGGTTTATGCTAGGCCTCATACTTCTATTACCTCACAGTCTTCATTATTGTAGCATTGTTGTGAGTTGTGAAATTACGACATATAAATCTTCCAATTTTGGTATGTTTCACGTTTGAACTAACTATTCTGGGTTCCTTAAATTTCTAAGTAAGTATATCTGTAAAGAAGACACCCAGGTGTCTCACAATGGGAAATGCTTTTAATTTCAGAATTTAATAAACAGCAAGGCACTAATATCTGCAAAATATTTATCTGTAGGTAATTTTTTTCAATAACTAATGAAAATGTTAGTATTTTCTTTCTTTTTGTGGCAGGATGTATATAAAAAAACTATTATTGAAGTAAACCTGAAACAGAATCTTCCTAATAAACA
The DNA here is from genome assembly GCA_028551405.1 of Uromys caudimaculatus. NCBI lineage: Eukaryota > Metazoa > Chordata > Mammalia > Rodentia > Muridae > Uromys > Uromys caudimaculatus. Next base: position 24,071,881 of record CM052722.1, on the reverse strand, counting down.
AAAAATATGTTTGCAATATTATTTCTTTTAGTGGGCAACTAATTCAATAAAGATTATATAATGGAGCAAAGTCATTTCTATCTTAACATATTTTGCTTATTCTTAATACTAGACTTTGGGTTATACATGGAGGATTTTATTTTTTATGGTTTTAAGGACCTAACCTAGGGTCTCATGCATGCTGGGCAAATACTCTTCTACTAAGTTCTCTCTGCAGTCTGCAGATCAAAACAGAACAAAACATTATGGTAAAGCACAACACTTTACATACTTTTAGTTAACTGTGATGCATTAAATAATGCTATTAAGAAAAACAATGGAAGTAGCCCTGGTACTTGATGTGGGAGGTTATATGGTGTGGTGGTTTGAATATGCTTGGCCCAGGGAGTGGCGCTATTAGGAGGTGTGGCCTTGTTGGAGGAGGTGTGCCTTGTTGGGGAAAGTGCCTCTCTGTGGGAGTAGGCTTTGAGACCCTCCTCCTTGCTGGCTGGAAGACAGTCTCCTGGCTACCTTTGGATCAAGATATAGAACTCTCGGCTATTTCTCCAGCACCATGTCTGCCCACATGCTGCTGACCATGATGATAATGAACTAAACATCTGAAACTGTAAGCCAGCCCCAATTAAATACCTTTTATAAGAGTTTCTTTGGTCATGGTACCTCTTCACAGCAATAAAACCCAAACTAAGACATGTGGATAAAGCAAAGGTATTTCAGAGTAGAGAAACTGCTATATATCAGGTCTTACTGCCAAGAAGACTGTCCATACGTAAGCTTTTGAATGAATGCATGAATGCAGATGGAAATACACCTCTTTAACCACAAGAGGCACAGTGGTAGAGGACAGCTGAAAGACACCTTATAAGGGCTGATGCCTACCCAATGAGCCTAAGAACAGCCCCAAGTTGGACCTTTTTTTGGACCACAACAGGGCCAATATGAAGATCAGGTAGAATGCATGTACCTACTTAATGTACTAACCACAAAGCTCTCTATAGCAGGCTTTCAACATCCAGTGAAATTTCTTCCCAGTTTCTGAGAGGGGGGAGGAAGGGGGAGGACACCTGTGGAGGTCAGAAAAAGAGGACATCTGATCTACTGGAGCTGGAGTTACAGGTAGTTGTAAGGTACCCAATGTGTGTACTGAGAACTGAACCCATGCCCTCTGAAGGAGCAGCAAGTGTTCTTAATGGGTAATCCATCTCTCCAGCCTCCCTTTCCAACTTCTTGGAACTATCAACTGAGACACAAATACAAAGCATAATGTTGTATTAGTTGATATTTCCTGAAATTCAGTAAAAGGTTTGGCAACATCCCATTAGATGCTCACAACAAGCCTATGTTATAAATACTAGTAGTATTAGCATTTAAAGGCAAAGAAACTGAGGTTGCCAGGAAGCTAAATAAGTATGTTGCCTTAGGTCATGTCAGAGTTAGTGATAAATCCACTAAAGCCATCTAACAGTTCGCCAGCATCCCTGGATGTACAATAAGTTGTTTCATTGAACTGCTTCATTCTTTAATCAACTCAGTCACCACCAGCTGAAGATGTGCTGGAAGACAGCACATGTATTAGTGTGGGCTTTTAGAAAAGACTGTTAAACTAGGCATGGTGGCTCATGCCTATAATCATGGAAAGTAGAGGCAAGATGGTCAGGAGTTTAAGATTATTCTCAGCTACTTGTGAGCTGGAGGATAGCTACACAAGATCATTCCAAAGTGAAACAAAACAAACCAATCAACCCATACAGTCGATTCAGCTTTCATTTCTTATGAAACAGGTTCCTCTGACCCCCACACACTTGCTGTGGTACATACACGTCTACATTCACACAGAGACGGGCACATAGAATGCGAAGTTCTGAGTTTCGGCTCTTATCCCCTCCTTTAAAGAAACTTATATAAAATTGGAAAATAACTGACAGATAAAGTACCTCAAATTTGAAGTACTGTCCCCCACAGAGCAGTCCACAGCCATGCCTCCATATGGACTATAAACTGAGGAGGTATAGCCATCGTGCCCTGGATTTTTCCTGTGTCCAGTAGTGTGTCCCTTTTGGCTCAGAATAGTCCAGTAGTATTCCCTTTGGTCAGAATAGTATGCATAGTCGGCCCAAATCAGTCATCAGTTGGTTATGTCTGTGTATATTATCTAATATTATCTAATTGTTTCGGTGCTGTATGCACAGAGTTCTGTGGGGGTGACAGAGCGCTTATGGCCCACAAAACACATTTACTATTGGACTTTTCTGAAAGAGTTTGCCAACCCCTGCTCTAGAATAAGTCATCTTCCACAGCTGAGCATCCTTTCTTTCTTTGTGGTACTAAGCATACTGGGTCAGCATCTCTCCTTATCCTCAAATTACCAAGTGAGCAGCCAACAAGCCATATAAATGACAGTTGTCAGTGTGAAAGAAAGCAAAGTTTTCACAATGCCATAAGGGGAAAAGAACTTTATAAGTAGAAAAAAAATCATTAAGTAACATTAAGATTTGCTTTGTTTTACATTAATTTCACTTCTTTAAACTGATTACAACTTCAAAGGCCCATTGCCCTCATTTGAATTCGAACATATTCTTGTTTACAAAGAAAGAATTAAAATGGAGCTGCTTGCTGTTCAAAGGCAAGAAGGACCACAGTGCTCAAGATTGGGAAAGCCTGGCAGTCACATCAGTCAGTGCAAAATCTGCATTTTATTAAAGACATGTGGGAAGATCCATTCAAAAATACATTGTGCTCAGTAAAAATTAACCATTTCATGCTGTTAATGAAGGTTACCACAGAGTAGATATTTGTAGAATATGTACAGCAACAATAGAAATTTTACAGAAGTTTAGAATGGAATACATGCCAGAAAAAACTTGATAAGATGTACCAACACATGATACAAAGAGTTATAGAAACACTTTACAAATGATTCATAATTAGCTTGTGAGGAATTGTAAGTATTCAACACTTTAAATTCGGTTTGGATTCAAAAATTAAAAAGATTACCAACCACATCACACCCTTGCCACAGTAAAAAGTATGGATTACACTTTATATAGTAGATTATAAAGTCTATGCAATTAAGAATGTCCACTGCTTTTCATCTACCACACATTGGATGGCATATCCCTCTGGCTTACCCTGATTTTTGTTTTTAAGAATGAACAGGGGTCTCAGTGTTACCCTGCCCTGTGTCTTCCCAGAATACCGTACCCTTCAAACTTAGTAAAGACTGAAGACACTCTGATAATTATCTAAATATATACAGAATAACAACCTGAATTCAGAGTGGCACAAAGCAATTCTTGGAGCTAGAACTCTGGGGTAACTGTTTTGTTTAATTGTCTCTGTTCATCAGTGCACGTTTACAGTAAGAACCTACTTTTCTACCACCACACAGCCTGCTCCTCCCCCTGCCCAACTCCATCACTGACCAAAAAGAGTAAACAAGGAGAGGGAGAGAGACTGGTGACTAGAACCCACCGATCATCCCGAGGGAAAATGGATTTTCTGCGAGCTTTGCTTTCCATTTTTGGAAAAAGGAAGCCAGTGTGGAAAGAAAGTATACATTCTCCACAAGGAAAAGCATAGTCTTTCTCTGAAACTCTACGGAGTTTAACCAGAGCTTTTGATGATTCTGGCAATAAATACTTTAATCCCCCAACAGGGACAAAAGTCAAGGCATCTACATTTTCGAGTCCTGGGTTTCTTCTGATTAGACCTGAAGCACACATAGCACTAGGAGAAGCTTGTTATGCCTGAAATGAATCACATCAGCCTTCTGGGAAGGGAAATCCCCAACCAAAGGAAGTCCTGAGGGATTCTCAGCAGGTCTGCCAAACAGGAGGGGACACTGAGGGACTGATAAGGCCTCTTTCTCCCTGATACTCTGCCTGGGAAGAGCAGCAAACAAGGCAACTTCTAATCTGCATACAACACAGAGACTGATTTCAGATTCCCAAGGAAGACCAATTGGAGGGAGGATCAAAGGGGGAGAGCTTACCCTTGTGAGAAAGGAAGGGCCTGAGAAGTGAGACTGGTTTCACTCCAGCGGTTCTGCTGGCCCTACAAATCCAGCGTACAGACTATGACAATTTTTTTAATTTATTTTTTTTCTGGCAAAACAAGAGACAACCCTCCCTTAAATGTGGGAGTAAACAGTTGAATGAAAGTACAAGGCAGGTCAGGATCATATTTAACAGCCTACAGTAAATAGAAAGAAAGGTGGGTCATGCCCAGAGAGGAAAAAAGGTGGAGTAGGGACCAGGCCAAATGATGATGAATGAACAAAGCACTGTGGGCAACGATGGTTTATGTAAGAAACTTGTTTGCACAAAGTCTACCATCTTGTATAGTACATTGAATTAAAAAAAAAAAAAAAAGAAAGGATTGCATGGGCAATAGGCCCAGAGTTTCCTAGTCACTTGGCTTTTTCCCTTTGGGTGTATGCAAACAGATAAGGGCTTTCCTTTTCTTGCATGGCTCCTCGCTCATGGTTTCTAAGATTGAATTTTTTACTCAGTTGAACCTTAAGATATTCTAGACTTCAGCTGGTTAAGAAGCAAAAGAAGAAACCACAACCATTTACAAGTCTGGATTTGTTTGTTGTTTATTTTTCTGGTAATCTGGCCTTTTACAATTTGGTAGGGACCTTCTCCTAAGATTCCAGTCCTGGGGATGAGTGACATTTGTACTGTCTTGTCTACAATCTCTTTTAAGGAAACCAGAACTGTTATTTCTTAATCCCTAAGTGAGTTTCAAGGAACGTTTACTAAAGGAGGCAAGGAAATAAATAAATATCCCACTGCTTTGTGACTTGGATTAGTGAAACCTACCATAGTCCCAGTTCACAGAAGTAGGCATCTGTGGATCTTTGTACATACCCACATAGTGGGGTTCAATAGCCCACTCTAACGAAGTAGGCAATGAACTTCCAAATGAAAAAGCAATGTCATCCAGAACACAGGTTCTGAGCACAAGAGATATGCAGTTTTGCTGAATCCCAGTGGAGCCCCAGCAGTGACTTCTAATGAGCTACTTATCGTCCTTGCCAAAAGTTCTGTGACCACTGAGACCTAGGTGAACAGAATGGACAAAGCCTTCTACATACTAGAAAAGTAATCCTCTGGCCTTTGAAAAAATTATACACATATGAGTTATTCTCAATACATGGCTAGAAGAAAATAAATGGCTTTTTTTCCTTATTTACTCTAAAGACTAGTTTAAGTGAGGATACTATGATATCAACTAAGAGGAACTGGGAAGGGAAAATGGGATAGCATTTCCTAGTGGAGTCCACTAATTTTCTGATTAGGAACATGCTAAACTGGCTAACTCTACAACCACAACATACTTTTATAATACACTGCATGACTAGAGACTGACCAGTACAGGTCTGCTTAGAATTAAAGTATACAACTGCATATGGTGAGTCTTAAAGCATGTTTTAAAACAGATTTAACCAAAGCATACAGCACAATACTTCTAGAATAGCCACATCACAACCACCAAGAAAGAGTTTTGCTTCTAATCAGTCTGCCATATGCTAATATTTTTAAAGAGCTATTAAACGACTTGAATAAAAAAAAAAAAACAAAGACATTTTCTTTCGGTAGACACAGCTGAAAGCCATGATGCCTTTGAGCAGTTGGTAAAAATCATGCCAATCTGCCAGGCTGCTGCTTGCTTCTAAATATAAGCCTCATGGCTAAGAAAGATCTTCTAAGGATGCTAACCTAGAATTTAAGTTCTCAAACATATCTAAAGTAACTCTGGTTTCCTCCCAAAGTATGCACCTTTTAGCAGGTCCAAGACAATGGAAATGAACAATAGGATTGTAAGGATTTGAGAACAGTGGTAGAGGATTCTTAAAGAGAATACAATGTTAAGGAATTCACTCTTGCAGTTAATGAAGCCTGGAAAGCCCAAGGCCAGAGGCAAATTCTGCAGAGTGGTTGGCCTGGAATGGTCTCAGGCAGGACTTTTTAACCTTGCTACTAGTAATGGGCGGAAACACACTGGAGGCTGCCTAGCAACATCTCTGACGTCTACCCACTAGATGTTGGGAGCAGCCCATGACAACCAAATGTCTCCAGATATTGTCAAATGTGCCCTGGTGGACAAAAATGCCCTTGGCTGAGAAGTGCTGCTGCAGAGATAGCTCACTTGAACCTCTTGGCATCGGGCACTCTCTTCTGGTCTTGGGCTCTGGAGAGAGTCCTACACTTCAGTTAAGACTGAACAAAGATCAGTTAAAGTTTACTTAGAACAGAAAAGGAAAGGATGATGGAGAAGTCAAATCAGAGAGACAGTGAAAGCAAGGTTCTTTTTGAAAGGTGATCAGCAATAGCTTCCTACCACAAAGTACTTCATAAGCCTTCAATTCAAGCTTTGTGTCCTTTAGGATGTCAGCACAGATAACAGAACATGGATATCATCAATTCCCCCTTCTAAAGAAAATGTGGGGGTTTTGTGACTTTCAGTCCACTCCTTCCTGCCGAGGATGGCATCTTTTTGAGGACATTGAATGATCAATCAGAAGGGGAAGTGACAGTTAAAAGCTAAGAGAGGGCTCATTAGATCTGAGAGAAAATGTTACTGCCCCCATCTGTGAACAGGAGAGAATGAATGGGATTGTAGATTCACTTACAGCTTATTGAGGATCAAGGGAAAGTCAGAACCAGCAAGAGCTAAGAAGAGGATAAAAGAGTATCTCAGAAACACTAGTTGAAAACATTGTAGCTATTTTCTGGCTCAAATCTGGGAATGTAGGAAAAGTTAAGTGTTGACTTCATCAATTAGGATTAGTTTGCTCTAGGTAGAAGGCAATTGTTCTAGCCCTTCTTTAAAGAACCATCATGAATATAATGTTCTGCAAACATCTGAGATCCCAGTGTTAGCAAAGATGACAACATGGGAAACCAGCCCCTTGGTGATAACGAGCCACGAATGCCACAGCATGGCAATGGGACCTCGCTGTTCCTAAGCACACAGCACAGTGAGAAGTCTTTCCAGAGGAAACAAAATGTAGTTTCTGGTTTGCAGGGGGCAGGGGAGCAGGGGATACAAAGGTACAGATCTAGTATGAAAAAGAAGAGTCAAATATACATCTTTTTAGTGTCACTATATCCAGGCAAAAACTGCTGAGAGTCTACCTCACTTGGATAACTGAAGAGTTGCCTGGGCAAAGCCAGAATTCAGAGCTACCCAGACAGTACTGAACTGGTAACAGAAACAAGATAGGAAAAGAACTCAAGAGCATGCAAAATGAATCAAATTGTTTCCATGATAGTGCCCAGTTGAGCTTCATTTTAGTGCCTATTATACTTATTAAAATTAAATAAAAAGCACCTTAAAAAGACCTCTATATATAATCAATACACATCATTAATAGTATTTATATAAATATGCAATATGCACACAATTTAAGCTTCAAAGAATCTAAGACCTTTATAATCTTCATAATCAACAGTGCTATGATTCTCAAAATCTCAGGGAAGGGTTAACAGTTACTCAGCATATTTCAGTGACAGCTGACTTTATCTGGGGACTGACACTCTCAGAATTCTGGAATAAGTAGTAAATACTGAAAAGTTACCTCTTTGCGGGATGGGAGTGATCTCTAAAAGTCTTATTGCTAAGAGACTACTTTCAAAACTCTATGACTATTGATAGATGATGGTGTTGAGGTGTTTGAGTTTTTTTTGTTGTTGTTGTTGGGTTTTTTTTTTTTTTTTTTGTCAAAGATGGTCCAGAGACAGGTGGGTATAATGCTTGCTGGCCAGAGGCCTTAGAATACTTGATGACACTTGATAGTAACTTGGGAGTTGAGAGTGATGGAATGAGAGAAGGATGTAGCCCTGCTCTGATGGGTGGATGTGTGTATATACAGTGTACATGATGACCTTGTTAGAAATGGACAGTCCCAGGAAGGCAAAAAGGACAGAGCAATTTTCTCTACATCTGGAATTGCTTCAGGAGCCTTATAAATATATTAGAAGAGCAACAACAACAACAACAACAACAACAAAGCAGTTAGAAGAAGAAATGCCACACACGTAGCTCAGATCCCACCTGGAGGCAAGAGTCTCCAGGAGGGCGGACAGCATTCAGGAGCATAGAGCTGGTTTGCAAGATCCGCAGACAGGTGCCTCTTACAACCTCACAACAAGGAATGTTCACTGGCAAATCTTTGGTCTACACTCTAACACTAATGCTAAGTGGAAGAGCACATTCTCTGTAAAGACCCATGCACACCACTTCTGTCTGTCCTTCTCTCGTGTGCCAGTTAATGTCTCTGGACACAAACGAGAGCCAAGTGTCTGAGAACAGAAATGAGGCCTGTTGGGCTCCTTACTGTCGTATCTAACCTTCTTCTCCTGTGGGCCTGGATAGAGATGCTGTATTTGTCTGCTACCAAGGATCATGTCTAGAGGCTACTGCTGGGGCCAAAAAGTTGAGCAAAGTTTATACTGTTACAATCACATGTAGCCACAACTCAACTCCCTTTATTATAAGTATAATACTCACTTCATATCACAAATGTATAAAAATATGGCAGATAGTGTCATAACGATACTTTCTTTAAATGAATATATTTATAAAACACACAGTTATTTACCATATATATATTTATATTTATATAGAATAAAATACTCCTGATGCAATATATAAATGTTACTGTTTAGTTTTTATAGAAACTACTGTAGCTGTCCCACTGCTTCACAATGTTCCAAACAGCTCAAAATAACTTTACATTATAACATAAAAGGTATGATTATAACAGTACAATATTAATTATAAATAAATGTTACAAATCCTATCAAATATGGAAGCTTAGAAAACAATTTAAGACATACAGTTCATCTGCTAACCCTTCAAAGGGATACTCCTAGATTACAATAAACTCCACATTTAGTCTAGTCAGAAAAAAATATGTGGTAAGGGCATCGGTCAACATGAATTTTTCTATCCCTCACATCCAGGACACACCCCTGGCTTCCCCAAGTTCAACAGAGATTGCACTAAAGCTGGAATGTAATGGGGAGAAACTGGCAAGAATTTCTTCTTCCTCAATGGCACACTCTATCCATTCTCACACAAGACCTGTGGGGAGTGGTGATCCCTAAGGAACTCCCGTGGCTCTAAGATCCCTGACTAGCATTTGTGGCTGTGAGGAGCCAGATGGCCCCCCTCACACACAATATTGCACACACCTTCATAAAGCTGAAAATACTGGCTTATTACCCTGGCCCAGCCTGTTTCCCAGCCCACCCTGAACCCTCCCCTCCCAACTGGCTTGTCCTCACCCCCCCCATACACACCCTCCATCCCAGCATAAATTACAAGGCTGTCTCTTTTAAATCATTGAGATTTGGCATTCGTGAGCGATTTGTTCTGTTATAAGGGTGCCCATTTGGCCCACTCTTGGCACCCAGCTGTTCAGAATAGGAAGGCCCCTCTGTGGCACTCCTGGTCACAGAGGACACGTGCCAACCAGGATCCATCTGACCTGGCAGTTGAAGGGCTGGTCTGCCTTTTGGTGTAGCCTCCTGCCGGATGTTGCTGCTCCCACCAGAGGCCTGACTCAGAGGGTGAATCCGAATTTCTGAGAAGGAATTTTTGGCTTGTTGAGCTGTTAAGGGCTGGAACCGAGGATCTGAAGAAGCCGGGTGATTGGTTGATGATGACAGATGCAACAGCTTGCGAAGAGATTTTAGTGGTTGGCTCTGAAAGAAAGATTCAGGTATGCACAAGATTTAACTTAGAGTAGGTGAAAGGGATGGAAGGACATGGAGATCGGTACAAGGTAGCTAAGCAGAGGCAGAAAGGGAGACCGTATGGCTAGACGGGCTAGTCCAGCTCTATTTGGTCTCTGGGTTTTCTCAAGTAAGATTTTACTCACTGCCTTTTAAATGAAAGCCTAGAAATCAATCAATCAATCAATCAATCAATAGAGCTACCCAAAGGTAGCACCTGAAGGTCAGGGCTCCTTTGGCCTGGCTGCATTCCGTGTTTACCATGTTTCTCATGTTTCAGATCCAGAAAGGACGAACAACAGCAGACATGGGCGTACCTCTCCTTTTTGAGAAGACATCCGATTAAGTCTTTACTTATATCTCACCGGTGTTATGGTTATTCTGAATTGTTGAATGACTGGGTTTATAATCCCTGTGAAAATATACCTCCTGGTGTGTTTGTGATGGTGTTTCTAAAGAGATTTTACTAAGGTGGGAAGACCCACTCTGAATGTGGGCAGCAAAATGCCCCATCAAGGCTGGTGTCCTTGACTGAATGAAAGAAGAAAGGAAGCTGAACACTGGTACTCATCTCTCTTTTTCCTAACTGTGGATACAGTGTAACCTGCTGTCATGCCTTCCCCATTGTGATGGACTGTACCCTCCATCTGTGAAGATATTTTGCCACAGCAATGGCAGAAGTCATTTATACAACTAGATAGAACTTGGACATATAACCATATCTAGCTGCAAGAAAAGCTGGGAAAAAATGTAGTTTTAGGTATTGATGTGGTAAATTATTGCATAGCAGTTCCCCGTTTTTGACACTACATGTTCTATGCTGTATTTTACTGCTTCATTTTCATCTTTTTGATGTGGGAATGGTACAGTTTGGGTACTAAAGATATAAAGCATTTCAACTGCTCACAGAAACACTGGCTAGTGGACTTCCTGCCTACAGAATGACTGCTGGTCAAAGACCCTACAGGGCACAGCACTGTGGAAGGGAGACTGGTGTGGAAACAGAAGGCCAGGTCCTAGATGAGATCTGTTCCTTACTGGCCAACTATTTTCAGTTAACTCCTGAGCCTCAAGTTTCTCAATGGTGAAAGGAAACACTTTCTCTTCTTCCTCTACCTTAAGCATGAGGTGCAGGAGAATCACTACCAGAAGAGGCAAAGAAAGTCAAGTATGGCAGTATACGACTTTAATCCTAGATAGATGAGTGGGAGGGTGAGACAAGGGAATCACAAATTTGAGGATAGTTTAGAAAACTTTTCAAGATTCTCTTAATAAACAAAACAGAACAAACAACATCAGTCCAACACACACACACACACACACACACACACACACACACATCATAAACAAACCAATGTACTACCGAAGCACTACAGGCTGGCAAAACTCAGAGTACTTTTATCCTGAGTGCCATAGTATAAGCCACGTGCATTTCAGCTATTGGTCAACTTTGAATCACATTGATAATCTCTAGGAAAACTGCAAGATTTGAAGAAATGGGGTGCTAACAACCAAAGTAAATGAACTGAGAATCCACTCAAGGAGAAATAAGCTTCTAGGAAAGCACCCTTCACTATCTCTCAGACACTTTTTCCCAAAAAAGATGTGGGGTCCCCATAGGAGGTGGCAGAGTGTTCTATGCACTAGAAAAATTCAAAGGGTGTCTTTCTCTACCCTCATCCCTTTTCTAAAAAATATATTTATTTATTTTTTGATACTTTATTTACATTTCCAATGTTTCCCCCTGTCCAGGTCGCCTCTTTGGAAATCCCCTATACCCTCCCCCTCCACCACCTCTATGAGGGTATTCAACCTCCCACCCATCCACCCACCCACTCCCATATTCCCACCTTGACATTCCCCCTTACTGGGGCCTCTAACATGCTCAGGCCCAAGGGCCTCTCCTCCCCCTGATGACCAACAAGGCCCTCCTCTGCCACATATGTGGCCAGCACCATGGGTCCCTCCATATGTATTCTTTGGTTGGTGATCCAGTCTCTGGGAGCACCGGGGGGCCTGACCAGCTGACACTGTTGCTCCCTCCATGGGAATGCAAATTCCCTCAGCTCCTTCAGTCCCTTCTCCAACTCCTCCATCTGGGACCTCACTCTCAGTCCAGCGGTTACTATAAGTGAAACTTGGGTATTCCGAAATTTGGGCTAATATCCACTTATCAGTGAGTACCTATCATGTTCGTTCTTTTGTGACTGAATTAACTCGCTCAGGATAATATTCTCAAGTTCCATCCATTTGCCTGCAAATTTCACTAAATCATTGTTTTTAATAGCCAAGTAGTACTCCATTGTGTAAATGTGCCACATTTTCTGTATCCATTCCTCTGCTAAGGGACATCTGGGTTGTCTTCAGCTTCTGGCTATTATAAATATGGCTGCTGTGAACATAGTGGAGCATGTGTCTTTATTACATGTTGGAGCATCTTCTGGGTATATGTCCAGGAGAAGTATAGCTGGGTCCTCAGGTAGTATTATGTCCATTTTTCTGAGGGTCCACCAAACTGATTTCCAGAGTGGTTGTACCAGCTTGCAATCCCACCAACAATGGCGAAGTGTTCCTCTTTCTCCACATCCTCGCCAGCATCGGCTGCCACCTGAGTTTTTGATCTTAGCCATTCTGACTGGTGTGAGGTGGAATCTCAGACTTGTTTTGATTTGCATTTCCCTGATGACTAAGGATGTTGAACATTTCTTTAGGTGCTTCTCAGCCCTATGAGTTCCCTCAGTTGAGAATTCTCTGTTTAGCTCTGTTCCCCATTTTTTGATGGGGTTATTTGGTTTTTTGGAGTCTAACTTCTTGAGTTCTTTGTATATATTGGATATTAGCCCTCTATTGGACTTAGGATTGGTAAAGATCTTTTCCCAATCTGTTGTTTGCCGTTTTGTCGGATTGACAGTGTCCTTTGCCTTACAGAAGCTTTGCAGTTTCATGAGGTCCCATTTGTTGATTCTTAATCTTAGAGCATAAGCCAT
>CM052722.1:23984430-24058648 GCA_028551405.1 Uromys caudimaculatus | reverse complement strand
TGTGTTGGGATATCCAGGGCTTGCTGTGGTGGGAGAGCTGGGTTCTGATGATGCCAAGTAGCCTTGGTTTCTGTTCCTTATGTTCTTGCCCTTGCCTTTTGCCATCTTGTTAACTCTGATGTTAGCTGATCTTACTCTGTGTGGCTATGGCTTGTCCCTCCTGCAGGCCTCTGTATCAATACTCCTTTAAGACCAGCTCTCTCTGAAAGGTGTTTGGGTTTAGAGAGCTGTGGCACAGGGTCAGCTCTGGGGTGCAGACAGAAACCAGAAGGATCTTGTCCCCAGCTATCCCTTGGTTCCTGTGTCCTGATAGCTCTGCAAGGGTCCCTCTTGATCCAGTGAATTTGAACAGAAGTGGTGGTTTTGTCTATGTTCGAAGGCAGCACTCCTGGGACACCCGCTCTCTCCTAGAGCCCTGTGGCCCAGGCTGAGGTCCCCAGGTCCAGGTGAGCAGTGGTGCTTGTCTTATCCCCACTCACGGCTTTTCCATGCTCCTGGGAGGGTAATTTTCTCCCAGCGCTGCTTGGCTATGGATCCCTGGTGGCCCAGGCAGAGGTCTTCTGCCACAGATGGAAACCGGAAGGTTCCTATGCCCAACTTTACCTCAGTCCCTGTGTCCCGAGCGTTCCGGGCGGTTCCCAGTGAGCAGTGGTGCTCGTCTTAACCCGACTCACAACTTTTTCGCGCTCCTGGGAGGGTAGCTTTCTCTTGGGGCTACTTGGCTATGGAACCATGGTGGCCCAGGCAGAGGTCTCCTCCACTTACTGTATCTTTAAGAGATGCTCAAGACTGTACTTCCTCCTTCTGTCCCTACCCTCATCCCTTTTATGTACCCCAGGTTGGCCTCCAAATCTTGATCCTCCTTGCTCCTTGCCTTTATATAGCCCAGGCTGACCTGGATCTCTGTTTATATAGCCCAGTATAGTTTCAAATTATTAATACTCCTGCCTCCAACTCCCAAGTGCTGAGATTATAGGTCTGTGGCACCATTCTTGACTACTTTTTCATTTTTATTAAAATGATAAAAATGAGTCTTTCCTAGTCAATTTAATAAAATTATCAAGCAATTATAATAATCCAGAATCAGTTGGAGACATGAAGTTACTAGAAGGGGGGCTCTTAGCACCAGGTTCTCAGATATTTGTGTTCCTATTTGGAATAAGCACCCCCTCCCCAAATTAGAATATCTCATTCCCTATTCCCCCTTTACCCTCAGAACAGATTATGTTATAAAGTACAAAATATAAATGACCAGGCAAAAATAATAGCAATTTTGGAGAACTTCTGCTTATAGCTTCAAGTAACAGATCATAGTGAAATAAACCAGATCTATAGTCCTAGAATGTGGGATATACAGCCAGGAGGATTGTTAGTTCCAGGCCAGTTTGGATTACCTAGCAAACTGCAGGCTAACCTGGACTAGCTGGTAAAATTCATTCTTGAGGAAAAAAAAAAGAACAAAACAGAAAACCTATAAAAAGTAGAGCCACTGCTTCTAAACTCCCAAAATTTGGTTAAAATAAACATGGTAGATTATGTAACTGTGTTTATTATGAGGAAATACAATACTGAAACATTTCCAATAGGGAGACTGCTTTAAACAGATATGTTAATTATTTGAAACAGAGAGATTAAAGCTCTCCATATGACAGGTAAATACAACCCCATGTTACTGTACTATATGCAGCTCCTAATAAAAGTGTTTGCCTTTCTTTATAAAAATCAGTTTGGATTTCAAAAGTTAAAATATTCTTTCAAGAAAGCTTCTACTATCTGACTTTCAAGGCCAGATTTATATGCTACCATCTCTAAGGTAACCTTACTCTTCGCACGATCTCAGTTTATATCCTCACCAATATTCCACAGCATAACTTACTTTGTAGTACGATCTTCATGAATCTTTGTCTCCTGAGCTGTAGCCTACTTGTGGCCTAGGACTACTTCTTCTTCATCTCCCCACATTGCTCCATTGCTCTCCTGAGTTAGGTGAAGGGTACTGGAGGGTTGCTTTTTTCACAGTGGGAATCACTGATGTAGGATTCATCCTGACTTGCAAAATAGCATCAAGGCTATTCATTATAGTCTATTTGGGGGAAGCTAAATTTTTTTCTTTCTTGATTTCCCATCCTGAAAATCTGGGAGTGATGTAGGCTGCACTCACCTGGGTCTGTAGATCTGAGAGCTTCTCAGGTCGCCATTCCTTTGGTCTGCTGCTTGCAGTGCTAGAAGAATGAATGGCTTTCTGTAAGGTCAATAGATCAGGACCATCAGTGTTGGGCACCTAGAGGGAAAGATGGAGAAGGATTCAGCAAGCACACCAATAACCTTAATTAACATAGACAACCACACCCAAGAGGAGACCCAAACTGAAAAGTAAACTGAACTAAACCAAAATTGAAAAGAGGGAGAAAAAAAAAAAAAAGACCCAGTAAGTAAACCAAAACTCTCCAAATGTTCATAATGCAAGTAGTGCTAGTTAAAATCTGCTGCCTTCTTAGTAATTTTCCCTGCATTAGGAAAAATTGGCAGATGTCATGCAGCTTGGTTAAAACCTTAACCCTTAAAGCATTCCCATGCTGTTAGTTTCAGCAGCTGCAAGAGAGAGCAGTTAAAGTGGGCTGGACCAGGAACTGCTGTGGCACCCTCATTTCATATTGTAGTTAGGTTATGAACCAGTTCAATAAAACAAAAACAAAACAAAATCTCATGCTGGGAATATGATGCAAAAATCTGTATTTGATGCTGCCAAAGAAGTCTAGGGAGCTTTCAAGGGGAGAAAAAGGAGGGGGGTATTGTTTGAATCATAGTCCCAAACCACTGCCCAGTAACTCTGGGTCTGGCATTGTATACTTAGAAACTGCTTGAAATTTATGCCACAAATTCCAAATGAATGCAATTGGTCTATTCAATGGCTTTAGTGGACAAAGGAGAGTTATGCCAAATGCTAAGCAGAAGCCACGGCTTTACACCTAGTGACTAGCAAAAGCTAGAGGCAGGTAAGGAAGAGCAAGTGATCAACTCGTACAAGCTGCTTTTTTCATGGAGCCTGCTAGCTCAATTAATTTGGTCAATTCAAAGTTGGTTGTAAAGAAACAAACTGCCAACCAAATGGTCACAAAGTCCATGCAGTGAGCTAAGTGCAAAGACATTTGTTAACTGTAAATGTTAATCAGATTCTTTACAGGAATTAAAAGGTTTCAAGAATGCTGTCTGCCAATAATTGGCTAATCAGTCCATCCAAACCAGCCTTACTAGTTTGTTTAGTAGGCTTATGCAACATCTTTAACTGACGCAGAAAACCGAGAATAGATATATAATATATATATATATATAAAGTATATGTATTATATATATCCATATATCCCAGTGAATTTATGGAACTGGCCCAGGTACTTAACTAGCACAAAGATTATGACCCCATGAAAATAAGACATGCTGTTGTCATCAGTAAAACAAGTTTACTGGAGCAGTTTTCAGGGCTACGATACGTAAAAATGGGTACCATGGGTGGAGTGACTACAGGAAGCTTTTTCAAAGAAGAACTATGCTTTAAATGATTCTTTGAATTAAAAAGAGGAAAGAGGGATTTCTTGATGCTTGGATTCTCCCCGTTGGTGGAGTCTGTCTGTAATATAAGATACAAATGAGCTAATTGCAAAAAAAAAAAAAAAAAAGTAAAATAAATAGGTGCTTTAATTGAAACTACTAGTCCTCAGTAGCCCTCACATGATTAAATACTAACAATCATGGAAAGAATCCTGTGCTATGCATCTAGAGAGATTATCTATTATTTTTCACCTGGAAACAATAATATAAGTTTAGACAAGTACAAAATATTTCAGAGTCTGTACAATGGTTATGAGCAATAGTCTAAGAATGCCTGAGACCTTTAGGCATCTGCTTACATTATGCTCAATTAGGAATTTATTCATTGTCAAACATAAGACTGTTTTGAAGAATTGTGTTTAATGAGTTACTGATGAACTTCGGCCATTACCAACTGTTAGGACTTCAGTAACTAAGATATTTTACCAGATGGATTATATTTTGTAAAAGAAAATATACTTTAAATCCCTTTGATCTTCTTGGTCAATTATCTCGAGCCAGTAAATATCACTTGGGAGATGATTACCAGTGTTGTGGGATACTAAGGTTAGTTGAGCGGCCCTGCACTACACTGTTAGAGCTATATACCTCATTTAAAATATCTGGTACAGTTCAGAATTCTGGGTTTCAAGCAAGGAGATACAAGTTTAATCTTCAGGGTTGGTAAGATGGATCAGTGGGGTACTTTGCAACCAGAGATTGAATTCCCAGAACTCACATAAAAGTCAACAGAGAGGACCAGCTCCACAAAGTTACCCTCCAATCTCTACATATTATGGCCTCTGTGCACTCCTCTCCCATATCATGCACACACAATAATTTTTAAAAAGTTCAATCTTTATATTGTAGTATTATTTCAAAGTTGAGATACTAAGTAAGATCCAATTACCAAGTTGGCAAAGTCACCATATGCTCTGAGGACTTATGTAATTCTCTGGGTATACAACTAAAGTCAGATTCCCCAAGGCAGCTTCCAGACTTGGAGTCGAAGCAGGCGCCTTTATAGTACAGAATGATTTTTGGCACCTCTTTTCTCTCTTTTGGATACCTTAGTGGTCAGAGAACAAAAATGTATAGAAATGCAGTAAGATCATCTCTTCATTGGTGTATTATGAAGACATCTGTGTAAATATCTGAGTTTTCCTGTTTTAATGAGAAAAACCCTGAATCAGAGGCCTTTCACAGGGGAGGCCAGTTTTTGTCCTTATAACTCTGTGTGACTTTGGACAGGTCAACCACTTGCCTGGCTCAGCTCCTATTCTAGTAAATTCTGATTTAGGATCAGCTATACTATGTATATCTGGCATCAGATTTAAGTTTCTTGGAATCTTGAGTAAAAGTTTCAATACCATCAATTTTTTGGTTTGTCTTACCTAGCTTTCTATTTATTGAATTTTAGAAAGTGAAAACAAGTTCCCTTTGGTTACATTTGAATGCTCATTCAAAGAAAGCAGAGTTAAGCTAATGCCAAGCCTCAGTGCCTGAGGTCTGGCATCTGTATGAAGTATTCTTTGGAAATATGACTCTAGATTCCAAAACCCTTATATTCTATTCTTAATTTAAAGATGGAGAGGTACAAAAAACATTCTGTTTGGAAAACTGAAGGCATTAAGATCTGTGGAAAGTAATTCTGAAGTTAGTATAAATATTTAATAAAACAATTAAGAGAGAGGATGCTAGAGAATAGTAATTATTTTATTGCCCTAAGCAATACTATTTAAATATCTAGAATTTGAACCAAATCTTGAATAATCAAGTTAGGCAAGATGTGTATGCTTCGTTTAGCCATAGCTAGGCAAGGGCTTTAGGTTTAGTGTTGGTCTGAGGAAGACACATTAAAATCTAAATTTATATACATGGCAGCCTCAATTCTTCTACCCTTGCTATTTCCTACAACTCAATCACATCACAGGGTTGTAGGCATGTAGTTAACAAAACCCCACAAAATTTATAACAGTGGTCAGGAAGAAGTGTTGGAAGAATAACGCATATGATAGGTAATGTGTTCTATAGGCAATGGGCAGAGTCTAATTTTTTAGCCCTTTAATTATGTTAAACATCCTAAAGCAAAGTCAATCCTATTTCTTCACTTTTTAAATCCAGTTTTAGCAACAAATATAGTTGAGTGGCATTTTGATTTGACATTTCAATCTAGGCAAGTTTCAGTAAGAGATATAGGTACCCTTTTCCACCCCCATGAACATTTCAGAAATACCATGTAATCATTAAAATGAAGCAACAGACACACAGACAGACACACAGACACATGCGCACACACGCAAAAATACAAAATACAAAACTGCATTAAGGATGGGAGTATTATTAATTAGGGCAAATCACACACACACACACACACACACACACACACACACACACACACCCTTTTCTCCACAAATGTATGCATAGGCTAAAAAACTATAGGGAAATACTAAAATCCTGTTTGTGGTTGGTTGGGCGAGGTTAAGAACGATGTTTTCTTTTTTATATTTTTTTCAGTAATGAAATGTTTTGGTGGTGGTGATGTGATTTGAGGTAAGGTTTTATCATGTTGCTCTGGCGACTCTGAAACTCACTTTGTAGACCAGGCTGGTCATGAACACACAGAGATCTATCTCCCTGTTTCGGTCTTCTGAGTGCTAGGATTAAAGGTTTACAATACCATGCTGTACACCAGTAGCATGAAGTAATTTATTTTGAATGAAATACTTGCATTTAATTAGCAAGTGAAAGAATGCTTTACAAAGGTCTAGACTTAAAGGGGCTGGAGAAATGGCTCAGCTTTGCATCCCATAGGACACAGTTTTGAGTCCCAGCACATACCTAGCAGCTCACAAATGTCTTTAGTTCTAGGGAACCCAATGCCCTCTTCTGGTCTCTGTGGGCACCAGGCACACAAGTAGTGAACAAACATATACAGGCAAAACCGCCATACACATTGTTGATATAAATTGTTGTAATAAAAACAAAGACACTTAGAACGTTTCTCAAACATCTTTAAGACAAATATCTTTAGTATGAGTTATATACTTTCCTACAATCATCTGTTTCTTCTTTAGTTACCACTAAGCTATATTTTCTAATTTTTATGAAGGGCCCCAGAAGCATTTGTTCTACTCATCATATAGATAAAGCCAACGTGAATAGGCTATTTTGATCAGGCCATTTTCGTCTTTAAATGAATGAGAATAAATCTTGTGTGAAATAAAAGTAAAGTCAAAACCCCAAACTATTGGAAGTGGCTAATTCAACATTACTTAGTTGCCAGGGTACAATAAAATGAAGGAAGGCAGGCTCTTTTTGAGTGACCTGCCCCTTCTGCTGTCCTGGAGCCTTGTCTTTCTTCCCCACTTTCTCGTGTTACTAGTTAGATTAGAATTTCCACTTGAGTGGTTCCACAAACTGATGAGTCCAGTCAAGTGGAGCTGGCCCATTGCTCAGATGCAGAGCTCCTAGGACCCGAGGTGCAGACTGTCTCACACCACCACCATAAGCGAAACACCTTTTCTTACTAAAGTAAGCCCTGAAATGTCACATGAAATTGTACCTCTGTGACTAGAAGCCAGGGAAGGATGAGACATGATGGTTATTTATGAATTTCAGGATTTAAATGTAAACCAAAACCATTTCCTAAGTTTTTTGCATATTTCTATGTTCCCAGAGAGAAACAAATCCCATATCTTCATAGGTTTTGCAGCAATCTAAATTCACATGGATAAGTAGTTTATTGAGAGAGGCTCATCCAATTTAAGTTTCTTTTACTCCTTGAGATTCTGCTGAATGTAGGAAAGGCTTTGTGAGAGGATGGCAATGAAAGACTCAGAAAGAGCTGTCTATAATACATTCACATTAAGAAATCAAGTCCGATTGCTCCGTGCGCAGTACAACATGTATCCACAGAATAACACAGAACCCCGGGACATAGACAGACATTAGTCATGTACTTACTGTTTGAGTTTTCTTCTTTTTCTTTTTCATTGACCTGAAAAAACCTTGCTTCTCCTTTTCTTTGAGTTGATCGGAATGACTAATGTTTTCAGGACTTTTCCTAAATGAGAAGACATTTTTTATCATACAGATCTTTGAATCATTCTCCTGCTTCAGTGTAACAAACATAATGAGGGCTGAAAATGCGTGATACCAGATTCATTCAGCCGTGAAGAATTGAGCCCACAGGTAAAGGTCCTCTAAAAAGTACAAAGGGAACCAAATCTAATCAGCACGGGGAGTGGCTGTTCTTTGGCACAGGCTTGATTACACTAGCAATTTGAGCACTATTATAAATGATCTGTAACTGCTCTTTGGGACCATTTTCCTGCTGCTGAAAATCTCTGAATTAGAAATTCTGTAAAATTCATGGCCTAAAGGATGCTTCCTCTGTAACTCTCCAAGGGAAAGAACAGAAGCATTTTCAACACTTCATTTTTCTATTTACCTTTTAAAAATTAGCTCAACAAGTTTATTATTAGTAGCTTGCCAAGTTACTAAACAACAACAAAAAAATCAATGCTGCTATAGAAACACTATTAACAGAAGTAAAAATTGCCCCAAACTGGAAAATTCCTACTTATCAAACCTTTAATCTATTACACCTAAATAAAAAAAAATACTCAAGGAAAAAAATGTAGACATGATGTATGGTCTAACACAGTATGCTCAAGGTGTGTGTGTGGGGGGGAGGGAGTGACGAATCATTCTAGATGAAAATACTGACATTAAGATTGATACCACATCAAGTCTCTGCAAGTCTAGGTACATCCTCTCCCACTGAGGCTAGACAAGGCAGTCCAGCTAGAAGAACATATCCCACCTATGGACAACAGATTTTTGGGATAGCCCCCCACTCCAGTTGTCCAGGACCCACATGAAGACCAAGCTGCCTGTGGAGAGGTCTAGGTCCAGCCTGTGTATGTTCTTTGGTTAGTGGTTCAGTCTCTGAGAGCCCCCAAGGGTAGGTAAGGAGATACCTAGGGAGGCCTCCACTCTCTCAGAGGAGAAGGGGAGGGGATATGGGAGGAGGGACTATGGGAAGGGGTACTGGGAGGGGAGACAGTGATTGGGACGTAAAGTGAATAAATAAATAATTAAATGTAATTTTTAAATTTAGGAAAGAAAGAAAGATTGATACCACATGCCTAGTCTTAACTGAACTTAATATGTCAAATTTGTTTGCTATCCATGGGAGGCCTGTCCTTTTCTGAAGAGAAACAAAAGAGGAATGAATTTGTGGGGTGGGGGTTGGAGGTTAGGGATAGGACTGGGAGGGAAGTAAACTGCATTTAAGATATAATATATGAGAAAAGAATAAATAGAATACAAAATTTAAAAGATTGATACCACAGATAGCACTAGGTATTTTAATAAAAATAGAAGATATTCAAAATAGAAAATAAGACAAGTATGGTGGCATATGCTTGTTGTCCCAGCATTCAGGAGGCTGACACAGAACATTTGAGTTGAAGGCCAGTCAGGTTATCTTCCAAGACTGACCATGAAACAAAAACCCACTTTTCATAAAAAAGAAAAAGGAAAAAAGAGGGGGTGGGGCACCTCAGTTTTGGACTTCCACTCTTCAAAAACCCTCACATATTTACATATTCCCTAAAAGTAAAAGTGGTAGAATCATTAAAAGTAACAGTTCATTTATATTCCTGGTTTCAGAATACCAAACAGTGATGAAGTGATTATAATATCTAATAAAATATGAACGAAGCAATACCCAGCTTCTTTCATTAAAATACGTAAGCCAGAAAAATTCTAAATAAACCATTACTGGTTGCATGGCAGAAAACACAATGAAGCTATTAAAAATAAATCACAGCTTCAAAGAATATTCACTGATATAAAAGAATATTTAAACTATAGTAATAAGTAAAAATATGATTTCAAGCTTTTTTTAAAAAAGATTTATTTTATTCATTATATGTAAGTACACTGTAACTGTGTTCAGACACCCCAGAAGGCATCCGATCTCATTACAGATGCTTGTGAGCCACTATGTGGTTGCTGGGATTTGAACTCAGGACCTCTGGAAGAGCAGTCAGTGCTCTTAACCACTGAGCCATCTCTCCAGCCCCTTCAAGCTTTTTTTTTTTTAATGCCAGATAAGTCCAACTACATGGAAGAAGGTATATAGCTTATACAAATGCACTTTTAATATTTATTCATTTATTTTTAAAGATTCATTTATTTTATGTGTTTGAGCAATTAGTCGTGTGTGTGTGTATGCGTGCGTGCGTGTGTGTGTGTGTGTGTGTGTGTGTGTGTGTGTGTGTGTGTACCACTTGTGTGCCTGGAGCCCATGGAGGTCCGAAAAGGGTGTGGGATTCCTTGGAACTGGGGTTATGGATGGTTGTGAGCCACCATTTGTACTGGGAACCAAACCTGGATCCTTTGTAGGAACAATGAGCGCTCTTAAGTCCTGAGCCATCCTTCCAGCCACTACATTCACTTTTTAAAAATTCAGGAAGAAATTGCAATAGAAATCTTGGCTGGAGATGTGGCTCAGTGGAAGAGCACTTGTACACTATTGACAAGGCACTGGGGTACAAACATAAGCCAAGCCTTATGGCTTACGCTTGTATTCCCAGGTGTGTGACTATGGGGGGATCGCTTTAGCACATGTGTGTGAGAACAATGGTGAACAGTGGTTAGATTACCCCTTCTCAAAAAAGAGCCCCCCAGCCCCCAAAAAACCTTAAAAGCTCTATCTAGGTAGTGGAATTATTGATATTCTTTTCATTTCTGAGAACACATACAAATAGTATGCTATAGGTCATCAACAAGGTGTTATACAGCACAGAGTATTTTGGGGTTAGGGTTATAGTTGGTGCTGATGTAACTCAGCTGGTAGAATGTGCACCTGGCATGCACAAAGCCCTGTGTTTGACCTCAGACCCACACAAACCCGACATGATGGCACACACCTATAATCCCAGTGCCCAGGAGCAGCCCAGGCAAACTTGAAATCCATTAGAACTTGCTATTTAAGCACATTTAAGTTCCCAGTTCTGAAGTACAAGTTCTGTGATTCAATCTGAAAAACCCAGAGCACTGCCTTCATCCCTTTGAAAGCTAGAAGTTTTAGATGTGGTTACATGGGGGCAAATGGGATTGTGGAAAGTTACAGGTTCTCTAGCTGCAATGCTGTACTAGTGGGGAAAATATTACCTTCATAGCTTCATGAATGTAGTCAAGGGCGGGTGGGGAGGGAGAGGGCAAACTGGCATTAGAGTAGGATTTTAGTGCTAGCAGGAAAGGAAAGAAGGGGACACCACTCCATGGGGGAAGCAGAATTCTGCCTGGGAAGTCTAGCCAGGATGAGGTAGAGAAGAATATTCAAATGAGAGGCTGGAGAAGTTGAAGATAAGAAGGGAAGGGGGCAGGAGAACAGTTCAGCATTTGCCATTGCAGAGTTGGCCCTGGGAAATGGGGAAGATGATGGATCAAAGACCCTCCCTAGGGTTTTTAAGGCACTGGATAAACTACAGCCTAGGTGAGGCAGGAGGAATGATGAGTTCAACATTTTCAAGCTGAAGCAGACCAGGTAGTAGGGTTGAGATGTAGGCAGGGAAGGATTCTAGGGGCCAAAAGGAAAGGGGAAATAAATTACGCTTGAACAAGATGAAAGCTAGGACAGGAGCACGAATATGTGTTTGCATCATAAAAGACAGAAGAAAGCAAGCCTGAGCAGAGAAGGGGGAACAAGGAAAGAACTAAGCAGAACTACACAGAAACACACACAGAATTAGCAAAAAAAAAAAAAAAAAAAAAAGCCTGGAAGAGAAAAGGAGACAAAGGAAGAAGGAGCCTTGAACAAACAGCACTGAGCATCTAGTGACCCAGCCCATCACCTTGGGGAACAGCATTGATCAAAAATAGTGTGGCTGAGGGAAGACACACTTTAGGGAAAGGATAAACAGGCAGAGTCTCACACAATGTTGTGACTCCTGTCATCTAGCCTAACAGCTCTTCCCAAGGGAGTCAAGAAGAATGAGGGAAGTTCAAAGACTCACTGTAATCAAGGAAGGAAGAAATGAAAACAAAAACACAAAAATGGACTTACAGTTAGTCAGCATTTACTGAGTATCATCATATTAGGTATTAGAGATAAAAGGAGAAATCAACCAAAGAGCCTGGCCTCTCACTCAACAGTGCTGCCAGGCTCGCGATGAACAGCAGTGGGGTGGGGCTGGACAGGCAGCCTCTTGAACGTTAGCATAATCCCTCTGGAAGCAGCATGGAGAGTAAGTGGGAGAGGTGGGGGCACTGCTCTGTCATTCCCCCTGCCTCACCCCTCCCACTAAGAAAGTCAGTGAAGGATTCTATGAGAAAAACTGCAAGACAGACTGACAAGCTATAATGGACACAATATATTCATAACCCTGTGAAAAGAAAAAAAACCCTGTCATTATTCAAATGAGTTTCAGAGTTCTTTCCTTCACTAGTTGGATTTTGAATGAACTTAGTTCAAGGATCCATTTTTAGCCCAATTTTGATGGTAGTTTTTCTAAACTAGTTCCATACTTCGTCATTCATTTATTTATTGTAAAGGAAATGCTATTCATTTTATAGGCACACACTCTAAATTGATACCTATCGAAATCGATGCATGGGATTTTCCCAGGTCTGTGAACAGATAAACCACACGCATGCTTTGCTCCATAGCTATTGCCTGTGAGCCTCCTCCCCTCTGGACACTGTGTTGTGGGCTGACCACATCTAACGACCTCAGTACTAACCTGCTAAAACTGGGCACAAGGAGGAATAAATAGCTTACAAGAGAGAACTGAAGTGTCACCCTATCAGTAAAGATGAGTCTGGCTGTATTAAGTCTATTTTTCTTGCTCTGAAATATTTTGGCCTATCTCCAGTTTCTTAGGTGGATTCAAGACAACTGAGATGGCCAGAATAACAGCTCTGGGGTTAAACTACAATATCTATTTATTGGTTTTAAATATGATATTACAATTTGATCTTTCCATTGCAGAAAATATGTACAGTGTACAAATATTCTCTTCCCCAAAGAAATTTAAAGTGGTACTATTACAGCAACAGACTGGCGTGAGGCTGTGTGATAGTTTAAGAATTGCATTTTACTGTGTTTCTCTAATAGGACTTTTATGTTTGTGTTAGCAAACGCACAGTTCTCTCAGATATAAAGAATATGGCAAAACAAAGATCTTGGTCAAGAAAAAAAATCAAGATGAGTCAAGATTAATTAAAGATTAAATCTTAGATGGGATTCATGAAGATGTTCCATAGAAACATAGTGGTAGGGGGTGTAGAGAATAAAAGAAGAGAGGCCATTTAAGCTGGGGATTCTGGAACTTTCTTAAACCACATAATAGCAACATTAGAACAAGGATGACTTGATGATGTCTTGGCTAAATATTAACATCCCAACTGTACTTTTGATTGCTTTGAAAACAACCAAGCACGTGCATGTGCACACAGACATATGCACACTCATCTAAAGTTGTGTTCAGAGAGATTAGAGTACATGGTTATCATACACTAGGCCCTACATTCAGTCCCCACAACCAAACCAAATCAAACCCCTAAAACACGCACACACACAAAACCCCCCAGATAGACCACATTGCTAACAATATCTATCCTATTTTTGGATTCCTCCCCACCCACCCTGGGCAAGGCATTGAGACAGAATCTCACTACATAGCTCAGGCTAACTTTAAACTGGCAATCCTCCTGTTTCAGTCTCCCGAGTGCTGGAATTACAATGCAACACTACCATGCCGGCCAGTTCATACTTACATTTAATTTTTATCTCACTAACCTAATTTTCAAAGCACTATGCCAGTCTCAAATTGATAGTTTTAGACTGTTCCCATTGTGTTTGCAAACAACCAAGAGAAAACAGTTCCTTCTATCCATCTGTATTTGACACTTTGACGTCATTCTCAGGGTTTGTCCAAGCCATACCTGAAAAGGGTCAACACTGAAAACCAATAAAAGCTAAACCTGTTTTCTTATGCTTTCTATACACTAGGGAGGAAAACATAGTCACAAAGAGGTATGGAAGTTTATGAGCAAAGTTAAAAGCAAAATGGTCAACAAACCATGGAAACCTTAAATATAATTACCATAACTACAGTGCCAGGTACCATTTTAGGTGCCTTTTTAATATTATATCATTGTTATGTAATATTATATTATATCATTGTTATGTAATATTATATTATATCATTGTTATATAATATAGAATTGTTATAATATTTAATATTATAATATAAGTTTATCTTGCATGTATAATATTTAATATTATAACAATTCTAGAGGGAAGTGCTAGTGTCCTGTGTCCCTGCTCTATGTTACAAGTGTTCGGCACCAGGTAAGTCCTCTAACTTTGAAGCTTCAGTGTGTGTGGAATGGTAATAACCACTCCTTCAAAGGGCAATGATAAGAACTAAGGCAGTGCATACAGAGGGCTATGCAAAGTGTCAGGACCAAGTTCACTGTCAATAACAGAAGGAACAAATATGATAAAAGACTTTTCTGCTAGTTTTTCTTTTACATGCTACTTAATAGAAATTCTGAACTTGAAAAAAAGTTACAAAACCCTCCAACATAACATGTTTTTCTTATTTTTAAGAAAGAAAGACCTAGTGGGAAAAAACACTAAAAAGTTTATCTTGCATGTATTTGAATTCCCAAATCTACAGTTAGCAAAAGGAAGAGTAAGACCAAACCAAAACACTCACCACGGATCAAATCCTGGTTGTCTTTTTGAATGATTTGTGCCAGAACTGCTATCAGATGGCAGAGAAGAAACTCGAGTGGACACATTATTTTCATGGAAAGAATTGTCTGGTCGTGGAGATGGCACTAAATGAGGGGAAAAAAAAAACCCATTACTGAAGTACTTTGTTGCTTTAAGTAGTTCTAATGTTATTCCACTGCATTTCTTGGACACAAACAAAAGTCTTCTTCTGCCCTTCCCAGAACTTCTGTTTCCTGAGTATGGAGGTGGTCCAGGCAAATTTCCCTCCTCAACCACTTACATGGTTACAGGGGTAAGTAATAAAGATTTCTGAAGAGAAATCAGCTGGGTTATCAGCTGATGTACTGCCGAATATTTAAGGACATTTTAAAATGGGACATGATTTTAAATATGACTATTGTAGCAGTCACTCCCCAATACCATGTTCTTGGCATTCTTTGAAGTTGAAGCTTTCTCATTACAGGTCTAACTATGCAAAATCCATTCTTAGTTCAATATTATACTTAACAATATGTGTACCTGAACACACAAATTATAGTTTAAGACTTGACAATGTAAGGGTATGCCACTTAGATCTTTAAACCATAAGGAAATTTGGCCATTTGCACAAAATATTAATTTTTTATACATTCTCAGAGCAAAAATGAACAGACTATGATGCATTGAGTGATTCTGCTTTGGGGGAAGGGGTAACCATGTTTTTCATCAGTTTCTAAACTTGGCCATTCTATAAATTTCATCACAAAAGTAATATGTACATTGTATATCAAGATCAGTGACATCAAGCAAGGAAGTGCTTGCTAGATGTAATTCCACTGTTCAAGAGGCTCAGGCAGGAGGACTGAATGAGATCAAGGGCACACTAGGTTAGAGTGAGTTCCAGGTCATCCTGACTGGGTTACAGTATAAGATGTTGTCTTATACTGAGGTTGAGACAACAACCACATATTTATACACAGAATTACATCCGTGTAATTAGTAGTTTTTTATAGTTTTTTAGGTAAACAGTTAATAGTATGATGTCTTGTCACCTCTCAGACATTCTTAATGTTATTTAATCACCTCCCACCTGCTTCTGTACTTAACCTTCCGTCCCCTCCTTTCACATTTCCCTGATTAGATCACTTATCCCCTGATATCCCCCCTCTACTATTCCCTAACCCCCTATCTTGGCAATGATCCCATTTTAATTTCCTGTTTGCTATACAGAGCTCAGAATCCCTGAACTGGAACTGACCTACATGCCTCCTCCCTGAGGACCAGCTTTCATGGTACCAGAAGGTGCCATCAAAGTTTCCAAAGGAGGGAGGCATCAACAGTCCTACTGTGGGGGTTTGAATAAGGATGCCCCCACAGACTCATAAACTGGAATGCTTGGTCACTAGGGAGTGGCACTATTAGGAGGCACTATAGGCCTTGTTGGAGGAACTGTGTCACTGGGGGGTGGGTTTTGCGGTTTTTCAGATGCTCAAGCCAGGCCCAGTTTCCCTCTCTTCCTGCTGCCTGCTGATCTGGATGTAGAACTCTCAGCTACCTCTCCAGCACCATGTCAGTCTGCGTGTGGCCATCCTTCCTGCCATGATCATAAATGAACTAAATGTTTGAACGGTAATCTAGCCCCAATGAAATATTTTCCTTTATGAGAGCTGCTGTGATCATGGTGTCTCTTCACAGCAGTAAAACACCAACTAAGATACCAACCCAGCTATAATGTCGATGAACCACATCAATGACCAACATGGTACAATAATTCCAAGGGTGCAGTAGTGGCATGTATACCTTGCCAGTAGCCAACAGCTTTCTAATTACACTGAAGACCTGCTCAATGAGTGGGAAACCATGCCTGGTACTAGAAACCTAGCTAACTATTCAGTGCTAGTGAAAGCATGGTTCTTGGAAGAGAATCTACAACCACTAATTTACTAAGTCATCATAACCCCTAACAACAACCTATAGACATTTGTTCTTATACCCATAGGTAAGTGTAGTCTTCACGCCTCAGCAATAGATGGAGACCACTACAGAAAACCACACCTAATCAAAATACAGAGTTGTGGTGCCTAGTCCTAATGGATACATCTATAATACACTCCTGCACCTAATGCTCAGGGAACATTGTGGAAGAGGGGGCAGAAAGATTTTAGGAGCCAGAGAATCAGGAAATCTGCTATGAGACTGTGTCCCCTAGGAATATAAGAAGCTGTACCCATAAAGTCTTAGCAACATTCACAGACATGAGTTGACCAAGGGCAATAGCAAACGACATGTCAAAGAGACAGGGAAAAGCCCAGGAGGTCTCAACCCACACAAAGAACTCTAGGCAACTGAGGAAAGCTGGGAGCATGAGAGATGCCACAAGATCATCCCTGAAGACATACATACAAGTCACATATAGAGGGAGAAGGTTATAGTTAGGAATGTATATGTGAATACACATATGTGTATGCAATAAAAATTAGTGAAAAAACCCATGAATTTGAATGAGAGCAAGGTGGGGACATATGGGAGACTCTGGAGGGAGGAAAGGGAAGGAAGAAATGCTATTATAATCCCAAGCATAAAATTAAAACAACACAACAAAAAATGACACCATTTCACTTGCTTCTGGATAAGAAACCTGGATAAGAAAATAGAATGAACCTATTCTACAAGCATCTCTCCAGATATATCTGGAAACTCTTTTAAACCACTCTTTTTCTCTAGGATTTACCAGTATCATTGAAATGACAGCTGTCTCCAAGTGTTTCATTTAGTTTAAACTTTCCTTTCTATTACTGAATTTTTCAAAATTAAAATGTTCTGCTTGCCAAATCTCAAAGTCGATTATGAGATAGATAAAGGGAATGTTTTTCCCATAGTAACCAATTCAATCTAGTTGTAACCCAAATAGTGTAACCAAAAGACTATTTTGTTAATTTAAAACTCCACTTCCATCTTATATTAAAATATTCCTCTACTGGGCATGATAGCACACACCTAGAATTCCAGCATTGAAATATAGAAACAGGAGGATAGAAATCAGCTGGAGGAGCTTGATCGGATTATCGACTTGCTCCCAAGGTAAAAAAAGAAAGAAAAAAAGAAAGAAAGAAAGAAATCAGCTGGAGGCCAACCTGGTCTACATGGATAGACCCTTCCCCCAAAAGAAGGATATATTCTCCAATCATCTGTACAAACAACAAAGTACGGATGATTTTAAAAGAAAAACTTACACTGAAGATGTTTTTACTCATGCATAAGACAAGAAAATTAATTAATTTTAGTCTGAATTAAACGTTTAGCCTTGGGCTGGAGAGATGATGGCTCAGCGGTTAAGAGCACTGACTGCTCTTCCAGAGGTCCTGAGTTCAATTCCCAGCAACCACATGGTGGCTCACAACCATCTGTAATGAGATCTGATGCCCTCTTCTGGTGTGCAAGAAGACAGACCACACACACACACACACACACACACACACACACACACACACACACACACACACAACTAATAAAAAAGTTTAGCCTTAAAAGATTGTAAAGTCACCATGGAATTGGGTGGGGGTCATTAAGAAGCATATTTGATGCCTAGTGCTTTTCCAAAGGTAGAGGTGGGAGAAACCACATAGTAACCTAATCATTCAGTGCACATTTCTTCCTGAATAACACTTGTATGCATTCATTTAGCTCAGATTCCTAATTTTAATCACTAGTATTTTGTGTCCCCTCTGACCCTGATTGAACTTCTCCAGCTGTCTATGACATCAGAAAGAGCAGGAAGTCAGGCAATGAGGACATACAAGTCAAGGCTGTGCTAAGTCTTACGGACTTTATATACTCGAGCCTCCTATTCATATTGCCACCAAAGCACTGGGATTCTCAAATATTTGGCACTTTATCATCAGGTACAACCTCAAAAGGTTGTCTTTCTTTATTAGCTCTCTGATAAATTCACAGAACTCAAAATAAATGTTTTACTTATTTGTTCAACAACAAAGCATATTTTTAATCTACTCTTGAAGGCTTTCTCTAATTCAATTAATAAGTATTTATGAAGCTGGTATCAGGCAGCTCCTGACTCTCTTTTTGCTTTCCTCTACCTCTCTCTCTCAGGAGCAAATCCAGGGTTTGACACATGGCAGGCAGACACTCTATCACTGATCTCCATCTCTGTTCTTTGAACTCAGAATATCCAAGAGGTTCGAAAACCTTGTAGAGAAACACTAGAACTAGTGCAATGTGGTCTGCATTGTATCAGTGACAAAGACAAGGCTCCGTGAATGGAACAGAGAAGAGATACTTCCGGTGTAGGACAGGGTAAACTGTCACACGAAAACTGCTAACAGCAGGAGAGTAGTGTGTTCTAGGTCCTGAGAGAGCCAGGTGTGCTTGGGACTTGTGGGTAGAGGTGGGTGGGGAGCAGACAGAGTTGACCACAGGATTTGATCATAAACAGCCTGGAATGTCATCTCATGGAATTTCAAGTTTACTCTGTTATCAAGCATCTAAAGGCCTCAAGTTAGGGCTAAGGTATTGGGGTACAATTGTGGGCTACTGGGGGCAATGGATGCCTGCTCTATTTCTTTCTCCTGTAGTACCATTATCTGACTGCCCTAGAGAATTATTATACTTGCTGGCAATCTTTTGTAAAGGCGAGAATGAGGGTGGATATTTTTATCTGTCTTATCTACTAATATATTCTAGGCATGTCTGAATTTTTGGTATAATGTCACATAGCCATGTGTAATGTTCACACTATAGAAATACACAATCAGAATATTTTTTAAAATCTCAAACTGTGTGTGTTGGCACACACCTTTACACACAACACTCAGGAGGCAGAGACATGCAAATGTTTTTGAGTTTGAGGCCAGTCTGGTCTATACCTGTAGTTCCAGGCCAGCTTAGGTCGATACAGTGAGATCCTGTTCCAAAATAAAAATTATATATACACATATACATGTATACACACATATATCTATATCTATCTCTATCTCTATCTATCTATCTATCTATCTATCTATCTATCTATCTATCTATCTATCTATCTAGATCTAACTTCATATAGCTCATCAGGGGAAAGATTGTCAACCAGGTCTCATGGCCTGAGACTGATCTCTGGGACCTACATGGTAGACAAAAAGAACTGAGTCCTATAAGTTGTCCTCTGACCTCTACAGGTATACCATGGCCTATGTGTCCCCAACCTCAAAATACATATAATTTTTAAA
This sequence comes from Uromys caudimaculatus, assembly GCA_028551405.1. Classification (NCBI taxonomy): domain Eukaryota; kingdom Metazoa; phylum Chordata; class Mammalia; order Rodentia; family Muridae; genus Uromys; species Uromys caudimaculatus. The sequence continues at coordinate 24,039,094 of CM052722.1, read as the reverse complement.
ATTCTCATGTTTTATGGATGTCTATAATTTGGTGTGGATCTGTCTTCATAGCTATCATGTAGCCACACTATACATAAGGGTGGCAGGTTAGAGATTTATTATAGGCTAAATTGTTCTGGGTGCAAAGTGAAGAAAGTCAATATCTAGTTTCAGAAGGATCATTCTGAGGACTGTTTGGATGAGTGCCTTGGAGACAGAGACTACTCAGGGTTCCAGCCAGAAGAGACAAGGGACTAAATGATGATGGTGACTAGGGGCAAGGAGAACTGCTAGATGATGGGAATGCAGGTGACGCTCTTGGTCTGAGGTCTGCTGGAACAGTGAAGAAATAGTGGTAGACAAGCAAAGGAAATGGACTCAGCACAAAACAGAGGGGGATTCTAGTAAATATAGGGTGGGGGTGGCTTACCTCTATAAAAGCTACCAACTCTCCTTGGGACAGGATCATTGTATAGATGCCGATTTTCTTTGGGAGCTGTGCCGTCGTCAGAGTGTGGGTCATGGTATACTCCACCCTGAGGCAGGAAACAGGTTATGAAAGTTAAACTATGGCTTGATGGTAGTGCAGCTAGCTTACAACAAAGCCCAACCAGTGCCTAATTTTTTTTTTTATCTTTTAAAGGAAAACTCAGGCTTATGTTACAAAGAAAACTACTTGTTTTCTAAGTCAGTTCAATTAATTTATGGGAGATTGGGTATGGATAAAGTTTAAAAGCTAGGCTGTAATGCTGCCGAGGGAATGGTCCTCATAGACCAGGCTATAAGATGTAGCAACCCTGATGAGCTCAGACCTCAGACTTCTGACGGCTGTGGAATGAAGAGGTGCCTTCTCGGGAGGACTCTTTAACGGTAGGTCTCGCCACAGTCATCTCTGGAGGAAGCTGTTCTCCAGGCTGCAAGTCAAATTCAAAAAGATTTATGGAAACTTCCTGTCTCTAGGGATGAAAACTCATCACTGTCTTCATTTAATACAGCTAGGACATTAACCAGCTAAAATAAAAATCATGGGGTGACTTCAACAGAACTCATTCCATAAAAAAGTAAAAACTATCTGATGAATGCAAAATAAATCCCACAAATTTTAACAGATAGCGAGATTCTCATTAAAGTTAAGGCAAGTAAGGACTACATTAGTCTGAAAATAGTTCAATTAATTATTTAAAACAACAAAAGAAATCACCTTTCTATCTAGACAGTAACAGCTCTAAGCAGCACTATGCTTAGAGATTCTATCAATCAATCCAAAAGTGCTCTTACTGATTTTAGGCTGAGTTCTCTGAAAGGAAAAAATGCAGTAGCAAAAGTATTTTTCCAGAAGAATTACACAGCAGATGCAAATGAAAATAAATGCTTTGTGAATGCAAAGAGGAATAGAATAATCCCTGTTAATGATGTTTGTCTTAAGAGTCCCTAACTCCTATAGTCTATGGTGCTTCTTGCTCTCTTTATCTTCTCCAGGAGAGCAGCTCATCTGTTTAATGCATTTCTTCAGCATGGTCATGAAGGCACTTATATCTAGAGATGTTCCCACTGCCTAGCTCCCTCTCAAGGAGGCTGAGTCACAACCCCAGCACAGCAGTGGGTCCTTAACAGTGTGCAAGGGAGAAAAATAGATCATATTTGCTACCCTGGGCTAGGAGGGTTAAGGAACACAATTAGAAGGAGTTGGCTGCTTTTAGCATTTACATATTATACACAAAAAGTATTATCTCAAGCCTAAGTGATATACATAAAATGTTTTAATTTAAAAACTGAAATAAGATCTTGTACCCCTCACCTTCCTTCCCACCACCATATTTAGAGAATTTTGGAAAGAAATTAATTTGGTGCAGCCTTTCTTCTTTCTATGTTGCCACCTGTACTGTTGACAAAGGCCCAGAGCGAGATTTTTTTTTTTTAAGGAAATGAGTTATTTACATTTAAACTAAGCCCAGTGAGCGTCCCCATGCTTTGAAAGGGGCTACAGTACTTCCCAGAAGAATGAGCACCACGTTTACTCACAGCTCTTTCAAGCCTTCCAACCACCTTCTAGCCTTTAATTGTAGCCTTTCTTAAGGCTTGGCACTGCACCTCCTGAACTGGACTGAAGTAACAGCTGGATCTGCGCTAAGCCCCAGTAATTGTTTATAATTAGTTTAGGACTACAATATTCAGAGAAATTTATTTGCTGAGCTCTCTGAGAGCCAGTCATTTGTCCGTTTGCCTAGGAGGCTGCCTTTCATTTTTCTTTGGTTTAACACTTGCCTCAATGCCAACAGCAATCTGCTTGGGTGTGATCTCCAACTCCCTCCTACAGGCAGTGGCCAGGCCCTGGACATGTTTCTAGGCACTCTGGGTTCTCTTATCTCTATAGTGAGCTCTCAGGACTCCTTCCAACTCTGCCTATAATTTCATTTAAAGCCCCTGCAAATACCTCCTGCCCTACCTTTAACTGGGCACCAGGCCATCTTGCCACCATTTTACACTTGGAAACTTGTATATTGCCTCAGAATCCCAGTTCTTTCTTGAACTAGCAGCTGGGGAAAGTTGGACAGCTTACTCATCTCTCAACAGAGAGAGATAATGCTGAATTAAGGAGCTTAAAATCCCCATCCCACTTCCAAAAAGGACCTCTCAGGAAAGAAACTTAGGAAAGAAATCCTTCAACAGTGCAACTGGCAAGTCCGGTTGCGTCTACTCCTGCACAGTCCTTGGGATCCGCTCTGCTTTCATGCTGGCGCTCAACCCTGAATAACTCCTCAGCTCATGTGAGAACTGCTCAGCCTACATTTTCATTCCAACCATGGGAAAGCAGCTGGGACCTATGTAGCCCAATGTCTTCCTGGAATACTTGCCCTCTTTGTAGCCCTTTTTCTTGCTGCTATCACTTTCCTCCCCAGGTGAAATCTCAACCTTCCCAGAAGGATCTGCTCAGATTCTCCCTCCTCTGGGAACCTCCAATTGGGCCTACGATGGACTGACAGGATTGCTTTCATCTTTCTTTTAACACACAAGCACACCTCTGCATGGCTACCGGTGTAAAGGTTTACAGTAGTAGAACAAGTCATTTGTTTCCAAGTGTCCCTTTTCAGTTAACATGCTTCAAAACGACAGGGACAGTTTAATTTCATCTTTCCAATCAGGGCTTCTTGCAGTGCTTAGCCTACCTCCATTCTTCCTCTGTCTACACAGGTCAGACTGTTAGCTACACCGAAGCCATTTCAGACTGTTCCTGCTCACAGTGACCTCTCCTTCTTCTCTATGCCTATACATAGCCAGTGCTCTAGTAATGTAGGCCTTAAGGATTTTGTAGGTTAGCGGGTAAACTGCTTAGCATGCAAACCTGATGACCTGAGTTAGATCCCTAAGACCCACATAAAGATGGCTCCACAAAGTCATCCTTCCATGTTCCTGTCTATGTACATCCCTTGTCCCATGCCATTCTTTCTTTCATTCATACATACGTACAACATACATACATACATAATTAATTAATTAATTAAAAAACCCAAGGGGCCAGAGAGGTCACTCAGCAGTTAAAAGCATGTACTGCCCCTTGCAGAGGACCTGCGTTTGGTTCCTAGAACCCATGTCAGGCAGCTCACAACTTCCTATAACTCTAGCTCCAAAGGTATGTGATATCTCTGGCCTCTGTAGGTACCTGTACTTATGTGCTTATACTAATGACACAGATATATACATAATTTTAAAAATCTTTTAAAAATATGAAAGACTGGGCAAGTATCATTGACTCTGGCCTGAAGTTAAACTTATCTAGTTTATGAATTTTTTTTAAATAAGTTCAGTTAAGGTACTTGGTATTAGAAGTGCTTGCTGACAGGATCCTGGTACAGCTGTTCCCTGAGAGGTTCTACCAGCACCTGACCAATACAGATGCACATACTCACAGCCAACCATCAGACTGAGCCTGGGGTCCCTAAGGAAAGAGCTAGGCAAAAGACTGAAGGAGCTAAGGGGATTGCAGCCCCATAGGAAGAACAGTATTGACTGGCTGGGCCACCCGGAACACCCAGGGACTGGACCACCCACCAAGGAGTACACATGGCTCCAGATACATGTGTAGCAGAGGACGGCCTTGTCTGACAGCAATGGGAGGGAATGCCCTTGGTCCTGTGGAGGCTTGGTGCCCCAGCGTAGGGGGATACTGGAGCAGTGAGGCAGGAGTGTGTGAGTGGGTGGGGGAGCACCCTCATAGAGGCAAATGGAAGGGGGAGAGAGGGGATGGGATGGGGGGTTTCTGGAGGGGTAACTGAGAAGGTTCCGGCTTCTGGGTATCATTTGAAATGTAAACAAATAAAATGATTAGTAAGAAAAGATACAAAAAAAAGATACTTGGTATTAGAAAATATGTTTAAACAAATGTGGTTTAGAAAGATTAGACAAAAACAATCCAAATTTTGAAATAAGTAAGAGCTAATCCATATTGCTAATTTCAATAAATGGTTAGTCATCAAAATATGTCAGAAATGAACATTTAAGAAATACTACAAATATTAAATCACTACAAATATTATTCTTTTTGAAACAGGGTTTCACTGTGTAGTCCTGGCTAGCCTGGAACTCACAAGGATCTACCTGTCTCTGCTTCCCAAGCGCTAGGCCATGCCTGTGTCTGTGCCACCACACACAGCTAAACTATGATTATTTTTAACAGAAATAATCCAAAGAGTCCTTTCCTTCACTGTCCAATGAAAGCCAGGCTGGTTGTAGTAGGGAGAACTGCATAGTAACCTTATAAATAGTCCTTGTAATGATTTCCCAAGATAAGCTGATAGATAGATCAAAATGCCAAGTGGTACCTGGGGTGATAGGAGCTGCAAGCTGTTGGCTCTGGCCGCCATCCCTTGTCCTATGCTCAAGCTTCCATCAAGGCCTTTAGCTCTCACTTTGTCCCGGGTCACATACATGGAATGCCTGTGAGGACGCTGCTGGGAGGAGAAGGGGCTGGTGTAGCCTAGTCCATAAGAAAATGATTCATGAGGTGCAGACAGCGAATGCGAGTGGCTGCTATCCATGTGCTCGGGCAGCTTCAACTCCTCCATGGTTTTTGAGTGTCTGGTGGTGGTTCGCCGTGAGTCCAGAGTGCCCTCATTTCGATTATTTCTACCGGAAGGGCTGAGCAAAGTTCTCGTATCCGTATGCCTGGTAGGGGTTGGGCTGGTGGGAGAGTTCAAGTCCAAACAACTGGATGGGAAGTATCTACTGGTATTAGTCTCTGTGATTTGGGCTCTGGCTTCTGAAAGGTTGCTCACAGACTTGGAGTCACTCAATGCCCCATGGCTTTTGGCCTTTGTCCTGTAGGATGGACTCCTGGAGGACTGGGGAATGGTGTCAATATAGCTGTGCCGGCTCTGCTTCTCACTAGGCTGCAGTGTCCCAGCTTTGCTCTGGGAGCTTTCCATGAATGAGTGTCTGTTCTGCTGAGATCTGGTGCTGGACTTGAGGTACTTTGTGCCTGGACCTTCTGAAGGCTTTGGGTCAATATTGAAGTCAAACTCTGTTTTGGACTTGGTTTCTTTTGGACTGAGAAGATGTGGTATGTTGTTGTTTGTGAGATCTTTGCTGGAAGACCCAGGCTGAGTGCTTGCTTGGTAGGTTTTGGTGTGCATTGGACTGAGAGTTGCTCCAGCAAGGTTTCCATTTAGGAAGCTTTCATTTGCAGGCAGGCCTTCCTCAGCCCTGGGCAGACCCACACTTAAGTTCTGAATGTCCTTGCTGTTGGATCTGTGGTGAGTCTGCAAAGCAGCACCCTTGGTGGATTGGTTTCTATGTTTAAAACAAAAGAAGCCGATCAGTTCCCTTCAATAGGAGGCAAACAGTATCATGTTTAAAACAGATAAGCAAACCCACAGTAAACTAAAAAAGGCCATACTTAAAACACCTGCATGGCTGAAGGAAGGAGGGAGTGGAAAGAGCCTAGGACCTGGAGGATGAGGAGGGCTGCGGTTGTCTGCATCTGACGTGGTTGCTATCTTCACTGCAGCAGTGCTTCCCTGCACAAGACTGGGCCTGCCAACACTCCATCCTGAATGCAGGAGATGCAAGGCCCTATCTTCCCAGAGGAGCTATATAGACACTTAAACGTTGCAGAGAGACAGGGAGTCATATTCTTTGGTGGTGTGGCCACTGATACATTGGTCCCACTCAACAACCCCTTATGTGTTCATGAAGGCACCCCTAATTATATGCATTAGGCTGGGCACACACACACACACACACGTCATGAAAGTCAGACAGGGACTTGGGAAGAAGAGAAGATTTGTTGGAAGGAATAAAAGAATGAGAAGATAATAGCAGTGTTTTGATTAAAGGAGAGAGAGAGAGAGAGAGAGAGAGAGAGAGAGAGAGAGAGAGAGAGAGATTTTTCTAAAGAGGGGAAAAATCAGGCACTCAAATGACTAAAACCACTAACTATCTCAAATGTGCCCCTATCAATAACAGGCAGGTTTCTCAGACTAAGTCACTGAACAAGATAAATTACTTCCTGATGAAGCTGTTTTGGCATCCTTAAATGCTTGTCTAACTTGCTGGCTGCCAACACAGTCACTGATGCAGAGTCAGGTAAAGTATACTTTGGCTATGACTGCCTGGTATAGGATAACTAGTAAGAGTAAGAGAGCTAGCAGACTGCTGACAATTCCCTCATCTGTTTGGATGTCAGGAGGCAGCACTTAGACTTGAAGGTTACTGTGTTCCTTGAACTTCACATTCTTTGTAAAATCTGTAGGCTGCTTCAGAGACACACTTACAGTAGTTACACACATATGACAACATCTCCTCTTTAGCCTGTAGAGTCAACGAGGGAGAAAGAAAATGACACTCCGAGAGAAATGTAAACTGACTAGTGAGGTTTGTTGGAAAACATGATGACCTGTGTTTATACTTTAGAGAAGTTGCAATTATACTGGGCTCTGGAGATAGCTCCTTGTACATTAAACAGAAATGCGTCACTAACTGTTTAGATATTTCTGTGTAAACTAAACAGGAACCCTACACTGGAACACAGGGTCTTACGTCCTAATTGCTTTTTAAAAGGCACACTTTAGTCACTTCTTCATTTCACACTTCATTATTCCAAAGTGACTGAGCACTTCTTTAGGACTTGAAGCTTCATTTCCTACCTAGTGTAATATACAAATAGTTGCCCAGAGAGAAAGAAACCTTGTCTTCAGTTTGAAAGCAGAAAATGACATTCTAGAAAAGACAGCTTGTTGTAACAAAGGATGACATTGTGGCTTGACAGAGGTTTCCAAGTTAGTAATGATTTATCAAATTATTTTACTGTGAATTTAGAAAATGTTGCAAGTATTGCTACTGTTGAAGATCGATTGATTTGAACATATGTTTTTTTTCCATTAGAGACTAGTTGGAAGAAAAGTTCTTTGAGGCTGTTTTTGGTATTTAATAAGAATGGCAACCACAAAACTATGCCTTCTCATTTTCCCAGATTTAGAAAGGAACTACAAAGGTAAATTATGGTTGTTTTGTTAAATGATATACCAAATGTATGTCTAGATCAACAAAGTACAGTGCATACATGATAGGATCTACAAGACTGATTACAGAGATGGCAAAATAATTTATCAGACACATACATACATGGTAGGGGGTGGAAAGACAGGGTGGTTTATTGAGATATATTGCAAAGGGTATACTGGGCAAGCTTCTGGACAGAGAGAATCTAGTGTTCCAATAAAGGGAAGTTCTTTTTGTACAGTCAAAAGGAAAGTGGCTAGGTCTTATTGGATGATCCATCTGTGGGTTGTATCTAGATAACTAGTGGACATTTCCTTAATTTGCTAAGAAATAAATTATGTTTTTGATTTTTGAACCTAGCCCTGAACAGCTGAGCTCTCTCTCCAGCCCAGCTGTTCTTTCTCCTTAAGATTGGTTACCCATATAAAGACATCATGAGTTACTAGGAGCCAGACTGTGGATGCTTTGCTCTAAGACAGAGTGTAACAAGGGATGACTATGGTTAATACTGACAAGAAAATGGTCCTACTTGTAGACAACAACCTTTTTCTGAGCTCCATCTGCTCTAATGTTAGAATGGCTCAGCAGTGGCCTCCATCCAAAACGGCATCCAGCCAGTCTATGTATCCTACAGGCACCAGGTTTTAAACCACCAGAGTTGCCTGATCATTTACATCGTGGCAACCAAAATATCTCAGCAACTTTTCAAAAACTCAATTATGCTATATAAACATATGCACAGGTAGATCTGAGTAAATATGTTGGTTATTCTAAATACTCTCTCCAGTCCTGGACCTCAAGACCACAGTACTGGAGACTATGTCCCTCAGGTTCCTAGCTGGCTATCTTCTGGTAGAGCTGAGCAGGAGGAAAAAGTGCCACAGGAAAAGGGAGAAGAAGGTTGCGGGGGTGAGTGGAGACAGACTTCCCTGTTTCTTCCTGGCCATTCCCTGACTCAGGTCCTAGTGCAATCCTTCCACAGGGCTCCTTGTGCCAAACTCTAGTTTTCCCTGAAATCATATTTTCTCCCTTTCCTCTGCAGATGAAGGTATAGCAATGACAGAAATGCTTTAGTCATGAGGGCCAGGAAGGGATAGAGAACAGCAAAGAGAGCTGCTAGAGCTTCTAGAACCATTAGAATTACTGCCACACAAACCTACTGTGACCTTACCTATATTCATAGCAATATAAGAGAAAGGAAGCTATAAAGTTAAGACAGAAATGGCTGTTAAAGGTCCAAACTTATCACATGTATGTAGGCACGTATATAAGTACGTATGTATGTGTATCCTAAGCAGTTACTCTCTGGGTTTTCATCTCAGGACTAATTGCAAGCTACTGAGATTTAGACATAGAATAATTCCTGTGTAGAAAGGGCATCACATCATCTTCACATTGGACCTCTGCCAAAGCACAACACTAAAAAGCAGCTTTGAAAATTTCACACATCTCTCTGACACGCAACTGCAAAGAATCTGTGTTAAACTGCTAACCATTCAAAACGAATTAATGTATAAATTACTCAATCACTTGCTTGTTTTAGAGATAGGGCCTCCTGTAGTCTACATTAGCCTCAAACTTGCTCAAAGCTGGCCTTGAATTCCAGATTTTCCTGCTTCCACTTCCTGAGTGCTGGGATTATATGTGGGCATGACTGTATGGCTATAAACCACTCTCATATGGTTGGCAGAGTAGATCAATGGATAGACAGTTAATATGTGTGCTTAAAATAAGTTTAAAAGTGAAAATAGCCAGGCATGGTGACACAAACCTATAATCCCAGCTGGAGACTGAAGGATAGCTACAAGAAGAGGTCAAGGCCAGACTGGAACAGCACAAACCAACGAGCAAATGGAGACAGAGGCACACAACTATTTTCATATCTGGCAGGTGGTAAAGCAGGACCATTGAGAGGACCAGCACAGTCAAAATGGCATCACACCATGCACATGACAGGAACCTCAGAGGAGCCTGAAGGTGACAAGCAGGGGACTCAGTGCTGACCGAGGTCACTGACTTCTAGAGAGAAAATGACTCGGGTGTGGGGTGCACTCTCCAGGGACAAGGCACAGGAGTATGTGAGCGGGAACCGACAGATATGGTGTTGTGAACATATCAAAAATTGCCTTAGAAGGCCTGTGGGGAGACACCAGCTAGAATTCACATCCCTGGCAAGATAGGCTTCTGTGGAGTAAACCCAGGACACAGGCAATAGTGGGGGGAAAGGCCTCAGATGATATAAGAATACTAAAAGGTAAAAACACATAGGACTTTCCCTTTGAAATATTCAAAATATCACCAAGACCTAAAAATGAATCCTTCTAGAAGTTTTTATTTACTCACAATTCCTGTCAAATGAGACTACCCATAGGCCTCCTTTCAGACTGCAGGTTATACCACTGCTGCCTACAGTCCAACTCACAGATTTATCATTGGTCTACCAAACTTTACATCATTAGGAGAATTTCCTTTGTACATCTACATTAGAGAAGTCACATGGCAATTCAAGTAGATGGGGGACTAAAACCCCCAAACCAAGCTGGGCATAGCCCCAGCAAAGATACAAGAAAAATGTCCACCAGCCAAGCGCCAAGGAGCAAGCAAAGGATGAGAGTTTCTTCGTGGCTTTGTAAACTACTATCTTGTGGATGTGAACAGAGAACCAACTAGCTAAGAATGGCTGGAAGCTGTGCCATAGCAAGCGGCAGGCATTTCTGCAGCTAAGCAACGCAAATATAACACCAACTCTTCTCCTAATTTACGGACGCTTTCTCAGGCAGAAAAGTGCTAGGTCTTGACCTTTCAAAATTCTACTCTATTAAGAATAATTTTCCACATACAGAAGGGAAAATTATGTGTGTGTGTGTGTGTGTGTGTGTGTGTGTGTGTGTATAGTATTAAATTTTTAAAAGCTTTATTGCTTTTCATTTCCTCAGTGAAATAAACTACTTCTACATCCCATATATAAAAATCCTCAGATGCCAAAGTTGTGTGTGTTCTGGAAGATGAAGGAACACCATTCTCCTGTAACTGCAGCAACAGAACTGGGGAATGTCAGGACACGAAGGCCATCTGACTGATCCCATAGAGGGGAGGGGGAAGAAGAGGGCAAGAGAGGAAGGAGGGGAGAGAGGGAGGAAGGAAGGAATGGAGAAAGGGAAGGAGAGAGGGAGAGAGAGAGAGAGAGAGAGAGAGAGAGAGAGACAGAGAGAGAGAGAGAGAGAGAGAGAGACAGAGACAGAGACAGAGACAGAGTGATTAATTCAAGGAAAGTTTTCAGCCAGATGTGGTGTTGGGCCCATGATTGGCACTCAGAAGAAACTGAGCAAATCCTGAAGCCTGTTTGACTGCCCAATGAATTTTTCAATGCCAGGATTAGAGGTATGCCCAGGAAAGAAACAAATATTTTAAAATATTATGCTCATAAAGATATTTTGAAATGTACTACTTTTAATTAATGACCACTATTTACCTATGCTTACTTTTTTTTTTTTAAAAAAAAGAGTCATTTCTCAACTCAATGATTGAAAGGCAAGAGCAATAAACTCACAGGACCCTTCTAAAAAGGATGCCTTGGTTCAGTCCCCACATACATATTCAGCACCTTCTTTTCCTTCCAGGAACCCTCTTCCTCTTGTCATTTACACAGAATCTGCTAGGTCTTAATGCTGTCTGTGATGCTAGAAACCTCCAGAGTTGCTAACTCAGTGCTGCCTTTCCAAGGGAATACATAGGTTTTCATCATATACTTGTTAAATAATAAAGTCTTTAAGAGTCCCACACAACTCATTAATTATAGTTCTGAATCATGTAATAAGCATGCAGAAGATATTTTTGAATAATGAGGGCTTTCCTTCTTTTCTTTAATTGCATAATTTTAGCAGCCACCTCCTCCACCCACTTCTAAGACCACGCCTGCATTTGTATTTCCTTAGAAGGGAAGGAATATTTACCTATTAGACAGTGTGCTGCTTTCCACATGATAAGGTTTCCTTTTTGTTGACCGTGAAGGAGATCGGTCCAAAAGTCTCTGGGTTTGAAATGTAGGGTGATTCAAACACTGCTCTGTCAAGTATCTGTCAGCTGGGTCCAACTTCAGTAAGTTCTTTGAAAATAAAAGTTTAGGAATGGAAAGAACAAAGTTGAATTTAAACTCTAACAAAAACTTATCTTTACTTCCTAGAAAAGAAATAGGCAGTTACTGCAAAATACCTAGCAACAATAGTTCAGGGAAAGGGAAAAAAACATAAAAAATCACCATTTGGGGGTGGCTGGACAGAGGGTCCTGGGAGGGGAGGAGAGGGAGATGGGAACAGGGAAGAATCAGGTTGGGGGAGGGTGGGGGAGAGAGGAATGGGAGAGACAACTGGATTTGGGAGGCATCTCTGGGATAATGGAAACCTAGGACAATGGAAACTCTTAGAGATCTATAAGGTTGACCCTAGCTAAGACTCTTAGCAGTGGGAGATATGGAGCCTGAACTGACCATCTCCTGTAACCAGGCAAGACTTCCAGTACAGGGATTGGGACACCAACCCAGACTCAAAACCTTAGACCCACAATTTGTGCTGCCTACAAGATGTGCAGGGGTAAATGATGGAGCAGAATTTGTGGGAGGAGCTAAACAATGATTGGCCCAGCTTGAGAACCATGCCATGGGAGAGAGCCAAGCCCGGACACTATTAATGATATTCTGCTATACTTGCAGACAGGAGCCTAGCCTAACTGTCATCAGAGAGGCTTCACCCAGCACCTGATGCAGAGATCCACAGACAAACATTAAGTGGAACTTGGGGAATCCTGTGAAAGAGGAAGCAGAGACATTGAAGAAGCCAGAGGGGTAAAGGACATCACAAGGAAACCTACGGAATCAACTAACCTGAGCCCATAGGAGCTCACAGAGACTGAACTGCCAACCAAAGAGTAAGTCTGGAATGGACCTAGGACCTCTGCATATATGTAACAGCTGTAAATCTGGGTCTTCATGTGAGACTCCTAAAGCAGGAGCAGGGGCTATCTCTAAATACACTGCCTGCCTGTGAACCCCTTTCCCCTACCTGGGCTGCCCTGTCTAGCCTCAATAGAAGATGTGTCTAGTCTTACTGAAACTTGATATGCTAAGGCTGGTTAATATACATGGGAGGCCTCCCTTTTTCTGAGGAGAAGGGGGAAGGTGAGGGGAGGGACAGGAAGGAGAGGATAGAGGGGGGCATCAGTAGGGGATGTAAAGGAAATAAATAACTTAAAAAAACACCCACAATCTCACAATTATAGTCCTCTTGGTAGAAAGCTTTCTAGCTCTGTTTATGAATACCATATATAGTCTTTCTTCTATAATACCTGACTCATGATTATATATATATGTGTGTGTGTGTGTGTGTGTGTGTGTGTGTGTGTGTGTGTGTGTGTGTCCCATTCTTTTCACTTACTTTATGAAAAAACTTTTGCAATTTAATGTAATCATTTAAAAACCTTTTAAATAAGCATGTGTTTGCATCCTTCATCTTTCTACCATCTTCAAAATACCCAGTTATTCTCTCTGGAGACATTGCAGTCACCAGCTCCCTGTGCATTCTCCATGAGGTATATTCTTCATATACTTTCATCTGATTCTTTTCATTTTACCCCAACAGTAGTAAGGACATGACTGTATGTACTTAGTTTCCATCCCACTTATCATACAATGCTGAGATCACTCCATATAAGTACAGAGCTTTAAGTCTGCATATATGCTTTATATGTTGTTTTCAGAAATACCCAAATGACAGATACTCATTGTTTCCTTTTTTCTGAACAGCGTGGAAACACACCATCTTATAATAATACGTTTTGGGAAGGAAGGGGACTGAAGGCAAGGCCTTGCATATTGAGCAAGTGCATTACAACTACACCACATCTCCAGAGTTTACAACAAGGCTTGAAATGATTGCAGAGAGTCGATTTTGATTTACTTAGCAAGCATCCTACTCCTAGACATTTTCCTGACAGCCACTTTTCACTATTATGATTAATGCTATGACAAAACACTTGAAGCCTAATGGATTCTTAAGGACGGTACTGGTAAGTATGCAGAGCATCAAAGAGACTTTTTCTCCATGCTGCTAAACTACCTCTCAGGAAGGTTATCTCAAATTATACTCCTCTTAAGAAGCACATGAGCCTATCAATTTCTAGGTACCCTCATCGACCAAAGACATTCTTATTCTTAGTAGTTGCAAATCAGATATTTAAAAGATGCTATCTCACATCTGTTTAACATTATTATCATGTGTGTGTATGTATGTATGTATGTATGTATGTATGTACATACATATGTATGTGCACCACATGTGCAGTTGCCCTCTGAGGCTGGAATAGGACACGAATCCCCTGGAACTGGAATTACCTGTAGTTGGGAACCACCACTATGATTGCTGGGAACCAAACATGGGTCCACTGTGAAAACAGTAAGTGCCTTTAACCACTGAGTCACTGCTCCAGCCCCTCTCTAAATGTTTATCTCTTATCTTTGATTGTTAGCAATACTGAACATTTTTTTACAGGTTTACTGGTTACTTATGTATTCTCTTCAATCCTTTTCCTGCTTTTGCATCTCTCCTTATTTATTTCTAAGTGCCCTTTGTTTATTAAAGCACTCACCCTATGTTTATTGTTGAACATACTAGCATTTTGACAACTGAAATATTTTCACCCAAAATTGTTTATCTTTAGTAGCCAGACAGGATATTTGATTTTGAATTATATGTTGATCAAATATTTAAAATAAACCCAATAACCAACATACTCTAATATAACATAATAAAGTTCTGCAATTCACTCTTCTAGGTGTTTTTTTTTTCTCTTAGAAAAAGGAAGAAGGGTAGAATTCCACTATTCACAAATTCATTTCTAGTTCAGTTTGGTCTTATTCATAATTAATATTTTTAGTTAAGTAGTGAGAACAAATTTGTTTCCAATAAGCCAGACTTCAATTTCAATCTAGTACCACAGACCATTTCAATTCTGGCCCGACCATATACTGACATATTCATTTTGATCCAAAGACTCTAATTATTGAAATTCAGCCACTAATTACATGTGGATTTATATCCATATTAATTCAGACCCAATTGCAAACTTATCTCAATTCTTTTTTCTCCCTTATTATAGAACAGAGACCGTGACGACTTTAGCTAGTAGTTCCAACAGCTACCATTAAAATGGGTTAAAATATAAGATACTCATTAAAAAGGAAAATCAAACCCCCAAAATTTTTTTTTAAATTCAAAGCACCCATGATCTTTGAGGAGGAAAGGGGCTGTTTTAACATATTTGATACCATGCAGAAGTTACTGAGATAAAGAACTACATTTATATGTTATGAATACAAATGGCCATTTTCAAATTACTATAAAGTATGAAGTCTTTATGAACAAAGTATGAAATTTACCTAGCTAACAGTTTTTAAAATTTAGCATGGGGGGGGCCATGATTTTTTAAAAATGAAAGTAAAGTAAATAGAACTATTGTAGCTATTTTTTAAATTATTAAGGGCATAGGCACACAATAATTCTAGTGATGGTTTTCTCTCTAATGAAACGGTAGCTATAAAGAGGTACAAGATGAGATAAAGGCTCTAAGTATTAGATGTGGACATAACTAGCAACATACATTTAGGGAGCAGCAAAGAGACTAATTAAAAGGACAATAGAGGTTTTTCATTTTAAAAATTCATCTTCAAAATCAGGTAAAAGAATAGTGATATATATTCATATATGTGTAATTCAATAATAATCAGGTAATATTAATCAGTGACAGAAATAAAAATTATGGTTTCTGAAGCAGACAAAGTGGGCTAGGATGCTAAGACCTAGGAAGGATGCAGAGGAGGCTTCTAAGTTATTAACTACATTTCTATGTCTCAATCCAGGTAAGGTAACAAAAATATGTTTATATTATTAAAAAACTGAGAGATTTAGACATAATTTGAATACTTTTGACTGTATAGTTCATATGTGTGTGTGTATGTATGTATGTATGTATTATGTGTGTTTTGCATGAATATTCGTCTGTACATTGTGTATGTACAAGCGCCTACAGTGGTCAGAAGACAGCATGTGATCCCCCAGAACTGGAGTTAAAGATGGTTGTAAGCTGCCATGTGGATGCTAGAAATTGAACCTGGGTCCTCTAGAAGAGCAGCCAATGAGTGCACTGAGCCATCTCTCCAGGCACCCAAATTTGCATGTCAGTGAAAACATTTGCTTACTTTTAAAGAAAAGCAGCACTAAGTGTCTTAAATAATAGAAATGATAACGTTTCTTTCCAAGCCTTTTCTCCCTCCAAGCCCTCCCATGTAGTGCTCTCCACTCCCCTTCGAATTCATGATCCCTTTTCTCACTCATCACCACTGCATTTTTAACTAAAGGAAAAAACACAAAAGACAGGAAACATAAAGTTGTATTTAATTCCATTTTCTACTCTGTTCTATTTATATTTATATCTGTATCTATTTATATTTTAAAAAATTACTAAATGAGCAAGGCCCAGATTGATTAAGTATTGACTACATGAAAGAAGGTACTGGTAAAACCCAACTGATTTACCTAATAATTTCTGTCTGATTAAACTGAAAGAGTGTTGAGGGTTCATTAAAAAAATAGCAGTTCTCAATCTGTGTTAATAACATCTGCTTCATTAGAGTTTCATACAACATAGTATTTGATATTTAATTAAATTAGGGAAATGTTGAGGCAGAAATGCTGTACTGTGAGATTTCTAAAATCTCAGAGTATCTTTCCCTAATGTCAGAAATCCTGTTCCCTAGGACACAGGTGAACATACCCTAAAACACAGAAAAGTTTTAAGAATGCTGCTCAGTAAACTTGCCACTGTGGTAAGTCTGTCTTTTAAACTTTCTACACACAGTATATAGCCTGTGTGCAGATGACAGCTGAGTGAATGGGCATAAAGCAAAACTAATCCATAAGCAAGCACTGATATTCCATTTTGAAACAACCAATGCATGCCTGTAGATTTACTTCCTGAAATGAAAACTGGGAAAATACAAAAAAATATAGTTTTCACTCAAGGGACCAGTGTCTGCTAAGGTAGAGGATCTTTGTTTACTTGCTTATTTTTTAGACAGAGTCTTTGTACCTTGAGCTACCCTCAAAGTCAGAGCAGTCCTCCTGTTTCAGCCTCTCAAATGCTGACATTCTAAGCATGTGCCACCATGCCCAGCAAGAAAGTCTTTAATAAAGAATTTTGAGGCTAGAGAGATAGCTCAGCAGTTAAAGCACTGGCTGCTTTTCTAGAGGACCTGGGTTTGATTCCCAGCACACACATAATAGTTCACAACAGCCTGTAACTCCGGTTTCAAGAGACTTGATGCCTTCTTTTGGATTCCATGGGCACTGCATGAAATGGTTTACAGGCAGACATGCAGACAAAACACCCATATATAAAAAAATTAATTCTTTTACAAAAAGAACTTAAGGGGTGATTTTAGTAGTTTGGAGTCAATGTTATATAGAAATAATTATACAAGCTTTTGTCTTATAACATTCATTTTAAGATTTGTTTTAAAACCTATCCCTGAGTAGTTCTTGAGTGCCAACAGATATTCATTATTCTGCCCATTTTTGGAAAGTAATTCAGGCCATCTTCTCTAGACGGTCTGAGACAACACCAGATTCCTGTTGCAATTATAAACAAATTACATGCCTTTTAACATGACATACTCCCCATTAATCATGTACTAAGAAAACATTTAATTCATAAAAGCATGCTAAGAAGTATGCAGAGGAGCACCCATAAACCAAACGACTTTTTTTTTTTTTTTACAAGTATTCTTTTCTTACCTTCATTAGGTCAAGTAAAACACTATTTAAAATTCCAAGGTATCTTCTCTCTAATGACTGAGGATGATTAACAGCTGGAAACTGTAAGGACAACACAGCATGAATGTTAGCATTTGAGGAAGGATATGTGTGCATATGCTTGTGAGGGTTACACAAGGCAACATCTGGACAGCAATCACTGCCCTAGTGTCAATCCAAGTCAAATTACTATTGATATATTACTTTTGGTGTCTATATATTTTAGGTTATGAATTATTAGGACTAAATATTAAATTCTTGGAAAAATGCAGGTGAAAATGATACCTAAAGCTACATAGAGAACATTGAAGCTTGTAAAATGAATAAAAGCCTGAGCCTATATAGCTTGAATCTTTTCTGCTTACACAACTTGCTTCTGAAACGATTTATAGACAAATACTGCCAGACTGAAGAACTAACAGAAGGGCCATGATATGATATTATATAAAAATGTCTTGGCTTTTCCATAAGAATGTGTAACTTACTCCTGAAATTGAGACATAAGAAAGGAAAAAAAGGCAGCAAGAGGCCAGAACCTGAGAGACTCTATTTGTAATAGTGAGTTTAGGCATCTGTTCTATTATTGTTTTTAATATATTCTTCTAATGATCTGCTTTTAAAATCCTAAAGTTGTAACCCAGGGCAAACATAGGCACCTAGGCCAACAAATTCATTTCTGAAGAAAGAAAGAGGGGTTGAAGCTTATTTTGATGTTGCGTCCTTCTACCAATCCACACTTGACAGTACCTTGAGTAGTACTGAAGCACTGAGTAAGATAGTGGCAGGGCCCATTTACTTACACACCTTCCAAATGTTGAGTGCTAGTTGACTGTAATACATATTTCTTTTATGCTAACATAGAAACATTTCAAAGTATGGAATTCCTTAAACATGCTGAATAAAAGGACTGAAGGACTAATTAAGTAGTAACATCAAACAAGATACTAACAAATACTTTGCTACCATCCCCACACTATATGCTGTAGGGCAAGAGACAAACTTGAAGACTTTGTTGTCTGGTTGAAAAGGAACTGATGAACTGTGCATCTGAATGTGCATGTGATGAGGAGCTAAAGCTGGCAAGGTGGCACTCAAGAGGGTGTGGCAGGAAGGGATTGGCTCTGGGGGCAGCCTGAGTTACATAACAAGACCCCGCGGCGGCTATAGAAGAACCTGTGGATATCTTGAACTCAACTTTGAAAGAAAAACAGCAATGTAATGCAGTGCAAGCCATTTTAAATATTATTATCCTTACATTATAGAGATGAGGAAAATGATCAGAAAGTTCAAAGAGCTGGTTTAAGGAAAGTTACATAATCAAGGAGCAGAGGTACTATTTGCATCTAAGCCTGTGATCCGAACGCACACTCTTTCCAAAACAAAGTGCCTCTCCTGAGGGAGCTGCAGAAGTTCCTTTTGATGTCCTTGGAGCATTAACTATCAGCCTAAAGGGAGTGACACCTGTCATGCCAAGATAAAAGAGCCTCCACCAATAAATTTTAATTAAGACTTTGTCTCTAATGTCCATATCAGTGTCTCAACCTGTGGATCACAACCCCCTGGGGGACTGAATGACCCTTTTACAGAGGTCATATATCAGATACCCTTATCAGATAATAACATTACGATTCATAACACTAACAGCATTTCAGTTAGGAAGTAGCAACAACAATAATTTTCTGGAGGGGGGTCACCCCAACACGAGAAACTGTATTAAAGAGTCACAGCCTTAGGAAGGCTGAGAACCACTGCTTTATATTGTTCTATGTATACTTTTCTTTCTCCAGGAATGACATTTTATTGAAGAGAAGTTAGCTAAAAGCTCTTAGAAAGATCACAATAAACAAAATCGACCAGGATAGGGAGTTTGCTGTAAGATTGTATCTCTTAGGAATGTCAGAAGCTACATGCATAAACCCTTACCAACACAACCGTCCAAACATAAGGTGAACAAGGAGGACTCCAACAGACATGCTAATTTGGACATGAAAAGCTCATAGCACCTCAACCCTGCACAAGGAGCTAAAGGTGACTAAGGAATGCTGAGAGCAGGAGAAATAGTTTTTCCCAGCTAAGCGCACATCAATTCATTATCTAATACCTAACAGCCAGCCCTGAAAACATACACACATATACACATACAAGTAACAATATATAGACTGAGCAAGTTATGAATAGAATATTTAATTAGCTGGGCAGTGGTGGGCACACCTTTAATCTCAGAGCTTGGGAGGCAAATCTCTGAGTTCAAGGCCAGCCTGGTCTACAGAGTGAGTTCCAGGACTACATAGAGAAACCCTACTTGAAAAGCAGAGACAAGGAGGAGAGGGGAGGGGAGGGAGGGAAGAGAGAGCACAGAAGGACTCCTGCATGGGAGGGGTTGGAGGGAAGAAAGGGAAGGGATAAACGATGTAACTACATTATAATTTTAAAATATATGAAAAAATTTTTAAAATGACCAGGCAAACTCCTAACTTAAAAAACATGTATATGCTCTTAAATGACATGCTATTATTCTAATGTGAGATATTTCAGCAAAGAGCCAAAGCTGAAGCACACAATTTTAAACTATATCCTAGGATTTTTACTTTCTTAATCACTTGGCTAATATGATACAATGTGAGTATCTCTTTACTGAGCACTAGCTCTATACTATGCCCTGGTCTGGGCATTTTGTTTATTTTCAGTGCTAGGGACAGACTCGGAGCTGTGCGCATGCTAGGCAAGCACTCTCCTCGGCAGGCATCCTCTGGCCCTTCGGGCATTTCACACAGATCAGTTCATCTTCATCATCCATCACCATTTCACACGTGAAGAGATTAGAGACCCAAGAGAAGGAAACAGCTTCTGGAGGTTATTAAAATAGTAAATATGGGGACTCTGATGGCCTACTTCCACTATGGGACATTGGTAATTATTTTTCCAAATAATGAATATTAGCAGAATGGCATATTGTGGATTTTTCAGTCTGTATACAAGCAGGTGCAAACACACATGTGCAGAATTAGTTACTGGTTTGCTCACAGTTTGCAGTAAATGCAGTCCCTGAGCCCTATGTGCTGAGCTGTCTGTCACAGACATTCTCAAAATATATCATAACGGAAGACTATTCCTTCAAAGGACATTGTTAAGCCTCTAGAGAGACTGCACTAATTTGGTTAAGACACTATGAACACTTCAGACTAAAATGCAAAGATAGTGAAGTCTCCAAAAATCAAACTGTCCTGGCAGCAACAATTTCCCTGAAGGATATTTACACACAGGGCTGTCTTATGCTCTCTAGCATTTTATATGTATCATTATTCAGTGAGGACGACTGTGAACAAACAGGACCATAGACAAGACAAGAAAAAGATGATTTTGGGGGGTCCTCTACATTTGAATGTGGCCTCTAATTCAAGTGTGATTTATTCTTCAAAGAACTATCTTAAATCTCAAATCCTCCCTAAAGCTATTCTAATGGAACACCAGATATGATTTCTAACTTCCCAGAATGTGGGATATGCTCGTGGTCTAAATCACAATGAAATATGTTCAAAGCAGAACAATGAAGCACAGTGCAGTACACTCTGCTTTCCTCTAAACTTATAGCTGTCCAATATAAGTATGAAATTATTTTTGTGTTTTATACTAGTAGATTTTTGTTTTGTTTTCCTCTATGAAATTCTCATATCTATGTGGCATAAGCACAGCCTATAATATCTGCACTTCAGATGTTGGAACAAGAGGTTCATGGGGTCAAGGCAGCCTAGGGTTTACAGCGTTCCAGGCTCACCCTAGCAACTTAGTAAGACCCTATCTCCAAAACTCAAAACCAAAAATCTAGCATCTATGAAGAACTAAAAAACACTAACCACTCAAACCCCACATCATTCAATCAACAAATGGGTAAATAAATTGAATATATTTCTCAAAAGAAGATATACAAAAAGTCAATAAATATTTTAAAAATGCTAAACAACCTTAGCCATGAGGGAAACACCAATTAAAACTGCCCTGAGAGTCTATCTTAACCCCAGTCAAAATTAAGGAAACAGCAGGAAATGCTAGTGAGGATGTGGGGAAAGAAAAATCCATATTCACTGCTAATAGGAATGCAAACTTATACAGCTACTATAGAAATTAGTAATGATGCTTCTTCAAAAGCAAAAGCAGAAACAGAGCTACCGTTTGATCTACCAGCTATACCACTTTTGGGTATCTGACCAAAAGGAATTGACAATGGCATACCAGACTTACTCGAACATCCATACTTAATGCAGCATTATTCACAATAGCTAAGATATGGATCCAGTCTGGATGCCTACCAAAGATGAACAGATAGAGAGGGTGATATAAAAGCACAATGGAATCTTACCCAGTCATCAAGAGAAAGGAAACCATGTCAACTAGAGAGAAATGGAGGAACTGAAGATAATCGTGTGAAACAAAATAAGCCGCCCTTAAGAAAGCAAGAATCAGCTTTCCTTCTCCTATGTGCAGTGTAGATTCCACTCTGAGGCAGAAGGAAGAGGTCTGGACATAGGGGGAGATGAGATGAGCCAAAGTAGTGGACAAAGAAAGAATAAATCACATGCTTTACCTCAGATGCAGTATCTTGCTCTGTGTGTGTGTGTGTGTGTGTGTGTGTGTGTGTGTGTGTGTATGTGTGTGTGTGTGAGAGAGAGAGGGGGGGGGAGGGACTGTTTTAAAGGGGACATCAAAGGAACCTGCAAGAGAGGGCAGGAGGAAGGTTGTGGGAGGGCAATGAGGGCTGTGAATAAAAGCAAGATACAATGATATACTTGCGTGGACGTAATGAAAATTATTTTATATGCTAACTACAAGCATAGAAAACAAAGTGGGGTTAAGAAGGATCTGTACAGAGGACCATTAGAGAGAGGAGATTCTCTTTGGGTTGATATTAACAGCACGAGAAGAGATCATGCAAGGTAAGAATGCGCCCAGGAGAAGAAACCATCAGTCCTCTCAGTCTTAAGTTCAGAAAGTATGAAAACCTTGGGTGTCTACAGAGGTCAAAGAACAAGCAAGTGTGGTGAGAATCTGGAGGGAGGCCTATAGAGACAGGTACGAGACAAGGTCAGGGAAGGAAAGGGCCCCAGGCACACAGGGCTTCACAGGCTATAGCAGGGAGCACGGAATAATTCTCAGTGGAACAGAAACTCAGTAATCATGACTGCCTTTAGTTTATTTGTGAATGTTTGCCTTTCTACTAGACCAAGAGCAAGTTCTATTTGTTGCCACAGTTTCAGCATCTAGGATGAGAAATGTTCCATAAGTGTAAAATTAACTTGTTGAATTACATGCTATTTATAAACCAATCAATGGTCGTTGTTTGGCTAATAGAAGCAAAGATAAAAGGAGAAAAACAAGTCTGAAGCAACTTAGGCACATTTGGAAGAGGACATGAGAGCAGAAAGGAAAGAGGAATGAAAAACTATGTGCACGTCAGTCAGTTCATTTCTTCCAAGCGGGCTGAGCTCAGCAGGAGCTGGGGCTGTGTTGCGCATGTGCATGTGAGCAGTAGTGCTCTCAAACAGAAGCTAACTGAAATCCAGAAAGTCAAAGATAAAAACCAAAAGGCTTTGCACATGGCAAGATAACACCATGAATGGGTCATACCATGTTAGTTGATGGTTTCTGAGGGAAGAAAAGTCATTTTACTTTGGGGACATAGCTGCTGGTAGGTCACTCATACATACATGGGGAGCACTAACTGGACCTGGGCTTATTAATAACAAGGATAAAAATAATAGAGGACAGGAAGCTTAGAGGAAGGTGAAGTGGGGGGACCCTAGAGGGAGTTGGAGAGAGGTAATGGTGGTTGGACATGATTGAAATACATTGTATGGATATACAACATTTTCACAGAATAAAAAATAGAGTTAAAAAAGATAATAGCATTGTTTGAAAATCATACATTTGCATTGGAAAAGAAAATAAAAGATGGGATGATGAAATTATTTAATAGTTCATACAATGGCTACAAATTGACACGTTGGCTCAAAACTTTAAAAGCTGCTTTTGTGGGTAGATAGAAATAAGGAGGATTCTGTCCACCACTCATCATTCTGAGGATGTACCTCTGGCAGCTACACGCCCCTCAGTTGGGCAAAGTTTAGGATTTCAAAAATGTTTTTCATTATATTCTCAGCAAACAAGTCTTACACAAAGGAAACAAGGCTTCTTACTTCTACAAAGATTTAATGTTTCACTGTCAATGTACAAGAAATATCTGTGGAGCAGCCTCTCCAAATCTGCAGAATGCAAGAAATCATGGCTGCTTTCAAGTCACCACAAACCAAGTCGCCTAAGTAAATAGCAGCAACTCGCACATTTCTATACTTTGGAGATGCTTAATAGTTTGAATAAAGAGTGTAAGATAGAGGTTTGGAATATACTAATGTACATGATAAAATGATTTTGAAAAATCAAACTTTATATATTAAAGAAAAAGACATTAACAGCTCCTACTTGAGAATAGTGACTTTTAAAAAATCTCACAAATACTATATGAGTCAGAAATAAAATATTATAGAGAGGATTGCTGTGATGAGAAGGGAGGAGTGTGCAATGCACAGCTTAGAATTCTATTGTGCAATGAACTGCAAGGTAAATACCGCCAGACTGATTCCATTTTGGATTTTAGCAAAGCCTCTTACCCGGAGCCCATGGAAACGAGGATTACTATAGAAGAGCTTCATCTGCTCAGATGGAAGTGGTCCTAGCACCTTCTGAATAGTAAAGAGTTGGTCAATTTCACTTTCTCCAGGAAATAAGGGCTGTCCATCACTAAGCTCTCCAAGAATACAGCCCACTGACCACATGTCCACTGACTTTCCATAGGGGGCTCTGAAAAGCAAAAGAAGATATGATCTTAGCAACTGAAGACGCAAAATGGTTTAACAATTCCCAACTTATTTTGGACCCATTCATGACTTAAACATGCATGCACTTAAGGAAAAAGTAAGACTACAAATAAAGAATTAGACCTATCTAAGCAAACATTTAGAACACAAGTCCATAATTCACACTCATAAAGAAATCAGTATATATCTAGAACATGAATGACTTTAATAAACCCTAATGTAGTATACATATTGGATGAGAGTACCTCACTTAAGGAATGGAATGTTTCCAGGAAATGTATTTTCAAATAATTATCCTTCTAGCTTGCTAAGTGTCAAAATTTATATCCATTTTTGAGCTTTAGTCTGGTAGAATGTGCCATTGCTTTGTGTACTTCAAACAAATACTGAGTGTTATTGAACTTCTCATTGTTTAGTAACACAATTTCCAAAAGCTGTGTTACTTAATTATAACTGTACATTATATGAGGCATTCTGATAGTTATTTTTCTCAGATCATGTTTTAATGTACTTAGGACTTTGTAGTTCTCTTTTAGGACCTGAATCAGTAGAGAGCTTTAGAGAGTCTGCTACAAAGAGAGCCTGCTACAAATGGACGCCATAAATGAAAATCTAAGGCTACCCCAAAGAGCGTTATAGCTCAGTATCTAAAGCCTAGAATAAAATTATTTATGACAGTTTATTAAACAAAAACTATATATATAGTTTCAAAAATAAATAATCCAAGCTTTATAAATGGAAAGCTGAAATAAAATATATGAAAAATAATCTCAAATGAAATTCTAGAATGCCATTATGCTAATAAAAAAATTTAAACTAAGCACTGTTAGCATACAGAATATATTTAGGTTAATAAGTTACTGTAACAATAACTCAGTAAGTATTTCATTTATCTCATTTTCTTCCATACAAAAAATATCTAAAACCATATGGAAAGCTCATTTAGACATTTTTGGTAGCTTTCTGGGCAATGAAGCATACTGATTTTAAAAATATTTGAGATAAAGAAAACTTGTCCTATGGTACTGAATTGAAAAACCTATGGAAAAACCTCACACATTCATGACAAGCTATTTTAATCCTATCATCCAATTTGAATATTTTATGCAGCTGAAACTATTTTTGGATATCAAGGACAAAGTCCTTGGAATGTATAAACATGTAGACTCAATATAAAACCAAATATCAATCAATTTCAGTAAAATTTTTACAAATATGATATTTAAACTAGACCATGACAATCAGCTCAAGTTGGCTGTGTTGAGCTCTATTTTTGGCAACTGTCATACATATCTAAACATAACTTCAGTTTTCCAATGGGTACCATTAGAGAACAAATATTCTCTGAAGATTCATAATAAAGTTATTCTCACAATACCCTCCATGGAACTATTTTATAGGAAAAAACCATATTTTAGTCAGGGGATGGGGATGGCATACACCTTTAATCCCAGCACTTGAGAGGCAAAACATGCAATCTCTGTGAATTAGAGGCCATCCTGGCATACAAAGTGAGTTCTAGGACAGCCAGAGCTGTTACGAAGTGAAGCCTTGACTCAAAAACAAGACAAAAAACACATTTTAAAGACTCCTTCTACCATACTTGGACTCTTGGTTGCAGTTCTAAGAATGATTTATTTCCTACTCACTTCTTCATTGGCAAATAGTGTTCAGTAAATTCAAATTCCAAATCCCTCAGAGAAATATAATACAGCGCAATGAATCTACAAAGGTACCCAGGAGAAATGCAGAGGGAAATAAAGAAAACCAACCTTAAGATAGAGATCAGAAATTAGAACAAGAAGCTGGGGAGATGGTTCAGTGAGTAAAGTGTTTGCTATGTAGGCATGAGAACATGAGTTTGGATCTCCAGCACCCACATAAAAATCTGGGTCTTACAGTAGATACTTGTAATGCCAACACTGGGAAGCAAAGACAAAAGGATCCTGGAGGGCTCACTGGCCAGCCAGTCTAGCCAACCAAATGAGTTCCAGGTTCCGCAAAAGACCCTATCTCAAAGAAATAAGAAGAACAATAGAGGAAGAAACCCAGTGTCAACCTCTGACCTCTCCATATGCACTCATGGTGGCATGTGGGTGCATATGCACGTGTGAATGTGCACACGCACACACACAATTAGTATAGAAATCTAAAACTTGGTCCATTTAAATGACAATGACTAATCATAATCTATTTTGCAGAATAATGCAAACTTTTGATTTAAGAGAATAAAGATTTTTAAAACATCAATAATTTTTATTGACTCTAGATTATCAATAAATCAAGAATTGCATCAGATGGTGGCTGGCAAAGAGTAGAAAACAAATACTTAACATCCAATTAACTCTCAATGGGTAATACATGTAGTCACTAGTGCTATTCAGAAGAACTACAGAAATTTACATTGCTGTTACATAAAGGGTATCCTATTCTCCCAGATACATGCGTCACATAAGTGAAATGTGGTAAAACCTACAATTTGTGTCGTTTTCATTATTTATCAACATGGCTACTTTTATTTGTTTATTTGGGTCTGTATTCTTTCTCTGTTATTGGGTTCCAAGGAAGAAACTATGACTGTGAAAAATGAGAAAATACTAGGCTAGGTAGAAATGAGCAAAACCTAGAATAGGTCGAAAATTATTAATGAGAGTACGTGATGGAGATGCAAGCTTCAGGCTCCTTCTTGGGCTGTAAAGCTAAAATGCATTCAAAAAGAACATTATCAGATTTTCTTGTATTAACAGACGAGTGACAGGGCACTGCAAGTGGAGAGGCGAGCAAAGGGGATGAGGGTGGAGATGCTGCTGAAAAAAATCAGCCATGTAGGCCTCATAGGAATAGCCATTTATCATCCACAGGATTTACACTGTTCAGAAGAAAGCTGGTCATTGGCTCAGCATTTACCCTGTGTCTAGCAAAGTGGCTGAACAGAAACTTAAGTATGTATTTAATGAATGTGTCAACAGATAAGCCAGCATGTCAGACTGTCCCCTTGTAATTCATCTTTAATACTTCTCTTTATCAAGACGTAGGATTTTTTTCCTCCATACTTTGAGTTATGGTTTGGTCCTGAGATATGCCTTGGTCAATAAGGCAAATGCCATACGAATAGGACCTTGGAAAGCACTTTTGCTTTAGGGCTAAACTTCCTGATACAGAAAACTCTCCTATCAATTTTGGAAGCTTGGACTTGCTTACTGAAAGGTAAGTCCTGATGGGTTCATGATGGTCTGCCAGGGCTAAGAGAATAGCTCTGTTGGTAAAATGAATGACTTACAAAAAATAAGGACCTGAATTTATACTAGCAAAGTGGCTGAACAGAAACTTATGTATTAAATGAATGTATCAACAGTTTAGAATTCACATAAAAATGTCGGGCATGGTGGCACACACTTGTAATCCCAGCACTGGCGAGGCAGAGAGAGCAGACTCCCTGGGGTTCACTGTCCAGGGCACCGAGCCTAACTGATGGATTGCAGGCCAGAGAGAGACCCTGTCTCACAAAAGTGAGTGGATGCCGGAGAAAAGAAGTCTATCAGACACCAGCAGAAGTTCTCTCCAACAACTAACTGCCAGTCAATGTGCTGGCCTACTGGCTAGCATCAGGGTGACTCCAAGAGAGGCCACTCCACCGGGCTCAAGTTACAGTCACTCAGAACTGTGGTAATGAAATGAACCTTGTTTCATCGCATCAAGTTCTTTGGTGTCTTTTTTCTTTTATAGTGAATATGCAACTAGTATGTCTAAGTAACCAGAATTCTTATTTTCCATACGTGATCCCAATGGAAATTTTATATATATATATACACCAATAAATGTGTATAGGTTTCAGAAAGATAACTCACCCGAGGAGGAGTTCTGGGGATCGGTACCACCTTGTAGCCACATACTCTGTGTAATTAGCATTATTACCCTCTGA
Source organism: Uromys caudimaculatus (assembly GCA_028551405.1). NCBI lineage: Eukaryota > Metazoa > Chordata > Mammalia > Rodentia > Muridae > Uromys > Uromys caudimaculatus. The sequence goes on along the minus strand of CM052722.1, from coordinate 24,010,967 downwards.
TAGATTCCGAGCAAAACCTGAAAGAAAAGCAAGTTCCTGTCGGCCAAATATTTCACCTCTAGTTATATTTTTAAAAACTACCAAAAGAACATAATGACTAATATTGAAAGGACTGCTTATTAAGAACATCTTTATTTGAAATAGTTAATAGTGTTCATGTGTTAAAGTACGGGATGAATTTGCTACGAACCCAGCCTTTATGCTAAAGATATCCATGTTTTCAAATTCACCCTGTGTTGTTGGAAGCATTCAGACCATATTTTCAAATTGGCTCATTTTAAGAGTAAAATTAAGTGCCCCCTCGGGCCAGAAGTCAGTCACACCTGCATTAGTTCTGCTACGTGAGACCTACGTTGTATTTGTGTATTTACTGTTGCTGAGCAGTTCCAGTCATTCTGTAAACAATTAGCAGTTGGCACTGATAGAAACAAGTGGGCTGAAAATTATTCTTAGCACTTAATGTTGTAGCAGCAACTTAGGGGCGTCTTAATTATCTTACAGACACTACCATTACTGTTGTCTCTCATTCTTTCCAAAGGTTTAGGACTACAAAATGAAGCAGTAAGATAAATTAATCACCTATCTAACTCATCAACTGTCATAGAGGCTCATCATCAGGGTTATGGAGAACGAAAACATTAAAACTGGAGTAAAAATTAAGGTTCGTGTGAGAAGAGAAATTAGTGTTTCTTGTAGTTTTTGGTTGTGAGCCTAGTCTTTAATGGCTGAGCGATCTTTCCGGCCCAAATTTGTGTTTCTTAAAGTAAATCAATTAAAAATAAAGAACAGCAAAAGACAATGCCCCTAACTCCAGCTACTCAAGTCTTCTTACTGAAGCATTTGTGAATAACGAGACATGCACTTCTGAATAGGGCTCTTCAAGCCAGACAAAGGAGTTGCCTCTCTGCCAGGGAAGGCAATTAATTAGGAAGTCCTTGATGGGACCCACAGGACACAGAATGCCACATGTAGCACTGCCAGGAGGAACTTCCTGACCAAAGAGATATTTCTGGAGAAACCATACCCTTTTCCTCTTAATATTAATCATTCTAGAAGCAGGCATTTCTTTTGTATTTATCTGCTTTAAAATCTTCAGTTACCTTGGACCTTAACGTAGAATCATGGAGACATAGTAAATAGAGTCCTAGGGACACAGAGTCTACTGACACTTTGGGAGGTAATCATAATTACAGACGGGAATTCATAAATAGAAAAGATTCCTGGAAACCAGTGGGGGCCAAAAAACAGAAGTCAGATCCCCTGGATCTGGGAAATGGAGTTACAGGCCGTTCTGAGCTGTCTTGTGGGTACTGGGAACTGAACCCAGGTCTTTTTCAAGAGCAACAAGTACTCTTAACCATTGAGCCATACCTCCAGGTTCTAATAATATTCTAAAGAGTTGTCATATTTACAATATAGATTAGTTAAAAGGTTAATTTTAAAAGCTGATGACTGGAATACATTCAGTTGGTAGTCTCTGGCTAGCGTGCAGGCATCCATAGGTTCTACATCTAACATTATAAACTGGGTGTGGTGGCACATGATCATAACCTCAACACTCAAGAAGTGGAGGCAGGAGGATCAGAAGTTTAAGGACATCCTTAGCTACACAGTGCGTTAGGGGCCAGTCTGGGATACACGAGAGCTTATTTTAAAGTAAAATAATTTAAATAATTAAATCAACTGTTGAGTACTAAAGATAACTCAAAAATTTGATTATAGTTGTCTGCTTCCTTTCATAAATGCTCTGACATGTTTTATCGAGCCATGACTATTAACTCAAGATTTTAGAACTTTTCTAAATTATTTAAAATATTTAACAACATTTAAAATAGAATTATCTACATGAGAAACAATACAGATTTTCACTAGGAGTATAATTTTTAGAAGTTTTTCTATATATTCAAGAAATAAGAGTATTATACACCAATTACCAATTTCATTTATTTAACAGGAACAAATGGAAGAATAGAAGTACTCTAAAAATGGCTTTGACCTTATAGATATAGCCACTGTATACATACCATACATAACTGTGAATGTATACGGGCATATATCTAGTAGTTATGACTAAATGTAGAACATTTTCTATCAATATTTAAAGTATTTTATCCTAATTAACCCAGGAATTTATATTGATGGCTTAAAGAAAACTCCAATTCTGAGGTAATTTGGTACATTACTCTTATACGACAAGTAAGTATTGCTTTAAACTACTTTCCATTAGACAAATACCTGAATAATTTGTTAAAATTGTAGACAATACACCATATAACAAAGAGGAAGCAAAGCTATGCCAGCCATCACTTGGCAGCATATGACCCAACTGAATGCTCTTCTGCTAATGTAAATCAAAACATAAAATTACTTTTAATATATCTTTAAAAGATACCTATGTGTTAAATTAATACTCTCAATTTCTTTTTAACTCACCAAAGTCACATAGTTTCAGGACATCATTGTGGCTGATTAAAAGATTTTCAGGCTTTATATCTAGAATACCAAGATTAAAAAACAGTAAGTAAAAATGTTCTGTGTTCTACTGATAGACATTTGTAGCACTGCTTCTGGTTAAACTCATCTGAGTAGGCTTGCCTAGAAAATTGTGCAGTGTACAGAAGAGCAAGACATGCTATGCTGCTACATAAAACTTTCAATTAATTTCTTAAGAGACATGCAGACTGCAATTACCCAGAGGAGCCCTAAAACCCAAAAACCTCACTCTCTCCCTTTTACTGTTAAGGTTAGAACCTACAACATGTTGAAGACAATCTGTAAGGAAGTTTTAAATGATTAAATTCAGATCAATATATTTCAAGGAATTATTTTTGCTACATAAAACATTGACAATACAAAATTTTGGAGACTAAACCTCAAAGTTTTATATCCACATGCTATCTTTAAAATTATACACACCAGTAGTTAAACAGCATAACATATATATTATATATATATTTTTTTACAAAAAAGTAAAAGTTGTTCTGTATAATTCCTATATTCACATACCTATTTAGCTTTTCCATGTGGTTTACAACTAAAACAACATTTAATGCTGAAGTTATGCTAATGAGTCAAGTTAAGATTTCCTTTTTTTCCCCAATAGATCATGTAAAGATGCGATAGGAATTAAGGAGCAGAAATTTGCAACAAAAAAAAAAAATGAAGTTGAATTATTCCATTGAGAGGCATCTTTCAATTTTATTTGTTGAGATATAGTCTCATGTATCTGAGACTGCCTCCAACTCCTATGTAGTCAAAGAGGACCCTAGATTCCCAATCCTCCTGTCTAAATGCTGAGGGGAGAACTCCAACTTTATTTTTAGAGTACCATACTTACTATCTATATTAGAAGGTGGAGGGGAAAGTGGGGAGAGTGCAGTGGAATCTACAGACCTCCCAATCACACAATTATGTTTTCTAATCAGGTAGACTGAACTAAAGGCCTTACACATGCTAGACAAGGACTCTACCATTTGCAACCCCAGCCTAGAATCGTATTTCCTACCATTAATCAGCCATACATGTAATGAAAACAGTTTCATAATGGAAATACAGATAGCTCAGCTCATCATTAACATGCTAAAGTGTAACATGTGCTATTTTTAGAGCCCATTAGATAGCTAGTTAACCTGGGGCTTTATTTATGACATCTACAATCTTGATAACATGGTAACTATGAAAGTCAAATAGTAGAAGTTCAAAATCTTCATAATACCTTTCAGCTATTCTTAAAAGTAAGACTAGTTTAAAGGCGATTATCCTTGCATATGTGTACAGATAAATTTAGTATAATAATAATAATAATAATAATAATAATAACAATCACCAGTATCAGTATCATAGTACAAAGATAATTTAGACAAGTAGATATGTTAATATTTCTGATAAAAATTTTAGCTTTATTGTTGTATCAAATTGTGTCCCATTGCTGTAAAACTTGTCAGTGTAAGTAAGATTATTAGAAAACAAATATCAGAGTCAAAATGACACAGAGCAAATAATTTTCCTTATTGCTGAAACCACTGACTTTGTAGTAGTCAAGAAAAAGTAATATAGTTTAGAGTGGTATAGTCATGGCCCATTCAAGGCTGATTATGCCTTCAACCTACAGGAAAGGGCTACTTTTCACCAACAGAGAGCAAAACTCAGGAGGTAAGAAGGTAAAGATATATACTAGACTTAAGACCATTATAAAGCCTGGTTTTTAGTTGGTTCACATTCCCTAGTCTATCTGTAAGACCCAAAGGCTATGGAAATTTTCCTTTTGCCACTCAATTCCACCCAGAATATGCTTCAAAATTTACATCTGTTAACTCATTAGGTATTGCCTCAGTTTATAGAAGACTTGGTCATATAAATAGAGATATCACCACAATAGCCAAATAAACTCAAATGCTGCCCTAAATCTTTTACTTTCAAAATATGCTTAACTTAGAAATATTCTTAAAATAGTAAATCCTTAATTTTAGCCAGGTTTTGTCCATTTTGAAAGTCTATACTCACCTCTGTGGACAATGTCGTTCTTGTGGCACCAGTGGATTGCTTTGATTAGTTGGTAGATATAGCTTTTAACTTTTTCAGGTGGAACTCCATTTGGCATTTCTTCCAGCAATTCAAGCATATTCTAAAAGCAAGAACAAAGCCATTCATCTTCAAAATTAGGCAAGCCCATAAATTATGTACTTACTACTAATCTTTAGCACCTTAGATAAGGATTCATCCAATATACAACATGCATTTTTAATGTTTTGAATTTAATCTATAACTTAGCTTATGGTAGATCAGGATAGTGCATTAAATAAAAGTTTTCCTTTATGAGAAATTACATTTTTATTACTCCTTACTGCTGCCTCTAATACTGAGTGGAGAGAGGGGTGGAGAGGGAAGAATAGGAAGAGGAGAGGAGGGAAAATGGGAGATTTCTTTACGGTTAATTTTTACATTTGGCATAAAAATTAAAACAGACTAGAAAATATTGAGGGCCAGTGAGATAGCTCAGCTGGTAAAGACACGTGCTGCCTAATGATGCCTAACTCCTCACAAAAGGAGTTGGATCCTGGAACTTATGTAAAGGTGGAAGGTGATAACTAACTCAACAAAATTGTCCTTTGACTGCCACATGTGCAACACACACACACACACACACACACACACACACACACACAAAATAAAAAAAATTAAAGAAACACGCAAACCCTAAACAATTCCAAACAGTCCATCTGGAGTCAAAGACTATTTTTGTACAAAGTTGATGGAAAGTTTTCTGGTAAGTCAGGTACCACGGTGCGTGTCTGTCATCCCAGCACTTAGAAGACATTACATAGTGAGACCCAGTCTACAAGATCAACAGAAATGCTAAATCAAGAGGCTAAAGAGATGGCTCAGCAGTTACTGGCTGTTCTTCTAGAGATCCTGAGTTCAATACCCAGCACCTGCATGTGGCTCACAACCATCTTCAATGGGATCCAATTCCGTCTTCTGGTGTGCATGAAGACAGATCACTCATATACATAAAAATAAAGATATTTTTAAAAGATATATTACTTGGTCTCTATTGCATTACTATGTTAACCAAAGATTCTCCATCGTTTTTTTGCAAAGCCCAGTCAATAAGGTTCACAGTACAACCATAGCTTATTGTTTGAAGATACCCACATAGAGAAGGATCTTACAAAGTGTAACCTGGGGATAAACAGATGCTCAGATGCTGCTCATAGCTCAAGAAGTCACACCACCTTCAGCACAATGCTCAGCTGTTTGCCTTTTTACTACTGGCATCTACACCAATGGTGCACAGCAACAATGGCCAAATTGCTGGAACGTTAACATGAATCAAGGTAATGGAATCTTTAAGCCTACTTACTGACCCTTGCCATTCCATTTAAAAAAAGGAACAAAACAGCAGTTAAAGATGCATTTGACGAAGCAACAGAAAGTATTATGTTAATGAAACTTTGTTGTACATGTTGTAATAGTTAAGTTTTAATTGTCAAATTGACATAATGGGAAAGGAGTCTCAAAGAGGGATTGCCTAGATTTGGTTGGCCTGTGAGCAGGTCTGTGGGGGATTGCCATGATTGCCTTCATTGATGTGGAGGAAAGACCTAGCTTGAAAGTATGTGGCACTATTCCTGCATTTGGGGCTCTGAACTGTACAAAAAGCACAGAGAGCTAGTTGGGCACTTAGCATGCTTGCATTCGTTTCTCTCTGCTCCTGATTGCAGATATAATAAGACAAGTCGCTTCAAGCTCTTTTCACTGGGTCTTCCCTGCACTGACAGAGTATAACCTAGACTTGCAAGCTAAAATAGACCCCTTTGTCCTCTAAGTTGCTTTTTGTCAGTATATGTTATCACAGCAACACAAATGAAACTAGGACAAATTTTTTTTCCCTTTTTTTAAGAAATCTACACGTCAACTGAAGAATCGACAGAGTCCTTCTGCTGCACCCATGCCATCTGAACCACGGCTGCTGTCCTCATTGTGTCCAGAGATGCAGGCCTCACTAGCCCCTTCTTGTGGTGTACCATTTTCTTTGTTAAAGAACTGAGGCGCCATCCATTTCTGTTAACATTATCGGGTTTGTTGTTATTTGTTGTTTTAGTTTTGCATTGCTAGGGAAGCATTCTACTACTGAGCTCCAACTCTAGCTCCAAACAAACAGTTTTTATGCTGCTCAACTTTGTCTAATATGAGGAACTAGATAAAACCCACCATAGAAGATGTGAAGGCTCTCAACAATCAATATAATTAAATATCATTATCAACCACTGAAACACGGTTTCTTTAAAAAGAGAGTTGCTGTGCACATGTAAATCGTGTTTAATAGTTTGGAAATACACCACAAAAGAGAGCCACAAAATGCATGTCAATGGTGAGAGGCATGCATAAAGCGCTCGTAAGGAACAGGTGCTGGCACTGATAAGCATAAATACTGACAGGTTTTGCACGGAGACTGCTCTCTAGGTTGTGGAGCCTTTGCATCCATTTAGAGATGCATTTATGGGCATGCTGTATGCAACAAAGACCAATAAGAGCTTTAATCAGAAGATCAATATGCAAAACACCTCAACCAATCTCTATAGAGGATTCGATGTATATTTATGGTTTCAGTTAAAATAAAATGTTGAAAGAATGTTTTCAGCTTTAAAAAAAAAACCTGCTATGTTAATTGCACTTTTTCAATGAACAGATAATGTAGGAGATGCCAAGAACAAGGAGGCATAGAGGGCTAAAAAGATGGTGCTCTCTCAGTTCATGTTCTACTCAAGGTACCTAAGTGGCAGGCATACTATTACCCTCCTCCACAGTCGCTTTTCCTTACTTCATAGGGAAGACAATTTTCAACCGCAGGTTTAAATATTCAGAATGATGGGTACATTTCCTCTCTGCCTCGCAGCCAAGTGTGGCCGTGTCAGTATATAGTAGCTAACTGGATGTGACAGCTTGGGTTGCCATACAGACAAGGGAGCAGAGAGCTGACTTTCCACCCTGTGCTAGCTCCTGTTGTATATGTTTGTGAGGAAGAAAGAAATTCCTATTTTGTTTAAGGCCCTGCAATTGTGGATCTCAGTTAACAACTCCCTATGTTGTTTGAGCATCTTCCTCCATATACTCCTGAGACTCACCGTAGATTGCCAGGTACTGCCACTGGTGGGCATGTACAATGGTTAACTTCCATTCAAGAATCACAGGGGCACACAAAGCAGCCTAGGCCGCAGGGCCAGAAGACTGTAATCCTGGCTGCAGCACAGTCATTTGTGAGCAGAGAGATCTCAGGCATGTCAAATTGTTTCTCCCAGAGAAAACAGATATACAGAGGAGATATCTCTATTTGATATACTAAAGTGTTATTTATCACAAACTAACACCAGGAACAGAACAGAAATAAAAAAGATAAAGTGAAATACTAGATGTGACAAATTTCATTGCCAGTGAAAGCGGAAAACTGCACACGTATTTGTGATAACTAGAAAATAAACATAATCTGATTTCTTTCTGTAACCTTAGTACAGCAATATTTTTCTTAAAACAACTATTTTTTAAAAGTTTTATTTTGATAGGAAAATAACAAAATAAACACAGAAAAACAGATTTTGGAGAAGTAGCATATACTAAGTGATTTAAAATGACTGGGCCTTTACTGGGTATGTTAACCACACACTTGAAGGTAGGCCCCAGGCCCAGCAGCAGATTGCCAATACCAACGAACTCAATGGTATTTTTGTAGACTTTTTGCTCTATATTGCTTTATTTAGCCAGTGTTTGTCTTACTGGTCTTTTGATTGCAAATTATGGTTTCTGATTTTATATTTTATGGGTCTTGTTTTTGTGTATGTGTACCTTTCTTCTTTTAAAAATTCTGTTGTTCTTGTTAGTGTTTGCCTGTTTGTTTTTAAAAGAGAGGGAGAAAGGGCCTGGAGTTGGGTGGATGGGGAAGTGGGGAGGAGCTGGGAGGAGCTGGGAGAGGAAAACCTCACGATCAGAACATTTTATATAAAATTATTTTTAATAAAGATATATTATAAATAAAATCAGAGTCTTGTATATTTTAAATTGTGCTAGTAAGCATTATTTTGTGTTGTTTATTTAAAAAATACTATGTAAATGGTGAATGAAGTCATAAAGTCACATGACCAGTCTTCTTAAAACCATTGCTTTCTTGTCCCATATGTCATAATAAACACCGGGGGACTGACCTACAGTAAACAGAAGCCTCTCCAGTTTAATCTGTGTTGCCCATGTGCACATCAGAAGCTACCTATTCACACAGCAACAAAACTTTCAACAGGCTCCTCTGGTTCCAGTTGCACCTAATGTAAGCAGCTAAAATCAGCTGCTCAAAGTCAGTTGCTCTTTAAGGAATTCTGAGACCGTTAACCTTTGCCCTTAGGTCACAATATTAAAATGTTCATTAATGAGTTATCCTGTAAAAAGTGCTTTCTAGTAATCTGAACAGCAGTTTCAGGCCTTACCTTATAATTCCCTCAAGAAAGCTAGAATGCTGGCAGTTCTTGAAAGACTGCTTCTGCTTTGTTCATTCAGCATGCTAGGTCTGATTGACAAAGCTCCTGCTTACCAGGTCTGATGTGTGCCTCTACTGTCCTTTATCATACTGTCCCTTCACCTATTTCTCCCCCAGAGATTTGTTCATATCCAATTAAAATAAATCTAATCTGAAAACCACTTGTTGTGCATAGATTCTAAGACTTCAGAAGCTATACCACTATATTGCTTAAACGAGATCATCTGGATGTATCAAACTTGTACAAAATACCTAAATCTATTTCAGGACATCTAATGACTATGAAAGATATTTTCATGTTTAATACCCTCAGAATGAGTACATTGATAGGGCATACTAAGTAATACCACATTCAATAGTGTCAGAAACAACAGAATAAGGTAAGGCTGCACCCTGGCTATTTGTGACTTACTTTCTCAACATATTCAAACACCAGGTATAGTTTCCCTCTCCGACGAAAAGCTTCCTTCAGCTCCACAATGTTTTCCTGTTTGAGAGTGCGAAGCATCTTAAGCTCTCGTAAAGTCGTCTCCTTGACTTCTTCATTTTCTAGAATACAGGCAATGGTGAAGAGAGAAAATAAATGAAAACTTTCAAAAGTACGGTTCAAAGAATTTTAAGACCACTGACAACATCTTCTACTTAAGAAGTCCACAGATAGAATATTAATATATTTTTTGTGGTGAGAGAAAGAGAAAAACAAACAAAAAACTTAAAGAAAAGGCTTAGTTGGATCTGATAGTACAGACCTATAATAATTTCAGCATTCAGGAGGTTGAGGCTGGGGGATGGTAAGTTCCAGGCCAGCCTGTGCTATAAGGTACCCAAAGAGCCCAAACCAAACCAAATAACAAAGAAAAGGTTTCTTTGAATACATCAAATCCATTTTTAGGCTTACAATTTATTTTATTTTTTTTTTTGTCGTATCAAACCACAGATTTATAGACATAGCATATGAATTCATCATCATTTTGGCTTTATCATTCTGTGCTGGGGAAGAAAATGTTTAAAGGGGTTATGAAAGTCAACCCCATCAATGTACAGAGGAGGCTTTGTGTCTAGTATGTGTAGCAGTTGATGTCCTAAGGTTAGCTTCAAGTTTTGTCTTAAAAGAGTATTTCATTCTTCAGGTTTGATTGCATATCACCTCAGTGACGCAGTTCATGGCCAAATCATGGGAAATTCTTAAGAGTGTCTTATTGCTCTGAACAGAAGCTGCTGTGGGATCCTGCTGCCTTCCATGGCATGTCCATCTGTCCATCACAGATGGTATAGCTGTTCTGGGAAGGAGATCTTATGCTGTACCAGAATCAGCCCTTCCATACCATCAATTTCACTTGTGATGTCCTCACGGACAGGGGGGCAAGCCAGAAGCTACACTAATGGTAATGGAGTAATGGGCAGGCCAGCAAGAATCTAGGATTTCACTTTCAATGTCTACTTATGATAGCTGAAGAGCTAACTGGGAAATTCTAAGTAGCGTGTTTTTAATATGTATGCTCAAGAATACAGGCTCATAATTCCCAAATCCTAGTTGGAAAACCAAACCCCTTCGAAGTTTGTGACAAATTCATTCAGAGGGAACACAGAATTGATATGAGACTATTTATGTTCTTTGTTTAACCCACTTAATATGAATATTCATAGTCTAGGCTATAGAAATATGCCTTGATTACAGAGTGCTATGTAGAGTGCCATATTTCCATTCTAAAACTTCAAAATGATGAATCTAAAACACATTTGTCCTCAGGCTTTGGTTACGGGCCAGAATCTGGGCATGTTGACACCATATTGTAGGGACCTCCAATACAGGCACGTCTTTAAGTCTAAAGAGAAAGAAACTGGAAGTTCTGGGACAAAGACAAGAACACCTATGACTTTGAAGAAGACATGCTTTCTACAAAAGGCACCCAAAAGGGAAAAAGCTGACTGGAGTTTAGGATGAGGGAAGAAAAAGATTCTAAATGCAGAATAAAGACTGCTCATTAGCTGATTTTCTGCCCAGCCGCCACATTCAGTCCCCTTCCAAAATGAGTTTAAAGAAGAGGTTGGTAGAAACAGGACTTTGTAGAACTGGTGGATCTATGACAACAAGGAAACAAAGTCAATACTTCTTTGTGACCAGGTTACATGAGTGAGGTACTCTTCAGCCAGGAAACCGTTGGAGATTGCTGGGACAGAGGTTAGTAAAGGATGTGGATGCTTCTGTGTAGAAATGGACAAGGGCAACAGTAGCCGAAGAAGTGATCCATCCCTGAGTGAGGGGAAAGACCTGGACAGTGAATCCTACATGCCAGGAAGGATGGGTGAGGTGCAATTGTGGGACTTACTGAGAGAATTGTGAAGGTGCAAAGGGGGAGCTGTTGAAGGCAGTAGTCTTCCATGCTGTTGGCTACTACAGTGGTCCCAGCCACTAAAGCCACCAGCCTCCATCAGAAACTATATCAGGATGCCAATTTCAGGTCTCTCTCATCTTAGTCTTTTAGTTGCAAAGTCAGCCCTAACCTTCATCAGCAGAGGGCCTTTTCACCTGTTCTCTGAGCCCAGTATGTTTAGTTTTCCACCCAGGCTCTTGACGGCATTAGTTCTTTCAGGTTTTTGTTGTTTTGTTGTAAAATTTCATTCCTCAAGGGGATTTTCCAGACCCTAAAATAAGACGACTCCTCCCTATCCCATTCCTTACCACAATACGCAGGGCTTTCTTCTCACAGAACAGATCATCAGTTTTCTTGATACAAGTGGAGTGTCCCTGAACTGAGATGCTTGTGACCACGAAGTATTTAAGATTTTAGAAATTATTTTATGAAATAAGTGAGGGGGGGTGTAATGATATATCTCTTGGGATTGGGATTTGAACTCAAATTCAAGTACAAAATTCATTTACATTTCATATATCCATATCATGGAAGACAACTTTATACACTGTTTTCAATGTGCTTATTTTTTGACTCCAATATATTACATAAGGTCAAGTATGAAATTTCCTACTTACAGAATCAGACAAGCACTCAACAAGTAAATTTCACACTTTGGACCTTTGGATTTGGATTGGGGCTGCTTATTGATTAAGCTCTTCTGTCCAACACACATTCAACTTTGCAGAACTCGGAATAATCACAACTTCCTGTTATGAATGCTTGAGCTGGGCCCAGGAAGAGATCTTTGTACATACATGCCTAGCTCTCCCCAACTTCAGATGTGGGAAGCAGGTAAGAGGTGGCCAACAATATAAGCACTCTGTCTTCTCAATTCTGAGTAGGGTTTTTCCTTTGAAAACTTTGAAAGGGTTGGTTGTGAGGTAATGTGAAAAACATTACATATTTCCCATTACTCATATCTGACCCTGAATGTTTCTAGAATATGAAAAATGTGGAATCCAGAAAACTAATAGTACTTAGGGTCAACAGTATGTACATCTACATACAAAATCCTTAAGAGGATCAATAAGCTATACTGGAGTGGAGTACAAAGTTACTAAGTAGATACAGCTGGCGTTTCTTCTCTAATCAAATGCTTGAGCATGCTGCGCATTTAAAAAGCATGCAAAAAAAGACAGTGTTGCGTATTATTATCAAGTTGGGACAGTTTCACTGTGGTAATAGATACAGTGGCCTTGGGATGTCCAAATCAAAATAGCAATGATGGAAGGAACCCCGGAATAGAACTGTGGAGATCTAGACTTTGGATTCTGCCTTTTAAGCAATTTATGCTGCAACATGCCACTCTGGGTATTTAAATTTTCCTCAGTAAATAAACCTAATAATTTATGATTTTTTTCAGTAAAGTATTTCTGATTTTAAACTTTTCTTTCTTTTTTTTTTTTGTTTTTGTTTTTGTTTTTGTTTTTGTTTTTGTTTTTGTTTTTTCGAGACAGGGTTTCTCTGTGTAGCCCTGGCTGTCCTGGAACTCACTCTGTAGACCAGGCTGGCCTCGAACTCAGAAATTCGCCAGCCTCTGCCTCCCAAGTGCTGGGATTAAAGGCGTGCGCCACCACTGCCCAGCCTGATTTTAAACTTTTCATCAGAAAATAAATCTAATAATCTGTATTTTTTCCATGGAAGTCTTTCTTGTTGTGAGTCTAGACTTCAACAGCTGAGCCATCTCTCCAGTCAAAGTCTTTCTGATTATAAACCTAAGCCTCACTAAATTTTGGTGGCTGATAAAATATATCATTCATATAGACTGGCTCCACCTAACAGTGGAGTTATAAAAACCTAATGGCTATATTCTGAATGTTTATAAAGAGAGAAAGAGGATAAGTAATTCTTTAAAAGGAAGCACACAGTGAACCAGGTTGGTGGCACCTTGTAATCCTGGCTACTTGGGTGGTGATAGCAGGAGGATTCCGAGTTCAAGGCCAGCCTGGACAATGTCCTGAAATGCTATCTCTAAACAAAAAAATAAAAATAAAAAGAGGGCCTGGGATATACCTCAGTGGTAGAGTGCTTTGTGAACAAGTGCAAGTCCTAGGTTCAATTATCAGGAACACACACACACACACACACACACACACACACACACACACACAGGGTGGGGGTTGGAGGGACACACAATAACATCAGTTAAGGTGTAGTGTGCCAACACCACCTCATTTGAGCTGCCTTTTAAGAAAATGAGGCTCTTTATGCCAGTCATAAGTAATCACCTAAGCATTAAGAGTGTAATGACTGGGAACGGGGAAGTGCTTAATTCCCAAAGTGCAAGTACACTAAGCCCTTATCATTACCCCCGGAACATCCTATAATTTTGTTTCTGCGAGTACTTTTAAGGTTTCTAGCCTACCCTGCACTGGATAGTGACAAGTGTGGTAGTAAATAATCAGATGTTGGAGAAAAGTAACACACTCCAGGGACACACGTGCTTCTAAAACAAGCAAAAAGTAGCAACGGATTGGAAGTCATAGCACACTGCATGAAAATGAGCATATTTCACTCACCCCTCCCCAAATCACCACTAGTTAAGATAATCCTTGTGTGCTATCTGTGCTAATTTTCTCAGTTCATAAATAATTGACATCTAAAAAGGATAGTTAACTTTCTCGGGGGGGGGGGGGATGGACTCAGAGTCACATTCAACCTCGTGTCCTAAGTTGAACAGAGGGACTTAGGTGGTATGGTATATCGCAGTGAGCTTTGGAGAGTGGGTCACAATACCTAGGTTGATGCCTAGACTTTTTAACATATCAGATCCAGCTATCTGGCTTATCGCTAACACCATACAGCCAAAGAGCATAACATGGCTCTTGTCGGTGAAGGCCTTGGGCCTGCATTTAGTCACAGTTAAACACATACCAGGTCCTTACCTATAAACTGAGACTGACTGGAGTTACATTGGTTTATTTTAAAGGCCTCTTCTTCTACAAGTCAATGTTTCTACACGTAAGACCATGCTAACCAATCTCATCCTCAGGCATTGCTAAAGAAAGCCAAGCATGATGGCTCAGAGTGTAATCCTAGCACTCAAAAGGCTGAGGCAGGAGGACTGTTACAAGTTCAAAGCCATCTTTGGCTAAACTGTGAGTTCTGGGCCAGCCTAGGCTACACAATAAGATCATTTTTCAAAATAAAGAGAAGAGGGAAGAGGGAGGGAAAGGGAAAGGAGGAGAGAGAGGGCAGGGGTGGAAGAGGAGAGGGAGAGGGGGAGAGTGGTAGATTGAATGAATGAATGAATGAATGAATGAATGAATATATGAAACTTAAATTTTAGGCTATCTTGGGCTACATACCAATATCCTATATCAAACAAAACAAAAGCAGCACTGGAGGGGTTGTTAAAGACAAGAGCAACTCTGGCAAAGTTCTATGCAATCAGTATACAATTCACTCTACCCAGGACAAAGTGACAGCAACAAAAAGAATGCACAGTAAGAACAAACGACACTCTGGCCTACTTCTGCAGGCTTACCACTGAGTCAAGTTAACGCACCTAAAAATCAAGAGATTCACTAAAATAAAAGATAGCAGTTTTTTAAGAAGAAAGCTCACAGGAGCAAAATAAATTCAAAGATAAGTCAGTGATGAAAAGAAAAATCTAAAGATCAGCAGAAACTATTGTAACCCTATTTTTAAAGAACCGTGGGCTTGGAAAAGAAATCCAGGAATAGCTGTAACCTACTTTACAAAACCACAAACCTGACATCTTTGTATAGCCAAAGAGGCCCCCAAAACAGACCTTTAAACAGATATAATGAAAAAGAAAAGTCAATCCATCCTTGAACGAAACCATAGGGTACCATGTTTGATTCTGGTTGCTCTGATTGAAGACAGGAGAGCAGCAGCAGGGCAATCAATGTGGCCAGAGGTTTGAATGGTGATGTTACTGTTTTATGTACCAAAAAAAGATGAAGACCCTTCAATTTTTAGAGATGAAGGACAAGTTAAAGAACAGGGAAAATTTATAAAATCACAAAAAGTGCAAAATGTTGCCAAATCTTACAAGAATTCCTGAGGATCTGGTTTGGGCAGAAAAGGAAGTATGATAGTACCAGGAGCAGCCGGTGCTACAGCTCAGATAATCAGATTCTTTAGATAATTGAGGCTGGAAATTTTGTTTCAAGGCCTTGCTTATACAGAATTCAGGCTCTTGAAGTTTAGAGAGAATTGATGCCCACAGCTGTCCTCTGATCTCCAGATACTGGATATGGCACATACAATAAACAAATGTAATGATGATCTGTTATTAATACATGATCATCTGATTATCAAATGTCAATGTTCAAGACTGCAATTATAGGAAGGTTAAAGAGAATTTGGCTAAAATATTTACTATATACAGTCTGAAAACATCTTTTAACCAAAGAATCCCCTGTATCTTTGGAGTCTGTGGTCATTTTTTATTCATAGAAGATCCAAATAATGAACAGAATTAATTCAGTAGAGACCACTGACTTGTTAAGTATTTGATATTTAATTTTCTCTGTGGAAGCATACATGAATAGAGAAATTTACATCATCATTCAGAATGTTGCTAAAAATTCTGAGATGCCAGATTATGATGATATGCCAAAAAGTGGAAGCCATCAAAATAATGAAAGAAAAACCAACAAAGGAAATCACCTCTGATAAAAATTTGCTATCACTGAAACATTCCTTTTTGTTTGGGGGTGGGGGTGGGGGTGGTAGCTGAGAATTAAAGCGAAGACTACCACTGAACGTGTCACACCCCTAGCCTAGACTCTTTATCCTAACACAAGTTTCTGTTTCATCTAGAGCATTAAAATCTTGCAGGGAAACTAATAGGCAAAGATACTGAAAAGTGACCTGGCAGAGTTTTATCAGCTAACAATCAGGGAAAGAGTGGAGAGATGACCAGAAGTTCAGAGTAATTGTTGTTCTTGAAGAACCCTAGTTTGGTTCTCAGCACTCAAATGGTGGTTCACAACTCTCCATAACTCCTGTTCTAGGGGATCCAATACCCTTACCTCCAAGGGCACCGGACCTGTACATGGTACACATACATACTTGTAGGCAAAACACTCATAGATACAAAATACATTAATTCTAAAACATGAGGACACACATATTAAAAGAGAAAACTGACAAAGCCTTTTGCTATATTTTTATTGAACTAATTATATAACTTTACTGTAAAAACTGACTTTCCTGCTTAAAAGATAATACCCAATTCTGCTAAACACTAAATTAGCACACAGTTGCTATTATAATAGAAATTGTATTTACTATAAAATAAACTTATTTTTAGAATTTCAGTTTTAATTTTTCCAGTTAAAGTAACAACATACCCTTTTATTTACTATGAAAATTTGGGTCTTTTAAACAGTAATCAGTTATTCTGGGATAATAAAGATATTCTGCACTAAAATATGCTCTACCTAAAAATATATTTTAAATAAAATAACATATTTTATTTAAATTAAATAAAATTGTATTTAAATTTAAAATTATGTAAAATATAATTCAAATTAAAATCACATTTTATTTAAATTTAAAATTAAATACATTTTTATTCAAACTAAGTTAAAAATAAAATATTTCACACAAATTTTTGGATCCATATCATGTTAACAGGACAGTAAGACAGTTATTATAATCTTTTAAAGCTACCAAAGGTGGTATATATTCTCATACACTGCATATCATCAGTTAAGAGAATATTGAGGAACATTAACGTAAATGTCAGTCAGACCAAGCACAATTTCCATTTCAGCCAAAGTTTATCAATGCTTTTATAGAATTATCACATTTATTTTCACAAAGATTTAGATATGTATGATTTAGAATAATCACCACTACAATATGAATTTTTATGGCAATTAATAAAAAGAATGTTTGAGAGCTACTAGACAATGAGAACAATATCAGAATATTCTTATTTTTGTTATAATACACTGGTTGAAATTTAGATAATAAAACAGATTTTATAGTATCATAGTTTGCATAGGAGTTCAATAGACAACCTCATCTATGTGAAACTATTATGCATAATTCATACTGTAAAAGAGTTGATCACCAGACATGAAGCATTTCTTTCTATTAAGAGTATTCTTGCCAGAAAAACAGGGTAAAGACAAAGAAGACAGTACTAGATCTAACAGGGTTTTAAGCAAGCTTAGTTTACATAAGACCCTATGCCAAAAAACGTTTTTTTGAAGATCTGCTGGTCATTATTACTTTGCAGTTTGCCAATGTGACCTTAAAGGTGACTACAGAGTCAGAAGTGTCCATACACATGCAAGAGTGGTGCTTTGATTTTCTGTTGCAATCACTCTTTTTAGATCACCATTTGTCTCTGGACCACCTGTCATTAGTCTAAAGTCACTGCTCAAAGAGCCTATTTCCAATGGTCTCACAGTAGGTTACCCAGGGGCAACTGCTTCCATTAGATCAAAGGCACATAGGCACATGGTTTTAAGCACACTGTCTCCCAGAATAAGCTAAAAAGCATTTCCCAGAGCCTTCCTTGAAGACTGTCCTCAGCGACTGTCCTCACAATGGCTGCTCAGGGTCCTAGGTTAATATGCAATGCTCCACATAAGTAGTTACATCATAGTTTAGTTACATCAAATGCTATGGAAGCTATCCTAGGAGCCCTTGGCTCACAGGCCCTCTGCTATTTTATGCTTTCTAAGTATCTGAGATTAGGGGGATGAGACCGTTCATAAGTATAGAAGCTGGTGCCTTAAAGTGCTTAGGAAATGAAGCCAGGCTATGTTGCCTATCTTCAGGCTTCACATTAGACACGGAGGCTGATGCTCTACCTTTTTACCTATTTTTCATATGGTAGCTTACAATTCAATGTCACAATGGAGTATTTTTTAGGATTTTACATAAACCTGTGAAAGTAGAAAATGGAGTACCTCATTAACACAAGAATTTGCAAGACTTGCTTCACTATAGTATAGTGTGTATATGGAAACTGGGTTAGGATTTAGAAAGTCTTTTTACTGAGGTCTCTGTACTGCTGCCTAAAGCTCAAAAGCCACGTATACTTTCATTATCAGTCTTTTTTTCTTTATCTTTGGTTAGGTAAGAGCTAACAGCTAAGGTTGTTTGAAACTTTCTTGCCCAGCAGAGAATTTTAATGCCCCATTTGAAACAGTCTAAAAATATGATCAAGACCCCTTCAATATGGTATTTCTTATTGAAAATCTTATTCTCTCAATAAATGGTTCTAAATACAAAACTGTCCCCTCTCCATCCTGCCTCCCACTTATCCTTGTATTACTTGCTGTAACTATGGCTGGAGAACTCTGTGACCAAATGCTGCATTTTTCCAACAGCACTCACTACCTATGGGAACTACAGAAGCATTTGCTTTTAATCAGCTCTTCCATTGTCATCTATGCGGAAACACGTAGTTAAGAAAAATTCTATCTGGCCTTTCGAGCAAAACTTCCACCCTTGATTGTAAATTAAAAGAGATGTTCTAATATCATGAGATAGGAAATATTTCAAAGTAAATTAGCATGATAAGAAACAAGTTGCATTCCCTCCCCAGGGTTATAATTTTAAAATCACAGGGCTAGAGGTCTAACAACTAAAACCTACCTCTCACACATTTTATTTACACAAAAAAATACAGAAGTAAAAATGTATATATACCTTCACTGTCCTTGAATTTCTTGATTGCCACAATTTCATGTGTTTCCTGCAAAGGAAAAAGAAGCAGAGGGAAAATCATTCTCCAATCCCAACTGGGAAACACAATTATCTGTAGGCAGAGACGCTAAGACACAGATCGTCATCTCTATACACCCACTACTTTGTTTCTGAATCCTCTCTTACCACCCTAGAAGACATTGTCAAGGAACGTTAAGAACGGGGATGGCAAGGGGGCAAAGAACAGACACCGACATGCTACGCATGAAACATAAATCTTCACTCTCAGTGTCTTCAAAAGTTCAGGACATAAAAGAAATAAAATAAAGAGGGCATCCAGAAATATTCATATAACCCTTAACAGTTGGGTATATTTTCTTCAGCATTTTTTCTCAACTTGGAATTATAATATTGCATACCTTGTTACATGGCTGTGTATGTCACTTTCTATTATATAAGTAACATTTACACCTGATGGTAAAAGCTGCTTAAAGTTCCATATGTAATAGATGGTTATTTAAATAGTCTGTTCACAAACATATCCAAGAGCATCTTCATTTCGAGAGCAAATGCTGTAGTGGCATAGATGGCTCAAAGGTCACAAATGCTGAACGTTCCTAACACACATGACCAAGCCGGAATACCCAAATACACCCCTTTTGCAGCTTCCTTCAGCAGTATATACTATCTGGTCCACAGGCAGTGCCAAAATAAATATCATTACTTAAAAGGATATTTCAAAACTTAATATTAGTAGATAATTTTTTTCATTAATTACATTTGTTTATTTATTGAGGGTTGACGATGCTTGCCACAATGCATTTGCAGAGGTCAGACAACAGTTGATGAGTGTTGATCCTCCATTTCCATCATGGAGGTTCCCAAGAACCAAACCCAGGTTGTTAGGTTTTTCTGTTACCTGGTAAATAAAATGAATTAGACCAGGGCTAACTATTTTTAACACTGATTCATGGGTAAAAACTTGATGCCAAACTGAACTACTTAAGGTTATTATTGTAGAGTATGAACAATCAAATCTGCTATAACTGGCCTTTGTAATTACGGGCATCATTTTTGTGCCAAGTCCTTACTTGAACATGGTTGTTTTCTCATATTTCACATTTTGATATTTTAATTATTTCATTTCATAAATCTTTATCAAACTATAATTTACTTTACTAAATGACAAAGTAAGAGACTCCACAATTAATATAATTTCTAAATGCTGAACCGATTTCCCCAATCCCATTTAGTGATGACTCGTACCTGTTATGTATCTTAGCATCCTTACAGACAAATTCTAGATTTATGTTCAGAGCTTTCTTGTCATCTCTAGTCTGGTGTAGGCTACTGACCTACCTGCTCTTATGCCAGAACAACTTTAAATAACTGGTACCTTAAACTTTTACATTAATCTGGAGTTCTAGATCTTGGTTTTCTTGTCACTTGGCTGGATAAAACTAAGAATAGGCTTTGGTTGTTAAGCCTAATCCATATACATACAAGCTAGGATGTTAACTATATTTACATAGTCAATTGTTTCACCATTTAGTACAAGTCTTTTTCTCCAATGGTTTTTACATATTTGAATGCTTTGTTTGTATTATGCTTTATTCCATCATAAATGTATCTCTGAATAAATTTTCTGAGGCAGCACCTTTTTTTTCCTATCACGTGAACACCCATGTCATCCATGCAGCCAGTAGGCAGGCACAAAATTTTTGGAATGGCTTGAGGTGCAGCTTTGTGATAGAAAGCATGTTTAACATGTGTGAGGCTAAAAAGAAAAATGAGAGAAAGAGAGAAAGAGAGGAGAAAAGGAGAGAAAGACAGAAAGAAAGAAAAAAAGAAAGAAAGGAAGGAAGGAAGGAAGGAAGGAAGGAAGGAAGGAAGGAAGGAAGGAAGGAAGGAAGGAAGGAGAAAGGGATGGAGGGAGGATAAATTAATCTGGGGGAAGAAAAACTTGCGTTCACAGATTTTCTGTATGCTTAAGAAAACCTCTGCAAAGTACCATTCACATCACGGACACTAGAAATCTATATTCTTATTAAGAACGAAATGCTTTGCAAGAAATTCATATAGCAGCTCTTTTTTCAAGAGGAAAGAAATTAAAAGGCTTTAAAGAAGGCTTGTTCATGCTGAGGAGATAGCTGAGTTGGTAAAGTGCTGTCATGCAAACATGCAGCCTTGAATTGAATCCACATCAAAAAGTAAGGTGTTGTGGCTATGTGAGTATGTAAGCTCAGCTCTGGGGAGGGAGAGACAGGCATATTCATGAGGCTCATTGACTAGCCTAGCCTACCTGATGAGCTCCATGCCAGTGAGAAAGACCCCGTCTTAAAAAACAAGGTGGATGGCACCTGATGAAGACACACACAGGCACACACACGCGCGCACACACACATGCACACACACACGCACACATGCGCACCTCCAACGTTATCCCACAAAGGCCTGCTGCTTTCTAACATAAATTATAGTGATAGCATAGACGGTTTTAAACAGAGCAAAGAATGCCATGATGGTCTCCGGTTTTTAGAAAAATGTCTAAGTCCAATTTGGTTTTTGTTCCAAAGTGGATTTTTTTTTAACATCTAAATTCTCTTAGGTCATTTCTTTTCCTTGAAATAAGAAAAAATGAAATCATCTGCCTATATCCTAGAAGATATCCATATGTTTGTGAACTAATATTATATGAAAATTATTGATGTTCAGGATTTTTTTTCCTAATAGCCTTAAAATATTGTATCTACTCAAAATTTTCTAGTAATATTCACTATAAACCTCATATGTTTTCAAGTGTACCTTCCATAACTGCTTAATCCGTTTCATTCAGTATTACAGCACCAATCCCTACTGTATCAGGTAGGCAGTTAATATTTAGTGACCATTCAATCAGTGAACTATTCAAAGGCATTGCTATCGATTCTGCTCTTCATGTGTTCCACTTTAGATTTCTTCATCCTTCTTTATCTCGATAAAGTTCTGAATTTGTTGCTTGTTCAGTTTGTTCTGTTCTATACGGGGCAAATCTCCACTGTTTCCTTTCAGGAGGTATCGTAGATGTCTTGACTTCATTTGCTTGATACACAAAAGTCATTTTCAAGACTGGCTGTTGCTTTGAAATCTCAAGGCAACATATTATCTGGACTCCTCTCTTTGCAGTCCTCCTCTGCCCACAGCCCACTTTTAACCTCATACTTATTACCAAGATGGAAAGAAATCTCACAAGATTGGCACCTGGCGGCAAATGGGGTCGATGGATTGTTCAGCCACCTGAAGTTCAAATAAAGACTGAGGTTCTCAGAGCTTGCTTTCAATTGAATGCCCTTGTTCTCACTGGGCTTGGCTGGTTTGATCTTGGACTATGTGGGAAAGGTTCTCTGTACAAGAAGCCAAATGAGTACGTGTCATTTGCTCTTTCCTGTGCTGGCTGTAAGTGCATTACCTTGGTATTGGTGGCTCCCACACCTCTCTGGGGATACTATATGTCTCTTCCAAGCCTTTGCTATTTCTTGCCTTACTTTATGTATTTGGAGCACATTAGTCTCTGAAATGATCTGGAAATACGGATATTAAGTGGGCTAGTGGGGAACTAAGAACTCCAGTTCCTTGGCGAGATGACTGCCTGCCACTTTACACAGGGGTGGCAAGTCTTTCCCGGCTCCCTTTGGCTATTTTTGCCTCAGCTTGTTTCAGAAAGTGAAATAACCAACATGACATTCAAGGGTGCTTTTTAATCTACTCTTGCTAATGAAATTCTCCCTAGAGTTTGTCACCAACCTTTGAATTTTTTTTTAATTCACGGAACTATTAAAAGTTTCTGTTTTTCTGTTTAAATATCTTAATGGAGAGACAGGAGGTGACATGTCAAACACTATTACTAATTCTACCACTATCCTGGGATGCTATCCATAGTATAGGTGTGGGTAAAGAAGAAACTACATGAAAATAACCGAAGAACTTGTGCTTTAAATTCAGTTTATTCCCCAAAGCATGCCATGGCCCCCACAATGTCTGCAACAGAATGTCACCAGCTGCAGTTAGCAAGATAGACATCATCTGTTTCTTGCTTCAGTGTTCTGCTTTATTTTTAAAATAAGGCAGTTCAAAGCAGACATTTTAACCAGAAAATAAGAATGAGATAAAATATATCCACAATTCTTTATGGTCATTTCAGATCTCATCCTTCAATCCACCTCATCCTTCATTTTACCTCCAAATTGGATTCAAGATTACTTTGGAATACACAAAAGAAGGATGAGATAAGTTTTAGATAAAGGTTTCTGGATTTTACCATCTCTATATTGAAGCATTCAACATTTCCTAGAATAAGGTTTTATTTTTTTTTCAGTGAAAAGAAAAAAGATTAAGCAGGCTCTGGTGCCACAGGCTTGGAATTTCAACATTTAGAACACAGAGGCAGGAGGCGAGAGTTTGGAGACCAATCTGGTTCACATGAGGCACTGTCTCAAAGAAGAAAAGGGGAGGAGGTAATGGGAGAAGACAACTGAAAATGTGTGTTATGAGTGGTACCTACCAGGAGAAGATCTGGAAGGCTTACAGCTATTCTTCCATCACGTTCACAACTCCATTACAAACAAACAAACAAGCCTCTAATCATATTGGGTAGACACTACAGATTCACTCCTATTGCTGGGTGTTGAAAGCCCCTAAGTCATTTTGCTTTCTATGTTAAAATATGTAGCATGCAGTGGGAAACAGCAGGAAAAAGAAACCACTGTTTCTATCTTAGTCTTCTCATCACAGACTAAGCTATTTCAAAAGTTCTACTCAATAATTCATTTTCGAATTACTCTCTGAGGAAGCCCTTTCTTAGGATAAATGCTTTTCTCCATCTGCATAAGGTATACAACTGGATAACCAAAGTATTTTAAGTCATTCCACATTTTATATGCAAAGATCTCCAACAGTTAGTGTTCACACATTCACATGCCTCCTCAGTAGAAACAAAACTTTAGCCACAGACAAACTTTATTGGCTAGTATGGGATCCAAAAAGGCAAACTTCCTTTGTTTTCATTTTTAAGGCAGAATCTCATGTAACCAAGGCTAGCCTTGAACTTCTGATCATCCATTCTGCCTTCACTTTTCAAATTATACAAGGCCAACAGAAGCTTTATTTTAAATTACCATTTAAAAAATAATTTTTATGTCAGGGCTCATACTAAGTACTTTCCATGGATTATTTCATGCAATCCTCAAGTCACTACTATAAGGATCTTGTCCTATACACTTTAGAGATGAGGATGCTGAAGATAATGAAAAAAATTACTACAACATAGGTATGAAGAGGTCATTCAGAAGTCCATAATTGCGCATGTTAACCTAAAGCAGAGGGATAAGGATGCTGAGTTTCCTGGTACAAAAGTATAATAACCTAAAAGCACCACAAACAGATAGCTAAGAGATAGTAAAACTGAGATTTCAAACCCAAATGGATTCTGTGTGTCATTTCTCAAGCATGGCTTTAGCAAGCAATAAATGAACATGTATTGTAAGAAAGGGTGAGTTCTAACACGTACACATGTGTGCGCATGCTCACGGGCAACCTCCCCTCCCACACACACACAGAGTACACCTACCACCTACCAAGGAAGGATCGTTATTTCTATTCCATGTTTTTCTGAAATGCATCTTAGCACCATCAGGTATTTTTAGATAGTTTTCTAATCATAGATGTTATTATCTATATTAAAGGATGTTTTTATTAAAGTAAGTACATAAATATTTCATTATTCTACCATTATTCTTTCATTTTTATGAATACCAAGTTCAAAAATAACTTGGACTGAAATTACTTTTTACATTATGAGTAAAACTATAAAATGAAAGCAAACTAAAGCATGGGACGTATTTCACAGCAGGTAGATACATATGTAATGCCTTTCCATAGAAATACAAAATATCCATTATATACAACGATAAATGCTAGAGTATGTGACCTGCATTGGATTATTTGAAAACTACCATAGTTTGGTTATACTAAAAGCTAGAGTTACCTCTAAATTTAAATATGTGATACCAAATCAGGAAGGAAACAATCGAGAGTAGGCCGGAAGGAAGACGTGTCAGTCTGTCAATTAACAAATGTCTGCTGGGTCTCTGCCATGGGTAAGGTTTTCAGCTGCCGAGTTTGACATGAGGGAGTCAATGAAGCTGGCTCCTGTACACAGAAGCCTATCAGATGCTGCCTAACAGTGCATGATAGTAAGTTGAAATGCATGACAGAAGTTGAAAAATGCAACAGATGTTGTATGATATACCACAGGAGCTCAAAACAGGTTAGTCATGCAAATGTACAGAAAAACGTACACTCCTTTCAGACTTATATATATATATATGTGTGTGTGTATGTGTATGTGTGTGTGTGCATTGCTTTTCGTTTTATCCTTGCCTTTTAAAAGGTAAAACATCACAAACTTAGCTTCATTCATTCACAACTACCTCTCTTTCCAGAGGTAATTAAAAATATTGTTGTTCATTATTTATTTGGGGGGAAGGGGAAGCGGTGCTGAGTGTACGGAGGTCAGAAGACAACTTGCAGGAATCTGTTTTCTCCTTCCACCATGTGAGTCCTAGTAGTAGACTCAAGTCTTCAGGCTTAGAAGCCGGTGCCTTTACCCACTGAGCCATACCACTGGCCCTCTCCAGAGGTAACCTCTATCCTGGAGTTAGAATGCATCATTCCCACTACAGATTTTTTTCTATAATTGTTGTCTATTCAATAAAAGTTATCTAATCAGCACATTATAGTACACATTGGGGGGAATTTTTTCTCTTCCTTTAAAAAGTATTAATATGTACCCTAAAGAAATGGTGGCGCACGCCTTTAATCCCAGCACTCGGGAGGCAGAGGCAGGCAGATTTCTGAGTTTGAGGCCAGCCTGGTCTACAGAGTGAGTTCCAGGACAGCCAGGGCTACACAGAGAAACCCTGTCTCGAACAAAACAAAACAAAACAAAACAACAACAAAAAAGAAATGTTCAACATCCTTAGTCATCTGGGAAATGCAAATCAAAACAAGTCTGAGATTCCACCTCATACCAGTCAGAATAGCTAAGATCAAAAACTCAGGTGACAGCAGATGCTGGCGAGGATGTGGAGAAAGAGGAACACTCCTCCATTGCTGGTGGGATTGCAAGCTGGTACAACCACTCTGGAAATCAGTTTGGCGGACCCTCAGAAAAATGGACATAATACTACCTGAGGACCCAGCTATACCACTCCTAGGAGGGCATATACCCAGAAGATGCTCCAACATGTAATAAAGACACATGCTCCACTATGTTCATAGCAGTCATATTTATAATAGCCAGAAGCTGGAAACAACCCAGATGTCCCTCAGCAGAGGAATGGATACAGAAAATGTGGTACATTTACACAATGGAGTACTACTCAGCTATTAAAAACAATGACTTAATGAAATTTGCA
>CM052722.1:23972375-23984330 GCA_028551405.1 Uromys caudimaculatus | reverse complement strand
GCCCAAAAGTTTGGAATGCCCAAGTTTCACTTTACAGTAACCGCTGGACTGAGAGTGAGGTCCCAGATGGAGGAGTTGGAGAAGGGACTGAAGGAGCTGAGGGAGTTTGCAGCCCCATGGAAGGAGCAACAGTGTCAACTGACCTGAACCCCCCGGTGCTCCTGGAGGCTCAACCACCAACCAAAGTGTACACATGGAGGGACCCATGGCTGGGACCACACATGTGGCAGAGGAGGGCCTTGCTGGCCATCGGGGGGGGGGGGGAGAGGCCCTTGGGCCTGAGGGTGTTAGATGCCCCAGTGTAGGGGAATGCCAAGGTGGGAAGACGGGAGTGGGTGGGTGGGTGGATGAATACCCTCATAGAGGCAGGGGGAGGGGGGAGGGCATAGGGGGTTTCCAAAGTGGAGACCTGGAAAGGGGGAAACATTTGAAATGTAAATAAAGTATCAAAAAATAAAAAAAAATTAAAAAGTATCAATATGTACCTGAAGCAGAAGCAGAGACCTTCTAAGAAGTCCAGTTCAGTTAAATGTACTCCCTTCCCAAGACAACTGAGGTGTCTTATAGGAGTCACATAGGAAAAGGAACACACAGGTGTTGCCATATGTCCTACAATGCACAGGGTAGTCCCCACAACACAAGAATATCTAGCACCAAATGCCAAAACTGTTGCTACTCATTTTAAATACTCATTGTATAATGGTTTATTCATAACTGTTGTTAATTCATTTTAAATAATTTTTTGGTATTCAGTTGTAGATATTATCCCTTAAAAAGAAAGAAAGAAACAAACAAAAAAAAAAACCCAAACTAGTTACCTAGCAAGTATAATGGCACACACCTTTAATCCCAGCACTTGGGAGGCAGAAGCAGTTGAATCACTGTGAGTTCCAGGCCAGCCTGGTCTACACAGTGGGGCCATGACAGTCAAATCCACACAGTGAGACCAGGTCTCAAAACAACAATAACAACCACTCCACAAAAAACAAACCAACCAACCAATCAAACAGCAGCAGTAACAAAACTATCCTACTTTTTAAACAGGTCACATTTTAAGGACTTGCCTGTCACCTGAAGGTTTGAAACCATCTGATTTCAGGCAAAGTTCTCCCAACAAATTTAATATATTTAAATATTTAAATTTTTATTTTACTTTTCAATGTTTTTAATTGAAAGAGAATTACATCACTTCCTCCTCCACTCCCTCCAGCCCCTCCTCTGAAATCCCTGTCATCCCACTCTCAAGCTAATAGCCTCTTTTTCTTTAGTCATATACACATATCTATATATGTGTGTGTACAAATATATATAAACCAAACCTGCTGAGTCCATTGTGTGTGTGTGTGTGTGTGTGTGTGTGTGTGTGTGTGTGTGTGTGCGCGCGCGCATTCGTGCATGCGTGTGTGTGTGTGTGTGTGTGTGTGTGTGTGTGCACAGGATTTCAAGGCTGATCATCTTGCACTGTATCTCTGGGACTGGCTAATTCTCCTTGTAGTTCTTTGTTTTAGGGATATGACTCTGTCAAATTTTAATTGAAAATGCAAAAGTTAAAAGATCAATTTTCAAAAAAAAGTATTAAAATGATTAATCGTGGCAATAAATATCTACACTGATTTTAACAAAATAATGGTTATTTTTAACAATGACTCTAGTAAATGTAATATGACATAATATACCAGAAGTGAAGCTGGAGGGGGGCTCAGTGGGTAAGAACTCTTCCAGAGGACTAGCACTTGGTTCCCAGCATTCACACGGTGGCTTACAATGACCTATAACACTAGTTCCAGGGGACTCAAAGCCTTCTTCTAGTCTCCTTGGGCACTGCAGACATGTGGGGCACATACACGAACTTGCAGCATACACAATACTCCAGGATACAGATACACATAAAAGAAACATATATCAAAAGTTATTAAATCATTATTAATTATTGTGTTAAAAATTCAGTGACGCTTTCCATTTGGCCAAATTAATTTAGCTAAGAACCATCATCTACACCAAGAGCCAACAGAATTGCTAGTAAAACCCATGTTGTTAAAATAGTACCATAACAAGCATTGATATAAACTCAGAACTGCACTCAGTTTGAATTTACTTCTATCTAAGAGTAATTTCAGGAAGACCTTAATATTTAGTAAGGAATATAAGACAAATTCTATGTATTTACTACTTCATGTTCAGACTTTAAAATGAGCAGTCTCATGAAACATTAATACTTTATTAGCAACATGTAACCAAAATAGATATGAAGAATGTTTTCTGTTTTTCTTAGTTTTTTTTGGTATGGTTTGTTTTTCTTTTCTTTTTGACCCCTGCAGGCAAAGTCTCACATAGTCTGGGCTGCCCTCAAACATGCTATGTAGCTAAGGATGACTTTGTACCTCTGAGCCTCCTGCCTCTATCTTCAAAGTGCAAGGATCATTGATATGTACCATTCCACTAAGTTTTGGGCAGTGTTTTGAGGACATGTGTTATATGTACATGCTCCTGTGTGTGTACATGTGTGCTTGTTGGTGTGCATGTGTGATAACTGACATCAGAATTAGATAATGGGTATCTTTCCTCAATCATATTCTACCTTTAAAAAACAATTTTTTTAAAAAAATTTATGAGTGTTTTGCCCACATGCACGTAAGTAGACTACATATGTGCAGTGCCTATAGACAACACAAGAAGGCATCAGATCCCCCAAAACTGGAGTCATACACAGTTGTAAGCCACCATGTGAGTGCTAGTAACTGAAATGTCCTCTGCTGAGCAAGTGCTCTTACCTACGTAGCCATCTTTCTAGCCCCCACCTTAATTTTTTTTTTTTTAGACAATGTCTGTTATAGAACTTGAAACTCATCAATTTGCCTAAGCTGACTGGCCAATATGTTTCAGGGATACAACTGTCTCTGCTTCCTAAAACCTACAGTCAGTGCTGAGGTCATAGGCACAGTCATTAAGTCTTTCACTTTTATGTAAGTGCTGGGGAGCTGAACTCAGATTTTCATGACTGTATGGCAGTTATCATATCAACTTACCAACTATACGGTCTCCACATCCCCACACCCAAGTTCTTTTTTAAATGTGGTACAAGTGATGGAACCCAGAACTTTGTGCGTGCTGAGCGAGTACTGTACCACTTGAACCACCTCTCTAGCTGAGGAACGGCATCTTTAAGTGCTACTTCCTATGGAGAAAACTGGCTTCAAGCCAAGTCAGTGAGAAGTCCTAGGTAACAAATTCTTATTTTTTCTTTAGTCCCACAAAACATAGAATACCTTCTTCCCTCAGTAAGCCACATATGCCCTCTATGAATATTTAGTTGAGACATAAAATGGAAGTACAAAAGTATAATTTATTCAGACAGAATGTCTAATCATTCTCAATGTTCCTCCTACTAACACTGGGCCTGTTCCCAATTCTGAATCTCAGTGAATGGTAGCCAGAAATTTAGGAGCCCTCTTCCAATCTCCTACCTCTGCACCTCCAAATATATCTAGTTTATCATCAAGTGACAGTGGCTTATATCATCTGAATCCTTCCAAATATACATGACTGCTCCGATCACAGGCCAAGTCTTTAGCACCCCTACTCTAGCATGTTTGCCCCCTTTGGAAACAGAAATCCAAGTTAATGACCCCCTAAAATGTTCCCCAAACTCCACTAACTTAAAAACTGTATCACAGCCTCACCCCCAGGTCTTTGGCAAGACTACTGGGTGATCAGAACACAGGACAACGCTTTACTCTCCACCTCTCTTCAGGTCTCATGGGTTTGCCAAGCTGCAGCCATTTCTTGGACTCACCTTCCCACTACAGGGCTATTCATCTTGCCCCAACCCAACTCAACTTCCCATGCATGGTTCACAGCCTCTGGAAAGTTATAACTCATATGAAATGCTCACCAGGGTTAGAGCGCACCATCAAGCTCTGAGTCTTTGCTAGAGCAAATCTGTAAGTGATAAATGACTGCATGACCACTCTACACAGACATTCAGCAAGAAAGGCAAACAGTGAAGGATTGCAAATGTTTATCTGTACCAAGCCTATTGAAAATACAGATCCTGATGACCCATGTCATCCTTCTTATTGGGCGTCATTTACTAGCTTAACTAAGAAATGGACTTCCCTGCAGTAATTTAAAAAAGAAAAAGACCTATCTACATCTTGGTATACAAGGAAAAGCAAATCAACAAAGCAAGAACACTAAACTTGTTTTTTTCCAGTTTGTTTTTTCATTTCTTTTTTCTTTTGGTGGTGAGCATCAAACCCAAGGCCTCGAACATACTAAATAAGTAATCTACCACTAAGTTATATCCTGTCCCCATTTCTGGCTTTCTTTGTCTTGTTTTTTTAAGACACAGTATTCCCAGGGGGTGGAGAGATAGCTCTGTGGTTAAGAGCATTTGATTGCTCTTCCAGACGTTCTGAGTTCAATTCCCAATAACCACATGGTGGTTCACATCAGAGCACTTGGTTAAAGTACATGAATAAAAATGTTATGACTTAAATAGGAATGGCCCCCATAGATAGACTCATGTATTTGTATGCTTGGTACATAGGGAGTGGTACTATTAAGAGGTGTGACCTTCTCGGAGTAGGTGTGGTCTTGTTGGAGGAGGTGTGTGACTGTAGAGGTGAGCTTGAGCTAGGTGTGGCAATCTCACCCTGCTGCCTGTGGATCACAATGTAGAACTATGAGCTTTCTCCAGCACCATGTCTGCCTGCACGCTACCATCTGTTCCATGATGATGATAATGGACTAAACCTTTGAAACTGTAAGCCAAAGCCAATAAAATATTTTCCTTTATAAGAGTTACCGTGGTCATGTTGTCTCTTCATAGCAATAAAACCCAAATTAAGACAGAAGTTGGCATCAGCATAGTTGGGTATTGCTGTAACAGACTTGACCATGTTTTTGGAAAGATTATGGAAGGACCTTGGAACTTTGGGCTAGAAAAACCACTGAGTGTTAAGAGCTTGGTGGGATATTCTTTAGAAGCTTGGAAGATAAGAAAGTTGAGAGCAGTGCAGAAGATGAAGACCTGGTTTGGGGAGTTTCAGAGGGAAGTTTAAAGACTCTATCAGGGTTGTTTGCTATTTTGATTGTGAAGATTCTGTGGTTTTGGTTAGCTGGGGCTGAAGAATCAGCTGTGATTAACAAGATACCAGAACTACTAGCCTGAAACCTTTGCTTTGCTGGGCAGCTGGAGCTGAGAATTTAGCAGTGATTAAGAGAACAGCATCTTTGTAGTGAAATCTTCTGGGAAGTGTTTCCTGAGAACACAGAAAAACTGTGTGTTCCAGAGGCTGCCATGGTTGTACCTCCTATTGGCACCCAGACTTGGTAATGTGTAAGAGTCACCCAGGTGGTACTGGTTTTGAAGGCAGGAAGGAGTCGTGAAGAGCAGCTGAGGCCTGGGCACTGTGAGAGGCCAATAGAGGCCACTGGTAAAGGCAGCCTCAGTGAGAGTTGAAGATGCAGGACTGCAGGGGTCATGAAGAAAAGTTAAGGCTTGGCACAAGGAAGAGAACCTATGAGAGGGTATTGGTGAAAATGCAGCCCAGTTACAGCAAGAGACCCCAAAAGTTTTGGAAATGCCAGTACCATGGGATGACTGCCAAGAACAGCAACAGTAGTGGAGTGGAGCCAGCTGGAGTCTAGAAGACAAGCTGTGTGTGCAGCAGAGGGCAGAGCTGGAAAAGTGATCCAAGCCCTTTGGAGAAGTCCAGATCGTGACTAGATCTCAGACATTACATGGTTGGAGTTTGGTTTTGATTTGATTTGATTGTGACTGTGCCCTGATTTTCCCTCTTAAAGTAAGAAAGTAGTTGGCTTATTTATTTGTTTTTATTTTACTAGAGCCCACAACTGAGAGATTGGAATTTTAAAATGACTTTGGATTTTAAAAGAAATTGGCTATTTTAAATGGATGGATAGTGAAAACATCATCTGAGTGAGGTAACCCAGACCCAAAAGGACATGCATGGTATATACTCACTTACAAGTAGACATTAGCTGTAAAGTACAGTATAACCTTGCTACAATCCACAGACCCAAAGAAACTAAGTAATAAGGAGAGCTCAAAGGAGGATGTGTGACTGTCGCTGAGAAGGGGAAATAAAATACATCAGAGGTGGATGGAGGGAGGGAACTGGGGGGGAAAGAGGGGAATAGGGATGGGAATTGGGTGTGGGGAGAAGAAGCAAGAAAAAACAGAAATTGGTGTGGGGCATCTCTGGGACTAGCCAGAGACCCAGGAGAGGGGAGGCTCCTGGGACTCAATGAGTTAGCCCTAGCTGACACTACTAGTAGCGAGGGCAGGGGATGTGGAGACTGAAGTGACCACCTCCTGTAACCAGGCAGGACTTCCAGTGGAGGGAAGGAGGGATATCAACCCACATACAAAACCTTCAACCCAAAATCTGTCCTGCCTACAAGATTTGCAAGGATAATGATGGAACAGAGACTGAGGGAACAGCCATCCCATCAGTGACTGGCCCAACTTGAGAACCATCCTATGTGAGAGAGCCAACCCCTGACACTATTACTGATACTCTGCTTTGCTTGCAGACAGGAGCCTAGCACAACTGTCTCCTGAGAGGCTTCATCCAGCAGCGGATGGAAACAGATGCAGAGACCCACAGCCAGACATCAGGCGGAGCTCAGGAAGTTGTGTGGAAGAATGGAGGATAGGATTGAGCCAACCAGAGGGGTTGAGGACAGCACAAGAACACCTACAGAATCAACTAACCTGGGTCCGTGGGGGCTCTCAGAGACTGAACCACCAACCAAAGAGCATATAAATGCTGGATGTAGGCCCCCTACATATGTGAAGCAGATATACAGCTTGGTATTCATGTGGGTCCCCTAACAATTGGAGTGGGGGCTGTCTATGACTCTGTTGCCTGCCATTGGATCCCCTTCCCCTAGCTGGAATGCTTGTAAGACCTCAGTTGGAGAGGATATGCTTAGTTGTGCTGTGATTTGATGTCCTAGGGTGGGGTGGTACCCAACGGGGTGGGACTTCCCCTTCTCTAAGAAGAAGTAGGGGGATAATGGGGGAAGGATCTGTGAGGTGGGACTGGTAGGAGACCTTGGGCTGTGACCAGGATGTAAAGTGAATGAATACATTAATTAGTAGGAAAAATAAAGGGACTGACATTTTAATGTGTTTGAATTTGTAAAGACTGTAGGACTTTTAAAGTTATTTATGATTTTAATGTGAGATATCTGGGATGAATAAGAAAAGACAGTGGTCTGTTGGTTGACAAGAGGTCAGCTGAACTGGCTGGTTTTGACACAAGCTGGAGTCATCATAGACGAAGGAGCTTCGGTTGAGGAAATGTCTCCATGAGATCCAGCTATAAGGCAGTTTCTCAATTAGTGATCAGCGTGGGAGGGACCAGTCCATGGTGGATATTGCCATCCCTGGGCTGCTGGGTTCTATAAGAAAGCAGACTGAGCAAGCCATGTGAAGCAAGCCAGTAAGCAGCAGCATTTTCCATGGGCTCTGTATCAGCTCCTGCCTCCAGGTTCCTGTCCTGTTTCAGTTCTTGTCCTGTCTTGACTTCCTTAAATAATGAACAACAATATGGAAGTGTAAGCCAAATAAACCCTTTCTTCCCCAACTTGCTTCTTGGTCAAGGTGTTTTGTTGCAGCAATAGAAACCCTGACTAAGACAAGAAATAAATCTAAAAAAGAAAAAGAAAGAAAAAAATTTAAAAAGAAGTACACAGTATTCCCAAGGAAACACAGTTTAACAGATTTGTTCTTCTGGCCTTTAGAATATTTCCAAAGATGACAATTCAAAGAGGTATAAGAGCCCTCATCTCTGGCCCTGGCCGTCACCAGAAGTCCTTTAGTGAGCAGGAATTTAAACTAGCTCTTAAAGTGCAGAAAAAAATGATACTGCCTCAGTAAATGCCTGCTTTGCTACTTGACTGAGGTTGCTTTCTTCCCTTAATATTGCTTTCATATATCTGTGGGGGGAGACCTCTGACTGGGCTACCAGGGCTCCATAGCCAAATAGTGCTGGGAGAAAGCTAGCCTCCCAGGAGTGTGGAAAAGCCTGTGAGAGGAGGTAAGACAAGCACCACTGCTCAGCGAGACTCGCCCGGAATCCTTGGGACACAGGGACTGAGGAACAGCCAGGGAAAGGAGCCTTCTGGTTTCCATCAGTGGCTGGAGACCTCTGCCTGGGCCACCAGGGCTCCACAGCCAAATAGTGCCAGGAGAAAGCTAGACTCCCAGGAGTGTGGGCAAGCCTGTCTGCTCAGAGGGACCCACCTGAAATCCCCAGGACACAGGGACTGAGGAGTGGTCTTCTGGTTTCTTTCAGTGGCCGGGGAGCAGATCCTGTGACACAGGCCTCCATACTCAAATAGTGCCAGGAGAGAGCTAGTATCCCAGGAGTGCCCACACACCTTCAAGCACAGGCAAGACCACCACTTCTGTTCAAATTCACTGGATCAAGAGGGACCCTTGCAGAGCCATCAGGACACAGGAACCAAGGGACAGCTGGGGACTGGATCCTTCTGTTTTCTATCTGCACCCCAGAGCTGACCCCGTACCACAGCTCTCCAAAACCAAATAAAACTCTCAGAGAGAACTGGTCTTCAAGGAGTATTGACATGGAGGCTTGTAGGAAGGTCAAGCCACAGTCAGAGAGAGTAAGACCAGCTAACACCAGAGATAACCAGATGGCGAAAGGAAAGGGCAAGAACATAAGGAACAGAAACCAAGGCTACTTGGCATCATCAGAACCCAGCTCTCCCACCACAGCGAGCCCTGGATACCCCAACACACCAGAAAAGCAAGACTCAGATTTAAAATCACATCTCATGATGATGATAGAAGATTTTAAGAAGGAAATAAATAACTCCCTTAAAGAAATACAAGAGAACAGAGGTAAACAACTCGAAGCCCTTAAAGAGGAAACACAAAAATCCCTTAAAGAATTACAGGAAAACACAATCAAACAGGCAGAATTACAGGAAAACACAATCAAACAGGCAGAATTACAGGAAAACACAATCAAACAAATGAAGGAAATGAACAAAATGATTCAGGAACTAAAAACAGAAACAGAAACAATAAAGAAATCACAAAGGGAGACAACCCTGGAGTTAGAAAACCTAGGAAAGAGATCAGGAGCCATTGATGCAAGCATCACCAACAGAATACAAGAGATAGAAGAGCGATTCTCAGGAGAAAAGATACCATAGAAAACATTGACACAACAGTAAAAGAAAATGCAAATGCAAAAAACATTCATGAAATCCAGGACATAATAAGAAGACAAAATTTAAGGGTAATAGGTAGAGAAGAGAGTGAAGATTCCCAACTTAAAGGACCAGTAAATGTCCTCAACAAAATTATAAGAAAAAAAACTTCCCTAACCTAAAGAAAGAGATGAATATAAATATACAAGAAACCTACAGAACTCCAAATAGGTTGGACCAGAAAAGAAATTCCTCCCGTCACATTATAGTCAAAACACCAAATACACAAAATAAGGAAAGAATACTAAAAGCAGTAAGAGAAAAAGGTCAAGTAACATATAAATGCAGACCTATCAGAATTACACCAGACTTCTCACCAGAGACTACAAAAGCTAAAAGATCCTGGGCAGAACTCATACAGACCCTAAGAGAACACAACTGCCAGTCCAGGCTGCTACACCCAGCAAAACTCTCAATTATCATAGATGGTGAAACCAAAATATTCCATGACAAAACCAAATTTATACAATATGCTTCCACAAACCCAGCCCTACAAAGAATAATAGATAGAAAAGGCCAACTCAAGAAGGGAAACTACACCCTAGAAAAAGCAAGAAAGTAATCTTTCAATAAACTCAAAAGAAGGTATCCACACAAATGTAAAAATAACATTGAAAATAACAGGAACCAACAATCACTATTCCTTAATATCTCTTAACATCAATGGACTCAATTCCCCAATAAAAAAGACATAGACTGACAGACTGGATCCATAAAGAGGACCCAACAGTTTGCCACATCCAGGAAATGCACCTCCGTGTTAAAGACAAACACAACCTCAGAGTAAAGGGCTGGAAAACAATTTTCCAGGCAAATGGTCCCAAGAAACAGGCTGCAGTAGCCATTCTAATATCGGATAAAATTGACTTTCAATGAACAGTCTTCAAAAAAGATAAGGAAGGACACTTCATACTCATCAAAGGAAAAATCTACCAAGAAGAACTCTCAATTCTGAACATTGATGCTCCAAATGCAAGGGCATCCACATTCATAAAAGAAACTTTACTAAAGCTCAAAGCACACATTGCACCTCACACAATAATAATAGTGGGAGATTTCAACACCCCACTCTCATCAATGGACAGATCTTGGAAACAAACTAAAAAGAGATACAGTGAAACTAACAGATGTTATAAACCAAATGGATTTAACAGATATCTATAAAACATTTCATCCTAAATCAAAAGAATATACCTTCTTGTCAGCACTTCATGGTACCTTCTCAAAAATTGATCATACAATTGGTCACAAAACAAACCTCAACAGATATAAAAAATTGAAATAATCCCATGCCTCCTATCAGATCACTGCCAATTAAGGCTGGTCTTCAGTGGCAACAATAACAACAGAAAGCCCACATACACATGGAAGCTGAACAATGCTCTACTCAGTGATAACTTGGTCAAGGAAGAAATAAAGACAGAAATAAAAGACTTCCTAGAATTTAATGAAAATGAAAGTACAACATACCAAACTTATGGGATATAATGAAAGCAGTGTTAAGAGGAAAACTCATAGCTCTGAGTGCCTCCAAAAAGAAACTGGAGAGAGCATACAAGAGCAGCACACCTGAAAGTTCTAGAACAAAAAGAAGCTAATGCACCCAAGAGGAGTAGAAGGCAGGAAATAATCAAAATAAGGGCTGAAATCAACCAAGTAGAAACAAAAAGAATTATACAAAGAATCAACAAAATGAGGAGCTGGTTCTTTAAGAAAATCAACAAGATAGATAAACCCTTAGCCAGACTAACTAGAGGGCACAGAGACAGTATCCAAATTAACAAAAATAGAAATGAAAAGAGAGATATAAGAACAGATTCTGAGGAAATTCAAAAAATCATCAGATCCTACTACAAAAGCCTATACTCAACAAAATTGGAATATCTGGATGAAATGGACAAGTTTCTAGACAGATACCAAATACCAAAGTTAAGTCAGGATCAGATAAACCATCTAAACAGTTCCATAACCCCTAAAGAAATAGAAGCCGTCATTAAAAGTCTCCCAACTGAACAAAGCGGAGGTCCAGATGGGTTCAGTGCAGAATTCTATCAGACCTTCAAAGAAGACCTAATACCAATACTATTCAATCTATTCCACAAAACAGAAACAGAAGGAACACTACCCAACTCCTTCTATGAGGCCACAGTTACACTAATACCAAAACCTCACAAAGAACCAACAATAAAAGAAAACTTCAGACCAATTTCCCTTATGAATATTGATGAGAAAATACTCAATAAAATTCTCGCAAACTGAATCCAAGAACACATCAAAACGATCATTCACCATTATCAAGTAGGCTTCATCCCAGGGATGCAGGGATGGTTCAATATCCAGAAATCCATTAATGTAATCCACTACATAAACAAACTCAAAGAAAAAAAACCACATGATCATTTAATTAGATGCTGAAAAAGCATTTGACAAAATTCAACATCCCTTCATGATAAAAGTCTTGGAAAGATCAGGAATTCAAGGCCCATACCTAAACATAGTAAAAGCAATATACAGCAAACCAGTAGCCAACATCAAACTAAATGGAGAGAAACTTGAAGCAATCCCACTAAAATCAGGAACTAGATAAGGCTGCCCTCTCTCTCCCTATCTATTCAATATAGTAATTGAAGTTCTAGCTAGAGCAATTAGACAACAAAAGGAGGTCAAAGGGATACAAATTGG
>CM052722.1:23910151-23972275 GCA_028551405.1 Uromys caudimaculatus | reverse complement strand
TCTTTGCAGATGATATGATGGTATAATTAAGTGATCCAAAAACCTCCACCAGAGAACTGCTGCAGCTGATAAACAACTTCAGCAAAGTGGCTGGATATAAAATTAACTCAAACAAATCAGTAGCCTTCCTATACTCAAAGGATAAACAGGCTGAGAAAGAAATTAGGGAAATGACACCCTTCACAATTGTCACAAACAATATAAAGTATCTTGGTGTGACTCTAACCAAACAAGTGAAAGATCTGTATGATAAGAACTTCAAGTCTCTGAAGAAAGAAATCAAAGACAACTTCAGAAGATGGAAAGATCTCCCATGCTCATGGATTGGCAGGATTAATATAGTTAAAATGGCCATCCTGCTGAAAGCAATCTACAGATTCAATGAAATCCCCATCAAAATGCCAACTCAATTCCTCATAGACTTAGAAAGAGCAATTCTCAAATTCATATGGAATAACAAAAACCTCAGGATAGCAAAACCTATTCTCAACAATAAAAGGACTTCTGGGGGAATCAGCATCACTGATCTCAAGCTGTACTACAGAGTAGCAGTGATTAAAAACTGCATGGTATTGGTACAGCGACAGGCAGGTAGATAAATGGAATAGAATTGAAGACCCAAAAATGAACCCACACACTTAAGGTCACTTGATCTTTGACAAAGGATCTAAAACCATCCAGTGATAAAAAGACAGCATTTTCAACAAATGGTGCTGGTTCAACTGGCGGTCTACATGTAGAAGAATGTGAATTGATCCACTCCTATCTCCCTGTACAAAGCTCAAGTCCAAGTGGATCAAGGACCTCCACATAAAACCAGATATACTGAATTTAATAGAAGAGAAAGTGGGGAAAAGTCTTGAACACATGGGCACAGGGGAAAAGTTCCTGAACAGAACACCAATGGCTTATGCTCTAAGATCAAGAATCGACAAATGGGACCTCATGAAACTTCTGTAAGGCAAAGGACACTGTCAATAGGACAAAACAGCAACCAGCAGATTGGGAAAAGATCTTTACGTCCGATAGAGGGCTAATATCCAGTATATATAAAGAACTCAAGAAGTTAGACTCCAGAGATCCAAATAACCCTATCAAAAAAATGGGGAACAGAGCTAAACAGAGAATTCTCAACTGAGGGAACTCATAGGGCTGAGAAGCACCTAAAGAAATGTTCAACATCCTTAGTCATCAGGGAAATGCAAATCAAAACAACCCTGAGATTCCACCTCACACCAGTCAGAATGGCTAAGATCAAAAACTCAGGTGACAGCAGATGCTGGCGAGGATGTGGAGAAAGAGGAACACTCCTCCACTGTTGGTGGGATTGCAAGCTGGTACAACCACTCTGGAAATCAGTTTGGTGGACCCTCAGAAAAATGGACATAATACTACCTGAGGACCCTGCTATACCACTCCTGGGCATATACCCAGAAGATGCTCCAACATGTAATAAAGACACATTCTCCACTATGTTCATAGCAGCCATATTTATAATAGCCAGAAGCTGGAAATAACCCAGATATCCCTCAACAGATGAATGGATACTCAATATGTGGTACATTTACACAGTGGAATACTACTCAGCTATTAAAAACAATGACTTCATGAAATTCACAGGCAAGTGGATGGAACTTGAAAACTTCATCCTGAGTGAGGTAACTCAGTCACAAAAGAATGAACACGGTATGTACTCACTGATAAGTGGGTATTACCCCAAAAGTTTGGAATATCCAAGATTCACTACACAGCAACCATTGGGCTGAGCGTGAGGTCCCAGATGGAGGAGTTGGAGAAGGGACTGAAGGAGCTCAGGGAGTTTGCAGCCCCATGGAGGGAGCAACAGTGTCAACTGGCCTGACCCCCTGATGATCCTGGAGACTGGGCCACCAATCAAAGAATACACATGGAGGGACCCAGGGTGTTGGCCACATATGTGGCAGAGGAGGGCTTTGTTAGCCATCTGGGGGAGGAGAGGCCCTTGGTCCTGAGAGTATTAGATGCCCCCGTATAGGGGAATGTCAAGGAGGGAAAACGAGAGTGGGTGGGTGGGTGGGTGGGGGAATACCCTCATAGAGGCAGGGGAGGGTGGGAGGGGATAGGGTGGTTCCAAAGGGGAGATCTGTAAAGGGGGAAACATTTGAAATGTAAATAA
Source organism: Uromys caudimaculatus (assembly GCA_028551405.1). Taxonomy (NCBI): domain Eukaryota; kingdom Metazoa; phylum Chordata; class Mammalia; order Rodentia; family Muridae; genus Uromys; species Uromys caudimaculatus. The sequence goes on along the minus strand of CM052722.1, from coordinate 23,970,120 downwards.
ATTATAAAAAAAAGAATACCCAAGAGGTTACAGAGAATAAAAGAAAATGTTGCTTTCATAACATCTGTGAAATGGCTGAATGTGCTAGTAGAGAGATAGATAGATAGATAGAGAGAGAGAGAGAGAGAGAGAGAGAGAGAGAGAGAGAGTGTGTGTGTGTGTGTGTGTGTGTGTGTGTGTGTGTGTGTGTGTGTATCATATGCTTCTCTCCTTCAAACAATTAAATGGTTCTCTTTTGGGGGCCAGTGAGCTGGCTAAGTAATCATGCCTACTACACAAGCCTAGTGACGGGAGTTCAATCCTCAGTATGCATGTAAAGGTGAAAAAAGAGAACCAACTCCACAGAGCAGCTCTTCTCACACTCTCATACACTCCTCCCCCCACACACAAAATTAAAAATATTTTTTAAGGACATGGTTTCACCATGTAGATGTCCTATGGTTGTCCTGGAATTTCCTCTGTAGACCAGGCTGTCTTGGAACTCACATAGATCTGCCCACCTCTGTCTCCAGAGTACTGGCATTAAAGGTGTGCATCACCATACCCAGATTAAAATAATTTTAAAAAAGGTTTTCTTACACAGTACCTGTCTTCTAGTCTGTGGCAAAGTTGCGCAATTTGCTTTAGTCCAGCAAAAATGACAAACCTTTAAGTACTGCTATCACACATTTGCACCATCAGAGACATTCCCAGTGTTGGAACAGTCATAAGATTGCTAGCTGGCTAACAGTTAAGGAGCTTATGTAGTGTGGCCTCTCTAAGTCCTTAGGGCAGTAGACGTCTCTGAGTACTTAGGATGATGTTGAACTATTTTTATTTCTACAATAAAAATCAAAGTTTCTGAGAAAACTGAAGGTTGATATTTCAGTGCCAAAAATATCAGAATGAAGCACATAAAAGTCTTGGACCACCTAATTGAAAGATGCACACAAACCCACACACCAAAGTAAGCTACTGTGAGCACTGGTAGTATGTGGCAGTGTTCACTGTTATAGCATGTTAGTATCAATCTGACAAGATACTGGCTGACAATGTCAAAAGATGATGCAAGGAGACATGTTTATAGGGAAATAATGCACTGAAAATGGGCTCATCTTGTTGTGTACAAGGAAGTAGGCATGCCTTTTGTTGTTGTTTTCATGGGCTAGAGATGAAACTTGGGGTCTTTCACAAGCTAGGCAAGTGTTCTACCACTGAGCTACACCTACAGCCCTACTGTGCTATAGGCCACTTTTATACTTTTGTATATATATATATATATATTACACCTCAGTAAAGTAGATTCAAGATGAGTCACTTCAGGTTGGAGAGAGATGCAGCTCATTGGTAGAGTGCTTTCCTAGCATATACAAGGCCCTAGGTTCAATCTCTAGTACCGTTTAAAAAACCACTTTTAAAAAGAATTTACCTCACAGCTACAGATTAATTCAAACTTACTGAATTATTGCTATGCAGAGAACGTAATTAATAAGATGTTCAAAAACTGAAATTTAGTTATCAAGATAAAAAATAAGATGCCCAAACAAGTTTCCCTAATCCTTCTCACACAGCAAAGAGCACATCTTTTTAAATAGAAAGGAAGAGAGACAAGCTCGGTGTGGTAGCCTGGAGTCCCAGCTAGCCAGGAGGCTGAGGAGGATGACAGCTTGAGGTCAGCGTGACATAAGACCTTATCTTCTCAGAAAAGGATGGTGATGTGGAGAAACAAATGTCCTTTCAAAGTAGTCTAGCTCTATAGTAAAAGATTGTGTAAAAGGAGATATTCAATTTGCATACTGTCCATACCTTTATACACATATATACTGCCCACACCTTTATACACATATATACAGTTGTCCTCAAGAGGCCTCATATAGAGCAAATTCAGACTTCAGAGTCAGCAAATGAATGAAAATTTCAGAGATTATGCAGTAGTGATGTCTGTCGGGATGTACTTCACTTAAGTGGTATTAACCATCTCTGCCTGCACTGCAGTTATTGTGCCAATTGTGTGACTATTTCATTGCACCCTTATTTTATAACAATAAGGACGTAATGAGAAAATGAAAGTTCCACTTGTATTGATCAAATAATTAAAAATCAAGGTGGCATTAATTAGGCATGCCAAATGAAGTCAATCTACAACTTCAATCAGACAATCTCTGGGCTTATGGGACATTCAACTCTGATGGGAGAATACAAAATTTAAATTTAAATGCAGACTATATGTCATGAAAGATTATCTTGCTGTGGCAGCAGCACTAACTTACAACACACTAAATCTAAGCTGTGCTGAGAAAAGTTGGTTTTTCAATTTTCTGTTAAATAATTCAAGCTGGCTTTTTAAAGTGCTCACTTCATTTTGAACTTGCATGATGTGGTAGTGACTTGGTCCTTCCTAGTTTATATAGACTCTTTCAGAGAACTATTCAGATGTTTCAGATCTTTCTCCCTGTTTCTGCCAAGACAGGGGTGCATTATATGGAGTAGGTGAGGTAGAAAGCTCACTGTGGTAAGGCAGGGGTCCTCTGCTCTCTAAGAAGGTTCTTTCTGGGCTTGAACCCCTGGTGCCTCTGTTAAGTCCCAAGAAATATAAATCAACTCTGGAGAGCTCTCTTAGCTCAGAGCATGGGAGTTTGGCCCAGCTGATTAAGTTCCCTCTTGGCTTCCTGGTGCTATAAAGACATCTAGATTGTAATCTCATTTACAACTCCCCTTGGTCACTCATTGCTATATTGTTATCAGCCTCTGCCTCAACACAATGTCCCCATTGATAGTTCCACTGGCTGTCAACCCAGCTACCTAAGATAAATGTTCTTTTGAGATCCTTAGGAACTGCTCACACACTAGAGGAGGATCAGGAGGCCTCTATCCACTTAACCACCGAGACTTTTTTTCCCTGCTGGTGCTGCTCCAGCTGTAAGGAGGTAAATGTGGAGGGTGCATCTTCCAAGAAGGGAATGAGAAATAAGCTTCCTTCACTTTTGGCAATAACTTCAACACATCCATTTTTCTGAAGTGGGAATGTTAGAAATGTCAGCATATAATGACTTACTCTAACTTGCCCTCTTCTTTCTACATTGTTTTATCATTTGAAATGACAATCTTTCATGTCTCCTTTAATTCTCAAAGAAAATTCTCCTAGAAAGTAGCATCCTTGCTTCTTTCCCCAACTTCTCTCTCCTGGGGCTATGACAAAAAACAAAGGTGAGGAGAGAAATTCCAGTATATTGACCACAGATATAGCAGCAGGTATTTCAAAATTATTATCCCTATTAAATATAGAAAAAATTTAGGTATAATGGTACAACAACCACCAAAGATATCTTAAGTTGTGGACAAATGATCAATATTTTAAGAAATACATGCTTCTTGGGGCTGCAGAGATGATTCAGTGGGTAAGAGCTCTTACTCCTCTTGCAAAGGGCCCAAGGTCCATTCAAAACTGCTCCAGGGGATTTGATGCTTCCTCCTGACCTGTGTGGCCACGTACTGGACTCATGTGTATATTTTACATCGACAGATATCCATACACATAATTTAAAATAATAAAAATAAATCATAAAATTAAAAAGGTTCCGATAAAGAGAAACCATTGTTTCTCTGTTAAATAGTGAGAATAGCTTTGTACAGATCCCTTTATAAGGGTACTAACTGTTTAACTTTCTTGTGATGCTTCTCCTGTGCATTGTGTAGATAACACTGATGTCTTCATGTTTGCAGTTATTTGGGGGTAAGCAATGTATAAAGAGCTAGAAATAACACAGGTAGTTAGTATGGAGTAAGTGGCTCACAGTTTCTGAGGGAATGCTAACAACAAACATATCCAGGAGTACCCACACAATTCACACCTTCTGCTGAAGTCTGAGACAAAAAAACTAAAGTAGTTGCAAATTAATGTCTGTTTTGTAATTGTTCATCAACATCCTGATAAATCTTCTAAGTGTGCTGTTTGTGGTCTATTCAGTCTGGATTTGGGGAAATATCCTACTACTCTAGATTAATATTCTATAAAATATGACAATATGAATACTGAACTTTCTTAAATAAGGCCAACATGTCAATGGTTATTTTTCTCCTATTCTTTGGAAATGTGGGTGGCTTAGAAGGTCACAGGCCCTAGGTGGGAAGCTACTGCTATTGTTCCACAAAATAAAACAGGATGTGGCCATGAGACTACCCTCTAATTATATTATACCCATATAGCAGTGCTGTCATCAACACTGGCCAGAGGAACCCCATTTACAATGGGCAGTGGCAAAGTAATAAGAAGCAAGCAATCATAAGGCTGACAAAGGAGCCAGGCATAAATGACATCAATAATATTCACTCCAAAGATCAAGGGATGTGGCAAGGAAAGGGCAGAAATAAAAGACCCAAAGAAAGGGTAAGATGAGGTGAAAGCCATCTTTGGAGCCCAGCAATGCAGCTGCACGTTGCATCACACAACAGTTGTGTTTACCTGTGCAAGACTGGGCCTATCAACGTCCTGTCACAGGGAGCAAGCACATGAGATCTAGAAGAGGACCTAAAGGCAAATAATGGTAGCTAATGGGGAATGAAGGTCAAGAAGACTCACCTCTACTTGAGTCTCTGGGGGAGGGAGAGACCTTTTCTTCCGTGGTACAATCACTTGGAGAGCTCATGCTCTTATAAATAGCCCTTACCTGGGATCTTATAAGAAACCCTAAGAACATGCAATGGATCAAAAAGAAAAGGAAAACAGAAAGAAGACGAGCTGGGAAGAGGATCAACTGGCAATTGAAGGGGAAAAAGAGAGGATAATGGGAAGGTGAATAATAATAATCTACACACATGAAAATGTTCCCCACTTTTATTGAAAATAGATTTTTTTCTCACATAATGTATCTGATTATGGCTTCCTCTCCCTCTACCCCTCTCAGTTCCTTCCCACCTCTTCCCCTCCAAGATCTTTCTGTCTCTCATTAGAAATCAAACATGCTCTTAGGGAATAACAACAAAACAATACAATAAAATAAGATAAAACAAAGATTATCACATTGAAGTAGGACAGGACAAACCAACAGAAGGAGAGGAACGCAAGAGAAGGGACAAGAATCAGAGACCTATTCACTAACATACTCAGGAATCTCACAAAGACACTAAACTGGAAGCCATATGATACATGCAGAGGACCTGGTACAGACCTGTGCAGGCCCTGTACACATATGTGCCTCGGTCTCTATGAATTCACATGAGCTTTTATCATGTTGATTTAGAGGGACTTGTTATTCTGGTGTCCTCCATCCCCTCTGTCTCTTAAACTCTTTCTGCCTCCTCTTCCACAGAGTTTCCTGAGCCCTGAGAGAGGGAATTGATGGAGACATCCCATTTATGCCTGAGTGTTTCAAGGTCTTTCACCCTATGTATAATGTCTGACTGTGGGTCTCTGTATTTCTTCCCATCTGCTACAGAAGGAATCTTCTCTGATGATGAAGCCCATTCTTATATATAATATATGCAAATAAAAATTTAAGTACACTTAATGAAACTCCCAAGTTCAAAAGAAACAGGATTATTCTTCAGGCTACCTGGGTATAGGGTCCAGTCCTCAGGTGCATAAGTGCCATTGACAATGCCGAGGTGAAAGAGACTGTGAGGTCTAGCAAGAGAAATGTGGAAAGTCCTCCTGGAACACTGCAGTGCATTCCTTTAAGGGCAGTGTGACCCTGTGCTCGGACAGATGTGTTTACACACAACAAGCACACATGATCACAAAATGGGTTAACCCAAATCTGACTAAAGTACAAAGTCACTGATCTTCACCACAGCTGTGCACACACGAAAGTTATAATTAACATGAACAACTTTTTTTTCTTTTCCTAAAACTTTTCAGGGGGTTTGAGAGATTGTTCAGTGGTTAAGAGCACTCGCTTCTCTTACAGAGTACCTGGGTTAGATTTCCAGCACTCCCATGGTGGCTCACTTTCAGTTCTGCTCTCTTCTGATCTCATTTCCCTTCTGCTCTTCTCAGACACTAGGCACTCATATGGTACACATATATACATGCAGGCAAAACTCAGACACATAAAATAAAACAAATATATGTGAAACAAATAAATACCATTTCAAAGTGTCTAATTTAGTGAAAATTCTTCATACCTTATTATGCATCATGGGAAAAAATAGAAAATTTCAGCCTTGCATTTGCTTACCACAAAAAGAATATGAAATACAAAGCAGCAGTCTGTGGTATTTTTAAAAAAGTGTTTGGTCTTCATATCCTATTCTCCATCATTTTATCTTATATATGCACTACATCATATTAAGATATCTGAAAGATACACTATTTTTTTTTCCAGGCAGAGTTTCTCTGTATAGCTCTGGCTGTCCTGGAACTCACTCTGTAGACCAGGCTGGCCTCAGAAATCCACCTGCCTCTGCCCCCCAAGTGCTGGGATTAAAGGCGTGCGCCACCACTGCCCAGTTTGAAAGATGCACTATTTACCATAACCACACATAGAATCTCGCCATTTGAGACAACACAGGAATTACAAGTCATTGTGCTAAGTGAAATAAGAGAGGCATAGAAAGTACAATACGATTTCACTCATATTTGGATATAAAATGTGGACCTTATAGAGAAAACAATATTAGTGGGTAATAATGTTGGAAATCCTCTTCAAATACCATTATCAAAAGCCTCGATGAGATCAGGAGTTTTTATCTTTTAAAGAAAAGTGCCTTTTCTGTCACATCTAATTACTTCCAGTTTCTCAACTGTGCATACTTTGCTTCAAGTATTAATTCATTCTTCATTCATTCATTTCACTGACAATTTTTTAAAGCTTCTACTATGTGATAGGCACCAACATTGCAAAGGGGGCTCTTTTGTCATGGAGGTTACATTCTGGAAGGAAGAGCAAAAAACAAAGCAAGAGCAGGTCTGGGGATGTGGCTCAGTAGTAGAATGCTTGTCTACAATTTAACCCCTAATACCACAAAAAGTAAAATAAAATAAAATAAAGTTGATGTTAACAGCTTATGGGAAAAACAAGATGGGACAACTCCAGGGTATCTGTGCAGGTAGGGAATTTCAAAGAAGTAACACATTTTAGCTTTACTTAAATGATACTAAACCAGCTAGTTCATTTCTCTTTCACCTTCAATCCCTTCCTTGGAAAGCATTTGCAGGGCCTTCAGCTTGTTCTGTGACCCCTCTTTTCATGGTCCCTAGCATTCTATCTACCCCTCTGGCAAAGAAAACTTCCCTATGAATGACCATGTGGTCTTACTTCCCAAGTGAGATAACAATTAACATTGGTGAGAACAGGGGCCCTATTTTGACTCTGTACTGTAATACCTAGCAGAAAGGCCCTCCAAAAGGATGAGCTAGACCAGTTGGACACGCCAGTTTTGTTGTTGCTTTGTTTTGCTGTTTTGAAACAGGGCCCCACTGTGTAGTTCAGGATGGCCTGCACTTTGTGGCAATCATCCTGCCTCAGTCTCTTAAGTGCTGGGATTGCAGGTGTGAGCCACTGTGACTGACCATCACACACATTTTAAGTACCTCTGATGAAATTTTCAGTAATCATGAAGAAATGAGACAAAGGACATCCTGGACAAGGAAATGAGACAAGATTTAATTGTAACTAAAAACACTACAAAAAGTAAAGACTTGAAATACGTCTTTGTTCAAAGGATCAACTATCTAAGCTTTAAAAACAATGACTTTTTGTTCATTCTCTGAACTCAAGGATACAGAGCAAACTCCATTACTATATTGCTGTGAGCCCTTTCCTTCTATCTATAAGCTTTCTATAGATGCTGAGCATGCCTTTCATGACCCTTGTTCTAAATCCACAGCAAAATGGCTGTTTAATGAATTAATCCGAAGTTTTAAAGTTTATCCTTGTGGTTTGTTTTTAACTAGGACAAAGACACTTCTTCAATCAATAAATTATATTCAAATTTCACAGACAATGAAGCCATATAAATTTGAAAAATATCTGCTTTACAAACATCATGGTTAGCTAAGTGCTTCAAGAACTTTAAGAGAAAAAATGAGAAATTTTGGAAAAAATGTAAATTAACAGATGATTCTAGGAGAAATTATATATCATTTCTTAACAAAACAGCAGAAATTTTATATTCAATACTCTGTATTTACGTGGCATAGAACAAACAGTTAAGACACGGTACCAAGTCCATGGAATATGTACATAAATGGGACTTGAGTTTACATTTCAAAAAGGGGGGGTAAGTATTTTTGCTGAAAAGGCAAGGTAAAGGGAAGCATGGATCTGTTCTAACAGAGGAACATGGCTGACTTCTAACTGCTTTACAGAAGTCCTTGAGCTAAAATCTAAATCCATGAATAATATTGACATACTGGCTTTGAATTATGTCCTATTCTACTAGCTGTATTTAAACAAAACTAAAGCTACAGCAGAATCGATCAGAAAGTAGAAACAAATACGCTGTAGAACAAATATACATATCAGAAACTGTTAAAATTTCTATCAAGCACTAAACAATCAGTTTTCTAAGAAGATTTTGTTTCCTACTTATAAAAATAAGTCAAAAAGAAAACGCTCCATATAGAGGGCTATATTCCAAACAGTTAAAAAATGTAAGTTATGGCCTGGGTCCTTTCTCATAACAATGCTACCAAGTCTGCCTACATGGTTTCTAGGTGGTTGGGGGAAAACAAACCCAGCCTTTCTCATTGGAAACATTCTTTAGTAATATTCAATTGTGTGACATCTACTTTCAGACATATCTGCCACTGCTGATGCCAAGCAAATGAAAGTGGTGACATAAAACTCAACGGTCCATCACACTTCCAAAGGAAGGATGAGATCTAAGAAGGATGAGATCACCAGCTCGAGAGCCAGAGAGCAGGGATTTAAACCTTGCCTCCAGCACATACTACCAAAGTGAGTGGCCTGAAGGGCATTACTCACCTCTTAGTACCTCAATCTCCTTGTTAGGAAAACTGGGCCTAACAAAAGCTCATATTCCTGGGATACTATTAGGATTAAATGAAGACAAAAAAAAAAAAAAAAAAAAGTTCAGTGTTGATCTAAGTTAAACAAAATGTTCTGCTTGTAGGTATTCCTGAACATCATAAGTATGTTCCCAAGTGAGTTCAGAGGACCTAGGTTTAATTCTAAGGTCTGGCATTTGTAAGCTAAGCCTCAGGACAGCAGTGGAACTGAATATCCTTGTCCAACAGACCACACAGTCACCACAGCACTGGGCAGGCCATGGGGCTACGATACTTGCATGGCGTGCAGGGCTCCAGGACTTCTGACTGGAGGTTCTTGCAGAGATTTTTTTTTTTACCATCTGATCACAAGGCACGAAGCCTGGAGAGCTGAAGCCAGGTATGTTCTGCCTGTTAGACAGCAGCTCTCAGCAAAAGGCTTAAAGGTAACCCAAGGAAAATATGATGACCAAGATAACTAAAAGGCACCAAGCACAAGGCCTCTTAGCATGTGTCTAACAGCTCGACAGCCAATAAGAATGGAAGGAGTTTCAATAGGATCACAAGTCAGGGAATGTAAACTTAGTTTTATTTTCAAACTACAGAATTGTAAGCTGAGTGTGGCAGTGCATGTCTGTAATCCTAGCACTTGCAAAAGTGAGAAAGGGGATTGAAAGTTTAATTATCAGTTCAGGACACAAGTGTAGTAGGAATTTTGGTTTCTTTTAAAATTCAGTTATGTTTTTGTTTTAATCCCAGGTATGGGATTAGGGCTGCTTCAGATTGTCCACAGCTGCTATGATTTGTCTCATGCTCTAGTAAGTGTGTAATTTTTGCCAGCTGCAGATAGTTTACGTTTGGAATTCTGGGGATTCTTGACATGGAACAAATGTGAGGGCCCCAAGAGGGCCTGTGGGTGCAGCTGCTGCTCCCCTTGCTGCTGCCCCCACTGCTACTGCTTCCTGCTGTTTCTTTTTCTGCTTCTGCTATTGCTAGATTGCTGCATTTCTAGGTTGCTGGTTGCTGGTTGGAGTTATCCTGATGACTAAGATAGGACTTACCCCAAGGTACTTGACACCCCAATTAGCAGGAGGTAGTCTAACAAGATTGAAGCCCCCTTTCCCCTCTAACCTTCTTTCATGCCTACCTAGTGTTTGGGGGATTGGAAGGGATTAGGATGGAGAAGGGTGGTATAAATAAAAACCCAATGAAGTAGCCAACAAAGTACACCCACACACAAGCAAGACTCTGTCACAAGCAATCAATTAACTGTACATGAGGCCCTAAATTCAATCACCAGAATGACACAAAAACCAAAAAGAAGGAAACAAAAGTTGTTCATTAGGGTCATGAAACATGTTATATTTATTTCATAGGTCTCTAAACTCCACAAAACTATTAACTCTTTCACGAAGATATATAGCAAGATCCTCTTTCAAAAGTAACTTTTAAAGTGCTGCCTACAGACTTTATTAGGGGATCTTCATTATACCACACATGCACACACACACATACACACACACACAGAGAGAGAGAGAGAGAGAGAGAGAGAGAGAGAGAGAGAGAGAGAGAGATAGTGAGAGAGAGAGTTAGTTCTATCTCTGGTCCAGAAAGGATAGCCTCATTCCACTCAGGTTCCCCAGCTGATATCAACCTCTGGCTTCCACATGTGTTTGCACAGGCAGGCATGCCCATATATGGAATGCTACACATATTGTACACAAACAACAACAAATGCCAAAAGAACCATCCTAAAAGGTGTTGTAGCCTATAAAATTTGTTAAATAGCATCCTTGAAATGACAAAATTATACAGGTGAAGTAAAGATTAGGAGTTACCAGGGGCTAGGAAGAAGGAAAGGACATGGTTCAAAAAGATAATATTGCTAAAACTGCTATATATTTTGACTGTAGTGGGCATACAACTCTACACAAATTATAAAGTTATACATAACTAAATGAGTGCATATAAAATTGGTGAAATCTGAAGGTTAATGAACAATGTGTTAATTTTCTACCTGAAATTACACAAAAAGTTAATAGGCACGATGGTGTGCACTTCTAATTCTAGTAAATAGTAGGAAGAAGCAGACAAAAAAAATCACCTTTGACTACATATTGAGTTCAAGACCAGCATGGGTTACAAGAGATCCTATTTTAAAAAACAGTAAAAGTTGGGGGTGTAGTTCAGTGTCTTGCCGGACATGTACAAAGCCATGGATCCAATCCCCAGCATAGTATAAGCCAGGCATGGAGGCATATACTTGTAATCCCAGCACTAAGGAGGTGAAGGCAGGAGAATCAGAAGTTCAGGGTCATCTTTAGCTTCACAGTAAAGCAGCACAGCTTCAAGACCTGATTGGGATATATACTACTTGGTTCTATGACTTCCTTCTGGGCCCTAAAGGGGATAGTAACTCCACAGGAAGACCAATAGAATCAACTAAGCTGGACCCTTGGGGCTCTTGGAGTCTGAACCACCAACCAAAGAGCAAGCACAGGCTGGATCTAGGCCTCCTGGAACACATAAAGCAGATGTGCAGCTTGGCCTTCATGTGGGTCCTGAACAACTGGAACAGGGCTATCCCAAAAGCTGTTGCCTGTCTGTGGGATATGTTCTATTAGCTGGGCTGCCTTGTCTGGCCTCAGTGGGAGAGGAAGCACTTAGCCTCACAGAGACTTAAAGTGCTAGGGTGTGGGGGATACCCAGGGGCCCCCACCTGCCCAGAGGGGAAGGGGAGGGGGAGGGGGAAAAGGACTGTGGGAGGGGTGACTAGGATGGGGGCAGTGAATGGGATGTAAAGTGAATAAGTAAAATAAATAAATAAACAAATAAATGCAAAGCGAAAAGGGGAAAAAAAAACCAAAAAACAAAATAAAACAAAACAAAAAAACCACCCACATATTTGGCCAGGTATGGTTGGATACACTTTTAATCTTAACACTACAGGGGCAAAGTCCAGTGAGTCTCTGTGAATTCAAAGCCAGCTTTATCTACACAGCAAGTTCCTTAAGGGAAGTTCCAAACAAAATAGGGCTACATAGAGAGACCCTGTTTCAAAAAAAGGTCACTATTGAAATGTGGTGAGGGAATACAGAATCTATTGTTCCCTACAATTATGTTCCAATTTGTAATTATCTCAGGGTATAAGTTTAACAAAAACAAGCAAACTACATGTGAAAATGACTGTGAACCAGGACTAGGGAGTGCCCAATCTAATTCAAAGGCTTTAGAACTTTTGCAGTGTCCAAAAAGCACAAGTGCCCCATTACTATATAACTGATTAATCTTTACAATGTACTTACAAAAGAAAACCTAAAACTCATCACTTAACTAAGAGACTAGGTTTTCCAAATGAGACTGTACCAACTGTCAGAACAAGATGTTATAAACTGCAGGTTTGATGATTTGTTCCTGTGTTCTCCATTCCCCTGAGTTCCCTGGAGTGGGAAGATACTTAATGATGAAGAGTACACCCCTTAAAAGGGAAGGGAAAAAACCGAAGTACATTCTTCTTGCATATCTGAAAGTCATGGATTCTGTTACATGAAATGAAGGATGCTGTCCTTGGAACAGTGTCAGAGTCATTCAACCTGAAGTCCCAAAACTGTGATTACAGTGTATTGTGTTTCGTGGGCAGGAGATGGGCCTGTGTCTCACTGCAGTCCAAGCTAGCCTAGGGCCTAGGACACTCTGCAATTGCTTTGGCCTCCACGAGCCACCACACCCACCTTAGTTTGCTTAAACTAAGATGCCCCAATGAAGAGTTCCAAAGACCACTCAGAGGCTCTCAGAGAAGAAATACATGTGGACCACTCTCAAAAGGCTTTATTGAATAAAGAATTCTCTAGAACAAGATATATTAAGCCTGCATTGCATGAAATGAAGATGAACATGACAGTAGCTTAACATCAAATGGTAAGCAAATTAATATTTCTTGTATAAAATTATATGTGGAGCTGTCATGCAAGAACAAAAGTCTGCAGCTCAGCGCTTTCAATCACCTGTGGAATGTTTTAAAAGGCATTAAAGGAAATGGGTACCTTTTCTTGTATATGTTTCAGACCAATTACACAAGAATTGAGCAAACCCCCTTCACCCTCTCCTGCTCGCCAAATAAAATCTTAATATGAACATGAAAAATGCCAGTCATCCCATGAGACTGCAAAACTCACTGCAGAATGTAAGATCTGAATTAATATGCATTAGACAGAACAAAGCCAAGAATGCCTATTATTGCCAAGTTCATGTAGGCACATTCCATAGTTTACCTCTAAGCATTTCTTTAAGTTTGTAGTGTTCCCAAGTGCTGTTTTCAGTACAAGTGATTCAGTTAAGTATGTCTCTAACTTGGAAAAGGAAAATACATTGTCTCAGCAATAGGACTGCTGTTATAGTATATAAGAGAAAAAGAAAACTCATCACAATTAACAGAACTATTATGTATTATTCAATAAATTGGAGGATGTGTTTTAAGGGAAAAGATAATTTACTTCTACAGTGTTTTCAAGCACAAATCACAATGTCTAGGTTATCAGGCTGCTGTTAGCACAGTCACTGCTACTGTTAGATAGTTCTACAAAGTTAATGTCCAGTATCTTTGCTTTGCTTTTCTCTTTACTTAAAACCCTCTGAGAATTCTGCTTATCATCACAGTGGGGGAAAATGCTGAGTACAAGCCAGAAAGGATACTTCCTTCCTGCCATCTCCCCTTTGACCAAGCGCTGTAACTGACATGGTTCTCTTCCCTTTAAATGTAAACGGAAGAAAGCCCCACCGAAGCCACCTGATCACTAGAAGATATGGTGGTGTGAACCGTTGACGAAGACGAATGGGAAGGGCTTTGTAGCTCAACTGGATCATAGTAAACCTCATCCTCATTTCTCATATGATTCTTAATAGCCTTAAATAAGACACAGAACAGCTCGATGACATTCAAGACAAAAGACACCACTGACACCACCAACATGAAGAGGATGAAGATGGTTTTTTCTGTGGGGCGAGAGAGGAAGCAGTCCACCTGATGTGGGCAAGGAGACTGTTCACAGATGTAAACGGCACTCAGAGTAAATCCATAAATGTACCACTGGATCAGGAGGAAGGCCACCTCGAAGACAGACTTGAAGAAGATGCTGGCCATGTAGGTGAGCAGCAAGCTGCCTCCCATTTTCACCCTACTGTCTTTTTCACTGCCACACTTGAACTGCTTTCCTGCAGTTTTCTGCAAGCGCCTTTCCACGCTGGCCCCATTAAAATGAGCAAGTTCACGTTCCTCCTCTTGCTTGTTCAACTTCTCATTCTGGCGAACCACATAGTACACATGTGCCAGGTACAAGAGTGTAGGCACAGACACGAATATGATCTGTAGGACCCAGAGGCGCACGTGAGAGATTGGGAAGGCTTGGTCATAGCAGACATTTTCACAGCCAGGCTGTTGAGTGTTGCAATGGAACTCAAACTGCTCATCACCCCAGGCTGACTCGATAGCAGTGCCCAGGAGCAGGATGCGGAAAATGAAAAGGACCTTGATCCATACCTTTCCTCCAGCTGTGGAGTAGGGTTGAACCTTTTCTAGGAGCTGGTGTAAGGTGTTCCAATCACTCATGTTGCCTGTTGTTCTTGCACTTACAAGGTGGGCACACCAAGTGAGTGCGCGCCTTGGAGGGTGAAGTGAAATAAGACAGTGAGTTCAAGAGTCACACCTGCCTAAAGTTTAAAAGCCTGCTGCTGCTTGGTACCTTCCCTACTCCCCCTAATAAAAGAAAACTGCTGACTCCCGGTAAAAGCTTATGTGAATTCATTTTCCTAAATGGTAAGTGCTCCTATACCAGAACATATGTGTGCCTATAATGAAACAAGTTACATAAGTGGGAAAAGAGATACATTTAAAGGTCTCCTCAGTATAAAACAATCGCCAAAAATAATGAGTCAACTGTTTGGCATATTAACAATTCATACTCATACACTGATTGATGCAGCTGTAGAAGCTGGGCCAACATTTCCCTAAGAGATAGTGATATTCATTAATCCATTGTTTATTCAGTGTCTACTAGGTGAAATATACTACAATAGGCATGGGCTCTTACTGGTGAGTAAAACAGAATATACTTGTAGAATTTGAAATCAACTGAGAAAAACAGATCATTTCAAATATGGTGTTTTGCTGGTACATGCCAGTAATCTCAAGCCCTTAGAAGGCCAAAGGAGAAAGATCACTGAGAGTTCTAGGCCAGCCTGGGCTACCTATTGAGTTATCCTGAGCTATAGAGGAGTGAGATCTTGACTTTAAAAACTACAGCATTTTATTAAATCTATGATATTATTGATTAAAAGATAAATCATTTTTCAATTATCAAAGGAATCAAGAAATCCAGTATAAGACACATCCTATATCTTAATTTCAAAATTGTGTGTGTGTGTGTGTGTGTGTGTGTTGTGTTGTGTGTGCGCGCGCTATATAATTAAAGGAAGGCCCAGTGAACAAATAAATATACGATAATTACACATGTAAGTAGATGGTGAGAGGACAACAACCAGGAGGTGCTGACGGACAGTAAGGTAAGAAAACCCCAGCCAGACTGATTAGAGATAGCCACACGAGAAGCAAGAAAAGTATTGCTTAATGAGAGAGAAAGAGCAAACAAAGGTAAAGAACTCTCTGTATGCAAAGCATTAAAAGGCAGGAAGTGTAAAGGTTGATACAGTAAGCAGTGTAAGAGGTGAAGGTCACAGAAGAGCTATGTCAGACACCACTTAGTAAGAGAGAAGGCCTGGGTGCAGAAACAAAGATTACACCATGAAACTAGGACAAGACTGAGGCATTGGAAGGCATTACGAATGGTTATCTGAGGCTTCACAGAGTGAGTAGGAGGGCTGACAGGACAGGATTAGAGCAGGGACAAATAGATCAGGAAGAGGATGGGAGCTCTGTGCTAATGGATAGCAAGCAGAGTTTTGATGAAAACTAAATATGAAGAGGCTATCAAGAGTGATGGGGACCTGGAGAGATGGCCTAGCAGTTAGGATGAGATAATTAGGATACAAGAAGGGCGCAAGATGAAAACATTTTCAGGAGGAGCACTGCTACCATCTCCTAGCCTACTGAGTGTGGGTGGAAGCTCCTAGGATGCAAAATGTGAGCCAAACAGTTCTGAACACCTGCTAGTCTTCCTCCATTTCCTTCCAAGAGCCTCTATTTCTTTGTGACAAAGCCCTCAACACAAAAGCAGAATGGGGGGCTTTCTGCCTCCAATTCAGAGCATGACAAATGTGTCTCACCATGAATGGACCACTGATAATTTTTACATAACAAAAACTAATATTTTAATTAAATATTTTCAATGCAGCAAATCATTTATAAAGTAATTTTCATCAGCTGAGTTAAAATTATATTCATCATATTTGAATTTGCCTACTTCAAGAAACATTTTCCCAAACATAGACAGTCATTGGAGATAATTGGGTATCATAAAACAGAAAAATAATATTTCTTAACACAAACACAGTAATAGTTTGCCAATTAATAATCAACTTGAAACATCTAAAAACTAATTTG
Source organism: Uromys caudimaculatus (assembly GCA_028551405.1). Taxonomy (NCBI): domain Eukaryota; kingdom Metazoa; phylum Chordata; class Mammalia; order Rodentia; family Muridae; genus Uromys; species Uromys caudimaculatus. The sequence goes on along the minus strand of CM052722.1, from coordinate 23,953,636 downwards.
TTTCTTTATTTTAATAGCCATTCCTCAGAGTACTTTCTGTGAGAAAAGGAAAATTTTAAATGAACCCTAGAAAAAGGGCAAGGATAACAAAATTCACAATGTGTCAATCACCTGAGGTTGTTTGCAACTCTTATCCAAGGGCAAGAACAGAAGCTTCCCCAAATTAAAATTTTTAGCAAGTTATCAAATTACAAGGCTTCAAAGTACACAGAGTACTTTCTCAGTTAGATAAATAACACATTTTAGATGAACTGTCCTCTGTCACACAGGTTATAAAAGTAGTCCTATTAAGCGAAAGTCACCAAGATCTAGAGTTTATAATTAGTTCCTTCCTCAAGGCTAATTGAGAACAAGTCATTGGCAGTATAAGACTTCCACGTTTATTCTCATTCATTTTTCACATTCCAAAGAGCTTTGTCTCTAGACATTTGAAAGTGCCTTAGAAACTGAGATATTTTTGCAAAAACAAATAGGGTGAAATAGTAAAGAAAAATCCCCAGAACTACTTTAGCGAAGTCTATAAAAGGTAGCTGACAAGTCAAAAAACCAATGCTGGGGGCATCAGGAGTCATAATATTTTTAGTTAATTCAGAATACAGTTCTTAGCAATTTTCAAGAACTGGATGAAGGTCTTATGTTTTGCAAATTTTTTGTTCTGAAAAAGTTCTTACTAAACATATGAAAATAGAGAGCTCAGATTCAAAAGGATGGAAATAACTGCGGATGAGTCATCTTCGCTAGGCAAATGGTTCACAGGAAAGTTTAAAACCCTCTCGCAGAACATTATTTTTAAACTGGACAAGATCTTTCTAATTTTAAAATATAAACGCAGGCCTGCCAGTTTCAGCTCCAACACATGCGGGGCTTAGGCATCATCACGCCTGTCGTTACAGCAAGAAAGACCCTAAGGACTTCCAAGTCAGCGAGCTTGCTCCAACCTGCCAGAGAGGCGAGGACACAGAGCAAGAGAGTCCCCTATCTCTAGACAGACAGATGCATGGAATCACACCCAAGACACTTACCTGAGGCAGAAGGCACTAGAGTAAAATATTAGTAATGAAAATAAATCTGCCAAGTGCTAAGTGAGACCAGCTTGTGGGAAGGAGTGCTCCAAGGAGAAGAGACCCTCCCACTCTTGCTGCTTTGTCTCCCGGAATCTGAAGTCTCCTCCCCTTTGCAGGAGAGGAAAAGTAACCATTCTGAAATATACCCAGGGGGTAAGAGCCAATAAGAATCTCTTCCTTGCTAGGCATGGTGGTACTTGCCGGTAATGCCAGCATTTGAGACACAGACACAGGTTGAGGCCAGACTGGTTAGGGGGAGTTCTAGGACACCCAGAGCTACACAGAGACCCTGTCTCAAAATAAAACAACAGAAACAAAAATAAACAATACAAAACTTCTTCCGGGATGGAGAATGTAAGTACTTTTGAAATGCAGAACTACAATTTTCAAATAAACTCATTCTTGTAACCCGGGCCCACCTTATACTTGGAATCTCCTGTCTCAGCCTCCCAAATAGGATTACAAGTCTGTACCATCTGGCCCAGTCCAAATAAGTTCAGAATGTTCTTCAATAACAAAGGATAACACTCTCGAACAAGATGTATCAGAAGCTTCTATATTCTGGATGAAGGGGAACTAATTAGCTCCAGTCCATGTTGTTATTCCTGCTTCACTTAACCAAAGGAGGAGAAAGACACAGCAGCCCTAAAAATGTTTGGGAAGGATAGAGCCGAGGACGCATGCCCAGATGAAGCCCTAGGTGACAAAACACTTCCCCATCTCACTCTTTCCCACCATTTCAACAGGGTTCCACTATAGAACAGAGGATCACCAAGGAAAAGTGATGCAGGCAAGACAGTCTCTAATAGTCTTGGGGAAAGGAAAGGACCAAAAGGTACAAAACAAAGGCATTAAAGCAGTGGTTCTCAACCCGTGGGTCACGACCCCTCTTGGGGTTGCATCTCAGATGTTTACATTACAGTTCAGAAGAGTAGCACAATTAATTAGGAAACAGCAATGAAATAATTTTATGCTGGGGGGTGGTTACTACAACATAAGGAACTGTATTAAAGGGTAGAAGCATTAAAAAGGTTGCAAACTACTGCATTGGATGAAACTGAAGGCAGGAACTTCTAACATTAGGAATGGGCCGGTGAGGTGACATAGCTTAGCATGTAAGGGTACTTGCTTGTCAACCCCAAGAACCTGAGTTAAGTTCCCTGAACTTACATTGTGGCAGGAAAGAACTAATCTCTGCCCACAAGTGTGCAGCCACACGCATGCATGCACACAAACTGAATGAATGAAAAAATTTTAACGGTTCAGTTCCTAGCTGAGGAATATAAACCCCTTACTAAAAGGCCTACTTTTTCAGATAGTATCACCCAATATACCATATCCAGTATGCACACACACAAGGCATGCAAACGGGCAAGAAAACTAAATAGACAAAAGAAGTATCAGAACCAGCTGAAGACAAGGCACAGACTTGAGAATTGTCACATAAGGAATTTAAAATGCCTATGAATAAACCAGGCATTATGGTTCTTGCCTGTAATCCTAGCACTCAGAGGGTGATGCAGGAGGAAAACTAGTTTAAAGCCAACCAAAGCTACATAGTAAGACACTATGTCAAACAAAACCAAAATTATGATTAATGTATTAAGAACTCAAAGTCTGCCTTCAATCCCAACACTCAAGGGGGAAAGATAGGCAGATGGATCTCTGGGTTTGAGGCCAGCCAGGGGTACACAGTGAGACCCTATACCTCAAAAAGAACACAGAATGTAAGAAAGAAGGGGAGGGGAGAGATCGACTTTCCTGCACTCCTACAACTATTCAAAAAGCGGAGAGCAACAAGAAAAGGCTTGTTGATAGAGCTGGCTGTGATAAGAAAGCCACCGAGCTTCCACCACCTCCCACACCCCCCACTAGAGCTCATAAAGGGATGAGAAACAGAATGCAAGTTCTTCAGCCTGATAAAAGGCTCCTTTCACCCCTTTCTGGCTTTGCTTTGTTTTTTTTTTTCTTCCTTTTTTTTTTTTTTTTTTTTTTTTTTTTTTAAGAATAAGCTTGCTATGTTGCTCAGGTTGGTTTGAAACTCAAAAGATTGCCCTACAGAGTAGCTGGGCCTTGAGTAAATTGGACTACAAGTATTTACCGCCATTCCTGCTTAAGGATATTTTTGAACACTGTAGCTAACATCATGTACTGGAAAGGTAATGGTAACTGAAAATCTTCCTCTAAACAGCAGGAACAAGATAAGACCACCTATTTTGGTCACTTCGACAATACTGAAGTTACAGCTACATCAATTAGGCTAGACAAAGAAATAAAGAATGTCTAACTTGGAAATGAATTAGGAAAAATATCCATTTTCAAAGATGGAAATCGTAAAGAATCTACCCCCCCCCCCCAAAAAAAATCCCAATCTACTAGAACTAATAAAGTTAGGAAAGGTGCAGAAAATAAGATCAAAACACAAAATCCAGTAAGCCTCAAAGTGTTAAACATGTACTTACCATATGACCCAGGAATTCTGCTACTAGGTATACTCAGTATCCAAGTACTGAGAACAAGTACGTGGATCCTTGTGTATAAAGCAGCATTCATAATAGCCAAAGACGGAAGCAAGTTTCCATCGGCAGATGAATGGGTTGGAAAATGTGAGGCATACATCATACATATACAACGGGACACTACAAGAATGAAGTTCTCATAGGTACAACATGGGTGAACCCTGAAAACATTATTTAAATGCAAGAAGTCAGATACAAAAGGACAAATATTGTACTATTCCAGCAACACAAACTATCTACAATAGATAAACATCACAGAAAAGGAAAGAGGCTTAGAGTTACTAAGTACTGGGATGTAGTAGGGAAAATTTGTGAGATAGTGCTTACTTAGTTCCAGGCGTCTATTTAGGCTAATGAAAAAATGAAAACAGATGGTAGTAGTGTTTTCACATTACTATAAACACATATTACTGAACTGTAAAACTTTCATTGCAACTAAAAATAAACAGGAATGCTGCTCTATACTACAAGCAAATAACCTTAAAAGGAAATTAAGGGATCAATTTCAGTTATAAAAGCATGAAAATGAATAAGTGAATAAATTAATAAAATATTTTGGGATTAAATTTCAGAGTCTATGCAATGCTGATCAAAATTCCAAAGGCTTCCCTACCTCCAGGAATGGAAAAGCTGACCCTAAAATCCATATGGTAGAACAAAGTACTTCAATATACAAAAGAGCACTGAAATAAAAAGACTTGGAGGACTTAGACTTCCTGATTTCCAATTTCATTACACAATTCTAATGATCAAGACAATTGGTATTGGTATGAAGACAGGAACAAAGCCCAATGGACAAAAATTAATGGTGTGTAATCCCCCACAACTATGGCCAAGTGATTTTCAACAAAGGTGCCACTACAAGCAAATACAAGAAAGAATTGTCTGTTTAATAAAAGGTCTAGGTCAATTGGATGTTCACATGCAAAATTATAAGAGCTAGTTGCGTTGGCTCATGACTGCAATCCTAACACTTGGGATGTAGAAGCAGGATGATCAGAAGTTCAAGGTCATCCTTAGCACAAATTGAGTTGGAGAGCAGCCTGAACTATTTGAGACTCAGTTTAAAAGAAACAGAAGCAGGGGCTGGGAGCTTTGCTCTGTGAGTAAACTGCCTGCCATTGAAGCATAAGAACAGGAGTTTAGATTCTCAACACCCACATAAAAAGCCAAGCATAGTTGCACAAATCTGTAACACTAGTGCATACAAACGTGTACAAGGAGGATGGGACATCCCTGAAGTTTCCTACCCAGCCTGACCAACTGATGTGCACCAAGTTCAATATGAGACAATGTCGCAAGAAGTAAGGCAGAACCAGGCAGGTGCTGAACACCTTTAATCTCAGAACTAAGAAGGCAGTGACAGGCAGTTCTCTGTAAGTTATAGGGCAGCCTGGTCTACAGAGTGAGTTCCAGGCTCAAAAAAACAAACAACAAAAAAGTTAGGTACATATTGATAGAAGAAGATACCTGCTTTCCAATGGCACGCGCACATACAAGTATAAAAACACATGCATATCACACACACACACACACACACACACACCCCAAAAACCAAACAAACAAAAAATAAATACCAGGGACCAGAGGGATGACTCAGTAGTTAAGAGCACTAGCAGAGCTCTTCCAAAAGTCCAGAGTTGGAATCCCAGGACCCACATGGTGGCTTACAATAACCTGTATCTCCTGTTTCAGAGGACCCAACACCCCGTTCAGGTCTCTGTGGGGACTGCATGCATGTGGTGCATAGACACATGCACATTAAATTAATTAAATAATTATTTAAAAAATGAAAATGTTAGACTTCTGCATCATACTATAGGAAAATCATATGAACATCAACTTAAAATAGATGAGGGGCCCAATAAATATAAAAGCTAAAATTATACTAGTATTCTATTAAATACAGATAAGTACATCTAAACTTTCACATTCTTGGATTTCAGTGCTTTTAAAAGGCAAATAATAAATGAAAAGTAAATAATATATCATTAAAATTAAAAGCTTTTGTGCATTAACAAGATTATGAAGGGCCACCTAAAGAATAAGAGAAAATACTTGCAAACCACATACCTGACAAGAAACTTGTACTCAAGGTAGATAACAAAACTCAATTTAAAAATGGGCAAAAGAATTGGATAGACAATTCCCTAAATAAAATATACAAATGGCTGGCCAATTGGCTCAGTGGTTAAAAGCACTTGGTATACAATCATAAGGACTAGAGTTCAGGTCCCCAGAATCGTAACAAACAGGCACACAGCACTCCAGCTCCGAGGGAGAGAGAAACAGCAGGATCTGGTGCTTGTTAACTTCCAGCCTAGCTAAGACACAAATGTCAAGTGCAAGAGGGGATCCTGCCTCAAAGAAACAGATAGGAAATGATTAAAGAGGGCGCCTAATGCCTTCTTCGGGCTTCCATGTGTCTGTATGCGTGAACACTTGCATGTGCACATGTGCATATGCACACACAAATGCATACATTCACACACAAATAAATCAACATTAATCTTTTTTAAAGAAAAAGAAGATATACAAATGGCCAATAATGGCCAATAAATTCATGAAAAAATATCCAGCATTGCCAATCATAGGGACGTGTAAATGAAAACAACAATGGTGCACATTTACATCCGCTGAGGTGGCTACGATGTTTCAAAAGGAAAATAAAGATGTGAAAAAACTGGAGCCTGAGAGCATTGCTGGTGGGAATATAGAGTGGTGCTGCTGCTATGGAAACCAGTTAAACATAGAATTTCCATATGATAGTCTCTCTATCCTCGGTACGCACCCTACAGAACTGAAAACAGAACTTCAATACTTGCATATGAATGCTCTTAGCAGCTCTATTCACAATAGTCAAAAGGTAGAAATGACCAGACATCCATCCACTAAAAATACATAAACCAAATAAAATAGATGCAAGCAATATAGCAAAATGTCATTCCGGCCTGATAAAGAATGCAGCATTGATATATGGTGAAATGTGTGTGAACCTCAAAAAAACTTTATGTGAAGCAAAGAAAACCAAATTCAAAAGCCGCATGTCATACAATTTCACATATATCAAATAGTCAGAATATCTAAACCCATATGCACAGAAAGCAAATCCAACTGCCAAGAGGAGAGTTGAAATGGGGGAGTTTATCCTTAATAAATATGGAGCTTTCTTTGGGGGAAACAAGAATACTTTAGAACTTGAAAGATCGTGAATGTACTAAATGTCACTGAAATGTGCATTTGAAAATGGTTTATTTATGTAATGTGAATTTCATATTAATGGGGGGGGCAAAATTATGTCTTAACTATCACTTCTACAAAAAATCAATTTGTATGGGCCTTAGGAAATTAAACTAGTTCAACGACAGTTTCCCTCACATAAAAGAAGGATAATTCTTTCTCACTTGTAAAGTTAGGCGGTAAAGCAGCTAACACAATACATGAACAAGAAACTTTAAATGAAAGTTATTGTGAATTATTAATGTATTTATCTCTACTTATACGAGAAACATACTCAATTGTTTTTTTCTTGAAGGAATTTTATTCTTCACATTGCAAGAATGTCCTTCATTTAATCTGAAGCCTGTGTTCTTTATTCTCAAGAAGAGTGCATTGTGCTTTGTTCATCTTTGGGTGGAACAATAGCTATTCAAGCCACTGATTTGTATACATTTCTGTATATCTGATTCCCAGAATATTCTACTTCTCATCATACACAAGTTCCCATGTAACCATTTAAAGAATTTACCAGACTGAAATAAAAGGAAAAGTAATTTTCAGTGAAAATCCCATACCTTATTAATTTTAATTCCTTAGGCTCCAAGAAACAGATAGAAAACAGATTGCTGGTTCACTGAGACCACTATACTATTTCTGCCATATTCTCCTAGTTGGGGTTTGTTTAACAATAGATATAAGCAAATTTCTTTGTAAAAGACAGATGATAAGTACTTTAGGCTTAGTGGGTCATATAATAAAACAGCTCTTTAAGTGTATTACACAAAGCAGCCACAGAAATAGCACACATGAACGAGTATGGCTGTGTTACAACAAGACTTTATTCAAAAAATAGAGTGTAGATCTGATTTGGCCCATGCATGGTAGTCTACAAACTTCAGATCTACATTCTCAGGGTAATTTCCTTTACCCATCCTAATATGATGGTCTTAAATTTAAAGGAAATGGCCAGGGCCTATGGTCAAGTTTGCACTGTGTCATCTGAGTTCTCTAACCCATCATGTTATCGCTACAAGGATTCTAGACCTCCAGAGTTTGTAAAAGAGCTTCCTATTACCCCATTCTTTCTCTTTTTTTTAATCTTTTTTTTTTTTGCTTCTTTTTTTATTGGATATTTTCTTTATTTAAATTTCAAATGTTTTCCCCTTTCCAGGTCTTCCCTTCAGAAACGCCCTATCCCATCCCCCCTTCCCCCCCTGCCTCTATGAGGGTGCTCCCCCACCCACCCACCCACTCCCATACTCCCACCTTGACATTCCCCTTTACTGGGGCATCTAACACCCTCAGACCCAAGGGCCTCTCCTCCCACTGATGGCCAACAAGGCCCTCCTCTGCCACATATGCTGTCAGCACCATGGGTCCCTCCATGTGTATTCTTTGGTTGGTGGTCCAGTCCCCAGGAGCTCCGGGGGTACCCCATTCTTATTTGGTATGCTAGCAATTCATGGTGCTGCTTCCTAATTCCACTCTCAGCTTTGTGCAGTTGTCTTCAGGGGCACTAGGAAATACTGTACTTTCCCTATGGCTTTATTACCCACAAGTTTTTCATAAACAGGCTTAAATAGGGAACTTAGCAGGAAAAAGAGGTTTCACATTTTCCTTTCAATTGCCATCTTCTACAGGATTCAGATTGACTCCTTAACTACATTTTAAGCTCCCTGACAAAGGAAAAATGTAACCTTACATGTGCTGGTTTAGCTAGGCTGAACGAACTTTTTCAAAAAAGAATTCATTCTTAGTGAATTAGAAGAGCACTGTCCTAGGTAAGTGGCTGATATTTTGTAAGCACTCCATAGGTTTTTTTCTCTCTTAAGCAGATAAGTGTTCAATTTTGTTTTTCATGTCAGGCCTAGAATACATTGCTTTTAAGAAAAAAAAAGTTGGGCCAGTGAGACAGCTCAGCAGGTGAAAGTACTTTCCCATCAAGCCTAGCAACTTGAGTTCAATACTTAACAACCTACGCAAAGGTGGGGGGAGAGAACTGACTCTCCAAAGTTGTCCGCTGACATTCACACATGCATGTGACATATGACACCCCAAACATGTGTATCATGTGTGCATGTGTGAAGAGTACGTTTTTAAGTTCTAGATTTTTTTTCTAAATGAAAATACTTTAACATATAAAATAAATCCTTAAATTAAGAGATACTAAAGTTCAAAAGTATCCTAAGATATGAATGGTAGCTACTAATCATATGTACTTTAGAGCTAGATTTATTTTGTAGAAACAGATCACCCTGCACTACTTTCCAGTCACTTATTTCAACAACTGATGGACTATGCTTATTATTTAACAATATCCACTAAATGGGCATTTGTTAATTAGCTTTTGCTTACATTATCAGTGGATATATTTTTTCATGCCTGTGCAGAAAAAAATAATCCGTATTGACTTTCAACATTGAAGTTTTGAAGAAAAGTAGCATTAAGATGATGGTATAAATTACTTAACCACAGACCTTTGTCAGAGTTAAGAAATCACTCCTTTTCTCCCCATGCCAAGGTCTCACTGTGTAGCCCTGCTCATCCTGGAACTTGCGCTGTAGAACAACATACTGGCCTTGGACTGTCTGCCTCTGCCTCCCCAGTGCTGAGAATTAACAGCGTGCACCACCACCACCCAGCTTGAAATCAGTCATCTTAAGAAGATGGAGAAAGAATGTTCTTGTCTTAGAACTAATTATATCATCATTTGCATAACAAGGGATTTAAAGCTCACCCTATAAATGCTCAATCATGACATTGATTGAAATGAGGAACCTGAAAAGAAGCATATAGAAGGGAGGTGGTACCGAAAAGCTGGACTTGCTCTCCAACAAGGAATCCAAGATGATCCTGGCCATTTGAATGTGGAAAACTGGAAAAGCAGCCTGGGGAACAAATCCTCTACAGAGGGTAAAAAAGATGCTTTAGAAACTGAGGGCCAAGCATGGTGGTACAGGCCTTAACATATCAAGTTCCAAGCGAGTCAAGACTAAGTAGCAAGTCCCGATCTAATAAAAAGAAAGGAAGAAAGGAATCAAAGAAGGAAGGGAGGGAGGGATGGAAGGAAGGAGGGACAGACAGATGGAAGAGAGAGAAGACAAGATCAAGTAAGCAAGCAAACAAAAAAACCCCAGAAAGAATGAGGTAAAGTCTTCAGTGTAGACAGAGCTAGTAAAGGTAATTCTAATGAGTATTTCTTTGTTCTATTAACTAAGAAACAAGCATAAAACCAAATCTAGATGAGGATGATGAAGATTAAAGCAATCAGGAAGCAAGAAAAGGTCCAAATTCTTCAACTTCCCTAAAGAAGTCAGATCTGCCTGGAAAACATCCATTCTTTTGTTGATGTAGAAATATGGGCAGGTTTTCCTATCAGTAGGTTAGTAGATGGGCTTGACGGCCCATTTCTGTAACTCTCATAAAGCAGACACTGGAGCAGAAAGAATGCCACAAGTTCAAGGCCAGCCTGTACTACGTAGTGAAGTCCAGTATATTACACTGTCTCAAAAATAAAGTAAAACCTAACAACAGAGAAGTAAGGTTTTAATCAAAGTCTTTCAGTATTTCAGAAAGCAAACTACATCAGCAACAGCAACAACTACAAAAAAAAAAGCAGGTCAAGAGCAGAAACCGGGTGAACTAATTGTTCCTCTATAAAAAAAGGACAAAAGATATTTTCTTTATTAACAATTCCTATTATCTTTGCTCTAAACCTGAAGTTCAGTGACATCTCATTAATCTCCATAGCCTTTAGTAAATTAAATCCTTTAAAATGGATTATAATGAAAACTGCAAACTTTTTCCAGTTTTTAAACAATATTTATTAAACTCTAAGCTTGTGATTTTAAGTAATAAAAACATATACACATGAAGCAGAAACCTTGATATTTACTTAATAAAAAGATAGAAAATAAAATAACAAACTTCTCTTCTACTTCTTATCTCTTTGATCTTTGTTTTAAAATTATAATTTATATATGAAGCTTAAAGCTAAAAATTAAAGAAGACGATTTGCTTTATTTAGTGTAGTTTTAAAAATCAAGTTAGCCAGATGTGATAATACACACCTTTAATGCCAGTACTCAGAGGTAGAGGCCTGCAGTTCTCTGTGAGTTTGAGGCCAGCCTGCTCTACAGAGCAAGTTCCAGGTTATCCAAGAATACATAGAGATACACAGTCTCCAAAGAAGGAAGGAAGGAAGGAAGGAAGGAAGGAAGGAAGGAAGGAAGGAAGGAAGGAAGGAAGGAAGGAAGGAAAAAGTATGCTACTAACAATGAAGTCTAGCCAGGCAAGATGGCTCAAACCTGTACTACCAGCACTCAAGTGGCTAAGACAGGAAGGAAGACCAAATAGTGAGTTTCAGGAAAACCTTGATTATATTATGAGGATACCCACTATCTTAGGTTTCTATTGCTCTGAAGAAACACCATAAACGCAGCAACTCTTATAAAGGATACTATTTAATTGGGGCTGGCTTACAGGTTCAGAGGTTTAGTACATTGTCTTCATAGCAGGAAGCATGGTGGCACACAGGTAGACATGGCGCTGGAGAGTAGCTGAGAGTTCTACATCCTCTGGCAGCAGGAAGAGAGAGACACTAGGCCTGGCTTAATCATCTGAGACTTCAAAGTGCACCCCCAGTGACACACTTCTTCCAACAAGGTTGCACCTCCTCCAGCAAGACCACACCTCCTAATTGTGCCACTGAGTATGAGCCTATGGGGACCAATTTCATTCAAACCACCACACCCCCTATCTCAAAAAAAAACCTTTAAAAAATAACAAGGAACCCTTATGACAAAATAAAGACTGTGACAATTGAGTAATGAACAACTAAGAATGTCTCCTCGGTACAGACAAATAAAGATATTTGTTACTACAAATAAAGATATTTGTTACTAGTGTCTTAGGGTTGCTATTGCTGTGATGAAACATCATGACCAAAAGCAACTTAGTTCATCATCAAAATCATTAAGGGTAGGAACTCAGAGGCAGGAGCTGATGCAGAAGCCATGGAGAAGTGCTGCTTACTGACCTGCTGCTCATAATTGCTTGCTCGCCTGCTTTCTTATGGAACCCAAGATCACTAGCCTAGAGATGGCACCGCCCACAATGGGCTGGGCCCTCCCCATCAGTTATTAACTGAGAAAATGCCCTATAGGCTTTCATATAGCCTGATCTTATGGAGGCATTTTCTCAACTGAGGTTCCCTCTCAGATGATGCTAGCTTGTGTAAAGTTGATATAAAACTAGTGAGCACAACTAGTGAATCAATTTTGTACTACCTATTACAATCACATTTTTTAACACGTGAAAAGAGGAAAATGGCACATTCTAGATTGTCTACTTTTTTTAAAAAAAATCATGTGCCCATTTCACTTACAGGCAATTTGATACATGGTTCATTGTAGTACATAGATTTGTTCCCTCCTCAATCCTTATAACAGGTCCTCCTATAATCTTTAGACTACTGATAAATACTATCGAGTTCTTCCTTCCTTCTTGTCGTCTTTAAATGCAACAATTTCAGTAGCCCATTCATCCAGTTCTGTACTCCCTCTTGTAAGCATCCTGTCATTTCAAAACTCCATTTCTTTCTCAAGTTACCTACTTCTAGAAGCAGAACAAAGCCTGGCTTCTCTTCTTAATAGATACATGATCATAGTCTTCTTCCATGGCTCATTTATTAGTGGTTTCTTATGTGTAAAATGGGGACAAAACCAGAACTGTTGTGAAGATTGAAACATCTACAGAGTGTCTAGTATATGACAGGGCTTAATATGTGGTGCATATTACAGGGTTTATTTTTTTAACATTTTCACGTGTGTGTGTGTGTGTGTGTGTGTGTGTGTGTGTGTGTATGAATGAAGGTGCCCACAGAGGCTAGAATGATCAAATCCCCCTGGAGCTAGAGTTACAGGCTTGTAAGACACCTGATGTGATTATTGGGAACCAAACTCAGGTCCTCAGGAAGAGCAGAGGGTTGGAGAAATCATTAATATATATGAATAAAACGAAAACCACTAAGGTATCTGTGTAGGGTAAAGTTAAAAGATGGTGCATCTTCCAAATACGAGTACTTTTAAGTCATTATAAGCAGAATCTAGGTAGTCATTGTTAAGACTTTGCCATATACATGTCAATGTGTACACATAACAAAAAAACAGAAGTTATCAAAAAAAAGCACACGCTATATATTTTCACTCGGGCAACATTTCAAACACTAAACTAAAAAGAACAGACTTTAGAGAGTGAGATAGCACAGGATGCAAAAACACTTGCCTCCAAACCCCAGAACCTATGTGGTGGAAGGCGAGACCCCACTCCTGCAGATTGGCCTCTGACCTCTATATGCACACTATGATGTGCCACACCACAAGTAAGCAAGCAAGCAAGCAACGTCTCCTGTAAGACACTTATAAGCCTTAGGTGCCGAAGTCTAAAGGAGAACCATACCAATTGGTTATTCAATATTAAACGGTCAGCACTGAAAACATACAATGCATATAATAAACATCATACAGACTGAGAAGGTTGGATTTATGTATTTAGGAGTATACACATACCCACACACACACACACACACACGCACGCACACACGCACGCACGCACACATACGGTTGGAAGGGAGGAAAGGGAAGGTGGGAAATGATGTAATTATATTATCTCAAAAATTGCTTATTTAAATTTTTTTATTCATTTTACATCCCACTCACTGCTTCCCCCCAGTCATCCCTTCTCCCAATTCTTCTCCCCATTTCCCCTCTCCTTCTCCTCTAAGAGGGTGGGTCCCCCATGGTTATCCCCCCCCTCTGGCACATCAAGTCTCTGTGGGGCTAGGTGCATCCTTTTCCACTGGGGTCAGACAAGGTAGTTCATCTGGAAGAACATATCCCACAGACAGGCAACAGCTACTGGGGTTCAGTTGGTCCAGATCCACATGAAGACCAAGCTGAACATCTGCTACATATGTGTGGGGGAGGTCTAGGTCCTCCATTCTCCGGCCACCTCTCCGCCAACCTTCATCAGACCTGAAGATCCTGAACCATACAGGTAAGCTTCCCTTCCCCCATGCACCTTCCTGATTGTTGAGCCCTCTAGGTCGTCAAGCTGCCCTGAATAGCCTGCTATCCCAGGAGGACCTCCATTCTCCTGCCAGCTATTTGCCCACCTTCTAAAAAAAGTAAACAAACAAACAAACAAAACAAAACAACCCCCCCCCCAAAAAACCCCAAAAAACAAAAAAAACACAAGTATAGCCTTTGGAGCTCACTAAAATGTTGATATGGAAATATATTGGCACAATTATTATTATTTTTATATAATGAACACATAAGAGGATCACATATATTTCACCTATAACATGAACTCCATAGCAATCTGTTCATTTGATTCTAAAGCATAAATCCCATGAGGCACACTGGATTCCCTATTTTTACATATTGGAACATAGATTTGAAGGTCTGATTTTAGTTGGGAAAAGGATATACTTTAACAAGTCAAACGACTAAACAGCTGCCGATGCTAAAATGAGTTTCATATTATTTCTAAGTTAGGGCCTAATTTATGCTTTAAATTTTCCATCCTGTGATAATCTTTTTAGATGCATTAAAAGGGAAAAGCAGCAACACTTTGAATGCTGATCTGAGCCTCTCATTTAGTGAAGAGCAGGAAAGATAAATTCTAGATACAAGCTCAGGCTGACTGGCTTGAACCTGGAACTCCTTACCCTCCTGCCTCCGTCTCCCAAGTACTGGGATGGCAGGTGTGTGCCACCACATGGTGTACTGTGGATAAACCTAGGTTTTCCTATAATGCCAGGTAAGCACTTTACCAAATGAGCTGGAATATTTTCTTTTTATCTTTCCATTTACTTGTTCGATAGAATATTGTCTTAATATATACTTGGTTTGGCCAATACATAGTACCAGCAAAATGGGACTGAAGGAAAATGGATGGGAGTGGGCACCCTTTGGTTTTGGGAAACCCATTTTGAATGTGAAATCTGATCTCTGCTGACTTATGTACAACCCTTTGAATTACAAGAATGACTATACCATAGTTTTCTTTCCCTTCTAGCCTATATGAACATAGTTACTTTAAAAACTAGCTCTTCATGTTTCTGCAAATGAAATCACACATTGCTAGGTGTGATGATGCATACTTTATAAGCTCAGTTCTTGGAAGGTAGAGGCAGGAGGATGACGAGTTCCAGGTATGGAGTACTTGCGTCATATTCATAAGAGTCTAGGTTTAGCCGGGCAGTGGTGGCACACGCCTTTAATCCCAGCACTTGGGAGGCAGAGGCAGGCGGATTTCTGAGTTCCAGGCCAGCCTGGTCTACAGAGTGAGTTCCAAAAAACCAAAAGGAAGAAAAAAAAAAAGAGTCCAGGTTCAATCCCCAACACTGCATAACTAGGCTATGGTGGCACATAATGGTAATCCCAGCACTCTACTGCTAGAGGCAAAAGGTTATAAGTTCAATGCCATCCATTCCTGGCTACACAGTGAGTTTTGAGGCCAGCCTGGGATTTTTGAGGCCCTGTCTCAAAAAATAATAAAAAAAAATAAACCCCACAATCAAACATTGATGCTTCTATTTGCAATGCTGTACAAAACAGCCACCACAGAAAGGAAAGCGTTATGTTCACAAAAGAGTCAACTTTAACTTGGAAACTAATGCCCTCTATTTCACAAGTAATACCCAGCCAGGAAAGTTTTTAAGCTTTGGAAATTTATTATTACTCAAGGAAACTCATTAAAAGAAGTGCATTTCATTACGGAACTTTCCATTTGTTTAATTTCAAACCACAGTAATACTTCTTAACAAGGTATTCAGTGTACTAAATTTATTTTGATTACATGTATTTTGAATTCTTAATCATCCTTAATCAAGAGCCAGTAGCATTCAAGCAACTTTTGAGATTTAGTTACTGACAAAGATCTGCAGGTATTTTCAACATAAAAGTAATTCAAATATCCAAATTCAAGAATTAAGAAGCCATTGTATTAGAATAGATCCATGATGTAAAACACAAAACCATACGGTAATGAATTCTAAAATCAAAAGGTAGCAAGTACTTGTAAGGAAAAACTTTCATTATTTACATATATATTAATTACTTGATGGATGATAATATCTTGAGTCCAATAGTTGAACTCATTTCAGATCCAAACTATATCACTAAAAAGGAAAAAATCACAAAATATTAAAGCCTTGATCTTAAAGTTAATACAAAATAACATGAGGCTAATTAAGAATACCTTGGCTGGATACATTCTAATAGAAATGGAGTCTCTGAGCAAGATGTATTCACCAAGTAACAGCTATGAAACCTCAAGTGACTATGAATAATTTATGGTTGCTGTAGTCAAAAATCTATATGATTGACTTTGAGAGTGATCAACTATAGCCAATACTCATAATCATGCATTATTATCCCAATCCCTTATACACAGCCAAACATCTACCCATTTGCTACCTTTCAAAACCTAGATGGGAACCCATCAAGTAATCAACTAGGTCTGTGTGAAAATCACACAACAAAACTCCTCGCTCATGTGTAACTGAATACAAATTTAATATGCACTGTCTTGCTTGCTTCCTTCCATCCAACCTCTGTCATTCCACTAGACAACTTTCACCTATACATCATAAATAGACTGACTTAAAATAGTATGCAACTAAGAATAAAAATGTAATGGTCACTTACCATGATCATGTTTATCCCAAAAGTTGCCTTTTCTCGTGTTTACATATCAATTCTATTTCATTAAGCAACACTACCAGAACCAGACAACTTTAATTATATGCCCACATATAAAGAACATTGCTTTAGTTTCAAAACAGCTGAAATACATACATATTTTTCCTTGTAAAAATCATGTACTTGCCTTGTGTCTGCATTTAAGTACAACTCCATAGGCTCCTGTAATTAAAAAGAAGTAAGCAGTCAGAGACATGCATATGAACTATAGTTCTATATTTATATTGCTTATGAGCATATGTTAGAATAACCACATCTATAACAATATCCTAGAGTGATAGCATCATGAGCCACATATAGATAGAGCAGGGGTCTCAGATGTTTTTGTACAAACCCAGAGTATAGACAAATCATTGCTTCAGATAAGTATTCTGAAATGTTTTTCCCTTAAAAGAAAAAAAAAACTACACACACGTGTTATTTTAAGCAAGACAGGATCAAACAAATACACACACCATAAGGCTGTGAGGCTATGTGAACTGGGCATAGTGGTTCACACTGCAATTGTAGCACTTACCAGGCTGAGACAAAAGGACTGCCATCAGTGTGAGGCCCAGTCTACACTACATAGTGAGTGCCAAGCCGAACAGGGGTACACAGCAAGACATCTCAAAAAATGTATGGTTTGAAGCAAATAAAAATCAATTTGCTAGGTTCTAGGGAACTTTAAACTTAAAAGCTAATAATTTCCCAAGAGTAAGGTCAAACACAGAGCCTACCCAAATAAGCTCTCCATCCCAGGAGCCAAGTATGGCCTTTTCTAGAATACTGTAATATACTAACAGGCAAAGTATTAGAGGTTGGAGCTAGGGGTGAAGTTCAGTGGTAGAGTGCTTTTCTTCCATGCATGGGTCCTTGGTTCCATGTCCAGTATACACACACACACACACACACACACACACACACACACACACACACACACCCCACACCACACCCAAACTACCAGCCTCAGTAATCCCGTTAAACAGTACAAGTTGCTATCTGTCTCACCATATAAATTCAGCTTACGAGCATAGGTCCCAAGCATTCCCACTATCTGTTTTATTCTGACATGATCTCTTCCTATCTCTTTAATTACTCATCCTGTTATGTAGATGGTAAGCTCACCTGGCTAGGGGAAGAACAAAGAAACAGTATCTTGTCTGGAAAGCACCCAGGAAACTGAGGTTAAAGTTACAATGTGAAACATCTAATTAAAAGAGTCAAGATATAACATATATGCAATGATGGATCTCTGAAAAACACTACAAACATTGTTCGTAGCACAGGCACATCCCATGTGCCACTATGAGAAGAAGGTGGACTTGAGTGAGATGAAACTGGGAGGGCACCTTAAAGTTGCTCCTTCATTTTGGTGGAGAGACATGAGTCTTATAATCAGAGCTAAGACGAAACCAGCGATTAGAACCATTCAAACTAACTCACAACCACCAGGAAACAATCCACAACAACTTTTCCAGGAGGTGAAAAATGCATCATGTAGGCTACAGGAATGCATGCTTGACAGATACATTGCCTAAACTCAAAACCAACTAAGCTAGTTTACAAAGAAAAAGAAAAACTTCAATGTTTGGCTGTAACTTAAAGCAACAGATTCTAATTTATAAATAATAGGCTTGCAATTTTGGTTAACCTGAGCCAATACCTAAGATTATCATTAACACATGCTTTAAAAAAACCAAGGTTATAATCTAGACAGTCAGACCCAAACTTTGGGACATTCCAGCTCTGTTACACTCTACCTACCCTCTTCCCTTTATTGCATGGGTTTTTAACTGCAGTAGCATTGAAAACTAAATTCTGAAAAAGCAGTGTTTAAAAATTATTTTTTTACAGCCAGGTGGTGGTGCATGCCTTTAATCCCAGCACTCAGGAGGCAGAGGCAGGCAGATCTCTGTGACTCTGAGGCCAGTCTGGTCTGCATCGCAAGTTCCAGTACAGCCAGAGCTACACAGAGAAACCCTGTCTCAGAAAAACTAAGTAAAAACATTTTTTTAAATATATAGGGAAGTGTAGGTATGCCACTGTGTGCGTGAAGAGTAGAAAACAAGTCTGTGGAGTCCGTTTTTTCTTTCCACCTTGTGGGTCCTGGGATAGAACTCAGGTTCTCAGGATTGGCGGCAAGCACCTTACTGGCTAAGCCATCTTGCTGGCCCAAAAAGGCAAATTTTATAAAACCGGTCACAGACTGAGAAAAACTTGTTGCTGTGTAATATCAATGATGAGATGAAAAGGAGTTAACTAGGGAATGCAAGAGGACCATTTTTTGGTGTGGTTTGAACTTCAGACCTTGAAACAAGCACCCAATTAATAATCAGGATCTCATTGTTTCTATTTATTTACAAGAATTTGTCAACCTAATATTAAAATCTTGAAGAGCTCTGTAAAACATTTTAAATTTTTGAAATTAAAATTTTATTTTAAAAACTTAAAATATAAAATTTTTGTAACATCTGTTTTTTTTATAAATGCTAAGAAAGCATGTTTTCCCTGATATTCAATTAAAATCATTTTTACAAATTTCTGTAAAGTTATCTCTAAGAATCAAATGACTAAGCAAGAAAACCACAGTGATTTCTTTTTCTAGGAGTCAATTTTTTAAAAATGAATTATACTTTAATCAATAGTAACTTTGGTCATAAAAGCATCATGTTATACACTACAGGGAAAGAAAAGTAAATGGCATTAAAACCACCCCCTGCATATTAATTTAAGATGTTAAAACTATAACCAAACTGTATACTTGAAAACTTGTAAACTATGGTCTGTCATTCTCAAAGAAAAAAAGTTATCTATCCATTTATTTACCACATAGTAATTTAAGTTAGCATATACAAATGAATTTTCAGGTCTTTAAAAATAAGCTCAGATGATACAAAATGTAACAATAACAAAAATACATAGACTAAGGAAACCATGCTAGTGAAAAGAATGAAATCAGGCCAATTTTAAAATATCCCTGATTGCCAGGTATGGTGGCGCACGCCTTTAATCCCAGTACTTCAGAGGCAGAGGCAGGTAGATTTCTGAGTTCAAGGCCAGCCTGGTCTATAGAACAAGTTCCCAGAAAGCAAAGGCTACAGAGATACTTGGTCTCAAAAAATAGCTATTAAACTTTAAAGGGTTTTTAAAATGTTTTTCACTTGGAGAATAAGACCCACATAGTTGAAGAACAGGTTTTTTTTTTTTTTAACTACTATACATTTAGGTGCATATCTGAATTGATATGCTAAGTTAAGAGGATCTGAATAAAGTTTTTGGTGTTGTATAAAATGATACAGTACTAGAAACTTCAAACCTGAAATGTCAACTTACCTTCACCGACAACCCCAAGGATCTCAAATTTATTCATCACATTACCAATGTTAGGTATCTTCATGAAGACAAACTCCTCTTTTGATGCGAGTCACAGAACATGGCACCAAAAAAGGAACTTCTAAACAACTTATTCAGTAAGCAGGAAAAAAATGTCCCAACGAAGAAATTCTCAATGGTTGGCAAGGAACCTTCATACATTTGTTCAACTGTGAAGTATTAAATGAGTCCCTGGAAGAGCAAACACAATGAAGCACCATTAGTGTTATGTTACAATACTCAACATATCATATCCTTCTTAAGATGGTTTTAGATCTGCATTAATGTTTCATATGCTGTAAACAAAAGGAGGAAGACAGAACCTCAAATGAAATGAGCCTCTTAGTTGAAAATTAATACCAGGACCACAATTAAGGAAGGACCAGTTAACTTTTGAAAATAGTAATTTACCTAGTGTCCTCATTCTAAAAATAAGAACAAACCTTGTACTCAACCACACTCAGATCTTAGAGGTTTTTCTTTAATAGTGATAGAACCTTTTTATTTAAAGATAGAGTCTCACTATAGGTCCACATGCCTCTGACTCCAGTGTGAGGAAGTGCTGAGGCTAAAGGTGTGCCATTACACCTAGATGACAAGAAACTTCTTTATCGATCTTTTGGACCAAACAGGTAAGTGTACAACTAGATAATGAAACCTCTACCACTTCCCCTTCCCAATTTCCTCTTTTCTTTTTAATAACCCAGAGTCGTTAGTGTAGCCAGTATGTGCATGGGTGTAGGGTGCCATCCACTGGAGCACAGAAAACCTACCCTGGGCCATCCCTAAAGAAAACTGATGGTGTCTATCAACTGCCAATGGCTCCTCTGCTAGGGGTGGGGCCTAATAAGCCCCACCTTCTCCAGGCGAGAATGAGACCTTCATTTCTTAGTCCCACAAAAGAGAAATGCTATATCAAAGGGCAAGAAAAAGATGTAAATATTTACGTCCTCACATATATACATAGTCCTAGATCTGTGCTGTAAGAGAGCATACAAGTAATGACACACCAACAGCTCTGAGCACACTGCACACTCTAGTGAAAAGATTCCCAGTTCTTTAAAGAAGTGACTAGTTTAAGATTAGGGCAGAAAAAGTGCGGAGCCAGAAAGTAAGGAAACGCTTGAAGAACAACCAGGGCATGTCAAATGGACTTAGGAGCCAAGCTCAACTGATACACTGTGGCAACAGTAAAAAACAAGATATTAATAAATTGTAATTTGTAGAATGAAACAAAAACATGTCTATAAATAAATATAGGCAAAACTTTTTTACGAAGTTCTATAACAAATAATAAAAGTAGTGATGGAATTACAAAATCTCCATATAGCAATCACTCTAGAAATAATTACTTTAGCAAGTGTCATCAATATGTGCTAAAATTTATAGTTGAAAGGTACAGGAAAAACTATTTTGTCTCAAGCTATCTACCCACAAGACACCTATTAATTACAAAAGGACAAAGCATAATCTGAGAGTGAAGAATTCTGCCCAACACAACCATAATTAAGTGATCAAAGTTAACATGGTCAATAATGAAAGAAACCAACATTACATGTCTTCTGATAGAACATACTCCCATTACTACCTCAGTGGCAATTCTACTAAAAATGTAAAGCCTAAGTCTAGCCAGGTATGGTGGTATATGACTGTAATTTTAGCCCTTGGGATGTTGAAGCAGGAGGATCAGAAATTCACACCTAGCCTTGGTCAGATTATGAGTTCAAGGGCAAAGACAAACAAAATTTAAATGCCTACAGATCAGACAGTACTGATTTTGATAATGCTGAGGTTATAGAAAACGATGCTCTAGGTTTTGATGTTTTGTTCTAGTTCTTTTATTTAAAAAAAAACTTGCCCTACTTCTACAAACAATAATAGATTTAAAAACAATGTTTTAAAAGGAAGAAACAAATTTAAACAAAGAAAATTGTTTGCTGCCTGTGGAATCTCAAACATTTTTTAAAAAGAGACCCGATGTGATATGTAGACAGGAAGTGTTCTTTCAAACATGATGGTGAAAATGAAAACTCGTATAAGACTTCCAAACAATTAGAATATGCATAATTGAATGATATTTAAATGTTCTTATCATAGCGAACTCCCCTTTAATCCCAGCATTCTCCAGGAGGCAGGGGCAGGAGGATCTCTGTGTGCTCAAGGCCAACCAGGTAATAATGTGAATTATCAGATACAGCTTTGTTTGGTTTTAATTAAATATATTGGGGCTAAAGGGATGGCTCAGTAGTTCAGAGAACTTTGTTCTTGTTAAGGATCCTTACAACTTCAGCTCCAAGAGATCCACTGCCCCTTCTGGCCTCCTGAGGGTACTGCACTCATGTGCACAAAAACTAATCTTTAAAAATACATTAATAATGTAACAATAAACTCTACCTATTAATATTTATTTTTTAACATTAGTATAACATATTGCTAGGTTCTAAGTTTCCAAGAAAAGTATGGGGTAAATGCACACATAAATTGATAAAATGCAGAGGATTCAAAAGTGAGATACAAAGCAGAAACTACAGATATTATCAGTAAACTCAAAGGAAGCCAGAAATGGTGATGAACACCTGTAATCTCAGCATTCAGAAAGGAGGTAGAGGCAGGAGGCCAGCCTGGACAACAGTGACACGCTGTGTAAGATAGATAGATAGATAGATAGATAGATAGATAGATAGATAGATAGATAGATAAAGTAGATAAGTAGATAGATAGATAGATAGACAGACAGATGGACGGACGGACAGACAGGGGCTGAGGATGGTTCATATAGTATAAAGGACCTTTAACATTGCAACCTGAAGTCAATCCCTGGTATCACATAATGAAAGGAGAGAACCAACTACCAAAGGACATCATCTGAGCACACATGTATTCATAACAAAAATAATAAAGAAAAAATAGAATGTAAATTAAAGAAATGGGATAAGAAGGAAAGGGAAGGGGAAGGGAGGGGAGAGAAGAGAGGGGAAGTCAATTTGCACTGCCCCAGTTTACATTCCCATCATCATGTGTAAAAGCGCAAGTCCTTCCCCTACATGGGAAACTTATTTTTCAAAAGGGTCAGACTCCATAGGCAGCAAAGGCGATTTCTTTCCTTATATCTATTTCTTTCTTTTAAAGCAGTTATTGTGTGTACACGAAGTATGATTAGGAAGGAAAGGGGGTGGGGAGGGAGGAAAGGAAGGAAAAGAAAGCTGACAGGTGACTGGTGAACTGTTAGAAGTTTAAGTGTCTAAGAAGGTAGCTGAACATGGCTTTCATATATAAATATCAATTACATTTGTAAACACCGGTAAAAAAAACAAGCTTGTTCTATAGTAGACCACATTTACAAGAACCAAAACAAGAATTTAGGATTTAACCTGACAAAAGATAACTAAGATCTCTAATGCAAATATATAAAACTACATTTAAAGGTATTAAAGAAAACCTAAGTGAATGAAAAATATTCAAGTTTTAAGGCTAAGACAATTCAATGCTATAAAATTTCATTTCATGTTAATCAATACAGTCAATGCAATTCTAATCAAGCCTGCCATATGGTTTCTGAGGAATTAAACCAAGCTGCTTTCAAAATCTGCATGGAAGAGTAGAGTTGCAAGTAGAAGTAATACTCCTTTATAAGGAGAAAAAAAAAAAAGAATGAAGGCAGGCCAGGGAGGGGGTTTACTGAATACTCTACAGAATATACTGAGAGTTCTAACAGATCTATACCACCAGAGGCAAATTAAGACAGTGGAGCCGACGTGAACACAAAAAATAAGTAATGTCAATAACAATACAATATCCCTCCAACTTCTTACAATCCTGATAGACTCAGAGTAATGTTACTGTCAGTGGGATCATGCTACATCTCACTGCAAACTTTAGAATGACTTCCCACATCATCAAAGGTAGACGCTGAAGTCCACTGTAAGCCACAAGCCTTGATTCTATCCTCTGAGAGCATCTGCTAGTTCCCAATGTGCCTATCCTGGCTCCAGTCACACTGACCAACTTTCATTACACTTTCTTCAGAAAACTAAAACAGCTTCTTCCATGTACACACAATTCTCTAGTGCAGTGAGTGGTTTTCAACCCTCCTAATGCTGTGACCCTTTAATGCAGCTCCTCATGTTGTAGTGACCCCAACCATAACATTATTTTTGTTGCTACTACATAACTGTAATTTTGCTACTGTTATGAATTGCAATGTAAATATTTTTGGAGATAGGTTTGTCAAAGGGGTCCTGACCCACAGATTGAAAACTGCTATTTTAAGGGGTTACTATAATAGTAAAAATTATATTACGATCCTTTGTTGCTGTTGTTTTTGAGATGGGGTGTGTGTGTGTGTGTGTGTGTGTGTGTGTGTGTGTGTGTGTGTGTGTGACAAAATCTAAAGCCTAGGCTGGCGTCAAACTCATGGCAACCTTCCTGCCTCAGTCTCTCAAGTGCTGGGATCACAGACATATGTTCAAATATCTGTCTTCCAATGTTACAGTTTGGAAAAAAGACAAATATTCTATTATTTATTTAAAAATTCATTTCGAGACTGTCTCCCATGTTTCAGTGAAAGGGTAAATAAGAACCACAAGGATTAGTGAGATGGATCAACTAGAAAGCACTTGCCACACAAGTTTGACAACCTAAGTTCAGATCCCTGGAACCCAGTGAAGGAAAGACTAGACCTCTGACCTCTACTCTCACGTCCCCATGGTAAACAGACACATATATACATCATACATACAGACATAATAACTAACCGATTGATTAAAAAGACACACAAGGCTGTAGTGAATTAAATAATCCAGGCTCTCACTCCCATAGAGCTTCTCACTGTGCAGAAGAAGGAAAACATTTTTTTGGATTGGATATTTACTTTATTTACATTTCAAATGTTTTCCCCTTTCCAGGTCTCTCCTTTGGAACCCCCCAACCCATCCCCCCTCCCCCTGCCTCTATGAGGATGCTCCCCCACCCACCCACCCACTCCCATCTTCCCTCCCTAGCATTCCCCTACACTGGGGCATCGAACACCCTCAGGCCCAAGGGCCTCTGGGAGGAAAAATTTTGATGTTTGAGATTGCAGTGATAAGAAGCCAGCTGTATGAAGATGCATATTCAGTTAAAAGATGCTCAGAATATCTTGGAGAACTAATCTTCACTTTCTACGTCTGGTTTGAAAGATCCAAGAAAATCTTTTCTTCTGAAAATTACAGTATAATTTATTTCAAAGGAACTGAGGTAACAAGTAAATGGTCTCCACTAAGATGACCCAGCACCAAAAACAGGTCCACAGAAATTGATACAGGAAAGATCTCTTACTACCTAGTCTCTGTGGCAAGCCAAACAAGGTAAACTGAGAATCCCCATTTAAATATGCCAGTACAAACATAACATAGGTGTCAAAAATCTGTGTTTTAACTACCAGTATTCATACTGAGGCAAAAAAAAAAAACTGTGCCAAATTTAGCTGAATAACACTGATTAATCTTAAAAGAGAAAAAATGGTATGAAGACGAAGACACTTTAGCTTCTGTTAATGGCAAATTATATAACCTGGATGAAACGCGTCTTTGAGGACAAATACAAATGCTGGGGAAAATACCTTTTAAAAAAGAACTTGAAAGCTATGATAGTTAAGATTATAAAGAAGTATCTGGTTCAAATCAAGGCAAAAGAATAGAACCTGGAGAGGTAGCCCAAACCACTCTAAACTGTTTTGAACCCTTTTGAAAGTTGAAGAAACGGGGGAAAATGAAAGAGAAACAGGTTGCTTATGAAATCCTTACTGATACAGGGGCACGAATATCAAAGTCAAGGGTGTTTCAAACGGACAAAGCTTGGTATCACCAGTCATTTGAAACTGAAGCCCGAAAGAGCTAGCTACCATCTCTAGACAAAGGAAAGCAGAAATACGTCAGCTCTTGGACAGAGCAGAACTGTGGCCTCATGTCATCCCAGTGATCCAGAGAAAACATCTAAATGTACCTTGAACTAAGATGGTTCCATATTAAGATTGGGAGTGTCACTACTCATCTTAGGAAAAGTCAAAGGGGGATTTTTTTTTCCTGGGGAAAGACAGCACTAATCTAGACCTCGTATTGGTGTCACAAATCATTTCTCATTTACAGTGGACAGACTGGAATCAACGACGGGCAGAAATACAAAGTGAGGTCCCACAAGCAAGGGGTCTGAAAGAGTCAGATAATCAGGAAAGCCCAGGAAATCACTGCAGGAGTAAAAAAGAAAAACAAAAAACAAAAAACACCAGAGCAAGTGTTTTGATGACTGAATGGTCCAAAGGGTGAGAGACAAAACTCAGTGAGTTAGAATACTAAAACAAGAGAATAACGCAAAAAGAACTCAATGAAAAAGAAAGCACCAAATGACCTACACAATACTTTTTCTCTAATTCTTTAGCACATACACATTTATAACGGATGGCATGCTAGGCAATAATGTAATTCAAACCAAATTACGAGGGCTGAAATCAGAGCACATTCTCTCTCCATACCTAAAACATGGGAAGTTAAACACAAAAGAAATGATTGGAAAATATTAATATGTTTGGAAGTTAATAATCCTCAAAACATCCCATTAATGAGTCAAACAAGAAGGCCTAACATTTAAAAATTACTATACCACAAATTTATGACAAGAAACTAAATCAATACTTAGAAAAGGAAACTGCCAGGGGACACAGAATGATATGCCTTAGCAGGTACAGGCACTTGGCACCAAGCTTGACAAGCTGAGTTCAATCCCCAGGCCCCACATCATGAAAGGAGAAAACCACTTTTGCAGATTGCCTTGACTCCACATATGTGAGATACACCTATACAAAAGAAGTGTTTGTTTGTTTTTAAAGAAGAATGAAAACTAAGAATCTGATATACATACATCAAGAAATGCAAAAGCTTTTAAAAAATGAAATAAGCATTAATCTCAAGGTTAAAATGAATACATATGATATAGAAAAATCATTCAAGCCAGAAATTACAAATATAGAAACACATTTTTAAAAAGGGTTAAAAAAGGATTAAAAAAAGGGCAAAGTTGGACCTTAGAAATCAAAGTTACAATTTACGTTCTTGGGGTTTTTTGTTTTTATTTGTTTGTTTGTTTGTTTTAATCTAGATATGGTAGATTATGAACACACCTGTAACCCCAGCATTTGGAAAGGTGAGGCAGGAGAATTGAGTCTGAGGCTAGTCTGAGATTAGAGAGAGAAAACCTATGAAAAAAATTACAAGAAGCAGAGTGTCAGCCTCATAATGTCCTGAATAGAAAACTCAGCCATTCCAGGGGACATTTCTGTCTCACAGAACTGTGAGCTAATACATACGGGTGATATTTTTAGAGGAACATTAGTGGCAACTTGTTATACAACAGAAAACTAATAAAAACAACATCGTTTGTTCTTTTATGTACAATGTTAAAACAGAAAAACTAAGCCACAAACCATAACATGTAGGCATATATGTGATTATGCGTTTGTTACAAAAAGCAGGATATTATTACCTCTAGGGAGCAGTAAAATGGAGAAGAGACACATACCAAGATGGTCTTTCGGAGATGTCATTTCTGTTTAATTACTGGCTTATAATTTACAATTACTTATAATTTTCTCTATTGTACATTTGTGTTTTAGGAATTTCTATGCTGCTATATTCAATCATAAAACATGTTCTTAAGAATTCACAATGACCCTAAGACACCATATATATTTAGTTTCTTAGCCATTTATTTGTTGGCAAATGAGAATTCTTATTGAAGATAAAGCATTGGGTACTGCATTAATGACTGAAACAAAAATGCCATGTCCTTTCTGTCACTGGGGCTTAGGCTCCACACAGTATACTATGTCTATTGCTAGATACAGTAACAAAGCCAAAATATCCTTAAGGACAGATAAACCAGAGTTTATCACACTCCTCAAACCACACCTGATGAGGAGTTAATGAAGAAACTGAGTTTGTCTTTTATAAAAAATAACTGACATCCCATCTGACCTTGTTGAGAAAAAGGAAGCCCATGTGGAGATTTATTTCAGGGAGTAGAATTAGAATTGCTGGTAGAAGTAAAAAACAAAAAAACAAAACAGACTTTAGCACAGTAGTGATTAGGCAAGGACCAGTCATATTTATTCTGCTCACATTGGCCGTACTTATCAGATGCCTGCAACAGGCCATCTGATGGGAGAAAGGCTTCGGGGTAAGCTGGTGAATACTGGCCTGCTTCTTGCTTTCATAATGCTAAGGGGATGTGGACAACAAACGAACATGATAAATTTACAGTGACAATTATTATAAAAAATGAAGTTATGGCAGTGATAGGAAAGGGTCCTTTAGATAGGTGGTCTGAGAGTGATCTGTCAGAGAAACCACATTCTGTTCTGTGGAAAGAAGAAAGCCATGGGCACAGGGCCATGAGAAGAACATTCAAGGCAATACAAAGAAGAACTTGAGAAGCTGAGGAACAGAGAAGGCCTGTATCTCTCAAGCACAACAAACACAGAAGAGACCAGCAGGTGGCAGGAAGGGGTGGCTGGAAACAGTTTGTCCCTGATAGAAACCAGTCTTGTACTGAACTAGATGTCCTCTACAGCACTTTCCAAAGACAAGATTTGAGGTTGCTGGTCATCAACTTTATAAACAAATAATCAAGTGTCTCACAGTAATAAATAACACCTAGAATTAGGAGAATTTAAAATTTATTATATTTATTTATTCAGTGAGGGAAAGAGAGAGACAGAGAGACAGAGACAGAGAGACACAGGTGTGGAGATCAGAGTGCAACTTAACTGAATTCTGTTCTCTCCCTCCACAGTGTGGGTTCTGGGAATCAAAAAAAGTCAGGCTGTGTGACAAGTGCCTTTACCCACTGAGCTAGCTCATCAGCCCTAGAACTAAACAATCTTATTTCTGCATTCGTAAGTAAGTGGGTAGCTATAAGAACTGACAGAAAGATAAGGCTTAGAGTTTATTTCATAAATTACAAGCACCCGATTTAAAAGCTGCCTGGGCCTAGAATGTTCACTTCATTGCTGAAATTATAATCTTCATCTCAACAGATCTTTTCTTCTTTTCAAAGAGAGTACAAAATCAGTTGAATCATGCATTTTGTTTTTGTTCCTGGCATTGTTTTTATACATACAAATGAGGAAACCATTTTGTCACTGAAGATTGCATAGGAATAAATTTGGTACATGATTAAATTTGCAATAATAGAAGAATTCAAATGATTTGAAAGCATCTTCAAAACTCAGGGTCCATGGATAGAAGGAAACCAGTTCTGCAGAAAGTACAACCCTGTGAAAACCTTCCCAATTACCTTCTTGTGGGGACTTTTCATAGCTAAATGGAAAAAAGACAGTACACTCTATTTTAGTCTTCCTACATAGGACCATCTGACCCTCACATAATAAGGTCTTCATTCTGCTTTACTCTCTCAGTAGCAGAAAGTAATTTGATTTATTAATCTAGCCTCTAAAATTCAGTTCCTATTATTAAATCAAACACCTACTTGGTAAGCATGAGTTACACATAACTTGCTAGTGTGAAAAAGTTCAAGCTAACAAACATGTAGCTTGCTTTGTCCTTTCCAGTCTTTCTACAAGGAAGGAAATGCACTAATCTAATACCAGTTTGATTCTCATTTCCCAGCACTGCCAATCCTACTAAAACTCCAAGGCCTTCCAAAGAAGGCTTTGGGGATCAGACTGAAACAAAGGAGCTAAAATAGGGCAGGAAAAACTCAGAGACCATATTAATGCTATACCAACCATTTACAATATCTTAGAAGTTAAAATTGTTTTAGAAGGTAACTATATGAAAAATGAAAAGATCAATTTTTACCAAAGTTACCACAAGATGATATTTTGAACCCCAAATCCTAAATAACTAAATTGAAAATAAATTTACAAAGCTGGGAACTTTCTAGATTTTGGTACACTGATATGTACCAGGAAATATGATCCAAGTTACTGTGTCCCCCACTCCAAGAAACAACAACTACAACAACAACAGCAACAACAACAGCAACAACAACACCCTTAAGAATAAAGAAGGATGGAAGGAACTAAAGTTGAAGACTTTAAAGAATACTGAGTTTGGGGGGCTAGAGAGGTGGGTAAGAAGTCTTGCTGTTCTTCCAGAGGCTTACAATTCCTCTAACTCCAGCTTCAGGGAATGGATGCCCCTAGCCTCCCTAGCCGT
This sequence comes from Uromys caudimaculatus, assembly GCA_028551405.1. Taxonomy (NCBI): domain Eukaryota; kingdom Metazoa; phylum Chordata; class Mammalia; order Rodentia; family Muridae; genus Uromys; species Uromys caudimaculatus. Next base: position 23,923,499 of record CM052722.1, on the reverse strand, counting down.
GTGTGTGTGTGTGTGTGTGTGTGTGTGTGTGTGTGTGTGTGTGTGTGTGTGTGTGTGTGTGTGTGTGTGTGTGTGTGTGTGTGTGTGTGTGTGTGTGTGTGTGTGATGTATAGAGGTCAGAGGACAACCTGCTCTTTCTTTCCACCGTTTGAATTCTGAGATCATCAGGTTTGGTGATGAGCACCTTTACTCACTGGCCCAAAACTTCATATTTTAAATGCTACAAGTTTTATCATGGGACATAAGAAGCTACTAGAGGGTCAAAAGGAATGGCAGAGACACAGGGGTGATATGAAGATGTTATTATTCGTATTTTTAAAAGAAAGACAATCCAGAACACTATTTTACTCATGTTCCGTCTGAGTTTAGGTATCCATAAAAATGAAAAGGAGAAAAATAGAAATAAAAACCTGAGGAAGAAAATCTATTTATATTACAGAGAGTCAATATTCTAACAAATAAAAAGTCCCAATCCTTCTGTTCAATGAAGAGTAGAAGCCCAGTTTTTTCAATTCATATAATTGTATCATTTCCCCTTTCCCTTTCCTCCTCCCTCCAAATCCTCCCATGTATCCTCCTTTGCTCTCGTTCAAACTCATGGCTTCTTTTTTCATTAACTGTTGTCACACACACACACACACACACACACACACACACACACACACACTCACTCCTAAATACTTAAGTACAACCTGCTCGGTTTGTATAATGTTACTTATGTGTGTGTTTTCAGGCTGTATAATGTTACTTGTATGTATGTGCTCAGTGCTGGCCATTTGGTATTGGATAACCAATTAGTGGGCAACTAGCGTGGAGCCTGTGAGAAGGCTCTTCGGGTAAAGGCACTGGTTGTTAAGTCTGATGACCTAAATTCAATTCCCATTTGCATGTAATCTCTAGAACCCACATAGTAGAAGGATACAAACAACTACTGAAAGTTTTCCTTTGTTTTCTACATGCACATGCATGAATGCATACACACACACATATATACACACACACAATAAATGCTTAAGATCAATGAAAATAATAAAAAACATGAAGACATAGAAAGGAAAATAAAACTGACTCTTCAAGATATAAAATGTGAGCTCCACAGAAAGACCAACAGAGTCAATTAACCTGGATCCTGGGTACTCCCAGAGACGGAACCACCAACCCCAACTGGGCTGCCTTGTCTGGCCTCAGTGGAAGAAGACGGACCTAATGTACCAGGGTGGGGAGATACCCAGGGGAGGGGGGCCTCCACTCTCTCAGAGGAGAAGGAGAGGGAGGTTGGGGGTAGGGACTGTGTGATGGGGAGACCGGGAGGGGGACAGCGATTGGTATGTAATATATATGTGTGTGTGTGTGTGTGTGTGTGTGTGTGTGTGTGTGTGTGTGTGTGTGTGTGTGTTACTTGGTTATACATATATTAAAAACTGAAAATTGGGTCCAGCAAAGTAGCTAAGTGGGTAAAGGTGCTTGCTGCCAAGGCCTACAAACTGAGTGATTCCTGGAGATCAAATCCAATAGTTGTCCTCTAACCACTCTGTGTGCATGCATGTGTACACACACACACACACACACACACACACACACACACACAGAGATGTAAAAATAATCATACTGAGATATGATTTTTCAGATTGGCAACAACCAAGAGTAAACATACCATATTGAGAACCTGAGGAAACTAAGCTTGCTCACTCAACGCTAGTAGGAAATTATATTGACACAATTTTTGACAAAACCAAAATTAAAGACAAACATTTTGACACAGGAATAACAGCTCTAGAAGTCTGTACACAAAGACACACATATGATGCACACACAAATTAATCACCACAGTACTGTTGGCAAGTCAAGAGAATGAGGTTGGGAGTATATAGCTCAGTAGAAGTATTTGTTTAACATATGTGGAGGCCCTGGGTTCCATCATCAGCACCCCCCTCCCCCCCACACAAAGCAAGCAGCCTAAACACACCAGATATATATTCTAATAAAATATTTCATGTTTTATCTTATTTTCGAATAATCTTGAATTATACTTAATACTATATTCCAAGGCCAGTAAGAAGGCTTAGTGAGTAAAGGGACCTATCACCAAGCCTGAAAACCTGAATCTGATCCCCAAGACTCACATAGCAGAAGGAAAGAACCAACTCTTATAAGCTGTCCTCTGATTTAGACTTGCATGCTACAACATGCATGTGCCCCCCCCATACACAAACAGTAAATATAAAAGGCTGTATTCTAATTAAATGCCATTTGTGTTTTATACAGTTCTACCTTAGAATATATTGACATATTATGATATTAGTGCTGATTTTAAATCTCTCAAAATCTACCAACCAACAAGCAAAAAACCTACACAGTGGAAGATGAAGAGGGTGGGATAGATGTATAGCTTGCTGCTCTTGTAGAGGACACTTTAGTTTGGATCACCCACATCAGGTAGTTCACAACTGTCTGTAACTCCAGCTACAGGGGATCTGATCACTTGGCCTTGACAGGCACCTACACACAACACACACACACACACACACACACACACACATCTTTTAAAACAACATAGTAGGAATTACTAGTCTTGAAGACATCATAAAATATCAAAGTCAACAACATGGAAACTCCAAAAGCTTCCAGGCTATGGTGTTAATACATTCACAAGCTGACATTCTCATCGGCTCTCCAGACTCCTGGTCCTCATAGTCCTATACTGGAAATTACATAATACACTCTCAAACCTAGAGTTCTCTCACCAAGACAAATGTCCAGGTTAATGCTTGACCTTAACTAATTTTAACCTCTTAGTTGAAATCTGAGACCCCTCTGCTAGGGGATTTCTGAGGTTCCTTATTGTTTTCAGGTCCACAAACTCACTTCTAAGCACTCGGAGCCTTGCAAGCTGAGAATGGCTGCTAAAATTCTCCATGATAAAGATCGTTCACAAGGCATCGATATGAAATCTATAAAGTGTACCCTTTCTTTTCATTATGACTCTAAATCACTTACAAGGTAAGTCTATGGAGTGATTGAGTACAATTCAGAAGGTTTCCAAAAAATAGCAAAACCAGAATAAATAGAACATTGCCTGCCAAACAGCTGGTGATTAAGCTCTAGCCCTGTGAGGGTCACTTATGTTAAAGATGAAAACCAAGTGGTAATAACTAGACAGCAGCAACTTTGTGAGACATCAAGAGGAAGCCTGGGATAGTTTCCAGACTGACTGAAAGTTATTTTTACTTAAAGATACTTGTGTCCTATATTTAAAAAAAAAAAAAAAAGTAGAAGAAAATCAAGCAAAAAACCAATCTTACACTTTCTCAGCTGTCTGTGCTGCTAACTTTAGAAGGGTAAGTAGTAAAAATTACAGTTTCTTTAAGATCAATAAATGATGTAAACAATTACATTCAAAAGATAAAACCTAAGTAAAAGAAAAGATAGGTTCTTTCCCTCAAGCAGATTACAGTTTCAAGAAAAGACAAAACAGGACTAAGAGCAGTTTGGAGTTCCCATCTTACCACATACTAACTTGATGTGGAGCTGCGCTGCAGTCTCTGAAAGCTTGGGTTTGTTTTCATTTGTAAACTGGAAATACCTGTGAGGACCTGTGGGGTTTCCCTGACAGTACATATCTGCAGGGCATCTCACCACCACCACCATCCCACCCCACCCCCCCGCCCACCTCTTCCAATACCAGTTCTCTGATTCTAACACCAGCTGGCTGCCCTACGATTCAATCCCCAGTGCCCCATTTAAAACATCAGTCACAAGTCTCTAGCCCCAGAGTACTTATATGACATGAGAACAAACTCAGGGGTTCTCCTCAGGTTCAAACTTTGCTCAAGAATGTGAGAAAATGCTACTTATACTCACTGTTTTCTTATTAGAGGTTATATAGTGATGAAACGGCCTGAAGGAAGGTCTTCACAAGGCAAAGAAGGGGGGGGGACTGCAGGTCTCTCAAGATTTCTCAGGGCATGCTTCCTCTTAGAACTTCTGTGTGGTTACCAAGTGAGAGAGAAACTCCCAAACATGTCACTTAAGAACTTAAGAGCATTGACTGCTCTTGCAGAGAACCTGGGTTCAATTCCCAGCACCTACGTGGTTGGTCAAAACAATCATCAGTAACTCCAACTCCAGGGGATCCAATTCCTGTTCTGGCCTCCGTGAGCACTGCACACTTGTGCATAGGCATATAAGTGGGCAAAACACCTGTAGACATCAAAGTAATGCTTCTCTGTATGTTCGTTGTAAACTTAGGTGAGGTTTAGTTAGTAAACGGTTTGTCTTGCAAATGTTAAATCTACATGATCTGAGAAATCTGGCAGGTTCCAATGAGAGATTCTGTCTCAATCAATAAAATTCGGATGGCACTAATGACACTTGAGGCTGTCCTCTGGCCTCTACAACACACACAAACACACACATTCACGTGTGTGTAGAAATGATACAGAAATGATGAATGAAGCATAATTGTGAAACACTGTGTGGGTGCTAGGAATTGAAGCCAGGTCCTCTGGAAGAGTAACAAGTTTCTTAACCACTGGGCTATCATCTCTCCAGCCCCAAATTTTTCAATGATATTGTTCAAGTTAATAACTGTGCTTTGTAAACAATTTAATGAGTAACAAGTGGCAAGACTAAAATGAGATTGACAGGGTCGTATATGTCTGCAATCCCAACATTTAGCACAAAGTTCCAGGACAGCCTGGGGCTACATCACAAGACTGGCTCCTCCCTTCATCCCCCAAAAGTGCTAATGATATTTTATGAATTTACCATCCCTTTTAGTAAATTGACATAAATTACTTGTGTCATTTGGGAAACCCTTTTAAGTAAAAGCTTCTAATTAAGATGATAAATCCCACTTATTAGAGGTATTTGCTTTATTTCTGTCATTTACTGTTATACTGCTGTCATTATCCAAGTAATAATGAGATATATATATATATATGTATATATAACCTCAGTCTTCCTTATTAGCCAATTTTTGTTCAGATACTATTATTTCCTCTTAATGAACGAAAACACAGGCTGAAAGATGTAAAAATGACATGGTTTTGGTCACATAATTCGTGAAAGATGGCGCTCAGATTTATCAGTATTCTCTGAAAAATAGAAATTGGAGTCCTGGTAGGAAGAGTTTGTGCCAACAAGAAGTGCGTGGGGACTGACTGTTCGTCATCTTAATAGGACTTCAATTGTTGAGATAATGATGTCTCATCTTCAAAGGAAGACATATCAATGCCAGGAACTAAAAAGTCACTTGTGATATTTAAAATTAGGCTATGCTAACCTGACTAACTGAAACAGCAGAAAGATAATATTTATATTGAGTGTGGGTCTTTTTAAAGGACTGAATCTTGCATCTATAGTTAAGTAGCAATTATTTTGAGAAACATGATGATCCCATGATGAGACCGGCTCTGTGGTCATCAGGAAGCTATGCTATGCTTCACCTACTCTGCTGTGAGCAACCTCTCAAAAGCTGCTTCTATAAGACCTTCATATGAATTTTCTCTGTTTTGCGATGAACAAATAAGATTTGTTCCAGGTTTCAGATTCTGTCAGTCCCCAAACAGGAAGGGGATGATTGGTATTTCAAAGGGCTTTTCAATGTTTTCTGCATGGAATTAAAGACACAAATAATATCCAGGAGTGGTAGCACATGCCTTTAATCCCAGCACTGGGAAGCATAGGTAGACAGATCTCTGTGAGTTCGAGGCCAGCCTGGTCTACAAAAAGAGTTCCAGAACACTCAGGGCTACACAGAGAAACCCTGTCTTGAAAAAAGAAACAAAACAAAAATCCAACTGACAAATAATTAAATTTGTGGAATTGTAAAATATAATATGGATAATCTACAGAGAGAGTAATATTTTTTATAAGTTCATTCCCTGCCAGTTACTGATGTTACAAATATACAGGGTCAATTCTTATTTATGAATTGTTAGGACAGCTTATTCCAAGCCCATTACTTCTCTTTGATTTCATCTTTCTTTCATAAATATGGACTGTTACTAAGTTCTTCATTAACAGGTAGAAAAAAGTTAAAATGAAATTTTTTGAGAACTTCCCAGAGAATTTTGACAGGAAAGATAATGAAACTGAGATCTCTCTACTCTAAGACAAAATCTTAGAAATTCTTGATATAGCTCTTATCTTTTTGTGTGTTTTCTTTAATGTAGTGCCTATGTTATAGGAATGGGCTAGGCTCTGGGATATGATATATACTTCTCAGGAAATTATAATTTGCCTACAGGAAATAGATATATAGACAGACAATAAGCATTTAAATAAGTATATGAGGAAAACCCTGTTAGAGCAGGGATGGGGGATGTAAGAAATTATAGTCCCCCCTTTAAAAAAATTATTGGAATTAATACGACTTGAGAAACTTAATAAAGAAATCAGGTTTTGAGAGGACCACTTCTAACAGAACACAGCAGAGAAATTATAATTTGCTCTTATTATTTCGCTGTCACTTAGTTATTAGTTATTTATGACCTAGGTCATATCCAATATATGACACAAATTGGAGAGATGGTGAGATGACTCAGCAGGTAAAGGCATTTCTTGCTGCCACACCTAACAACCTGAGTTGATCACTGGAACCCACATGGTCAAAGAGAAGAAACCCTATCCAGAAGTTGTCCTCTGACTTCCACATGCACATGTGTGCCCCTACCCGCGCGCGCGCACACACACACATACACATACACACACACACACACACACACACACACACACACTAAATAAGTATAAATTAAAAGAAAAACACAGAAAGGAATTCCAGTGGGTTCCTTTACTAAAAAGACAGGTTGAATTTTATAGAAATGTTACCAAAATCTTTTTGCTTAATGGGATCTGGCTATTACCTCTCCTGAATTCTCAAGTCAGATTACAAATGAGGACTGAATGAAGTCTGGAAACTTTATTAGCAGTATCAATAATCAATAAATCAATAATTTGTGAATCACCGACTCATAAATTGTAATGAATCTATCCCACTAAAGTAAGATGGTAAAGGGAGAAGCAGATGGGAACTCCACTACTTTTACAATATTTCTCTACACTGAAAATTCTCCTAAATTTTGGGCTTAATTATTTTAAAAACTCATTAAAGAGGCTCCAGATATTTAGCTGACAGAAGAATCAGTGAACTTGTAGACAGTACTGACAGAGATCATGCAATCTGAAGAAGAAAACAGAATGAAGACAAATAAGCACTCCTCAGAAAAACAGGGGTTACCTTTGAGCATATTGTGTTAGTTAATTGCATGTGTCAACTTCACTGAACCACAAAAATCCCAGCTATTTGTTTAAACATTATTCTGGCCATGTTACAAAAATCCGAGATATGTGTTCAAACATTCTGACCATGCCAGCTACTGCTCCAGGGCCATGAATGCCACCATGTCCCCCACCATGATGAGAATGGACTAAACCTCTGGAACTATAAGCCAGCCCCAATTAAATGCTCTCTTATATAAGAGTTGCCTTATTCATCATGGTGTCTCTTCGCAGCAATAAAACAGTAAGTAACACAACATCGAAGGACCTCAACATACTTCAAACAGAATAAACACAAGAAGATCTATGCCAAGACACACACACTCAAAATACTGGAAAATGGAAAATGGTAAAGGCAGTAAAACGAGCTTGTCACATCCAAGGCAGACTCGGCAAGGTGAACAGCTGGCTTCTGGTTAGAAACCATTGAAATTAAGACTTGGTAGCACACAGGCAGGGTGCTGGCACTACAGCAGGCTGAAAGCAGGAGGACCACCCCAAGTGCAAGGCCAACCTGGGCTACATAAGTTATCTCCAAACCAGTTGAGGCCACATAACAAGACCATGTCAAAGAAGTGAGAAAGGCAGAGAGGAAGGGAAGAAAAGGAGGCAGCAGGGTGATATATTCAACATTCAAAACCCTGACAGAACCAATCCAACAGAAAGCTGTATACTGTTTCAGGCATAAAGGCAAAATAACTATTTTAATAAGTAAAATTGAGGTAACTGACATCCAAAAGGTATAACATACAAGACATCTTTAAGAAATTGTATTCTGAAGCAAGTGGCACAGGCCAGTAATGTTGAGTCCACACACTTACTTAAGGGCTACTAAAGCACAAGGAAGTGGATAGGAGCAAAGCTGTATTGTAATAAAGAAATGCCAACGATAACAACTCAAAGAAAGGAAAACATGAAGAGAGGCAAAACCAATAAATACAGATATATGTATATGCAATTATTTACTTACTATTTACTCTCTCTGCTTCTTTGTGTGCATATGTGTTTGTGTGAGCATGTTTGTGTGCTTACATGCATTTGGAGGTCAGAAGTCAAACTCTTGTGTCCTTCTTCATGTGTGCCATCCGGCTTTTTTTTAAAGACATGATTTCATTATGTAGCCCTGGATAGCCTAGAACCTGCGGTATAGATCAGGCTGGCTTCAAACTCAGAGAGAGACACCTGCCATTAATTCTTGACTACTGACATTAAAGACCTATGCCACCATGCCCAGCCTACCTTGTTTTTTGAGACAAGATTTTTCATTTGGCCTGGAAATTGCCATTGAGCTAGAGTATGTTGGAGAGCAAGCCCGGGGCTCCACCTGTCTCAGCCTCCCCAACAACGGAAGTGTAAGCACACAGCACGACACCCGGTTTAGTTTTGTGTCTTTGTTTCTTACGTGAGTTCTGGAAGTTGAACTTATGCTTGCATAGCAACTATTTTACCTACTGAGCTACCTCCCTAGTCTCTCTGTGTTTCTTTAAAAGACAAAATCATATTTACTACTAATAATTTTAGCACTATTGTTGGGACTGAACACTCAAATGTAGTAATATATACAGTGTTTTGTTTGATTAGAAAATATTGAAAATGTTAAAGAAAGCGGTGATGCCACTAAACTTACAAATTAGAACAGGACATGGTACGAAAGGTTTAAATCCCTTGAATCCCAGGACTCAGAGACAGAAGCAGGCAGATGTCTGGGAGTTCTAGGCTAGCTTGATATACATAGAAAGGTTCATGGCTGATGAAGACAATATGGTGAGAGCATGTCTTGAAAAGAATGTCTTATAAAATTGGACAAAATAGATACTGACATCATTGAAGGAACAAGCTACAGAAGTTTAACTTCACTAGAATCAGAATTCCTTTGACAGCCCGCTTTTCCTATACCCACCTTTCCCAATACTCCAGGCCTTATACAAAATAGCACAAATATTTCTTTTTCTTTTGAATCTTCCCCCTCCCTCTCTCCCCCCCCTCTCTCTCTCTCTCTCTCTCTCTCTCTCTCTCTCTCTCTCTCTCCAAATAATTCTTACATTTAAATGAAATTTAATGCCAGAGATTAAATTATACAAGAAATGAAATTTGAATTTTAATTTAAATGAAACATTACGGTCCGTGAAAATTAAAAGTGGTGGTTTCACACATCTCACTTCTAACTTGTACTTCTGTGGAACACTAATATAAGCTAAGCTACCCAAATGAAATGGTCTCTACAGAGGGGGGCAAAACACTTGTGCCTCAAGTTATCATCCTCATAGAATACACCCAATTCATGGGAATGGCCGATATTAGCAAGTACCTTCACAATCATTAAGCAAGAATCCTATCTGTCTCAGGAGCTTTGCTTTTTAAAGTATATGATTCATAGTAATTAGTGCTTCACAAATGCTAAGAAATAGTCTTTGTGCTCAGTGCAGTGCGCAAAGTGAATGTTGAGTAAAGTGTGGTGGCACACATCTATAATCCCAGCACTGGGGAAGCTGACGCATAAAGATCTTGAGTTTAAGGACAGCCTGGGCTACATAGAAAGTTCAAAGACAACCTAACCTACATAGTGAGACTTTTTCTAAAAGAAGAAAAGGCTGGCAAGATGACTCAGTGGGTAAAGTGTTTACTGCGCATGCCTGAGGACCTGAGTTCAGATTCTCTGAACCCACATAAAAAGCCAGACAGAAGAGCACAAGCTATCTAGAATCCCAGCTGCCATAGCAAGAGATGGGGCCAGCTAGGCTGGCATGCACGGTAGTTGTCAACAGGCCCTCCTCTCAAATAAGGTGGAAAGTAAGGACTATCACCTGAGGTTGCTCTCTGACCTCTCTCTATATGCATACATGCACACTTATGATCATACATACACAACAGAGGTCTATGTATACAATATACTATATATATGCTTCAGTGTTTTTCATTTTATCATGAAAGCATCTAGAACTGCCTAGCATATCAATTCCATTTCCATTTGCATTTAAAGAAAATCTTCTAGCAAAATGAATAATATTCATAATAAGCAACCTTAACCCTAGTCAGTATGTACATAGCCACAGGTCAGATAAGATTCCAAAATTCAGACATCAGATTTAATATGGAAGCACACATTATTGCAACTCTATCCAAATTACTTCAGAGTAAGGTATCAAACAGACAAAACTATATTATATAATGAGACAAGTACTATTAAAGGAATGAACCGCTCATCCTTCAGTATGTATTATTGTTTTTTAGCCAATAGTAAAACTTACATTTTTCAAATTACATAGTATATATTATAATTTATAGATTTACATGATGCCCTTTTTTTGTTCTGAGTAATGATAGCATTTTACTTTAGGGCTTACAACCTAGCATAAACAAAGAGGCCTCCTAAAATATTTCAAGTGTTTTGCCTTTTTTTAATTTACATTTTTGGAGACAGGACGTAGGCCAGTCAAGACTTGCTATATTGTAGCTATCAATGTGAACCTTTGATCCTCCTGCCTCCACCTCCAAATTCTGGGATTACAGGCATGTATGGCACAATGCCTAGTTTATGAAGTTCTGGCCATTGAGCACAGTGCTTTGTGCATGCTAGGCAAGGATTTTTCCAACTTAGCTACATCCTCAGCCTCTCTTTTCAACTGTTGCAAAATTTAAAGAGACACTTGAACAGTAAGAAAATATTAACACATTCCAAAAACCTTTGTCATAAGCTTTTGCCCATCATGTCCATCCTAGCCATACTTTAGGAAAAACAGTAAGATGCCAGTCACAGTTTTAGATGTCAGTTTTACAATAGCACACGCCACTGCCCCTGGGCTATAATTTATTGGACTAGAGACAAAGCCCTGTCCAAAGTTGGAAAGAGAATATTCTCCTTTCTGGGAGATGGGGACTCAACTCCTAGACCAAGACAGTAATTATCTTGAGAGCTCACTAGAAGGTCCAACAGATGTGGGGCTTTGGGTTGGTCGTAACAAAAGGCTTGCAACTAATTGAGTTAGAATCTTATAAATTACCCGGAGAAGGGCAAACCTTAAAGGTAAAAGCTGCCTGATCGTTTTCTGAATTGCTTTCAGATGAAAAACTGAGTTAGTACAATCTTGTTGCCCTTAAGTTTTTAAGTTTTTTTAAGTTTTTTGAGAAAATTTCTATTCTTTCAGCCAACACCTAATCATATTATGAAGTATATGATATTTGATGGGGGTTGTTTTGCTTTGCTTTTAGGAGTGAGTCTTACATTGTATATATAGCTCAGGGTGGCCTAAAGGTCACTATATAGCTGTGATGATTAGTGTTAACTGAATGACCTGGAGGGTAGGCCTGTAAACCTGTCCATGGGGAATTATCCTGACTGCTATGAGAAGATTCATCTTAACTGTGGGCAACACTATCCCCCAGGTAGGGAAGCCTAGACAGTTCAGAATAGAGAAAGCAAGCTGAGCACTAGCATGCATCCATCTGTTTCCTGATGCAATGTGACATGCTGATTTATGGTCCTGATGCCTTTCTTCCCCGCCATAGCAACTGTATCTCTCTGGAGCTGTAAGCTAAAACAAACCCTTTTTAAAATTGCTTTTTGTTAGGGTATTTTGTCACAGCAACAGGAAAGAAACTAAGACAAAAGTCCAGGCTGGCCTCAAATTGGCAGCAATCCTGTCTGAGCCTACTTGGTGATGTGATTATAGCCATGAACCACTGCACCCTGCTAAATGTATACTAATACTTGAATTAGAATATCAATTTAGGTGGTCTAACATTAAGTCTCAAAATAACAGTGGCTTAAATCAAACAGAAATTTATATCTTTTTCATGTAAATATCTGGGAAAGATGTTCCAGAGTTTTCCACCTCAGAGTCAAAAAAAAAAAAGTTTTCACCATTTTGACTGCATTCCAGTCACAGAAAAAAGGAGAAAGTGGGGTGAAAGAACTCCTTTCTTTTTAGGGGAAACACAAAAGATGTCCCCAACACTTCCATTCATATTCCACTGGCTAACACTTCTATACCTGCACCTGAATGCAAAGTAGACCAAGACATGATTTTTTTTAACCTGGATGATAAATGTCTGCTTGTCAATTACTATATATATTAATGCAAACAGACCCTGGAAACCAACTTAATATACACTAAATATTCTAAAACCATGCCTGAGATGTAACTTTCTAAAATATTTCAGTCAGTGTCAACAAACATTCCTTAAAAAATTAGAAAGGATTTCCTGGGAGTGAGGGGGTATAAGAGTAAATGAAAAGGAAACCAATTTACTCAGTAGGCACTGCAGGGGGTTATAAATGACTGCAATCGCAGGACTTTCTATTTTATCGTACCCTTCCCCCTCCTTTATCAGCGACCCATTACAAAATTAGTGGGAGCGTCTATCATATTCATGCTGGAGAGGACAGAAGGCCAACCAGAACATGAACCATATTGTGAGCATTCAACAACAGGCAAGTACTTAATTTCACTTGCTGAATATATAAACACATATAATGTGAAAAAATGATGAGGTTCTGTAATTCAGAGAGCACCGATGTCCGCAAATTAAAATCTTTTACAAAAGGTCTTATCCTTTTATTCACAACTGCTAACGTTGAACATTACAGAAGGGTTGCTTTGTTATTTTTAACCCCAAATCCACCAAAGACTATTCAAAGGTAATCATGTTTAAATTTTGTACCCGATTTCTCTCCAAAATTAGAATGTTATTACCTATGTGGAAATTGCTTGGTGGCACTGTAAAGCTTCAACAACAATGTAGGGGAAAATCAGCACATAAAATGTAGTTAAATTATATAATGAAGTGCATTAAAGAAAGATTAGTGTTGGGTTTTTTTTGGGGGGGGTTGGTTTTTGGCTGAGGGGGTTTGCAGCCCCATGGAGGGAGCAACAGTGTCAACTGGCCAGAGCCCCTGGGGCTCCCAGAGGCTGGACCACCTACCAAAGAATACACATGGAGGGACCCATGGTGCTGGCCACATATGTGGCAGAGGAGGACCTTGTTGGCTATCAGGGGGGAGGAGAGGTCCTTGGGTCTGAGGGTGTTAGATGCCCCAGTAAAGGGGAATGCCAGGGAGGGAAGACGG
>CM052722.1:23826611-23901160 GCA_028551405.1 Uromys caudimaculatus | reverse complement strand
CATATAAAACAGATGGTTCATATAAAAAGAATAACCTTGAAATTCTTATAAAAGACACAAATATTTTGTATCTTCCTTCTTTACAGTTGGGAGGTTTTTTTCCCCAGCCCAATAGCTAGCACACCATGCATCTCAGACTGTCTTGCTCCAGATTTTGTGTAAAATAGATGCAGACAGGACGTTTTTGTAATCATGCCAAATGAAATTGCAATCTTTACCAATTAGCTGCTTGTATAAACATTCTGTCTCTCAAACATAAAATCCACCAATTTTCAAACACACATTGACCTGGGTATACTCTCACGTGTGGAACACTGACATGTGTTTAAGATCACTTGTCTAAGAAATTTTGGATGTAGAACTGTATAATTCCATGCATACAGAACTGAATTTAAATAAACAAATGTGAACTCATAAATATTTAAACAGAAAGTGCTTTGCTTATCTCAGAAAAGTGGGATTTAAGGCAATTCTGCTTCCCTCTTCACCTTCTTTCAAGTCCCTAAATTTCCTACACTGAGGTTGTGTCATGGAGGTAGGGAGGTATCTTTATTTATAGAAAACATCTTTTCCTCCATAGCCCACTTTCTGAACCATGTGACATCTGCCCTATGCCTGGGGTGGCATCTGCAAGTCCCATAGTCCTGTCTCAACACCCAGGTCCAAAGCCTCAGCTACTTCTAAGGTTCTCAGTTGCCTAGTTTTTCTGCCAACTGAGCCAGAAGTGTCAAGGCTGGCCCATCCCAGCTTTGCTGCTCCTTTTCAGTGGTCTTATTTTAAGTCACAAGGATCCTGTGCCCCTAATTTACCTTCACTGTATCCAGTATCCCTCAGGGGTTCTGTTTATTTCATTGATTGGTTTCGTTTGTGAGACAGTTTTATTTTGTCTCAGTCACCCCGACCTCAGCTACCTCAGTGCTAGATTCTAGGCATGTGCCAGGGCCGTGCACAGTTTAACAGCCTTTAGTTATGACTCTCTTTATAAAAGTCTCGTCTTACTGTTCCTAAAGCATCTCCTGGGCTGTCCTTTCCTTTGCTGATACCTATATTCCCAAACCCTAACACCCCGAATCCCCACTAAAGATTTCCCTTTCTGTTTAGCTCTTCCTTCATCCATCTTTACTCTCCTACCAAAAGCAGCTTACTACTATTCTCTGACCAGGTAAGTACAGACCAATGGTAATGGTTCTCAGATTTTAGTGTATCACAATTAACTAAAGGAGTTGTTAAAACCCTGATTCTGGTATTTTGTTTTGTTTTGTTTTAGTTTGGTTTGGTTTTTTGGTGTTTTGTTTTGTTTTGTTTTGTTTTGTTTTGTTTTGTTTTGTTTTGTTTTTTGCAATGGGTACCAAGGATCTGCCTTTCTAATAAGACTGCAGGACTCTGCTGATCCTCCCTAGAGCACAAACTGGAGAAGGATTTGGTACAGACCATACGTTCTTGTTTCATGACTCCATCAAGCAGTTCCCTTCACTTAGCATAGAACACAACCTTAACCAAGATGCTCTCAAATTTGACTTCCTAGACTACCCCCCGCCCATAAATCCTTACAGGGTACCATCTCCTCTCTACAATTCAAAGCAAGTATGATACAGAAGCCACAGGGTACCTTACTTGCAATTCTAGTGACAATAATTGCTATACTTCTAAGCATTGTGTGTCTCCTATCCTCATTAGATGAGATTATGAGCTTAGGAGACTCATTCTTATCGATCTTTAGGTGTGGAAATGCCTAAGACAGAATCTCACAAATACCAAGAAGTCAGCTTGAAGCTTACCAATTGACTATGCTGAACTTGACTGAATGAAACTTACAGAACAGGTTGAAGGAATAGTTCAGTGGTAGAGCTCTTGCCTAGCATATGTAAGGCTCTGGGTTTGTTCCTAACACCACAGAATTAATTAATTAAAAAAAACCCTTTCAGAACACTTTTGTTCTTCACTTTCTTATAGACTTCACATCGTAAGTTCTCAAACACTTACCAGTCATACCATTGGCAAGCAAAGTACACGACATCACTCTCTCCCACCACAGAAGGCAATAGGAATCCAACGTTCAATGCAATCGAATTACAAAGACAGGAGTTTCACAAGAGCATATGGTTCAAAAATTAGTCGATTACCAATGTCCTTGGTGCCTATACTGTTTAAAGGTACTTTCAACAACAGTATAGATTTGTACTATTTTTAGGTTTATTTGTGTTTCACAGGTCTGGGACATGTAGGGAAATAAATAGATAGAAAAATTCATATATGACTAAACCTTAATCTCTTAGAATCAAAAAGAAAGCAACATGGATTACTCCAGCTACCTTGGGCATTACATGCTTGTGCTATAGCTTAGCAATTCCTCTCGGGTATATAACATGGAGAAATGAAAGCATCTGCCCACCTTTTGCTAGTCAAATGACTGAAACTACCTAGATAATCATTAATGGGAGGATGTATAGACTGCTTTCATATAATAAAATAGGAACAAGGAAAAGATTTAGGAACACTTTGCTCAAGTCCTTGCAAACCAGACTCACCAAATACAAAAATAAATCCATGGCAATTAATAGTTCAGGTAATTATTTCCATCTATCAATCCCAACTATATCTTCTCTGAGAAAATGCAAGTAATACTACAAATATCTAATTCGGAAATTTTCACTGTGTTATACATCCCATTAAACCATAACCTTCTAATAGAAGCAGTCATTAAAAGTCTCCCAACTGAACAAAGCCCAGGTCCAGATGGGTTCAGTGCAGAATTCTATCAGACCTTCAAAGAAGACCTAATACCAATACTCTTCAATCTATTCCACAAAATAGAAACAGAAGGAACACTACCCAGTTCATTCTGTGAAGCCATAGTCATACTACGTATTCTCCCTTGGAGATGGAGAACTTGTCACAATTTCCTTTCATAGAGGACTTCATAAGAGATTTTTTTCTACTTCTTTCAGGTTTAATGTTCCAAATAGATTTTAAAAACTGGTTGAGTGCATATTACTTTTAGCTTCAGAAGATATCATGTATATTTAAGAGGCATTTATCTATTATAAATTATTTTCATGACTTAAAAAATGTCAATACTGAGTTATATATTTTAAAATAAATTTTATTAGTTAAAAAAACCCATAATCTTCTAACATAAAAAGCTTCCTTGAACCACACTCCATTCATGATAAGAACCTATGTAAAAATCCTTAAATATTCAATGGAATAAAATTTGTTGTTAAAAAAAAAAGTAACCTCTGGCACACACTGGCAATCTCAACACTCAGAAAGCTGAGGCAAACAAATTGCAGACTTCACAATACAGAGACCTGTCTCCAAAGCAAATTGGAAAAAAGCACAAGTAACATTATACAGACTGTACAAGGCCTGTATATGTTTGTAAGAATAAAGAAAAACCTCCATGAATTGAGAACAAAGAGAGGTAGGTACATGGCAGGGGATGGAAGGGGTACAGGGAAGGAAGAGGGCCTTGATACATACATACATACATACATACATACATACATACATACATACATACACACACAAATGAAACAAAGTGGGGAAAGGCACACAGTCATACATTGAATAAAATTTGGCTAAGCTACAAAATGAGATTTCCTCACTTCCATCTGAGCTCATTACTGCTCCATCTTTTTTCCCTGCCCCTGGTACCTACACATTGTTCCATGTACTGGTAAAAACAAAGATAAGTCCCTTAAATGCTTAAAGGAAGAAATGCATGTAGTAAATGTAGTAATAACACTAATAAACTAATGCTTTATCTAACCCTCCAGGTACAACTGTAGAACCACATTCTAAACCACGATCTAAAAGAGTGATTCTCAACCTGTGGGTCACGACCCCTTTTGTGAGTCAAATGACATTTTCACAGGGGTTGCATGACAGATATCCTGGATATCAGATATTTACATTACAATTAACAGTTGCAAAATCACAGTTATGAAGTAACAATGCAAATAATTTTATGGTTGGGGGTACTGCAACATGAGGACCTGTACTAAAGAAACACAGCATTAGGAAGGTTGAGAGCCATTGCTCCAAAAGGACATTCTATAATAACACAACGCTTTACTGTCTATATTGTCCAATACCACTTGTCAAATTGGCAACATGAAGTGTGCCTCATGAAGTTAAATCTTTTAACTTTAATTTAAGCTTAAATTGAATGTCTAGTTAAGTTATATTACACAGCCATATGTGGCTACAGCTACCACATTTGACAGTGCACTATTATACCTACTTTCATGGTAATACTTGTATGGATATATAGTACAGCTCCCCAGTTATGAGGTTCCACTCGTTATAAGCACAATTAATTTAACCACTCTTGAAGGGAGAATTGAAAACTCCATAAAACATACATGCCAGGATTTGGATTCTTCTGGATTTCAGAAATGCTAAAACACAGGGAAGAAAATACTTACTCCTTCAGACAAAAGAAACTCAGAAACTGTTTTCCAAGCTTCTTCCTAAAGCTAAGTAAGTAGCCTGTGGGAAATGACTGACTATAGCTTGTCCATGCCTGTGATAATGCATAGAGAAATCAGTCACTAAAATGCCAAAATAGGTCAGTCTCAGTGTCTTTCACTCTTTACCCATCTCTGCCCACCCCCACCTATTATTCTAAGAACAAGAACTTAGATCTGATAATTTGTATTTCTAGCAACTATTGAATGCTTACAATACACTATGCACTAAATCCTTGAGTTTGACTACAAATACATTATCAAGACAAAGCAAAACTTGCTAAACAAATATGGCCTTGAAAAGAAAACTCTAGTGCCATGAACAGAAAAAGGAAAGTCTGAAAGATAAGATAAATTTGGGGAATGAAGCTAAATTTCAAAAAAAAATAATATGTAGCTCCTACTACTTATAAAATGAAATGCTGACTATTTTAAGACCTACATAGATGGGACTTGCCTTCCAGAAGTTGCAGTCCAGTAAAGATATGTTATGTGCTCAACCAGAGTATTGTAAGAGGTCTATCAATGAAGAGTTGTGGTGTGCAAAAGTGACAAAAGCATATTTCCAGAAGCATAAGCATGAGCAATGAAGTACCCTACCAAGAACAGAAAAGAATATGGTTAAAGAAAAGAAAAAACTATGGCGGGGAAGGAAGCTAGGAATACATGGAGCAACATTAGGAGTGTGTGGTGGGATGGAGAAACCCTCTGAAAGAGACAGCAACTGCTAAATGTCATAGAGCAGCAAAGGTCTGAGCAGCTACCCACCAAAATTGTCATTACTCTTCTCAGCCCAGTGGAGGTCCTATCTATGTTAAGTCCTTTTGTTTTCCTCCAAGCGCTAGTTAACCTCTCCTCTTTATAGAATCCTACCGAACTAGTAATAACTGCTCACAGACAAGATCCAAGTCAGGACTTTATAGGCAGTGGAGTATCTTAGACATACAGAACATATTCAATTAAGTATAACTACATCAAAGTATTTCTTGACTTGACTGTATATGTAACAACAACAAATTTTTCTAAAGTCCATCAATGAAAGCTATATCTGAGCAAAATTAAGTTATAACATATGCACCTCCCCCCAAAAAATATCTTTCATTCAGTTCATTGGGCTAGAACAACTGTGTATGAAACAGTGGTGGCGCACGCCTTTAATCCCAGCACTTGGGAGGCAGAGGCAGGCAGATTTCTGAGTTCGAGGCCAGCCTGGTCTACAGAGTGAGTTCCAGGACAGCCAGGGCTACACAGAGAAACCCTGTCTCAAACAACAACAACAACAAAAAAAAATTACAGAAAGAATTCACAGAAACAGCAAAAGATTTAGCGAACCCTCCCTGAAAAGTGCTTAAAATCAAGGAATATCCAAGATGTTTTCCATGTCTAGATGAGGGAGAAAGCATAGACGGCTGAAGAGGTAACTCTTCTGGGGGGAAAAGGCTTCACGGTGAAATCTCAAAAGAACATAGTGATTTTCTCCAGGCAGTCTGAACCCCAGTTACCTTCAGGCAAGATTCTTTTAAGCATGTTATTCATGGTTAATGGATCTTTTGAAAAGAATAAAGTGCATTACAAACGCCAATTTACACTGTGCACTCAAGCCCTAGTGCTGTTCAGCAGGTCTAACAGACCTGACCTAACTACTACTAACCCCCTCCCAACCTCTAGAAAACAGACTGACACCAAGAGAACCTATGTGTTTTCCCTAAAAGTTAACTGACCCTCAGACTATTTGTAACCCTCCTTTGTTCTTTGAGTCAGAGTCTCACTCTGTAGCCAAAAATGTCCTGGAACCCACTTTGTAGCTCAAGCTAGCCTGTAACTTGCAGTGATCTTCCTGCCTCAGCCTCACCGGTGCTGGGATTACGAACTTGAGCCACAAGTCCCATCTTTCCTTCACATTTCTGTTCCCTTAAATTGAGCTATATGGTTAACATCCAAGTCAGCTGCATTTCTTCCCTAAAACTGTCGAGTCTTCTTATAATAATCATTGCATGTTTTCCAATTAAGGACCATGAAAACCAACTGAAAGACAGTTGCATTTTAAATAAAAATTACATTGGATACTTTGGCAAGATTCAACAAAGGTGATGAATCACTTTGAAAATGTGGCTGTCAAATTAGATATGGGTTAGATAATATTAAAAAAACAGAGAACTATAAAAAACATTCTGTACTAGATGGTTTCTCCCATTGTCTAAACGATTGTTCCAGGTTCACAAATTAAAACTGGATCTACTGCTGCAACAGGACAGATATAAACATAGTTTATATAATAAAGTGCCACAGAGCTTTGGTCAGCTGACATGGCCTTGGATCTACATAATAAACACATTGGTGAAGAAACATGCTGTAGGGGGCTGCAGAGATGGCTCAGCAATAAAGAGCATAGACCGCTCTTAAAGATCCAAATTCAATTCCCAGAACCCAAGTAAGGCAGATCACAGCCACATGTAATCCTAGCTTCAGAGGATGTAACGCCCTCTTCTGCCCTCCAAGGGTACCTTCAATTGCATACACATAGACACACAGACACAGACACACTCACACACATTTTCTCTCTCTCTCTCTTTCTCTCTCCCTCTGTCCCTTCCTCCCTCTCCTCCCTTCCTCTTCTCTCTACACACACACACTCTCTCTCTCTCACACACATACACAGTCGCATAAGAAAAAATAAAAACACATACTTATAGTAATATAATGATACATGCAGTCTTAGTTACATAGAACATAACCAACCTGAAAGATTAATTTAGCCAGGTGTGGGAGTGCACATCTTGAAGCTCAGTTCTCAGAAGACTTGCCTTTGTAGGCTACAAGGCAAGAAGACCCTGTCATTCTTTTTAAAAATTTTCTATTATTGACTACAATCCATCAAATGAACAGGATTCTCACAAGAACCATTCTATATCCTCGTGCTCATTCCTTCAAGTCTACACACAAAGGTTCTCCTTCTGAGAAAAGCCCCCAGCTGATGCTGGACTGTAATGCTTTTAAGTTCAAATCACTTTTAGAAAACAAATCTGTTATAGAAAATAAAAGTCTATTATTATTTTCTTCTTTTGATATCGATTCTCAAACAAAACTGGCCTGTAGATCTTTTCTCAGGGATACACAGTCATCTAAATGTACAGGTCCCTGGTTTGACCCCCACTGTGAAGGTAAGGGAGCACAAAAAAAGGATTTCAATCACTGCAACTATACAATTTACAGAGACAACAAGCATTTGAAATGGTAGATTTTTCTAAAAGATCTGTGAAGAGGCTAAGCAGTTGAAGCAAAGATAAATAATAAAAAAGAACTAATGTTTAACATTGATTTTCACATTAATGACACATCAAGAAATCACCAGTCACACTACATTACATATAAAAGAATCACTCAAGTAACTCAGACATCCATAAAAGTCTTCCTTAAACATGGCCCAGTTATAAGAACCGGAATATCTGAAAATGTTACTCAGCCATTAGGACAATATAAGTACTCAATAAATTTTGGCTGGCTTGAACAAACACTGAAATATCTCAAGATCCTAGGATAATGGAGGACAGCAAGCAAAATAAGAGAATTCAGGTTTATAATTACCAAATGAGCTATACACATAAAATAGCTATGAATACTCAAAGGAGAGTGTGTATTTCAGATTGGAAGGCCATATTTTACACTAGAGACAGGGTTTGAACTAGGTCTGGAAAATGGGTGTAACCAGTGCTAGAAAGAAAACAAAAACAGTCTCAAACTTGTAGCAATCCCCGGCTTCTTGAGTACTAAGATTATAGATATGTGCCATCATGTCCAGTAAAGTATGTATTAATTTTAAGGTTGTTGGTAGTTTATGATCTTTTATAAATAAGATCATAATAAATATAAACTAAAAAGTAAACTAATCGATAACTTAAATATTTGCTTATTTTATATTGAAAGAATTAACAAAACCCTGAAAAAGGGTACTAAAAAGGAAAAGTCATTAACATGAAAAGAAAATACAGAAAGAAAAATATAAACAGCCAATGAATGAACAATATATATGCTCAATCCCACTAGTAATTCCGAAAATATAACAAAAACAATCATGAGGTACCATTCAGCCCAACATGACACACATTTTATTATTTTTATTATTATTATTATTATTATTATTATTATTTTCTTTTATTGAATATTTTCTTTACTTACATTTCAAATGTTATCCCCGTTCCAGGTCTCCCCTTCAGAAACCCCCTATCCCATCCCCCCTCCCGTCTCTATGAGGGTGCTCCCCCCCAACCCACTCCCGTCTTCCCACCCTGGCATTCCCCTACACTGGGGCATCGAACACTCTCAGGCCCAAGGACCTCTCTTCCCACTGATGGCCAACAAGACCCTCCTCTGCTACATATGCGGCTGGAGCCATGGGTCCCTCCATGTGTACTCTTTGGTTGGTGGTCCAGTCCCCGGGAGCACTAGGGGTTCTGGCCAGTAGACAACACACATTTTTAACAAGTAACTTTTGTTCAGGTGACTAGGCAGTATTTCTCCCTGAATTTTCACAGGTGTGGCACAATCCCTTAGGGATCATCTACCATTGCCCACAGCAACTCTAAGGGAGGATATATGGACCATGACTTTTTAAAAAAATATACAGACAAGAAAAATAAGTGTACACAAAAATTTGCTTTAAAAGGCATCTTCTGCCATGCCGTCCACCACAGAGAAAATGAGGGAATTCATTTAGGTACGGGGCCCAGAAGGTCTACTTTAAAATGGCTGACCAGGACAGTAGCTCCGCTCAGCTAGCAGAGGGCTTATTTAGCATGAAGCCCTGGGTTAATCCCCAAGACTGCACTGAGCACATGAATGCAGGAAGTTTAGGGGTTTATCATCAATCCTTGGCTACATACCAAGTTCCGGACCAGCCTGAGCTATATATGAATCTGTCTCAAAAAAAAAATTTTTTTTTTTGGTTTTTCCAGACAGGGTTTCTCCGTGTAGCCCTGGCTGTCCTGGAACTCACTCTGTAGACCAGGCTGGCCTCGAACTCAGAAATCCGCCTGCCTCTGCCTCCCAAGTGCTGGGATTAAAGGCGTGCCCCACCACTGCCCAGCTTCTCAAAAAAAAATTTTTTTTTAAAGATAACAGAATAAATAGATGGTCAAACAAATTTATCTTTCCCCTACATTAAAACCCAAAAAGGTAAGCAAAAGAAGCCCAGAGCAGACCTGAAAAATCTAACTATACCTGACAGTTCAATGAAGAATTATGAGAAGCTGTAAAAGGGGATAACATGGAATAGATGAAAAAAAGAAAAAAAAAACACCAACAAATTTGAAGAACCCAAAGCTTTGGGCAAAGAAAAGAGACATGGTACCAAAAGATATATTCTTCTAAAAAAATAAAATAAATAAAAATAAAAACCTTTGAAAGATAATACAATCAGAAGCAGTAGGAAATAAAAAAGGAAAAAAGCCAGCAAGCTACATAACTACAGAGCAGGGAACACCATTGCCAGTATCCTTCCTTCCTTAGTCTCTTTCAGTAGAACTGTTGATACCCAGTCCTGCTTCTCTAGAATGCCATCTGAGATCAGAAGTATTCCTCAGTAATGGTGATGCCTGAGAAATGGAGCAAGACACCAATCAACTGTACCTTCCCTGAGGAATGGGAGTTCTACAATCCTAACAATGCAAGAAAGCAACCCAAACACTCAACAGAAACAAGCAAGGGAGACAACTAGGAAAAACAACTTTGCTCAAGGCATGGTGGGGCTTGTCTGTGAACCTAGCATTCAGGAGGACCATGACTTTAAGACTAGCCTTATCCACATGGACCATGAGACCCTGTCTCAAACACTCAGGAGAGAGAAGCAAGTGAATCTCTGTGAGTTTGAGGCTAGCCTGGTCTATATTATGAGTTCTAGACTAGCCAGGGATAAACAGTGAAAGCCTGTTTCAAAACAAGTACAAAGGGGGAAAGGGTAGAATAAGTACTCGTAGGGGAGTCAGAAAAATAAATATAAAAGAAGGACATGGAGAACACAGATGCCAGTCTTTCGGGTATACATTCATTTGTCAGATGCAGCTGAAATGCCAAGTAAAATTAAGACTAAATGCATTGACTAGATGACACATACAAGAAGTGACTAGTGATCTCAGAAAAAATAATATAAGTGCTAATGAAGGTGGGAAGATAGAAAGCAACAGCTCGAGTTTGAGAAGTGAGTGAAAAATGGATAGGTTATGTGCTGAGTACTCTTTCAGCCATTTAGATAATTAGGCAGCTAGAAGAGAAATGGATAGATGGCTCACAGAAGTTTTTCTTATCTTTTGTAAAAATATTAGGTGTGTGTGTGTGTGTGTGTGTGTGTGTGTACATTCACATGAGTATAGGTATATACAAAAGCCAGAAGAAGATATCAGATCCCCCAGAGCTAGAGCTACAGGCAGTTTTAAGTCAATCATGTGGACCCTGGGAACCTACCTGGGGTCCTCTGTAAGAGCAGTAGGTGCTTATAACTACTAAACCATCTCGACAGCTCTCAGGATAGGTTTTCTAGGATGAGAACCTTAGGAATAAGAATATGGGCGGGGGGGGGGGCTGGAAAGATGGCTCAGCAGTTAAGAGCACTGACTGCTCTTCCAGAGGACCCAGGTTCCCACATGGCCGCTCCCAACTGTCTGTAACTCCAAGGTCTGGCACCCTCATATAGACATACATAGAGGCAAAACACCAATGTACATAAAATAAAAATATAGAATGTTTTAAAATAAAAATATAAAGAATATGGGCAGAGGAAACAGAAGAGGCAAAAGGGAAACTAAGGACTCAACAAGGTTACTCAACCTCAACACTGCTGACATTTAAAGTGAGGTAATTCTGTTATGGGCAGAGAGCTGGTACATCCTAGGATGCTTGCCAGCATCCTTGGCCTCTACCCACAAGATGTCCTGAGAGCAAAAAACTGTTCCTCCCCATTGAGAACTCTCTGAGAACAAGACAGGGAGAAAAAGAGGGAATAGGCAATGGGAAAAAAAGACCATTCAAATAGATGCAGTAAAGCCGAGGCTCCCTGGCAAGGGCCTAGTCTCAAACAGCACTCAAGCACCAAGCAGTATGTCATCTGGGAAAGATGAGAAGAAAAGCTCTAAGGCTAGAAGCTGATTTATTTGCAGATGGTTCCAGGAGCTGAAGAAAATTCGAACACTGAAGTCTCTCAGTGGAGAGAAGGCAAGGTTACCACTAACTCATCATGAATGGTGATGACTTCACAGGAAGAATGAAATTAACTCATCGGTGGGATTTGTAACAAACAATGGGAAATCAACCACTATTGTTTGAATGTCCACTCCAAGATTCATGTCAATATGTAGTTAGCATTATAGCAACGTTAAGAGCTTGTGCCTTTCATCTCAACATTATGGAGACAGAGGCCAGTAGACCTCTTATGAGTTCAAATCTAGCCTGGTTTACATAGCGACTTCTAGGACAACCAGACCTACATAGATTCTGTTTCAAAAAAAAATAACGTGAGGTCTTTAAGAATTGATTAGGTCATGAGGACTCTCCTTCAAGAATGAATTGACATCATTATTAAGAGAGTATTTACTGATAAAAAGGATGACTTTGGCCCAATTTCCTGTCTCTATTTTGTTTACTTGCCCTTCTGCCACAGGCTCACATCACATTAATGATCTCAACACACACTGTCACCATATTTTTAGACTTTTTAGCCTCCAAAAACGTGAGTCAAATAATATAGCAGTGTGTTAGAGCAGCAAAAAATGGACTGAGTGGGGTTGGGCACCATTACATATTCCCTTTTAAGAATCTTAAAATTCATTTTCCGACAGAAGTTATCTTTATGTATCTATTATAATCTACAAAAATCTACAAATTTGATCCATATAGTGGAAAGAACAGACTCCTGAGTTTTACAATTTGTAAAGTTTAAAAAACCCTTTCAAAAAATAAAAATTACTATTAGATACCAGAATACACACAAAAATAGATGGAGAAAACTTACTCCATAAAGCTGTCCTCTGACCTCCACATGTGTACAGGATGGCATGTACTTGCACACACAGATGCTTGCACACATGTGCTTACACACAAACACACACACACACACACACACACACATATCCTATATGGTTAAAATAAAAATAAATAGAATTGGTTTTAAAAGTCAGGGTGAACAGGTGAGGAGGAAATGATATCCAACACTGTCTTCTTGCCTCTACATAGATCCCCACTGCACCCAAGTACACCACACATTATACACACACACACACACACACACACAGAGAGAGAGAGAGACAGAGAGAGACAGAGACAGAGACAGAGAGAACAATGAAGTTCCAATATCTAAATAATAGCTCCAGAAAGTGAAATGGAAACTATTTCTAAAGACCACAAATACAACTGAGATTATCAGGAGTCCTTGGACTGATGGAATACATGAAATAAATGCAAGATAAATACGAGTAAATCCATGGCCATATAGAACATAGAGTCCAGAATGTCTTTACTCCCAGCACTCGGGAGGTACAGGCAGACAGATCTATGTGAGTCCAAGGCCAGCCTGGTCTACAGACTGAGTTTATAAGGCTCTATTACAGAGAAACCCTGTCTCAAACAAAACAAAACAAGCAGAAAAAAAAAGGATAGTGCAGAGAAACTGCCAACCAAAAGCAAAAAAGGCCTTCAAAGGAGGCCCAAGAGAAAAGACGTTGATGTGCCTGCTAGGAAAAGTACAAGTGAACTAACTACAGCCTTCTCATTAACAAAACTTGTCAAAACACAAGAGACCCACAGTATCAATGTGAAGAAGGAAGATTTGTCAACCTGAAATTCTATGTGCCATTTAGCAATCATTCAAGAGAAACATTGAGTCAGGGCATTTTCAGACACATTAAGAACAGATTTACTACTAATGGGCAGCTACTGAAAGAACGACTTAAGAATACTATTTAGACAGAATCTGAAGTTCTCTGAAGGAGCCGCATGTGCATTAGGGAGCTGGTAGATGGCTTGACCTTGGCGGAGTAGAACACTGGGATTATGGAGTAATTGGATCTTTCAGGTCAAGAACAAAATTATTTTGGGTTACTATTTGTCCCCTTTTAATAGCCTGTTTGTGACCTAAAACTTGTTGACTTTCAGATAAAGCTCTTGGAATACATCACTAAGCTCACCATGCCTCACCCCTTCAACACTAATGCTGATACTGTAAGAGATATATTCAAGGCTTACAAGTTCCCCCCAGTTACCTGGAGATCCCCCCACCAACATGATTGATAAGCAATAAATTCATAAGCTCCTTTTCTATGACTATAAAAGCTCGTGTACTCTTTTCCATGGCAGAAGAGACCATTCAGAGTAACTTGAATTCATGTTCCCAGGTCACGGTTACTCATATTTGGCTCTTTTCCTTAAAGCAGAGTTGGTATTTATGTTGACAGAAGGACACTGAGCCAACAAGAACAAAGGGTGTGAATGAAGGATGGCAAGCAAAGCAATTTGAAGAAAATATTCACTATTTTATAGGCTTAAGGTAGTTTAATTAAAGCAAGATTAACATACAAGAAACATTATCATGGAAGAGGCCACAAGGGTTAAGAATCACCATTCTAAAATCTCAGTCTTATTTAAGGAAAATAGGAATAATAACTAAATTCAGGTTTAACTACATATGTATGTTAAAATCTTAAGAGTAACCAAATTTCTGACCCGACATAGGGCAAACAGTTGACTCAAAAAGTAAAGAAGCAGAGAGACAGGAGACAATCTGGCGTTTACCTGGAATAGACTATGAGTTAACAGCAAAAGGGAGGGTTTGAAACAGGTGGCGAAGTGGCGAGAGCTTGGCGTAGCTTGCTGAACGGGCAGTGTGAAACTTCTGGGGGCTGCAGAGTTTGGGGAGCCCAATCTTCTGCAGGATCTTGACCCTCCAGCCACCAACCCCTGCCCATACCCCATAGGCACTGAAGGCAAAGGAAAGAGCCTTGAGGGTACCCATTGTGATGCAGTCCTGTGATGCAGGCTATACAATAGCAGTGTCAGAGCAGCAAGGCACTCCCCAACCCCCCCCCCAGTCATTCCCATCCCCAACAGAGAAAGAAAGGCAGTTATTGCCTCTATCCACTTCAATCCTCAAGACCTGGGTTAAAGCTCCATGGAAGGGTGTTGGGTTAACTGGTAGGGTGAGGGCCCCACCCCCGCCCCCGGGCTTGGGCCTCTGGGAGAGGCAGAATGCAGGAAGTTTGACCTGTGAGAAGCCATCCAGCCAGGGGGTAGGGGAGCACGGCCTGGAGTCCTGGTACTGCAGGGAGCCGGCTCCCTCCGTCTGGTTCTCAGGCTCTTGGGCATCCCAGACACCACTGGATGCCACGGAAGAACTGAGAATGTAGTGGGGGCCTGTGGGCTGGATCTAACCCTGGGGCTGAGGGGGAAAGGTGGGGAGGAGCGCAGCAGGGTTCCACAGGAGACCCAGTCTTTGGCTTATTGAAGGCTAGCTGGGTTGGTTTGGTAGAGACTGTGGCTGGGAATTCGGAGAGCTCTTCTGAGGGAGACTAGACATGGCTCTTTAGACAAAGGCCTGTTCCATCTTCCCCCTCGGCAGATCCCAATGAAGAGAGATAGTCCATGGTTTTAGGGCATTTATTGTCATGGTAGAGAATGGCGATGAGTGAAACCATACCCCACAATCTCAAGGGCGGACCTGAGATTAAAATACCTTTTGCAGGGAGGAGTGGCTGGGAAGGGGAAGGGGAGTTTATTGGTTAAACCTCTAGGTGCCTCATTAAAATGGGAATGTCTTGAGGCTATGTGACCACACCTCTACCTGTGGAGAGACTTGGGGCTACATGACTGATGGTCACAGACCTATGGAGAGCTACTCCCTGCCTTGTGTCAGGAGCCTGGGGCCCAGGAGCATGGCAAAATGCCTACCTCCCTTGTACTGTTGTCCCCTGCTGGGGTACCCCTACTGGGTCCCGTGGTTTTAAACCTTAGCTCAACCAGAAACCAGGCTGCCTTTCACAGTCCCACAGAAGGGGATGGGAAGATGCTGTATCTTTCTTCTGAGAGTGGGACAGTATTCCACAAAGAGGCCAATATAACAGTCAGAGGGGCAAGGCCCTGGGACTTCAACCTAAATCCAAGGTTTAATCAGAAAAATAGAGACCATATTTCAATAAGCTAAAGAACTTCTAGGAACAGTAAAGCAAAGTTCAACAGGAAAAAAGAAAACAAGAGCCTATAAAAAAGAAACTTGCCAAGGCATAAATCAAAGGGGAGATTCAAAAATTTGATGGGACAAGTACTAACTCCCATACTAATACAAAGTATCACTAAGAGAATTTGAAGCCTAAGATATTCTGAGAGAAACTACAATGATGGGGGAGGGGAACAGCTCAACTCTTAACTGGATTAGCTCAAATCCCAACATGAAAGGCCTAGCAGAAAGAAAAACATGCCCATGCAAAACATAAAAATTATGTATCTCTATCTCTAGCACTGTACACACATAGGAAGTCAGGCTTGCAACAAACCACAAGGCAAAAAAAGAGCACAAGAAACCAATGCTCGCAAACAAGAGTCAGACACGAAGAGATACTAGAATAGTTTAAATACTGTTAGGCAGTATGTTGGTGGCTCTGACCCCAAAAAAGAACAGCATGAAAAATCAGATGGGTAATTCTAGCAAAGAAATGGAAACTGTAAAGATGAATCAAATAAAACTGCCACCAATGGAATGTTACCATTTAAGAGAGATGGCCACTTACGGGTTCCCCAGCAGACACAATTCAGCCAAGGGAAGCAATTAGTGACCTTGAAAGTGGGTGAATAACACAGTGTGGAAAGCCTAATAGGAAAGATCTGTGGGGCAGTATCAAAGGTCCTGACGTAATATAATTAGGATCATGGAAAGAAAAGAAAATAGGACTAAAGAATCTGAAGAAATAATGGCTAAAAGTATCCCCAATTGATCATAAGACATCTATGTTAGATAATTCAAGAAAAGGAGACAAACCACAAAAAATAATAAATCACATACTACTTCTTTGTTACCACCATGGCTTAGTGATACTAAAGACAAAATTTCCAAAGCCCTGCCATTGCCACTCCTTCAAAACCTGGCACTGGAGAGATGATGGCTCAGTGACTATAAGAGCACTTACTGCTCCTGTAAACCACCTGGGTTGGGTTCCCAGGACAGACATGACAGTTTACGATGGCCTATAATTCAGTTCCAAGGGATCTGATATACTCTGCTGACCTCCACTGGCTCCTGCTTGCACACTATACACACAAGCTCACATAGACACACATTCATATACATATACTTTTAAAAATCAGTTTTTTAAAAAAGCAAACCCCTCTATCAACATGATTTACAGATGATTAATTCAGTATGATCACCATTATACAATGCTCACTCTGCGTCCAAGTCTCTATCGTGTAAGGTACTTGTCAAACTTACAACCTTGTACCCCAGTAAGAGAGGCTGGGGGTACACATTTTCCATAAATTAATTCAAAGGTAGAAAGGATGTTTAAAACTACTGGACAATCCAAAAATGGCAGAAGCCATCTACCTAATTTATATCATGGCAAATTAATTCTTTGGTTAACTTACTGCACTCCCAGAAGGGTTCTATGTGACAGTATTTCTTTTACCTCAGTGTGGTAATATATTTAAAGCTAGTTTTCCAGTCTAAAAGACCTAAGTAGTAGCCTAGGGGTGTGTGAAGACACATGATAAATAATCAACATGTTCCAAAAATGACAGTTTTGCTTGATGGTAAAGGAGAAGGAAGGGGAAGGTAAAGGATGATAAAAGCAGAGGAAGGAGGGAAGAAGAGAAGGAGAGAGAGAGATGAAGTCAGAGAGAGATTATTATGAACGAGGATTCTGCAATTACATTAACTAGTAGAATACATCATGAAAAAAACCTCCATTTCAGCTTTGTCTATATTATAATTATAGTAGATATTATAATAATATCTACTATATTATTATTTTTTAACGTGTAAAGGGTTTTTTCTTTAATGTATAAAATTATTTATTGTATTAAATCAATGAATTTTTATTTAAGGGATTTGATTCCTTTGTTGTCCATCCAGGTCATCTGAAAATACTATATTATTTTTTATATTCACTTTACATCCCGATCGCTGTCCTGTCTCTGGTATTCCCCTCCAACAGTACCTCCCTCCATGCTCAATCATCCACCATACCATTAACACTGGCAGAAAAGTTTGTAGCTCCCCATAGGGAGCCATCAGCACCTATTCATGTACCAATGTGGGGCCAAGGATAGTACATTTCTACAGGCTGAACTGAAAGGGAAATTTACTAGATAGGTACCTAATATAGTGAAACACCCAACAAGAAGGTACTGGCATGAGACTCCCACTTTTTGTGGCAGAAAAGGGACATCTTTCACAGGAGAAATGTCTACTACGCATTTCCTATGTGCCACAGCCTGAGCCTACACCATGCCATCACAGAGTTTACAGCTCAAAACAAATACCATGTACTCATCCATTTTCCTAACATTCAGCACTATTTAAACTACTAATTTTGATATTCATACACTCTTATGGGCCATAATGAAAGAAAACCAAAATCCTGGGACAATGTGAGGCAGCAATACATGAAGTCACATCTTTGTTATTGTTATTTTTAAAATTCTCCTAGGTTTACATGCCTATTTGTAGACTCATGTCCTGAATGTGCCCTCTCAAGGCCCATTCCTTTTACCTGACATTTCTAGGCCTCTTTTAAGATTCTTTTCACCCATTCTCAAAACACTCTTTGCCCCCTTATTTTCCCTAACGTCTGCCTCAGTCACTTGTACCCTGCTTTTCCATTTGAATGTGCTATTACCCAATGCTTTAGTCCTGCATTTGGCCTCTTCTGCTGGCTTACAGAACATCACCATTGCTTATTTTGATGTCAACATTCTCTCAGTTGCCTGAAAAATAACAATGACACTCGACTACTCAAACTGTTACCCTAGCACAAGGTCAGCCAAGAAAGTGTCAATTTCCTTTACAAACACTGCACACATAGAGACAGACAAACTTCAAAACACACCTCTAAATCAAGAGCATTAACTCTGGAGACTAGAGAAACCAGGACAAAAACATTGGCTTTGAGCTCTTAATTTGGAAAAGAGGCAATTATTTTCAAGTTCATACCCTGGCCTGGATGAAACTTAAAAAAATATTGATATAAACCATTTTCAAACTCTTAACCACCACGAAAGGGAGCAAGGGAGGGCCACCAATCAAGGGGGTAGTAAGGGAGGGGGAGGGCAGGCAGGCAAATTGAAGAGGTACAGAACAATTCAATAAAGCCCTAAGAACCTATGCTGAAAGCAAGCTAAGTTAAAGACTACATAAAAAGGTAGGTTGCATAGGAAATCATGGAAGAGGAAGGTAAGGATGCTGTGGCTATTCTTTCCATATGTAGAGGGGGCAAAAGGAGCGTTCAATACAGGTAGGAGCTAGCAATTCTAAACCAATGAAGACCTGAACCTCATGCACTCAGCAAGACAAAAAAAATTTTTGCATGGTGTCGTCTGGCATTGCAGCACACACCTCTAATTCAAAATCACCCTCTAGTAAAAGCATGGCTGCTTGAGATTTGATCTAAAAAAATCTCCTAAACATGTCAGAATGCCAACTGTAGGAAAATGAAATAATCTGGATATTCAAAATAGGCACCTCTGCAGAGCATGAGAACACATAAGTTAATCTGAACACAAAAAGTCTGACTCATGGGCTGGATGGCTAAGTGGGTTAAAAGCATAAAGCCTAAGTTTAGATACCTAGCACTTATGTAAAAAAGCCAGACGACCCTCCATGTCCCTAACTTCCTTGTTGCTGGGCATCTGGGGTCAGACAAGAGGACTGGTTTAAGGGTACTGGCCAGCCACACAAGGTTAAGGTGGAGAGTGACAGAGCAGGATTCCAGACATTCTCCTCTGGCTTATATCATATAGTGACACATGTGTATACACTGAGAAAGTAAAGAAGAATAAAAGTCTGACACAGAATAGTTTAATATAAAAGACAAAGTCACAAAAAAACTGAGATTTGAAATGCTATGCTTCCTGAAGTCTGATGCCCCTAAACAATATTAGCAAAATTACCTAAAAACACTTTAAGCACACACACAAAAAAAGGATTAGAAACCAGGAAAGAAACAGCATACATATTGAGAAATATTAAACCAGATCCAAAATGTATTTGGAAAGACAAATGAATAATTCAAACATAATGTTGATATTTAATAAAATGTTCTATGAAGACATTAAATAACTTCAGCAGGTAAATGGGATGAGGGAGAACCCGCAGAGTTTTAAGTTTAAATAAGGAAGAGAAAAGTGAGACCACTGGAAAAAATATTTTAATTCAGTTATAAATAGAAATGACATTGCTATATAAGGTTAACAGCATGGTGAAGGAGAAAAGGAATCTCAGGAAAAGGAAAGGTAGCTTCTAGAAAAACAGCGAAGAGTACCACAGATGACAATCAATCCAGGAAGCAAACATTGTAATGAGATGAGAAGAATATTTTACCTTGCAGAGATTATGACCTTTTAGACAAACTATCAAGATTCCAGTAAGCTGAAATTCTTGGCTTGATTGCAGTTCTGCATTTCCCAGCACACTCCTGTATAAAGTCTCCAATAGTTCCCCAGGAGACAGAGGGAAAAACCAGTGGGGCTACTGGGCTACTACTGACCGCTGCCTTCTGCTTCCTTTTTCTGTCCTCCTTTCTAGCTATTTTAGAATTCTTCCTTCTTTTCATTATTTATAATTAGCATACAAGGGGGCTGGAGAGATGGCACAACAGTTAAGGACACTTGTTGATCTTGCAGAGGACCTGGATTTCATTCCTAGTACCAACATGGCGGCTCAAAATTACCTGTAACTCCAGTTCCAGGGGATCTGACACCCTCTTCTGACCTCTGCTGGCACCAGGCAGACATGTGGTGGATATACATACAGACAGGCAAAAACAAGCATACAAATGAAATAAATCCAAGAAAAAATAGCATACAAGGGCATTAGATAGCATTACAGATTTTCTTTTGAGGGGTTTTAAATTTTATTTTTAATTATATACAAGGGGGTATATGCACATGAGCACCCAGGATTCCAGAAGAAAGGATGGGATCTCCTGGAGCTAGAGTTACAGGTTGTTGTGAGCCCCCTGGCATGGATGCTGGGAACTGAACTTGAGCAGTATGTATGTACTCTTAACCACTGAACCATCTCTCCGGTCCCTCATTTTATGGCATATGCAAAGCAATGATTTCTTAAGTATGTTCTCTTCCCCCTCTATCACCCCTCCTCACCCTCCCCCTTTTTCTACATTTTTCCCTATTCTCAGATCCCATGTCACATGTGTCTTTTCGCTTTCCATGGCCCACTCCTTATCTCCAGGTCTCCTTTCTACCCATTTAACCATTATACACACACACACACACACACACACACACACACACACACACACACACTCACAAACTAGAATTCCAAAGTCTTGCTTCTCACAAGTAACTCACACCTTGCCTCGGGGCATTTGCACCCACTCTTTTCGAAAACTTCTTTGCAATTAAAACAATCCTTCTTATCCTTAAAATTTACTGAAAAGTTACCTCAAGGTGGCCTTCCTATCAACCCTCAGGACAGATTATTCACCTTAACCATGTTATTTGTTTCCACAGGTGACTTGCTCCCTCCTCTATCTCCATTTCAATACTAAACTCTTAATTAGAGGGCAGGGCCACAGTAGTTACTCATTAAGTATTTGTTAAATGAAGCAAAAACAGATCTCAGGATGTAGGATAGGTGGTTCTGGAAAGAACTGATGCAGTATGAAATTCCAATTTGCAAAAAATTAACTTTTGTTTACGTCAATCAATTTCAATAAGCACAATTGAGAACAGCCTTTTCGGTGACGCGCCCTTGAGAAGCCCACCCCTTTGCTCGGGCATATCTTAATTTTTCTGTTAACCTTTCGATTAACCACGTATATGTCTTTTTACTAACCACTCCCCTACACACCTGGCACCCACCACCACAACCACAATCATCCTAACTACCACCACATTAAACCTATGTTTAAAAATACATTTGGGGACTAGAGAACAGCTCAGCAGCTAAGAGCACTGGCTACTTCTGGAGGGCCTGGGTGCAAATCCTAGCACCACACGACAGCTGGCACCCATCTGCAACTACAGTTTCAGGGGATCTGACATCCTTTTCTGGTCTCCACAAATATGCATGCAGTGCACAGACATAGCAGTAAATAAAACAACCATACACATAAAAATAAATCCCTTTTAATAAACTCCAACTCTGCTTCAAAAGAAAATGAAGAAAACCTTTTTTGCATATGTATTGTATGACTTGAAATTTGAATTTAGTTGTAATATTATTAATTATTACTAGCAATTAAAGTCTGTATGTCCCACAAGAACCTGATGAGCCAAGGTGGAGTGTTTGGGAATTTGGATAAATTCTAGGGTAATCTCTTCTGAACCAACTCTGAAAATCTTTTTAAGATCTACTTCTCAGGAAACTAGTTTCTACAACTGGCCGGCATCAGAGTAATTCAGCAAATCCAATCCAAAACGTTTTCTTCAGCTACAATTTATCACCCTTTTGTAGAGGATGGGGTGTACGCACATGTTCATGCTCTGATGTGCACATGTGTACATTCGTATGGAAACCATCTGCTGACTCTCTCTACCATTCTGCGCCTACAGTGAATCTGGAGATGCTGATTCAGCCAGACTAGCTGGCCCACAAACATCTGGGATTGACCTGTCTCCACCCCACGACCACCACTGGGGTTACAGATGTGTGTTTGTCACCCCCACTCTTCATTAAATGTATTTTATTTCACTCTAACTCAGAAAGGGAAATAATATAGACATCGGAGGTGGATGGAGGGAGGGAACTGGGTGGGTCAGAGGGTGAGGAGGGGAGCAAGGGAAGGGATCACAAATGGGGAGAGGGAAATTGAGAGGGCTTGGAGAGAGAGAAGGGAAACCAGTGGGGGACATCTCTGGGATGAAACTGAGACCTGGGAGACAGAAAGCTCCTTGGAGTCTATGTGGGTGTCCCTAATTGAAACTACTAGCAGCTGGGGATATAGAGGCTGATGGAGCCACCTCCTGTAGCCAGCAGGACTTCCAGTGGAGGTAGGGTGATACCAAACTATCCACTAACCTTCAACCCAAAATCTGCCCTGCCTACAAGATGCACAGGGATGAAAATGGAGCAGAGATTGAGGGAAGGAACAGCCAACCAATGACTGGCCCAACTTGAGACTCATACCATGGGAGAGAGCCAACCCTTGACACTATTAATGATACTCTGCTATGCTTGTAGACAGGAACCTAGCATAACTGTCCTGAGAGGCTCCACCCAGCAGCTGATGGAAACAGATGCAGAGACCCACAGCCAAACATTAGGAGGAGTTTGGGGAGTCTTGTGGAAGAGTGGGAGGAAGGATTGTGGAAGCCAGAGGTGTCAAGGACACCAAAAGAAGACCTACAGAGTAAACTAACCTAGACCAATGGGGGCTCACAGTGACTGAACTACCAACCAAAGAGCTTGCAGGGGCTGGACCTACACCCTACAGATATGTAACAGATGCGCATCACAGTCTCCATGCGGGTCCCCTATTAGAGCAGGGACTTGACTCTGTTGCCTCCCTTTGGGTCCCTTTCTCCTAATTGAGCTGCCTTGGCCGGCCTCAGTGGGAGAGGATGCTCTTGATGTGCCAGGATGGGTTCCTTTCATCTCAGAGAAGGGGAGGGGAGAATGGGGGAGGGGGTATGAGGGTGGAACTGGGAGGAGAGGAGGGAGGGGACTGAAATCATGATGTAAAGTGAATAAAGAGCAAAAAGAAAAATAGATTTTTTTCACACAATCTATTCTGATTATAGTCTCCTCTCCTGAAGTTCCTCCCCAACTCTAAACCACTCCACATCTTTCTTTCTCTCGTACATTAAAAAAATAATAATAAAATAAAATCCAGACTAGGACAAAAGAGCCAAAAAATCTACATAGTGACACAGAGACACACACATTCGAACACACAGAACACCCCTAAGAACAAAATCAGAAACCAAAAGACCTGTACAGTAAAGACAAATAAATACATACATACATACATAAGCCCACACAAAGCATGAGAACAACAAAATAACACGATTGAGTTCATTTTTTTTTTTAACATGAGTGCTAGGGACTGATCTCACATCTTCATGAGCACATGGCAAGTATTTTACCAACTAACCCATCTCCCTAGCCCCATTTATCACCTTTAAAACCAATTTTTATTTGCCATATCTTCCTATACATTTAATATGAAGCTTAATCTAATTTTGCCAAGAATATAATAATCTTCACACATAATACAAAGATCTGTAACTGCAACTTACCTAAAATAATTTAAGTCAATCTTTTAAAAAAAAAAAAATGGGCCAGTGAGATGATTCAGCAGGTAAAAGTACTTTCGGCCAAGTCTGACAACCAAGTTCAATCCCAGGAACCCACACAGTAGAATGAAGACCCAACCCCTGAAAACTGTCCTTTGACCTCTACTCATTCCATGTTCATGTGTATGAATATATACAGGCACACAGAATATTTATACATATTAATGTAGAAAGAAAGAAAGAAAGAAAGAAAGAAAGAAAGAAAGAAAGAAAGAAAGAAAGAAAGAAAGAAAGAAAGAAAGAAAGAAAGAAAGAAAGAAAGAAAGAAAGACAGGCTGGAGAGGCAGCTTAGTCATTAAGAGAGAATACACTCTTACACAGAACATGGGTTCAATTCCCTGCACCTATATTCTAGCTCTGAGGGATCAAATTCCTTTGGCTTTCTCGGGCATATCTATACTCATGTACTGACATACATACATACATACATATGTACATATGGCGTACGTACACACACACATACATAATTAAAAAGTAAAACATAAATTTTAAAAATAATTTTTTAAAACTTAAATGTATTCATCCATGTTTTATTAGCTCCCAGAAACCTGTTTTCTTGCTATCAAAACCCACTATCTATCTAAAGTTATTGCAGTGCCGGAGAAATGGCTCAGTGTTTAAGAATATTTGATACTCTTACAGAGGACCCAGGTTCCTTTTCCACCACCTACATTAGGTGACTCACAACTGCTTACAACTCTAGTTCTAGGGGATCTGATGCCCTCTTCTGGATTCTGCAGCCACTGTACAAATAGGATATACTCAAGAACCCACATATACACAAATAAAACAAATAATTCATTTCCAGATGTTACTATTTAATATTAGGCCTCTCTCTTAGAAAGGATATAAAAAAACAAAAGGAAACATATTCATAACTGTTAAAGATTAGAAACTATTTCAAACAGTTATGACTAAATTGACAATAATCTATTAATATCAAACCAGCATTATTTGTCTAATCTGTTATTACAAATCCAGATACAACTTACCATACAGAGTTAATGATTTACCTGCCTAGCACTTTTAAGGGTCACTTTCCCACGAGAATTGTTTATCTAAAATTCAGGCACAGTTTTCCAATCACTTCCAACCAAACCATTATGTTTTATTATGTATCCCCAAAAGATAACATGTAAGCTATCCTATAAGCATCCTACCTCCCTATCCTACCTCCCTATCCTACCTACATCATCAACACACTAAACAAAGACCAAAATCGCACAATATGGCAGAAGTTAACTATGCTACACAATTTTGTTTTACTCTCCAGTCCACATAAATGATAACTAAGAAGAAAAATGATGCAAGTAGAAAAACCATGTCTAAATCCCAGCATCATCCAGTGGAAGCAACACAGAAAGTGGTAAATATTTGGGTATCTGAATAAAATGAAGGCTGTTCTCTAAATGCACAGCAGAGGTGACCTGTCTAGGATAATCAGAGCTCAAATAGGAGATCAAATCAGTAAACAGCACAATGACACTGGCTCAGTATAAAGAAAACCAATTATTCTGCCCATAGTCTTATATCTGAGAGTTTTCCTTATACAATGATTGTATGATTTTTTTCCTCAATTTCTTTTCTATATCACTAAGAACAGTGTTATTTTATTTGCTAGCTTTACAAAAAGATAAAATCAGGTCTGGGAATGTGACTCATTTGGTAGAATGCTTGCCTGGCTTGTGTGAGGCCTGGGATTTGATCCCCAGAACCACATAAATAGGATGGCGCACAACTGTACTCCCAACACTCAAGGAGAAATGGACTTAAAGGCCAGCTTTGGCAACATAGAGAGTTTATGACCAGCCTGGGCTATATGAGACCCCGTCTCCAAACATAATTAATTAAATAAAATAAAACCACAAACACAAGGTAACTTGTGCCATTTGTAGCATGATTCTTTATAGTCTACTAAGAATTGTGCTTAGGTAAAAACTTGAAACCGGTCTGAAAGGTGGCTCTGTAAGAAAGGTATTTGCCACTAAACTTAATGAGTTAATCCTCAAGTCCCACATAGTGGAAGGAGAGAACTGATTCCTTACAGTTGTCCTCTGACCTCTGCAGACATGTTCACATACTCATGTACACACACACACACACACACACACACACACACACACACATCAAATGAAAATGAAACACAAAAATTATGACGTGTAAGAAATTATATTTTAAAGACATCTTTTAAGATATTACTGGTGTCTGGTGACTAAGAGACCTAGCTGAAGCAGACAAACAGGGTTTCAAAAACTATGACTCAAGGAGAACTTTTTTTAGAATGATTAAAATGTTCTGAAAATTGATAGTAGTGGCTATAAATCTCCATAAATTTACTAAAGAATGATTAGCAAACTTCTTTAAATAAGATAAATAAGATATTTTTGCTGGGGTGGCAGTGCACACCTTTAATCCCAGGACTAGAGAAGCAGAGGCAGGTGAATCTCTTTGAGTTCAAGGCTAGCCTGGTCTACACAGTGAGTTCCAGGACAGCCAGGTTGCACATTGAGATCGTTGTTCAAAAACAAATGTTAAACTGTACATTGGAAAGCTGTACTTTGTACAGAAATCAACAAAAATTTTCAAATACGTTTTATGCACAATATCTCTCTGATCTGGCCAAGATTTCTGGTCCTGAGGCTCTATAATATCCATCACTAAATGACAAAAATTATTTTTATCAGCTGACAAACAAGGATGGTATGTTCTTCTCTTCTTCTCTTCTTTCTCGGGAACCTGTAAGTGTTTTTTCAAACTAATCTTTAACAGTTTGGCAGTGTTGCTTTAAAAATAACAGGGCTGGCAATATGGCTCAGCCTGTGAAGATACTGTTCACCAAGCCTTATCACCTGAGGTCAATCCCTGAGCCCCATATGGTGGAAAGAGAGAACAGACTCCTGCAAAATTATACTCTGACCTCCACACAAGTGCCATGGAATGTGGCTGACCAGCCACACCTACACACAAAATAAACAAATGTAATAAAAATGTAAAGAAAAGGGTGGGTTGGAGGTGGAATACCCTCATAGAGGCAGGGAGTGGGAGGGGCTAGGGGGTTTCCAAAGAGGAGACCTAGAAAGGGGGAAACGTTGGAAATGTAAATAAAGTATCAAAAAATAAAAAAAAAGAAGAAAAAATGTTAAGAAAAATCATCATCCTTCTCCTCTTCATCATCATCATCACCACAACCACCACAAAGTATTAAGTAGAAAACTACCTTTTTTAAAAAAAGATAGCATCTTACAGCTGGCTTTAAATTCACTACATAGCCAAGAATGACCCTGATTATCTCATCTTCCTGTTTCCCAAGTGCTAAGATTACAGGCATGTGCCACCACACATCGTTTATGGAGCGCTAGAACTTGGGGCTTCCTGAATGCTAGAGATTACAGATCTCTCTATCACCTCCTGTTTATGGGGTGCCAAGGATCCAACCCAGGGCTTTGTGAAAGTTAGACAAGCACTCCACTGAAAGGCCTACAACTCTGCCCCACAACTCTACTTTCAAGAGAAAATATTTCATTAGAATTCAATCTCCATGTATTAAGATACAATAATGAGGAGGGCCCAGAGAAATGGCTCAGTGGTTGGGAGGGCTTGCTGCTCTGTTCTTCCAGAAGGCCAGAGTTCAATTCCTAGCACCATATCAGACCTATATCTTCAGCTCCAGAGAATCTAGACACCTTCTTCTGGCCTTGTGGATACCCATGTGCACATACATATTACTAAAAAAAAAAAAATTAAAAAACAAGAACAAGGGCTGGAGAGATGGCTCAGCAGTTAAGAGCACTGACTGCTTTTCCAGAGGTCCTGAGTTCAATTCCCAGCACCCACATGGTGGCTCACAACTATCTGTAATGGGATCCGATGCCCTCTTCTGGGGTGTCTGAAGACAGCTACACAGTGTGCTCACATACATAAAATAGATAAAATCTTTAAAAAAGAAACAAGAACAATGTACCTCTTTAAACTTCACCTCTCAATTTTATTTTACTTAAGTCATTATAATTACTGAAAAGATATCCATCTGCAAATTATGATGGCTGCCACTTCAAAAGTATATCTAGCCAGGCCTGGAAGTTCAGACCTGTAAATTGCAGCTCCAGGCAGAATTCTTCATCAAGACAGGAAAAGACTGTTCAAGTCTTGCCTGGGATACAAAGGGTGAGTTCAAGGCCTACCTGGTAGCCCAGTGAGAGCCTTTACTGGAGAAGAAAAGTGATTTTAGGAGGATTCTAGTAGGAATGTAGCTAATAGTAGAGGACTTGCCTAGAATGTGCAATACCCTGGGCTCGATCCCTAGCAACACACACCTACAAAGACAAAACCGAATTCAAAAGATATAGTAAATTTAGTCAGCCAGTGTAAGGCTATAATGAATATGCAGAAACAGGAAGTACCAAGTGTTTAACTAGAAACAGTTATCTCATTTTGGACATACATGATTGAAACAATTATCCCATTTGGAAAGACATAAGTATATATACAACTTTCATTTATGAAGGACTCAAACCAATGACATCGCACTTGCAAAAAGTCTATACTTCTGGTTATCCCAACCAGCAGTCTTGATGGATCTAGTCTAGTCCACCATGTCACAAAACTCCAGGAAGCCTTGCCAGTGAGGCCCATCAACCCAGGAAGCAAATGTCTATCTCCAGGACTCCTCAGGCACAATGTACAGAATGAATTCAAAGCAGGCTTTCAGAACCACACTCTTTAAAAAGAAGCAGAAAGCAGGGCTTGGAAAGGCGCAATTTCAAGTTAGACCGGTTTGTACGGCAATTTTGCCTTTTCTGCTGACTAGCTAGCTAATATGTGCAAATGATTTCTGAGCCTTTCTGACATGTATATGAGAAATAAGGAATACATCTACCTTGGAGAAAGCTGTGAGCACACATGCATACACGTAAATAATTTGCCACAGCATCTGATATTCAGTAATGGTCAATGAATGTAGCATTATGAAAATTACAGAACAGATTATACAAAAGAGAAACTGCACCCAAAACGTGACTCTGATGAGAACTACCCCCAAAACAAATGTCTTTAAGTAAAAAGGCTTAATTCACAGTATACAAAGTAGTGACAACACATTTCCAAGAGCCTGGTCCTTTTAATCCAATAAATAATTTTCTGTTAATTCCCAAATCTGAA
Organism: Uromys caudimaculatus; assembly: GCA_028551405.1. Lineage (NCBI taxonomy): Eukaryota > Metazoa > Chordata > Mammalia > Rodentia > Muridae > Uromys > Uromys caudimaculatus. Next base: position 23,872,025 of record CM052722.1, on the reverse strand, counting down.
ATGTTTAAATGTTAAATATCTCTGTAGGTAGAAAGTCCTCCATCTCAGTTTTCATATCCATTGATGGAATTGCTTCCCAAATTCTTATCTCCATATGAAGAAGTGTATAAACTTAAATGAGAAATGAGAGTCAATGTTTGAATAATTCACTAATGCATGCACTGCCCCATATAAAGGAAAATTTCTAAAAAAAATCAAGATGTTAAATCTAGATCAAACATTGCCACAAGTTCCGGGCCACCTTGGGCTACATTGTTAGTGCCAAGAAAGCCTGAATTAAAAATGAGACCCTATCTCAAAAAAACAAAAAATCCAAATGTTAAAATTGTGAATTACCAAAAAATAAAAATAAAAAAACCAAAAAGGAAAGATTTTAAGATTGAAAGTAAGTAGATCCTCATGAGAAGAGCTTAAATGCAGACGACCGTCCCACCAGCCTCTGGGGCTAAGGGGCCAATTCAAGGCCACGTACTCTGCCTCTGAGTTATAGCTCCAGTTCTAAATGTCTTGATTTTGCATTATTTTCTTAAGTTGAAATAAGTGATTCACCTGATACAATTATCAGATGGTGACCGACCTTTGACATTTTATCTTCTCCTCTGTCAAGGAACTTGATGTTGTCAAAAATAAAACTTTAAGATCTAAAATTATCTGATTCTGAGTAGACAGTCCTTTCTAATCAGAAAACAACTAAATATTTCGAATCTTGCTGGTTTTGTACTAAAGGGTTACATAAAAGATCTCTCTCCTATTTCGGATCTATGCAAGTGGATTGCTTTGTTTGCTTTAAACGACTCATGTTATTATTTGACATCAATGTGTTATACTAGAGTATCATACTCTCACACTAACTGCCAAAAATAAAATTCCATATTAGCACACCTTTGAACAGCCAAACATTAAAATCCTATTAAGATAAAGGAGATAACCACCAATATTGTCAAAATGGAAGAAAAAGGGTGAAAGTGTTAACAGATAAGAAAATATTCCCCAGCTCACTTCTTTACAAGTTTCCTACAAGCTTATTTCTCAGCTATAGCTCAGTGTTCTATTATAAAGTAAACTGAAATGTAAATCATCCTGAAAAGCTAACTTCCTGCAAGAGGAGCTGCTGTCATTTTCAACAATGCAACTGTAGCTGAGAACCTCTCATAGATTCTTAGCCACTGTGGAGAAACAGGTTGGGGGAAAATGCATACTTAGAGGAAATTCTCCACCTCTGTATTGAAGGTTTGTAGTGTAAGAATACTACACCTTCAAAAGAGAAAATGGCATGTAAAGTCTGTTACTTCTCAAATGTAGACTATCTGGAACAGAATACATTTAATTCACAATCAGTCAACCTTCTATTACTTATTTATATGAGATGGCCCTGCAATTTCTCTCAATGGAAACCTTTCCAAAAAAAAAAAAAAAAAAAAAAACAAATCAAAAAACAAAAACCACCTCAGGGAGCACACTAGCTGCATCTCTGATTTAAGTAACTCCAAGATCCTTGCATAAACAACAAAATCAGAACCCTGACAGGGGGTGCTTAAGAAGTCCCTAAGTCATTAATATAAGACTAAGCACTGATAGAAGTAATGCTCCCTGGGGAAGAAATTTTATTTCTGAATATTTTTCTAATATACCAAGTTCTTTTTAGTATAAAAAAGATAGGCTTACGAGCTATGCTAAATCCACACAATGAGGACAGTACACTGTTTCTATTTCTACCTAACAAATGAACCACTGCACTATGTTCAAAAGACAAGCCAATTCAAAAGAATTTGATGCCCTTTCCAAAAGAGAAGCCCGCTTCCCAAGTGCTCAGAAATGGCAGATTATTAAACACTCTTGGAATGGTTAACTTTATTTAGTATGCCTCTTTTGGAGTTCTATTCTTTAATGCAGCCAAATGGTATTTTTCTCCCTAATTAGGTTTCCCTGTACTTGTGCAAAGCCCAGCACACATAGTGTTGGCAGCTTTAGTTTTACAGCTTCTCTCTTCTGGCTCCTTCTCCCCTCACCTCCCCTCCTTACCCCCACCCTATCCCACCACCCAAAAAAGATTTCCTTTCCAAATGTTCTCCTCTTGGCGTTTGTCAACAGAAACACCCACTGGTGGGGTCAAACTGGTAATACTGCTGCAGGCTTCCTTACTCCCATTCCAGCATCAACGCCAAAAATGCTCCAACCTAAAATAGTACTTTTAATAAGGAAAAGGCTTGCTAGGTACTTAAATCTCCATTCTCGGAAAGATGGAGGCCTTTTACGTTTATATTATTAATGAATCCTAGTTGGGTTGTTAAATGTAAGATCATACTCCCCCTTTCAATACCAGATATACAGGGATAAGAAAACCACCTCTTTTGCATTTTACAAAAATATTTTAATACACTTAAAGGAATTAAAAACGAATTTACATTTAAATGTTATGCAGTCTGTAATTCCAAAGTGTCTCAGTAAAAATGTCATTTTTGTAACCCTACAGCAAGAAACAAACAAGCTGGAAGTGTTCCAGCAGATGTTACCTAAAACCCTAATCCTATATTCTATACATATTTATGCCTCCTTTTTTCAGTCAAATGCTCTCAGACAAATTAATTTGTGTAATCTTTTATACTGCCTACATAATCATTACGTTCAAACAAGCCTAAATCAGATGCGCGGAAAGAAATTATTCTGTGTCAATACTTTCTAAAATCAGCTTAAATTTCAGCCAATTAAAAATAATTGTGTTAACAGAATACTGATCTGCAACTATTTAAATATCACAGCATCCTTCTAGTCTGTCTGTAGAGATACTAAGGTCAGGCTTTTCTTATCCAAGCATCTGTGCTATGCCTAACTCAAGTGAAGCGAAAAAATAAAACCCCCAAGAAAGATCTGCTTTTACACTGAAATATGCCCAGGTTATTTTTTACCCCAACGTGGGCACAAAAAACCGTGTCAGTGCGAGAAGGACCTGTTCGTTCTGGCAGATGGTTCCAAACCCCAGGATTCAGTTTCTATGACGGTCCAAAGGGTAGGAAGGTCTGAGAAGAGGTCAATTTCTGCTTCTCTGCCAGCACGCCAGCCGTGAACTTCACAGTAATGCCTGAAACTTGTCCTGTGGAAGGTGGCAGAAACCTGCGGGGCTGCAGGCGGGGCGCTCGCCCACCCTCCCGGGCAGCCAAGGTCAGAAGGACCGGGTCTGCGAGTCGCAGCTGCCAGCGGGTCCCGGGCTCTCTGGGAACTTGGCCGGGGGGTTCGGGGGCCCTCCTCGGCGCAAACGGAAAAGGGCTTCCCTTGCCTGCCGCAAGCCCGGAGAGCCCTGGCCACGGGGGCGGTGGGGTGGGGACACCGCAGACCTGCAGCAAAGGGGAGCCCCGCGGGGTCCGACCTCGACCTACCATACGTCTAGCACAGCCCCCTCTGTCTCCTGGCACCAAAAATTCCAGCCCCAGCCCTTCCGGGAAGACCCTAGAGACTCGTGGTGGATCGCCTAGGGAGACTCCAGCTTGGGACGCCCTCATCGTGTCTCCCCGTTGTGCAGGGACCGGCGCTGCTATCCCTTCTGTCACCCTCCTAAGTGAACCGACTGGGTTCCCTCTCTAAAGACAAGCTAGTGGACACACGGCCAACATAAGACGGCCTGACGGGAGGACGCGACTACTCACCCTGACGAGTTCCCCACCTCTATCAGGGAAGCCTCCACTCTCGCGGCCGCCGTCACCGCTTTACCTTCCCTAGCGGCAGCGACAAGTAATCGAAACCTCCGGCCCCGCCCTCTCGCCGGAGCAAACGCGCAGCCTAATTTGATGATCGCACCGCCCCCGTCTGCCCATCTGACCCAATCGGCAAGCTCCTCTCATTCCGCTAGGTTCCGCCTTAGCCCCGCCTACTAATAGGCGCCAATGAAGAGAAAGTGCTCGTGCTCGAGTTCGGCCTCGCGCGCCCCGCCTACGCCGCTCGTTCTCGAGTCCCCAAAAATCCTAGAACCAGGATTTCTTGTACTAGCTCTCTACGCGAACGCGCCTATGCGCGCTCGCGATGCTCCTCCTGGAGCACCAGGTTTGGTTGCCCTGCCAGGCCCTAGCAACCTGGGCTGCTAGGCTGGGAGGGGCGGGGCTCAAGCTGCGAGCTTACGTGGGGAGGGGGAAGTGAGGGAGGAGTAGGATAAGGGGAGGGAGAGATCGTGACTGAGAGAGGGGTGGATGCGGGGGTTGAGGGGGGTGAGGAGGCCCGGGAATCCACCTGTCACTGCGGTAGAAAAAAAAGGGGGAATCCTGCCTGCAGCGCAGCTATCCTAGCCTCCCTCTCTGGGGACCAGTGCGCGGAGTGGGTGGAGGGCAGAGAGCACATTTCGGGCGGGAGCCCGGGCACTGCTTGAAAATAAAGGATGAAGGTTGGTTCATCTTGGTCGTAGGTTTAGAAAAAAAAAGATATTGAAGTCCATTGCTGCTACCTAACTGTTGCAGCTGTGCGTGCACGCGCGCGCAAACACATTCAAATGCACGTTCATCTCGCAGCCTGCGATTCCCTGGGGTGACTTAAGAGCAAAGAACTGGCAGCCGGAGGATTCCTTACACAGCAGCCGGACGCGTGCAAACCGCGGCGGCCACGGCTACAGCAGCAAACCACAACTCTACTCCTGTCCGATGCTGCTCTGCCTTACACGATTCCCCAGCTAGTAAAAAAAAGAAAAGAAAGAAAGAAAGAAAGAAAAAAAGAATGAAAGAAAGAAGCATGAAGTCATCGCCGCACCAGTAGAAATATAAAGATCTTAAGTCCCACAGTGAATCAGGTTTCCAATGAGGATGACTAGTGGATAAGATATAGTTCCAGTGCATTTTTTTTAACTAAGAAAAGAAAAATCTTTTATGAAAGACCTTACCTTGCAGACAAATCTATGAAAAGCTGCATGATTTCCACCTTTAAAAAAAGCAGAGAGGAAGAAAAGGGTTTTCTGGGTTTTAGGGACAGAAAATAGGTAGTGTATGACGTCGAAGATGCCACCAAGTCAGAAATTATTATTTTTTGTAATTGGAAATAGATATCTTGGATTAAATCCATTTAATCTACTCCTGTCTTTAATCTGGTAGCTATACAATAGGTTTGTCTACTTGATACCAAACCAATAAGATTATTCTTTTTCATAACGTGGTGAATGTTTCATAAGCAATTGAAGGCACCCACTTTCTCAGGAAGCATATTAGAAAATTTTCTAGGTAGGAGCAGGGAATTAACAGTGAGGGAAAATGGAGTCAGACTTTGCAGAGGCTTCTGCCTCCTCCAGTTGCAAAATCACAGTGCTGTGACCTCATGCTTCACCCACGTGGAGCCAGAATTCCTGGGACAATCGCTGCATTATCACCCCTGTCAGTGCCTTTGTACTAGAAATTTCAGCCGCATTGCCTTGGAGTCAAAGGAATGATGGTTTATCTGGACAGACTGAGAAGAAGGTACGGAAAAAAAACAGTAACAGAATGACCACCGATGTAAGTTCAATGTCGTTTTAAGTAGCTGTATTAGATGTTTTCCAACAAGCCATACCATGGGCGAACGCAGCCTTCCACTGAAGGACGTTTGCTTTGATCTGGTTTTCAGCACTGGTTTATTGGAGCCACATCCAGTTCAGTTAATTCCCTTCTTGAGAAAAGACTAGACATTCTAAGTGTTTTAAAGAAATACTATGCTGTCATTTACCTGAGGTCCTTTCTTCTGTAAAAAAAAAAAAAAAAAAAAAGCAATAATAATTCCCTGCAAATGCTTGCTCTGCTAATGATTCTACAGATATTTAGGGCTGACAGAGAAAGCACAGGCTGCCTCCATAAATTTGAGTTTTACATAAACAAATAATAACTTGTAATACATGTGTTGCATCCAAATACGTTCAGAACAAGGCTAGAAGACTGATGAAGTCTTTTAATCGCTGTCCAAAAAGAATTTTATGAACCGCCCTTCTGGGCAAACTAAATAAATCTATAGTATTTGTAGAAAGGGATACACATACTAAAAAGTGAGTCGCTATTATGTGAAATTCATGTTTAACTGGGTATCTTCTGCTTTTATTTGCCTCTTTGCACAACCTGATAGTGTTACGCACATTATCTCTAATCCTCACATGTCTCAGCAAGAGTCTCACCACTTCCAGATGGAGAACCAGCTTCAGAGCCTCCTCAGCATTTATTTGCTCCCTCTCTCCTAATGGAACCCCCCACTGTTTTCAGATATCCAGACCCTTCACACATCAAGAGGCTGAGTCTAAATTAGTCTCAGTCAGTTGTATGTGGCTTGACTAAAGTTTTAAAAAGACAGAAAGGGAAAATAAAAAGTAGATTCTTGACAACCATCTGGATCTTAACTTCATGATACAACCTGGGTCCTTGGCAATGCAGAAGAATCAAGCTGATAAATGAATTGGTAGTACTTGTAGACAGACAGGCGCATCAGTAATTGTTTTGTCCTGTTCAGAGCTCAAATCAAGCCAAATCTTACATGACTTCATTCAAAGTTTATGACACATGAAAACAAACAACAAAAAAAGAAATAAACAATTAGGATGTGGTGGCACGCCTTTGCAACACTAGCACTTGAAAGGCAGAAGCAGGAGGATCACAGCAATTTCAAGGCCACTCAAATCTACATAGCAAGGTCCAGGCCAGCCATGGCTACGTAAGTGACACCTTGCTAAACAAACAAAGCAAATACTAAAAATAAAGTTTATGCTGTTTGAGGGACTGTTATTTTACAAATCCAAGTCCAATGCTTTACCCTAAGCTTGTAAAGTCTCAATCCTTGGTCTTCAGGTCGAGTTTAGCCACAAACAGTCGAAGGAACATGGATGTCTTCCTTAACACTCTGATGTTCTTCTACACCTTTAACACATCTTAAACTGTGCTCATGTCTTCAAAAAATAAAAAATAAAAAAGCCAAGAAGTGACTTTCCTCTGAGAAGCCCAAGTTTATGATTCTGGGTGTGCCTTATTCTTTCTCTCTTTCTATTTAAGTCCGTGTTTAAATCCATCTTTCAAATCTCTTTTTGGGGCTGGGAAGGTGGCTCCGTAGGTAAAGTGCTTGCTGCCCAAGTATGAGGGTCTGAGCTCATTCCCAGGGCCTACATGAGAAGCCAAGCCTGGTGACAAAGGTTTGCTTAGAGTTTGTAATCCAGGGCTGGGGAGGCAGAGATATCTGGATCCCTGAGCTCATTGGCCAGCCAGCCTAGCCTAATTAGCAAATCTCAGGGTCAAAAAGTAGTGTATATATCCCAATTAACAATACTTCTCTGGCCTCTACATATGTGGGCACATACATGTACCAACACTTCCATCTGTGCACAGACAAACATGCACACACACTCACACTCAAAAAAAAAATCCCCTTTTAATAAACTCCAACTCTGTTTCAAAAACAAAACAGGCAGGGATGCCTTTAATCACAGAACTTGAATGGCAGAGGCAAGCAGATCTCTATGCTTTTTGATGCCACCCTGGTCTACATAGTAAGTTCCAGGACAGCCAGACCTCTATAGTTAAGATGCTTGCCTCAAGAAAAAAAAAAAACAAAGTAAAACAACAACAACAAAAATTGTTTTAAGATATAGTTTTTACAGCCTAGCAGTGGTGGCACACATCCTTAATCCCAGCACTCAGGAGGCAAAAGCAGATAGATCTCGAAGTTAGAGGCCAGCCTGGACAGCCAGGGATACACAGAAAACCCTGTCTCAAAAAAAAAAAAAAAAAAAAAAAAAGGATACAGTTTTTCTGACCACATGAGCTGTGTCTGTATACTCTGTCTTAACTAGCACCACTATAGACAATGAAAGTTGACAAGAGTGGTATCCTAATATCAGAGGAAGTAAAAACATTGTCACGTGTTCTAAAATGAAGCATGAAAAGGTGACCTTGTTGACTTATGCCTAAAATACCTTCCCTTATGAGGATTGGGCAGGACTTAATAATTTGAGGCCAACCTGGGCTATAGCATGAGAGCTTGTCTCAAATAAATAAATAAATAAATAAATAAATAAATAAATAAATAAATAAGTAAATAAATAAATATCTGGGAATGTATGTCTGAGCATGAAATGTAGTTGGTAGTGCATTTGCCTGGCATATATGAAGCCCTGGGCTGGATCTCCAGCACCAAATAAATTAGGACTGGTGGTGCACACCTGCAATTCCAGCACTCTGGAGGTAAAAGTTCAGAAGTTTAAGGTCGCCCTTGGCTCCGAAGCTAGTTCCAGGCCTGCCTAGACTACATTGATTAAAAACAAAAGGTAAGCAAGGAATGATTGCGGAGAGTGAAAGCAAACCACAGAATAGAGTGGCACATGAAAGCTACCCTAGCCAAAACTACTGTAGGGCAGCTCGCCTAGGTTCAAATGCTAGCTTCAATTATGGCCTTGCTGAAATTGCTCAGCTTCTGTGTACCTCAGCTTCCTCTTATATAAAATGAATACAACATTAGTAGTGCTTACCTCACAGGTAAGCAGGTGACTAGAAGTTCCCTAAAAAAAACAACTGACCTATTATAGAAAGGACTTTGTAAGCTTTAGCTCTTATTCAACAGCCTCCGTTCTGTGGATTATGCATCAACTTGAAGCAACTTTTCCCTGTGATCAATACTTTGAGTCCTATTTTATGGAAAATTTGCCTCTCATGTCCTCTTACATTTTGGCTGATGCTTCTGACTGTTGGGTCTTTTTTGGCTATTAAAAATTAATCCAGTTTAATACTAGAATGATGCATTTGATCAAAATCCCCAATTCCAGAGGGTAATGGAATAAATGTGACATGAATGCAGAAAGATGAACTATCTGGAGTTATCTGGAGGAAGGAAGAGAACCAGCTAGAGGAAGACAGGGCTCATGGTGGCAGATGAAAGTGGGGGAGACAGTTGGAGAAGGGGATAAGTTAGAACAAACTGTACCCATATTATAAAGCTGTCATAATGAACAAAATCCATTAATTTAAAAAGTCATCTTTGCAAAAGTAATCTTTAGGAGCCAGAGAGATCCCTCACTTGGTGGAATACTTGCCTAGTATGCTTGAAACCTTAGGTTTGATTCCTAGCACGGTGTAGCAAAACTGGAATGTAGTGGCATACACCTGTAATCCCACCAGAAATAAAGGCGGGGATCAGAAATATAAGTTTAGCCTTGGCTACACATCAAGTTTGAGGTCAGCTTCATAACACAAGAGATCCTGTCTCAAAAAAAATCAATTATGTGTAAATACTTTTAAAATCCCAAATAAACAACAAAAATCCTCCTTTTCTTGTGTCATTGTCACCACCCCCCAAGCTTGTGACTAAAGGCAAATGAAGTGCTCCCAGAGATAGGATAGGCCTTTCCTTTGTACACCAGTTCCTTAGATGGTATTTTCAGTTCACTCACCAAACCTAATGTCTCTTACTATATAAAGTTTGTACGAAGCAGAGGGCAGAAAGACTCATTGGCCTTTATCTTAAGAACACACAAAAAAGACTTGGTAAAATGGCCCAGCTGGTAAAGGCATTGGCTAGGAAGCTTGAATTTAATCCCCAAGATCCACATTGTGGAAGAAAAGAACCAATTCCTACTAGTTACCCTTATGACCTACACACACACACACACACACACACACACACACACACACACACACACACACTACATGTTTAATTAATGTAAAAATAACCCATGAAAACACCTTTGGTCGGGCTATACACTTGCTCTCATCTAATAAAATATGGTATTGTGATGATCACAAGTGGTCCTGATGTAACATTAGGTCATAAATAGTGTTCCATTTCACTCTCTTTGTTAAATTACTCACCATAGGGGAATATAGGTACATGTCAGTAAGACATTCAAGATGCCCATGGATTTAGAAACTGAAGACTTTTGCCAGAGGATGTGAGAGTCATCTTGAAAGCAGATGTTCCAGTCTGTTTATTTCTTCACCGTCTCAGTCTTAGCTGACATTCTGATTTCAACCTCATGAAACACCCAGGCCGGAATCATTCCACTAAGCCATTTAAGAATTTGTAACCTTCAGAAGCTACAGGATGACACACATTTGTTGTTTGAAGCCACCCATTTTGTGCTAATTAGTAATGCTACAGTCCTGACTCATGTATAAGGTTCCTAGCTTCATTTTACAGGTGAGGTTTTAGTAACCTGTCCAGTCTTACCCTTGAAGTAAGCAATTGAAACAAGCCCAGGTGACTGACCCAAGAAGCTGAACCCCTTAATCATTAGGCTATACCCCGGTGTCAGTAGAAACCATAAAAGTGCTGTTGTGTCCTTTACTCCCAAAACAACTGTGCATGGAAGAGTCCTCTCTGCCTTTTACAAGTTACCAAATAAAGTCAAATGATAGTGATGCTCATAAAGGTGGGTCACTGAGCACTATATTACTCTTATCCTCCCATACCAGAGAAGGTCTCACTATGACGCCAAGTCTGGCATGGAACTCTGCAATCTCCTGACTCAGCCTCCTGGCTACTGAGATCACAGGCAGGTTCCACTATGCCTGAGCTTTCCGTTTCATTTCCGTTGCAGTGCTTACTTACTTAGCTCAAATGCAAGGTGTCTTAATGAGCATCTTACTAATACCAGTCCGTTACAAGATTCTGATAGTGTAAAGTGACTCCAAATAATGCCTTTCCCCTGAGTATGTACAGGTAAAGGAAGATAGACTATATATAACATATTTATCATATCCCAAGATCTTAATTAAAAATGGAAAAACATTTTTAAAACAGCATTTAATTTTTACAGAAATAAATGAGCTCGCAGAATATAAGAGCTAAAAGTAATAAAATGGTTGTGCTTCTCATTTTCTAGATTTAATAACAGATCTGATTCAATGCAATTTTACAAGCTCTTTATAAGGCATGTTAGAATTCTAGGACAGTTATATAAAAGCACACAGAATGGGTGCGGCTGGGGATGTAGCTCAGTTGGTAGAGTGTTTCCTTACTACACACAAAGCCCTTAGTTCAATTTCCAGAACTGCCCTTAGTTCCGGTAATCTTAGCCCTCAGGAAGGGGCGGGTAGGGGGCAGAATGATCTGAAGTTCAAAATCATTCTCAGTTACATAACAAGTTAAAAGCCATCCTGGACTACAAAAAGCAAAAAGAAGAAGAACATCAAAAAAAAAAAAAAAAAAAGTAGCCTGTGTAGTGGTGCTCGAATGTATACCAGTTTTCAGAGGCAGAGGCAGGAGGACTGTCCATGAGTTCCAGGCCAGTCAGGGGAATCCTTTCTAACCAATAGCAACAAGGGAAAGGGGGAGTATAGATTGAGCTTTATTCGTTTTGAGTTGTTTTCTTGATGCTTAGCATGGGGCATGACAATCAATAAGCATTTGCTGAATTAATCCATTAATTAGCTCATCTGTATTCCCACACATTCACTCATTTCAGGCTCTGTTGACATACACAAAGGGAAATCAGGGATCCAGACAATGGGCTGAGAAATAGATTTTAACAGATGGGAAATGTAAAACGAGGATGTACACAATTTGGGGTCATCCCATTTGAGGTGGATTAGAAAGAAAAGGTGCAGTGGCTGATCTGGATTGTCACCTTGACACCCCCAAAGGAAAAGGGAAATTCATTGAATAGTTTCCTGAGGACATGTCTGTGGGGCATTTTCTTGACCGTTAATTGACGTAGGAAGGACCAGTTAAGTGCACAGTTGCATTCCTAGACTGGTCAGCCTGGGCTGTCTAAGAGCTGAACAGGGGCCTGGAAGCAAGTCCGGAAGCAGCATTTCTCCTCAGCCTCTGTCTCAGTTCCTGATTCCAGGTTCCTGCCCTGATTTCCCTCCATGATAAACTGTTACCTAGAAGTGTAAAACGAAATACATTCTTTCCTCCTCACTTTTTTTTTTTTAATTTTACTCGATTTGTTTACCACAGCAACAGGAAGCAAACTATAACAGAAGGTATAAGAGATGTGAAACACACCTGACCATTCTGTGCAATTGCCTCAAGTGTGATGACTTATTTCATTTGTCAGTTTGAATAGGCTAAGGAATGCCCAGATATTTGATAAAACAATATCTGTGGGACTGTCTGTAAGGATGTTTCCAGCCAAGATTAGCATTTAAAATCATCAGACTGAATGAAGAAGTCCCATCCTCACCAGTGTGAGTGGGAAACGTCTAATCTCTTGAGGGCCCAGATAAAACAGAATGACAGAGAATGGGTGAACCTTGCTGTATGTGTCCCTGATTGGAGCACTCAGGTTTTATCCTCAGATACTGGACATTGGTCCTGTGGACTCTTACACACACACACACACACACACACACACACACACACACACACACACACGCTGCCACTATTCCCACTTCCCCATTGTAGATGGCATATGTCAGAAATTCTCAGTTTCCAAATTTGGGTGAGCTGATTTCCATAAATTTCCTTTTATTTACCTGTATCTATTACTTCTGTTTATCTCAAGAACCCTGACCAGAGGCTTGATTTCATTGACTCTGAAGAGACATTTTTGGCCAACTTTACAGATAGGAAATCCAGCGCAGGCTCTAAAATGCTTAAAGGAATGCAAAAGAACGATGCTGACTTTTATTCATTCACCAGACCTTTTTGCTATTTTGTCCATATCAGACTTAGAACTAACAAAAAAACTACACACGTGCAGATCTTATTGAAAAAATACAAACAATGTGAAAGATCAAGCCACTATCTATCTCCTATCCCAAATCTACCAATCCCGTAGAAGTATTATCAATGAGAATTACCTAAATGAACCCCAGGACACAGAATTTAGAAGAACAATCATAAACTTCATAAAAAAAATATAAGGAGTTTAAAGAAGACACAAAGAAATTAAAGAGAAAGAACTTAAGGAGAATAAATGCCTGATTGATGACCAAGAAAACACAAACAGAAGGCTGATGGAAATGATGCAGATAATCCAGGACTTCAAATAAAGGTAGAAGAAACCTTGAAGAGGACTCAAGCAGAAGTGAATGGAATTGAAAAAGCTAATAACTTCACTGGAAAACTCAAAGGGAAACCTCACAAGGAGAACAATCAAACAGGAAATAATGATCAGGACTCTAGACCAAATAAACCAGGAACATGAAAAATTAAAAGCAAGCAGGAAAGAAACCTACAGGAAATATGGGACAGCATACAAAGACAATAATAATAATAAATAATAATAAAAACTTCCCACGTTTCAAACAACGTAAAAATATTTGTATCCAACAAACAAAACCTAAAGAAAATACAGAAAGCAATATATCAGGATGAAGACAAATAATGAGCATAGCCAGAAGACTGTGGAAAGAAATATGAAGCCATAACTATTAAAATGCCACTGAGAATATGAACAATAGCACCAAAAAATCTACATTATGACCACAATAAACACACACATTTCAACAATAACAATATTCACAAACTCAAATTCTCAATCAAAAAAAACACAGGCTGACTAAATGGATCAAGAAATAAAACACCTCTGTTGTCTACAAGAAACACATCTTAGCATTAAAGATAGGCACTACCTTAGAGTAAAGGGATGGACAGAAGTGAGGCCAGAAAGTAAGGAGGCTTGACAAACTAGATTTCAAACTAAAACTGATCAGAAGACATAAAAAGGGATCGCTTCGTTCTAATAAAGGGGATGGTTAACTAAGAAGACATAACTATTCCAGAGATATATGCACCAAACTTGGATACACCCAATTTCATTAAAAATGGACTACTGGATTTATTTTTTAATTATTATCTTTTCAAATGTTTTTTTTTTAATTATATGTGTATAGGTGTTTTGACTGAATATATTTCTGTGTGAGGGTGTCAGATCTCTAAAACTGGAGTTATAGGCAGGTGTGAGCTGCTATGTGTGGGTATTTGGAATTGTACCCAAGTCCTCTGGAAGATCTCTCCAGCACCCAATACTACTGGATTTAAAGACATAGAACAACATCAGCCAATTAATACTAGGTGATTTCAACACACTATTTTTTCCAATACACAGGTCCTTTGCAGAAACAGAATAAACAAACATCAGAATTAATTGGTATTACACATCAAATGGACTTAACAGATACCTACAGAATATAAATACTAAAGAATAAACATTCTACTCAGCACACACAGAAGCTTATCTAAAATGTACCATATCCTAGGTAAACAAATTCATAAACAAATTTTTATGAATACAAAAAGACTGAAATAACTCTTCATATCCTTCCTGAATGCAAACCAATAAAACTCAGAATTGACAACAAATAAACCTCTACCAAATACAAATACATGAAGATTAAACAACTCATTATTGAATGATGAATGAGTCAAAGCAGAAATCAAGAAAGAAATAAAAAAAAATGTCAACACAACAAAGCCTCTGGGAGACAGGGAAAGCAGTCCTGTGAGGAAATGTGTAGCTCTAAGTGCCTACATTAACAAATCATAAAGAACACAAATAAATGACTTAATGATGCAACTCTAAAAGGTAGAAAAGTAAGAACAGAACAAATCCAAACCCAGTAGATAGCAAGAAATAATACAAATCAGAGCCAAAAATTAATGTCATAGAAAAAAAAAAGAAAACAGTACAACATATCAACAAATCTAAGAGCTGATTCTTTGAGATGATAAGATTGACAGGCTCTTGGTCCAACTAACCAAAAGGAAGAAATAAAGAAAAAAAGAAAGGAAGGAAGGAAGAAAGAAAGAACCCAAGTTAACCAAATCAAAAATGAATAGGGAATCAGTACAACAGATCCCAAAGAAATGGAGACTATTATAAGTGAATTTAAAAAAAAATTCTGAACTTCATTACACTGGCAAAAAAAAAAAAATTCTAGATTTAGCCAAACCATGAAACTTAAAGCAAGAAGAAATCAACAACTTAAGCTGACCCATAACAAATGAGGAGATTGAAATAGTAATAAAAAGCCTTCCAACTAAAAAAAAGTCCAGTGCCAGATGGGCCAGATGGATTCACTGCAGAATTCTACCAGACTTTCAAAGAAGCGCTACAGCCAATCCCTTTAAAGCTATTTTGAAAAATAGGAACAGAAGGAGCGCTTTCAAACTCCTCCTATGAAACTAGTATCACTCTAATACCAAAACCTGGAAAAGACATGACAACACCAGAAAAGAAAATTACAGACCAATATTTCTGATGAACATAGACTCAAAAATGCTCAATAAAATGCTTATAAACACAATATAGAAATACATCAAAAAGATTTTTCACCGTGACCAAGTTTGATTTATCCTTGAAATGCAACATATGCAAGTCAATAAATGCAATAAATGCACATGAATGGACTTTAAAGATACAAATCACATGATCATCTCAACAATGTAGAAAAAAAACTATTGACAAAAATCTAACATGCCTTCAAAATAAGAGTCCTAGATAGAGTAGGAATACAAGGAACATGCTTCAACACAATACAAGTAATACATGAGAAACCCACAGCCAACATCATCTGAAATAGAGAAAAGCTTGAAGCAATCCCACTGAAGTGATGAATGAGACTATCCCCACTACTTTTCAATATTGTGCTTGAGGCACTAGCTGGATTAATAAGGCAAGAGAAGGAAATTAAAAGGATTCATATAGATAAATATGAAGTCAAACTATCCCTTTTTGGAATGAGACATGAAATTATACAATAGAGGTCTCAGAAACTTCTAGAAATGATCAACAATTTCAGCAAAGTGGTAGGATACAAAATCAACTTGCATGAATCCATAGCAAACATACAAAGAAAGAGATTATGGACATGCCTCCATTCACAATAGCCTCAAAGAAAATAAAATATCTAGGAATAAGCCCAACCAAGGAAGTGAAGGGCTTCTCCAGTGAAAACTTGACATCTGGAGAGCAGAGGCGATAAGAGAAATTGGTGGTGGGGGGCATCTCTAGGACACGCCAGAGACCTGGGACAGGGAGAGGTCCCAGGGTGTCTATGGGACAACTCTAGTTGAGACTCCTAGCAGTGAGGAATATGGATCCTGCAGTGGCCACCTCCTGTTTATTTATTCATTTTCCATCCCAAGGGGAGGGATAAAGACAGCAACTCATCCACAAAACCTTTGATCCAAAATGTGTCCCGTCTACAAGATGTGCAGGGACAAAGATGGAGCAGAGACTGAAGGAATGGCCAACCAATAACTGGCCCAACTTGAGACCTATCCCATGGGCAAGCACCAATCCCTGACACTACTAATGATACTCTGTTATGCTTGCAGATAGGATCCTGGCATAGCCTCTGAGAGGCTCCACCCAGTTGCCAATGGAAAGAGATGCAGAGACCCACAGCCAAACATTGGATGAAGCTCAGGGAGTCTTGTGGAAGGAGTTGAGGGAAGGATTGAAGGCCATGAAGGGGATAGGAACCCACAGGAAGACCAACAGAGTCAACTAACCTGAACCCTTGGGGGCTCCTAGAGACTGAACCACCAACCAAATAGTCAACCTGGACTAGACCTAAACCTCTCTGCACATGTGTAGCAGATGTGCAGCTTAGTCTTCATGTGGGTCCCCCCAACAACTGAAGCAGGAGCTGTCTCTGACTCTGTTGCCTGCCTGTGACTCCTGTTCCCCTAACTAGGTCAGCTTGTCTGGCCTCAGTGGGAGAGTATGCACCTAGTTCTGCAGTGACTTGATGTGCCAGGGGGTCCTCCACTGTCTCAGAGGAGAAGAGAAGGGGTCCATGGGGGAGGATTTATGTGAGGGGGTACTGGGAGGAGAGGGGCGGCTGATATAGGGATGGAAATTATCACATTCAGCTAGGTTATCTGGAAAATTGCTGAAGTTAAGACAATAGATTATTATGAATTTATTGTTACTCAATAAATTATGAAATTGTGAAAAGACAAAAAACTACCCTTTAAATCTCCGAAGAAAGACAGAGAAAGACACTAGAAAATGGAAAGACAGCTCATGCTCATGGACTGAAGAATTAATGTGGAGAAAATGAAGCTATTTACAAATTCAGGGAAATCTCAACCAACACCCCCCTTGTTCTTCACAGAAATAGAATAAAATCCTAAAATTTATATGGAACTAAAAAAAGACCCAGAATAGCCAAAACAATCCTGAGCATAAACTACAATGCTAGAGGGATTACCATTCTAGAATAATATGGTACACACACACACATACACACACACACACATACACACACACACACACACACACACACACACACACACACACACACACACACACCAAGCCTTGTAGACCAATGGAACAAAATCAGAGCCCAAAGCATGAGTCCATGTAACTTCAGTCACTTGATATTTGGAAAAGATTCAAAAACATATGCTAGAGAAAAGGTAGCATCTTCAACAAATAGTTCTGAAGAACTGTTTGCCCTGGATGCCCACCTGCAGAAGAATGTAATAGACAAACATATATCACCTTGCACAGTAACTAACTCCAAATGGCCTCAATACCTAAATGTAAAAATCTAAAATATTGAAACATCTAGAAGAAAACATAGGCAGTACCCTACATGATATAGGTGTAGGAAAGGATTTTCTGCCTAGGACTCCATTTGCCCAAGAATTAAGAACACTAATTGATAAGTGGGAGTTCATGAAACTAAAAAGAAACAAAACAAAACTGTGGGGAACATCTGAAGAAACAATCAATGGGTGAAGAGGAACCCCAAAGAATGGGACACAATCTTTGCCAAGAATTTATCTGATTAAGGATTCTTATCTAGATCTATATAAGAATCTCAAAAAAGCAAATGACTCATTTAAAAGAAAATGATCTTGGGACCTGAAGAGAGTGTCCTCAAAAGAAGAAAAAAAATGGCTAAGAAATATCTCCAAAAATGTTCATCCTCCATAGCAATTAGGGAAACGAGAAAACATCTTTTGGATTTCATCTTACCCACTTAGAATGGCAAAGATCAACAAAACAACTGGCAACAAGTGTTGGGGTGGATGTAGAGAAAGGTAATGCTTACTCACTGTTGGTAGAACTGAAAATGAGTTCAGCCTCTATGGAATCAGTGTAGAAACTTATCAAAAAACGATAAATCTACAACCTCCACCTTACTAAATCAGCATAATCCCTAACTACATTCTAAATACTTGTTCTTATACCCACAGATAAGTGTAGTCCTCAACCCTGATCACAGAAACTTCACTTGGCAGCAGATACCACGAGAGAAAACCAAAACGAATCAAAATGTAGACCTGTGGAGGCCAGTCCCAACAAATATATCTGCACTACAACTTCCACACCTGAAGCTCGGGGATCGTTGTGGAAGTGCGCGTGGAAAGATTGTAAGAACCTGAGTATCAGGGAGTTTTCTGAGATTGTTTCTCCTAGAACGATACTCATCAAGTCTCACCAACATGAGTACCTAAGCCCGGATTGAACAAGGACGACAACAATAGGCACGGGGAAGTATAGTGGGAAAGGCCAGGAGATCTTAGCCCTACACAGAGAAATACAAACTAAGGAATGCTGACAGCAAAAGAAATGACTTTCCTGAGGAAAAAGACAGTGATTGGTATCCAATATCAAATGACCAACCCTGAGAACACACACAAGTAACATTATACAGCCTAAGCAGGTTGTGTTTAGGAGTATATATGTATGTGCACAAACATATATGTATGTAAAAGCAAGCAATGAAAAAAAGAAGCTATGATTTTTGAAAGAGAGCAAAGAGGAGTATATGAGAGGAATTGGAGAGAGGAAAAGGAGGTGGGAAATGATATAATCTCAAGAAATAATACACACACACACACACACACACACACACGATGTGAGGTAGTGCTTGCTGTGCAATCATGAGGGTCAGAGTTCAGATTTCAACCCACGTGACAAGCCTATAACTCCAACCCTGAAGGATGGTCACCCTCCTGTGGCCTCTCAATAGGTATCGATAGGAGCACCTGTTCATGCATCAAACATACACACCAAGAAATCCTTAAAAACTACATAATCTATTTCTCCTTCTCTGGGAAATAACTTCCCTTCTTCCCAGTCCATTACTCTATAAACAACCTCTGAGATTACATGGATAGTAGCAAATACATACCATCTTTGCCTTTTTTGTGTCTTCCAGATGCAATAGAACTTAACTCGTATGAATTCACAGAGATAGTGGCAGAATGTACAGGGCATGCTGGATGGGGTTCCAGAACTGACAGGGAGGAGTGGGCATGATCTCCCATCCCTGACCAAGATGGTATCTCAAACTGACAACCATTCAAAAGGGAAAAATTACTTTTCTCCAAAGTAGTCTCACTGGATGCAGACCACACTTACGAGTAGACCCAATGTCCAGTAGTAGGTGGCCAATACAAAATGAACTCAATATTTTTGGAGATATTTTTGTCTCATAATGTTTATCTGGGCATTTTTACCTTACTTGTCTTTTGTTTATATATGATGGTTTCTGCTTTCGTGTTTTTACCGACTGTCTGTGTGCACATGTGTTTCTATATGTATGTGCGCTTCTCTTGCTTTGTCTTTGTTTTTCATTCCCTGTTTTTTGTTTGTTTTGTTCCACTCTAGTTTATTTTGTTTTTATTTGCATGTTTATTTTTTAAAGAGAGAGAGAGTAAGGAGGCATGGAATTGGATGGATAGGGAGGATCTAAGAAGGGGCAGGAGAGGGGGGAACTGTGATCAGAATATATAAGAAAAAATCAATAAAATAATAAAAAAAGAAATCCTTATAAAGCTGTGGTCTGAAGCACATCAATCATGACAACAGAGAATAATCTTGACCAAATGGGCTTCTTCGAGAATTTCTCCATTAAGTTCTTGAACAGTTTATTTTTAATATAATAAGAAAATATTGAGTCCACCAGATAACTGATTTTAGAAATTGTTAAATATTCTTTTTATGACATAGGTTGTAATAAAAGACTCTCTGTATTGTAAAACCAAACTAAAAATACACTCCTATTAATGACTACAAGTTACGTTGAAATACACACACACACACACACACACACACACACACACACACACACGCACACACTGATTGACTGACAGGTAGATGGTTAATGAATGAATAGATAAATGATCCAGCAAATAGAATGACAATTGTAGGACCTGGGTGGGCAGTTCCTAGGTACTCCGGGCATAACACTTTCAATTTCCAGTATTTAGAAAATTTTTATAATTTACCATGATAATTTATCCTGAATAGAAATCACTTACTATTCTCCATATGTCTGTAATACTTTGCTCTGAGTCTTTGTATCCTACTTGATTTCACCATTGCATTCATCATCACCTATAATATAGAACTTTTCCACAACTAACTTGAAGATGCCTCTAGGCATATGTATATACTTACAGACTTTTTCTCAGGTATTCTATTTAAATCTATGCTTAGCTATATACTGTTCTCTTTTCCACACCAGAGAGAAACTAGACATACATGGATTAAGAAATCTAGTTGGTGCAGGGCATGGAGGTACATATCTTTAGTCCCAGCACTTGGGAGGCAGAGGTAAAACCAAATGTTCAGGATTATCATACTCTGTCATATGGCTGTATAGCAAGTTTGAGGCCAGCCAGTATGTATGTGTGATCCCATTTCATAAATAAATACGTGGATGGAAAAATAAATAAACCTTGCAAGACATACTTTCCCCCCTTCTTTTTGGTGCACTGTAAGAACAATCTGCCAAACAAAATTATTTCAAAGAACATTAGCTTCAGAGCTGGAAAGGTAGCCCAGGAGTCCTAAATTACCTCACAGGCCCTATATCGAATCCCTAGTTCTGTAATAAACAAATTCATCAATAAATAAATACTTCTCAAATATTTATAACTAGCAGGTTTTGAGACAATTTAGAAAAATTATCACCAAGACAATTATATTTATGAAAATGTCACAGCAAAATGAGTTTCCCTATATGCTAAGAAAAAGCTAATTAAATGACCATGCAAAGAAAACACACAAAAATGAAAGAAAATGTCTTTATGAGGCTGAGGAGTGTTGGTAGAGTGCTTGTTTGGCATAAATGAGGACTCGGGTTTGATCACTAGTGCTATATGACCCCAACATGGTGGCACACACTGGTCATCCCAACACATGGGTGATAGAGGCAGGAGGACCAGAAGTTGTTTGAGGTCAGCCAAGAATATGTGAAATCTTGTCTAAAAACAAACAAAAAACAAAGCCAAGCCAAAACACCCAAACAAACAAAAAGTACAAAACACTTTAGAGGACCAACTAAGCAAATTAGGACATGGGGGAATTATAAACAAGACCTAGGAGAGACTGTATTTTCACCAAAATAGCCAGAACAATATATTCATCACACAAGTCCTTTGTACAATGACTTCCAAGCCACTTCCTTCCTGTTGCATAGGATGATTTTGTGTGTGACGTGAAAATAACATTGACTTCCAAGTCTAAGTGATAACAGACAGCTTAAGTTTCGCTTGCTTCTCTTGGGGTGCCCAATATTTTATGAAGTTACCTTGTTATAAGGAAGCTTAAGCTACCATATAGAGAGGAGTAAACTTACTATTACTACTCTCGACTGACCAGCTAGGAAAAAGAGCCACTTCTAGAAGTGTATCCGCCAGCCCTAGTCAAGCCACCCTAGCTGGTGCTGCCTGAAATAGAATTAGCTGTATATATAAGCCCTACTCAAATGGCAAGTTCCTAATTAAACAATTGGAAGTCAGTACGTTAGGGGGGAGTTTGTTAATCAGTGGTAGATAATTGTTCCAAGGACTGGTGAGCTGGTTCTGGGAATAAAGCACTTGCCACACAAGCATGAGGACCCATACTGAGGTCTCCAGAACCTATGTAAAACTGGACACAGTAGCACACATCTGTAATCCACCCGCCCACTTCACCCCATCCCCTGCTGTCTGCTGCTGGAGCTTCTGTAGTGAAATGGGAGGTGAGAATCCCTGGGAGCTCATGGGCCAGTTAGTCTGGCATATGCAGCAGTGAACAACAAAGACACCCTGTCTCAAACAGGATGGAAGGCAAAGGCAGAGGCCTAGGATTGTTCCCACACCTCCACAGGCATGCACCCGCACTTAACCAATTGAACTTGCATACACACATACACCAATCGTTTTTTTAAAGGTAACTGCTAACAATCTTTAGAACAAAACCTTTCATTTGCACATGCCAGTTTCCAAAATCAAAAGAAAAACCATGTTTATTGTCCAAGTAGGAAACAAAGAATTTAAAACCAATTGATATCAACAATACAACCATTTAACTAAAACCAATTTTGTTAGTCTTTTAAATGTTTCATCTACCACAAGAATTTCTGGCAAATGGCCAGTTTGGCTTGAGTTCATCTGTGTAACAAAGACTAATGAACACTATTATTTACATAGAAAACACTGACTTTATCACAGTGGAGATAAATAAAGGAACAGCCAATCATCTTAAGCTATATTTTCCTGATTATTTCTCTTCTAAACTGCTCATATGCATAGACATAATCAAAAAGTAATCACGAAACACCAAGGGGTGATGGAACCCTGTTAAGTTATAATTTGTAAATAGAGCAATCATCTCATGAAACATTATATAGACTAACCAAATAAAAACAGAAGTTTGCTTCCTTAGGAATTAATGGCACTGGCATAAAATATATAACTTCTAGACTTTGTGGATATAAGTCAGGCATAGTGGCTCATGCCTTTAATCCTAACACTTTGGAGGCAGACACAGGAGAATAACCAAAAATTTGGAGGCCAGTCTGATTCACACAGAAAAGCCCAAGACAGTCAGGGTTACATCATACAAGCCTGTCACAAAAAAAACAAATAATACAAAACTGAGCAAAGGAGTATGTGGATAATAGATTTCAGAGTTTCATATTTATTCACCAGCGACCAAGTAAAAGAATACCTAACTAGACACAAAGATTAAATGATTGCAATATCTTACATGCCTTTAGAAATCTTACTAATGGATTCATTGATACCAGGAAAAGTCTAGGCAATACTGTTTATTTGGGGGCCCCAGTCTCCCTTTCTATCCACTTCCCTGGGCCTCATATCATACTTGATTTGGCATTTTCCCTTTCCAAAGTAGTTGTGAGAAAAATACTTAAAAGATTCTTTGAAACCAGCTGATAGTGTTGATATGATATGTGTATTTTTTTCCTGACAGTTGACACTTTAATAGCAAAGTGACCAATTAATTAGTAAAACTAGCAAAATCCCAGTATAAAAATCCAACATTTAGTGACAGTAATAGCATTATTCATGGTGGTAAAAAAGCAGAAGCAGCTCAAATGTCTATGAATGAACAGCTAAACAGAATGTGGTATATCCCGTCAATAAACTACCAGCAGGCAATAAAAACACATATGGTTTTGTTTGTTTGTTTGTTCAGTGCTGAGGATTGAACCCCGGGTCTCAATTCTCTGCCATCAACATCACCCCTACCCTCTACCCCAGGAAGAAAACCCTGATACATTATACAGCATGGATCAACCTTGACATTATTCTAAATAAAGGAAGTTTGCACAGAAGGCCACACACTATATGATTTCATTTGTACAAAATAGCCAGAATAGGCAAATCCATAGAGACAAAGAGAGTGAACTGATAGTTTCACTGATCAGTGATGGGTTTGGGGTTCTTTTTAAAATCTTGCTGAGTAAGAATCAGGGATACTAGGGATAATAATTTAAAGAAGCTCTCACTAAATAGTCATAGTCTTATTATATATAAGCCTAAGTTTTCTTTTTTTGAGAATTTAAGAAGATATTCTAAATCTATGAAGATGTTTTTAGGATGGTAATACAAGTTAGCACGAAAAATGATTTATATACGGAACTCTGAACTCACCAAGATAAGATAGATGATAGAATACTTTTTCTAAGTTTCCAAATACAAACAGACTAGATCTTAAATGTAACTCTTACTTAATAATTTTCATAACTGTTTCATAGGTGTTCCTACTGTATGTTGTTTATTATTAGAAGAGAAAGAACCTTTTTACTTAGGAAAAACGGGGAATTGTTGAGGTTTGGTCTGTTGCTATGCATTGTAATGCTAAATTGTGTACTGGAAGTTCTAGTTGCCTAAGAGTGAATTCTCAAGTTTACCAGCTTTTGTTGTGCAAAGCTTGTTCCTTGATCTAAAACTATTGGTTAAATAAAATTGACTACAGCCAATTACTGGAGGGATTAGAGGTAGGCAGGTTTTGAGTGACCTGGTTGGAGATTGCAGAGGGAAAGGAAGGATGGGAAGAGAGAAGAGGAAGCCACCATGAGAGGTGATAGACCATGAGCACATGGCCAGGAGAAACAGCAAGTATTTGGGGTACACTTCTGGGGAAGTAGCCAGTCTAGCAGTCAGGAAAGTAGATTAGGGGTAATTATCCCCCAGTAATTGTCAAACCCAAATAAAATAACCATAGTCTGAGTCTTACTCATTTGTAAGCTAGACAGGGATACGTTTAAATTGGTTTAACTACACCCTCCATTGGTTTTTCTACACAATCAATTCATATTTGTCATCCATTTTTTAAGTGTCAAGCTAGATTTTTTTGATGCATGACTTTGAGTCATGTTTGGGGAAAGGCTTGTTTCTCCACTAGCATGGAGTCCTTTCAAGAGGTGGCTTAGCTGCGGAGAGCAGCTGGAACCAGTGGACCTACATCCTTGATAATTGAGATAAGAGATGATAAAGGTCTTAACGGCCAACTCAAGCGGAAAAGCTAACTTCCTGGAGGCTGTAGTTAGACCTGCATGGCAGCCTCCTACTCCTGCAGTACTACTCATCATTGGTCCACAGGGATTGGCCTGAAGGGCTCTTCTAATTAAACATCCTGTGCTTATCTTAGGATCTGCATTCTCGGAAACTAGGAAACGAAACCTGTAACGAGCTCAATTAATCTCATAATCAATCTCTCTCTCTCTCTCTCTCTCTCTCTCTCTCTCTCTCTCTCTCTCTCTCTCTCTCTTTCTTCAGCTCATGGTAGTCTCTATGTAGCCAAGAATGGATGATCTTGAACTCCTGATCCTCCTCCTGTCTGTGGTGCCAGACTTCCAGGAATGAGTCCCTGTGTTCAGGCTATGCGGCTATGGATCAGCCTGTGAGCCTTGTGCATGCTATCAAACACACTACCAACTGAGTAACACCCCTTCTGCCTGGTTTTCTCCCTTTTAAACTGTACCGCACAGTTCCACCTGTTAGCAGCTCTTACTCTCCTTCCCTGGCTGCTCTATTAGGCCAGGTGTGTTCCTTGTGATTTTTCCATACTTTACTACAAAGGTGGGGTTTTAGGTCATATTATGTTATCCCTAAATGTATATGTTGAGGCCTTTATCCTCAATGTAATGTAGAGACTGGGCCTTTAAAAAATAGCTAAGGAGCTGGAGAGATGGAGCATTGGTTTAAGAGTACTTTTTTAAAATTCACTTTATATCCTGCTCACTGCCCCTCCCCCAGCCCCCCCCCAACACAATCCTTTCCCCCATCCTCCCCTTTTGCTCTCACAGGGGACCCGGGCTGAATTCCCTGAATTCACATGGTATTTACAGCCATCTATAATGCCAATTCCAGGGGATCTGATATTTTCTGACCTCTGTGGGAACTAGACACATGTGTTGCAGCAAAATATTCATACACATAAAATAAATCTATTTTTTTTTTACCAAGAAAGGAACTATGATTCAATGAGTCCCTTATGGAAGATCTCTCATCAGATATGACTGGCATCCTTGTCAATAGACAGAGAGCCCCAGGGATGTGCTAGGATATAGAAGGCCATGTAAGGACCTAGTAGGAGAGTGGCCATCCACAAACAAAGTGGAGAGGTCTCAAGAGACACGAAACTTGGGAATGCCTTGATCTTGCATTTTGAGGTTCCAGAACTTTGAGAAAATTCACTTTTGCTGGCGAAGCTACCCAGTCCGTGGTACTTTCTTTCCATGATACCAGCAGATCAAGAGTGCAAGGGACTTAAGGCAACAAGCTAGTTGACTCTTCTAAAGACTGTGTCTTCACATCAATAAGATTTCGCTTACAATGTATAGCAACTTAAGGTGGATGCTAGGGAGGGGACCGCTGATGAGGTTACATGTGATGCACTAGTCTTCTCTGTCCCCACATTCCTTTTTCCATAACGAAATCCATCCGAAGCCAGTTTCATTTACTTTGAACCATTTTCCTGTTCCATTCTGTGACCACATTTCTCATTATTTCCCTGCTCTGAAGCCTGCTCAGTCCTGACAAGCAAACCTACTGCCTGCATCCTTTGGTCAGAGCCGGCTGGTCTGAACCGCTCCCCTTCCATGTGCCTCTTGTTTCCTCCCCTCCATCAAAGAAAGGCTTGCACAGGAAGGCATTTCCCTGTAAAACCCAGCAATCCCTCTATGTTCTGACAGTGCTCAGCCCAAACAAGGGTAGGAAACACTCACTATATTACCCTTTTAGGTTACTGTAACAAAGTACCTACCACCTTCAGGGTACTTTTAAAGTAAATACAAATAAATTATGTGTGTAAAAGTGCCTACCAGGGTGTGCATGTGGAGTTTGGAGGACAAGTTGTAGGAGTCAGATGCCTTCTTCCGTCATGTGTGTTCCCAGGGATTGAACCCAGATCCTTAGTGTTGAGGGCAGGCACCTTTACCATCTCAACAGCCCCTCCCTGAGGATGTTTTTTCTTTTGTACTGCTGAAAATTGACCTTGGGGGTTTCAGGCGTACCAGGCAAGCATTGTACTACAGACCTAAAACCCTAACGCCGTCTTTCACTTCTGGAGGCCAGAGTCTGGCATGAGTTCAGAGTTCTGTATATAAATAATTTTTTCATGCTAACTTGTATTATCATCCTAAAAACATCTTCATAGATTTAGAATATCTTCTTAAATTCTCAAAAAAAGAAAACTTAGGCTTATATATAATAAGACTATGACTATTTAGTGAGAGCTTCTTTAAATTATTATCCCTAGTATCCCTGATTCTTACTCAGCAAGATTTTAAAAAGAACCCCAAACCCATCACTGATCAGTGAAACTATCAGTTCACTCTCTTTGTCTCTATGGATTTGCCTATTCTGGCTATTTTGTACAAATGAAATCATATAGTGTGTGGCCTTCTGTGCAAACTTCCTTTATTTAGAATAATGTCAAGGTTGATCCATGCTGTATAATGTATCAGGGTTTTCTTCCTGGGGTAGAGGGTGGGGGTGATGTTGGTGGCAGAGAATTGAGACCCGGGATTCAATCCTCAGCATTGAACAAACAAACAAACAAAAACATATTTGTTAAGGGCAGCATTGATTCCTTCCAAGATCAATAGGGAGAATGTGTTCTATGCCCCTCTCCTAACTTCTGGTGACTTACTGGCAATCCAGCATTTTTTGGCATATGAGCACTTTACCTCTGCCTCCATCTTGACAAGCTGTTCTCTCTGAGTTCCTGTGTCCAAATCCCCCCATTTCCATAAAGGCAGCAGGCGCACTGAATTAGGATCCCCTCTACTTCTTGATGATCTCATTCTAAACAACTGCATCGGCAATGACCCCATTTCTTCACTCAGTCTCATTTCCAGGGGGTGGGGACTAAGGTTTCAGTCTATGAATTTTAGGCAACAGAATTCAACCCATAACTCCCACCTCATGCAAAAATATACTAAAAGGTTCCCAGAGCACTCAACCCATCTGCTTCTCACTGTTCCTTCACAGGAGATGATGGTGAAATGGGGGTGGGGGCAGAAAAACAGTGGTGGAGAGGACATAGCATTGATTTTGCTGCTGTTGCTTTTGAGTTTTCTATTTTGTTCAAGCCTCACACAGCCAAGTCTAGCCTCCACCTCAGAATATAATGTAGCCCAGCCTTTAGATCTGTGGTGATCTTGTCTCAGGCTCTCATGTGCTAGGATTACAGGCATAAGCCATCATGCACAGCAACTTTTTTCATTTTTGCTTGCTTATTTTAGACAGTCTCCTGTAGCCTAGGCTGCTCTCACACTTGTTATGTAGCTGAGGCTGGCTTTGAGTTCCTGATTCTTTTGCCTCCACTTCTCAAGTGCGGGGATTCTAGGTGTGAGCCACTGTGCCCAGGAAGCGCACCATTTCCAAAGAGGATTTGCAAGCACACTGTCTCTGCAGCTCAGCCTTCTCGGTTGTGCTGAGAAGGAGCTAGGGAAAGTAGGTTGCCAAGAACCTTTAAGACAAACTTTCTTCAATGTATGAGAATTAAATACTTTCATTTCAATAATGAGCCAGAGTGAACCTAAACATCCGAAAGTAGGTGCAAGAGGTATAGCTCAGTGGTAGAGTACTTGCTTAGCATGTGCAAAAGCCCTGAGGTCCACTCCTAGCATCACATAGGGAAAACAATCTAGAGTAGAAATTATTATCCTGGGATGTTTATTCTTACTTTGAATATTTATTCTCAAGGGGTGGTCCACAATTCTCTCAAACCCCTTGCAAAATGTGGAGGGTTTGTGTACAACTATGCCTTGTGGGGAACAATACATGTTTTCCACCCAATTTTCAAAGTGACCTTATCTCCCTAGAGATATACACTCTATTGGAGAGACTAAAAGAATCTTGTGTGCACCAGAAGAGTGAACTCCAAGTACCTCCTGTGACCAGAGAGTAACCTGAGGCCTACCACAGTCATCCACCACCATTTCAAAGAACAGATCTCCCTAATTGGACTTTTCTTTCTTGTCACTATTTGTGCTTTAATCCCAAACTTGACTTCACTCAGCCTGGGCCACTCCCCACTCTTGTCCCTGAGGTGATACTACGTGGCTCCATGAGTTAGTGTGTCTTGCTGGGTCACTTCCTGTTTAGTCTGGACTAAAGTATTGCTTTCTCCTTATCTACAAATATTGGCCTTGGTTGAAACCTGCATCTTCCAGGACACCAGTTCCCCAAGACTCCAAATTGTCTATTACACATCAGGGTGTGTCATGGCGTGCGTGCGTGCGTGCGCGCGTGCGCGCGCGCGCGCGTGTGTGTGTGTGTGTGTGTGTGTGTGTGTGTGTGTGTGTGTGTGTGTGTGTGTCTCATTTCTGAGCCTTTAAAGACCCTCCCATATTGAGTATTGAGCAAAGCTGTGGTGGGAGGTTAAGGATGGAGGCCTCAGAAGGCTAAAGTAAGGGAGAACAAGCAAGTTAAAGTATCTGTGGCCTGAGCCAGGTTCCTGGGTTACAATGAGCTATAGGGACCAATATAGCTTAATTTTTTTTTCATTATTTGAGATAGGGTATCATGAATCCCAGATTGCGCTCAAACACCCAATGTGGCTGAAAATGACCTCAAATTCATGATCCTCCGACCTCTACCTTCTGAGTGCTGGCATTATAGGCACATGTTATTATTGCCAGTTTATTTGGTGCTGGGGATCAAAGCCAGGGTGTCTAGCATGCTAGGCAGGCTCTCTGCCAACTGAGCTATATACAGCCTCAGTTCTAGGCTTAATTTTTATTTATTAATTTGTTTTATTTTCCTAGGTGCTAGGGATAGAACCCATGAGTCTTGAGCATAAAAGGCAAACAGTACCATGGAGCCATAATCCCTAGGCCTAGTTCAAATTTTGGTTGGTAGCATGGGGATTTTGATCGTATTTTGTGCCATAACTGATTACCTCCATTTTTATTTAATCCATTTGACATATTGATTTTTTTATACTTTATTTACATTTCAACTGTTTTCCCCTAGCCGGGCAGTGGTGGTACATGCCTTTAATCCCAGCACTTGGGAGGTAGAGGTAGGTGGATTTCTGAGTTCGAGGCCAGCCTGATCTACAGAGTAAGTTCCAGGACAGCCAGGGCTACACAGAGAAACCCTGTCTTGAAAAACCAAAAAAAAAAAAAAAAATGTTTCCCCCTTTCCAGGTCTCCCCTTTGGAAACCCCCTGTACCATCCCCCCCTCCCCCTGCCTCTATGAGGGTATTCCCCTACCCACCCACCCACTCCTGTCTTCCCTCCCTGGCATTCCCCTACACTGGGGCATCTAACACCCTCAGGCCCAAGGGCCTCTCCCCCCACTGATGGCCAACAAGGCCCTCCTCTGCTACATATGTGGTCCAAACCATGGGTCCCTCGATGTATATTCTTTGGTTGGTGATCCAGTCTCTGGGAGCACTGGGGGGTCAGGCCAGTTGACACTGTTGTTCCCTCCCCATGAGGCTGCAAACTCCCTCAGCTCCTTCAGTCCCTTCTCCAACTCCTCCATCTGGGACCCCACGCTCAGTCCAACAGTTGCTGTGAATTGAATCATGGGTGTTCCGAACTTTTGGGCTAATATCCATTTATCAGTGAGTACATATCGTGTTTGTTCTTTTGTGACTGAGTGACCTCACTCAGGATAATATTTTCAAGTTCCATCAATTTGCCCGTGAATTTCATGAAGCCATTGTTTTTAATAACTGAGTAGTATTCCATTGTGTAAATGTACCACATTTTCTGTATCCATTCCTCTGTTGAGGGACATCTGGGTTGTTTCCAGCTTCTGGCTATTATAAATATGGCTGCTATGAACATAGTGGAGCATGCATGTGTCTTTATTACATGTTGGAGCATCTTCTGGGTATATGCCCAGGAGTGGTATAGCTGGGTTCTCAGGTAGTATTATGTCCAATTTTCTGAGGGTCTGCCAAACTGATTTCCAGAGTGGTTGTACCAGCTTGCAATCCCACAAGCAATGGAGGAGTGTTCCTCTTTCTCCACATCCTCGCCAGCATCTGCTGTCACCTGAGTTTTTGATCTTAGCCATTCTGACTGGCATGAGGTGGAATCTCAGGGTTGTTTTGATTTGCATTTCCCTGATGACTAAGGATGTTGAACATTTCTTTAGGTGCTTCTCAGCCCTTCGAGTTTCCTCAGTTGAGATTTCTACATGATTTTTTTAACCTGTTAAATTCTTTAAAAAATATATAGTATAATATATATAAATATATATATGACTACTGCATATAGTTTTTATCAGTCCATGCATGAAAACTTCAAGGTTTCAGTAAAAGATCAGTTTAAATAATGATATAATTGGTATGATGGCTTTCTCGGCTAATTACTGATAATTTCTACTTAGGGAGATTTTTATTGCTTTGACAGAAGTTTTTAAAAATGGATTTTTGGGGGCTGGAGAGATGGCTCAGTGGTTAAGAGCACTTGACTGCTCTTCTATAGGTCCTGTGTTCATTTGCAGCACACACGGTGGCTCACAAACATCTCTTATGGAATCTGATGCCCTCTTCCGGTGTACATGATAAAAATGGGTTTTTTAAACAAAAGAAAGGAAGAACGGGTATGATGATATACAAGTAATCCTAGCACCTGGGGATTGAAGTCACAAGTTAAAGAATATCCTCATTCTTAGTTACAAAGGAAGTTCAAGGTCAGCCTGAGAGACCCTACTCAAAAAAGAGGAGAGATGCGGAAAGAGAGATATGGGAGAGAGAGACAGAGACAGAGACAGACAGAGAGAGACAGAGAGAGACAGAGAGAGACAGAGAGGAGGAGGAGGAGAAAGAGGAGGAAGAGGAGAAGGAGGAAGAGGAGGAGGAGGAGGAGAAGAAAAAGAAGAAGAAGAAGAAGAAGAAGAAGAAGAAGAAGAAGAAGAAGAAGAAGAAGAAGAAGAAGAAGAAGAAGAAGAAGAAGAAGGGGAAGTTGTTCTTTTTCTTGGTGCTTGTGATTTAATATTTGATATTCTATTTATTTTATATGTCTGAGACTGTGTGTCTGAATGTATGTCTGTGTACTACAGAGCCAGAAGAGCTGAATCTCCTGGGACCAGAGTTACAAACTGTTGTCAACCCCCATGAAGGTGCTGGGAAACAAACCTGGATCCTCTAGAAGAGCAGGCAAATGCTTTTAACTGCTGAGCCATCTCTTCAGTCCCTGGCATTCATTATTTAAATTCTTCCTGCCTGCTTCAGATCCCATTAACCCTACAAAGTCCATCTCCAGTTTTTGAACCTATTTCAGTCCTTTCTATTGTTCCTCAATGACACACAGGTCTTCAGTGTTCTGGGAAAGCCCTTCACTGCCTTTGCTATTTCTCTACTCTTCACTGTTCCACCTCTTGAGGACGTGACCAGTATACATTTCCTTTTCTGTTAAAAATACCATAGTGCAGATGAAATGAAAACACGAAGGTAGTACAATATACTAGTAACATGTAGCACCCAGGCGTTTGCAAAATCTGATTCAGCTGAGTAACTATGAATTACAGTTGTCACTGTTCTAGGTCCCTGCTAGCCAAATTGAATCAAATGTGGCAGGTTCATTAATCAACTTCAAGTCACAGACAGTAAATGACACAGCCTTTGTTGCAACTCAGTGACATCAGAATGTCCTTTGGCAGAATTATTGGAGGACCAATGGAAGGTCAAGAAGTGTGCTGTGAGGTTGCAGAGCAGGATGTGTGTAATTGAGTCACTTCAAGACAAATGAGGAATGAGACAATTGGCAAAATGAGAGCTTCTGACCTCTGCATGTGAGCCACAGCACTGGTGTGCACCACACCCACCCTTTCTAAGCACCAGGTACACACAAGTGAATAAAATTTAAAATGTAATCCTAAAAAAGACAAAGGGATCCTTCAAGACATGATACTGCTCTGCTCAAGGGGTATTAGGTAGACAAACAATTGTCTGTGGCCCACAGAAAGCTGGCTCTCCTGTGTGAGCCAGTACGGTTCTTTTCAGGCAGTTAGAAGCCCCACCTCTCTCTGTGTGTGTCTATCTCTGTGTGTCTCTTTGTCTCTGTCTCTCCGTCTCTCTCTCTCTCTCTCTCTCTCTCTCTCTCTCTCCTTCCTTCCTTCCCTCCCCTGCCTCCCTTTCTCTCTCCTTCTCTATCCCCATCTCTTCCTGTCTGCCGCTCCCTCTACTCCTACTCTGTTTTTGTTTTGTTTTTCGGACAGTCTCTCATAGCTCAGGCTCGCCTTACATTGACTATGCAGCAAAGGATGACCTTCAACTTTTATTATGCAGTGCTGAGGATTGAGCCCAGGGGGCAAGACTTGCTAGGAAAAACACTCTGTCACCTGAGACACATCCACAGGCCTTTTGGGGGTTTGTTATTGTTGTTCTGTTTGTTTAATTTTGAGAAAAAAATTACTGTGTAGCTCTGGCTGATCTAGAACTCACCAAGTGAATCTGACTGGACCTGAATTCAGAGATGGACAGTGGAAGCACTGTCTCATAAGATGGGATTAAAGGCATTTGTACCATGCCAGGCTTTGTTCTTTTTTTTTTTTTTTTTTTTTTAATACAGGGTCTCCTACAGTCCGGGCTGACCCTGAACTCAGTATCTAATCCCTTGAACTCTTCTTTTTATTTAATTTCAATTTTAAATGCATGAGTATTTTCCATACCTGTGTCTTGACTGTGGCTTGTGTCCATGGAAACCAGAAAACAGCATTTTGCTCCTGGAACTGGAGTTACAGATGTTCAAGAGACATCATCTTAGTGATGGAAATCAAACTCAGGTCCTCCAGAAGAGCAGTGTCTTAGAGTTTTATTGCTGTGAAGAGACACCACAACCACAGCAACTCTCAAGAAGGAAACATTTAATTGGGGCTGGCTTACAGTTCAGAGGTTTAGTCCATTATCATCATGGCAGGAGCATGGTGGCATGCAGGCAGACACAGTGCTGGAAAGGAAGATGAAGGTTTTACATCTGGATCCCAAGGCAGCAGGTTTTCCTGTGACTGTGAGCCACTGAGCCTGGTTGAAGTTCTGAGACCTCAAAGCCTTCTATGTAACACAGTTCCCCCAATAAGGTCACACCTCTTGGTACTGCCATTCCTATGAGCCTATGGAGGTCATTTTCTTTCAAACCACCACAAGCAGCAAGGGCTCTTAACCACTGAGCTACTTCTCTGGTTCTCCACCTTGATCGCCTGATCCTCCTGCCTTCATCTCCTAAGTGCTGGGATTACATGAGTAATCGCTAAACCACTCAACATGTACTGATTTCTCTTTTCTTTGGTTCCTTTTAGCTTCTTGCTCTTTATTCTCTAAGAACAGGGCCACGGTGTACCTTTTTCTCTCTTAATTATTCATCTAAAAAAGCACCCAGCACTCAAGTCTGAATCTGAATCGTCATCTCTGGTTTGCCTCCAAGCCCCATGGTCTCAAAGTTCCAGCTGATTAGACTAATCAGTTCAGCTAATCTATTTATTAGTCTTTTGGTTCAAAACGTATCTTAATGAATTCTCTCTGTCTCTGTCTCTCTGTCTCTGTCTCTCTGTGTCTCTCTCTCTGTCTGTCTGTCTCTCTCTCTCCATCCATCCATCCATCCTTCCATTCCTTCCTTTTCCCCATCCTTTTATCTTTGGAGTGGGGTCTCCTTTACATTGACTGGTCTGGCTTCACATTTTCTGTGTAGATGATTGTCTTAAACTTCATCTGCTTGCCAACTGGTAGGATTACAACTGTGTGCTACAACCGTGTCCAGTTCATGTGATTTATGCAGTACTGGGAACTGAACCCAGGGCTTTATTCATGCTCAACTAGCAGTGCCAACTGCGCTACATCCTCTACTCAAATGCACTTCTAATCTCAGAGCTACTTGCCAGTTTTAAGGTTATTGTCCTTAAGAACATCACTGTTCTCTGAAACTTTGGGTGCCTCCTTAATTTCTTTTAGTCCTTTGGATGTAACAATTATTGAGTTCTGCTAGCAATTCTTGGTTTCTTTTCATTTCTTCTCTTATTTGCAGTTCTGGAGCCTTGGTCTTCTTTAGACAGTTACCTCCACATGTCTTCCAACGAAGGCTTTGGTCTTTGAAATTTTCTTCCATCTCTAGTTCTCTCTCTTCTTCAGTCTTTCAAGTGTGGAGTTGCCAAGTGAATCGGCCTACATCACAGATTGGATCGTGCCACTGCCTAGCTATGAAAAGCTTTATGACTGCCCACACTCTACAAAGAAAGATGCAGGCTCTTGATGGGACTCTGAGGGACTTTCAAGGGATAATTTTTGTCTAGTAGACCAAGGCATGTGCAGAATAAGCTTGGATGGTGGTTGGGGAAGGGAGTTTCAGTTTTCATGGATTCCTGTTCCAACCTTTTCTCCATCCTTAGCCATTTCTGTGGACCCTCAAATATTCTGCTGAGCATTTAGGGTCCTGCACTGTGGATTTCAATGTATTTCGCATTTGTTTATGTATAGAATGCGGAACCCCTTCTACAGCCACTATGCAAGTTCTAGCGAGCTTCCAAGACCCTCTTCCATCCCAACTCTTCTTTGAGTCTTTCTCAGCTCTCTATCCCAGGGTTTCCTCCCTCTTCTGGATCTGAATGTCTTTATGTATGTTTATCTATCTATCTCTCTATCTCTATCTATCTATCTATCTATCTATCTATCTATCTATCTATCTATCACAAGGTGTTGAACACAGGACTTTACACATGCTAGGCAAGTATTCTAGTACTGAGTTTTGTCCATCAGTCCCCTTTTAACTTTTTATTTTAAGCCAGGGCTTCAGTAACTTGCCCAGGCTGGCATTCCAATCACTCTGCAACCCAGCCTGGCCTTGTACCTGTGATTTTTTGGCCTGAGCTTTCGAGAAGCTGAGGTTACAGGCCTGCACCATTAGACCCAGTTTAATAGTGCATGTATGTATGTACGTATGTATATATTGGTGTGTGTGTGTGTGTGTGTGTATGTGTGTGTGTGTGTGTGAGAGAGAGAGAGAGAGAGACAGACAGACAGACAGACAGAGAGAGACAGAGAGAGACAGAGAGAGAGGCAGAGAGAGAGACAGAGAGAGAGGAGCACATTGAGGCCAGATTTTAGCCCTTGTATGTCATTCCTCAGGAGCCATCCTTATTTATTTATTTATTTATTTATTTATTTATTTATTTATTTATTTATTTATTTATTTATAGAAAGGGTCAGTTTCTGAGACTTGGGACTCTCTGATTACACTATGTTGATCAATGAGCCCCCTAAGCATTGGCTCAAATGTTTGCTGACACAATCAGCATTTTTATGTGTGTTCTGAGGATTGAGCTCAGATCCTTATGCTTATGAGGCAACCATTGTAAGGACTGAGCTAGCTTCTCAGGCCCTAATGTGGGGTTTGTTGAATGACTAAAACTTATCTCAAAGTCAAAAGCATGATGAATCTGAGATGACCCTGGCAGTCCTTGCAGAAATTACATGATGTTCCTGAAGACTTGGTTCTAAAAGAACTCCATGCACATTTTGCAGTGCACATGCCACTATGACACACAGCATTAATAAACCTGCCTAAAATATCTTGGCTCAGACTGCAGGTTGTTGAATGTTAAACAGTTATTACTGTTTACACAAACTTTTCTACTTTTAGAACAACATAATTTGCAGAAAAGAAAGACTTTCAGTATTTTTCTATTGCCATTCTTCAACATGAAAGAAACAAATGACTCTATATTTGTATTATATTGTTAGAATGTTTGATTTTAAAAATGTGATTTAATTTGCTAACTTGAGTTTAATAAAAATGAAATCATGGGCTAGCAAAATGGCTCAGCAGGTAACAGTACCTCTGCCCCTATTGCCAAGCCAAGGACCTATCTGAGTTCAATCCCTGGAAACCCACATGGTGGGGGAAGGAGAGAGCTGACTCCTGCAACTTGTCCTCTGATTTCCATCCATGCACCATGACATACATACGCTAGGCACCACACAGTCATACACAGATCCTAAAAATAATAAATGAAAATGCAACAAAAGTCTTTTTTGTTTGTTGATTTTTGTTGTTGTTGTTGGTGGTGGGTTTTTTGTTTGTTTGTTTTTGAGACAGGGTTTCTCTGTGTTGCCTGGGCTACCCTGGAACTCACTC
This sequence comes from Uromys caudimaculatus, assembly GCA_028551405.1. Lineage (NCBI taxonomy): Eukaryota > Metazoa > Chordata > Mammalia > Rodentia > Muridae > Uromys > Uromys caudimaculatus. The sequence goes on along the minus strand of CM052722.1, from coordinate 23,835,308 downwards.
TGTAGACCAAGCTGGCCTCAAACTCACAGAGATTCTCCGACCTCTGCTTCCTGGATTAAAAGTGTGCACCACCATCACCCAGCTTCAATAGTTTTTAAAAATCACTAAGTGAGTTTTACCTTAATAGTAGGATAGAATTTCTAACAATATCTCAAAATATCCTAAGCACATTTCTATAACCTTGTACTATGTATTTATATGAAGTAGCATTCTCCATATTAACAATTATAAAATCAAAATATCAGCCAACTCCAAAAAATATAGAAGATGCTCTATGTCCTACAGCATCAAATATTCAGCCGTGATTTAATTTTTATATAAAAATAAATATGCACATTCATCTGATTAGTATATAAATTTCCTTTCACCTTTGATAAATGATCAAAGTTGTGTACAAACAAATATTGCTTCAAAATACATTTATTTATGATATATAATCAGTGTTAGATTTGCGTTCCTGTTTTGTATAATTATCCACCAGGAGGAGCATGAATATTTCGTAGATAAAAGGTGCTGAGAATAAGAAAAGAAAAGTTTAAGAAGTCTCACCCTAGTGTCATCACTAGATCTTGTCCTAGTATGTCAAACTGTCAGTTTTTTCTACATTTCTGTATATCCAGTATATCTGTATATCAGATGTATATGCACACACACACACACACACACATCTCAGGTATATAGTTATACAAAATATATGTTTTGATATTGATATTTTGTATACATATTGATAGATTATATATAAGTTACATCTAACACTTACCTATACAATAGTTAACATTGTTAAATCATTTAAAGTACTTTAAGCATATAGAAAAGACACTAAAGGGCCAGAAAGAGAACTGCGTGGTAAAGGCATTTGCTCCCAAGCCTGATAATCTGAGTTTGATCCCTGGAACCCTCACAGTGGAAGGAGACAACAGAGTTGTCCTCTGACACACACATGTATGTATGCATACATACATACAAATAGTGTGTGTGTGTGTGTATGTATGTGTGTGTATGTATGTGTGTGTGTATGTATGTGTGTGTGTATGTATGTGTGTGTTTGTGTGTATCACCAAAGTGACAGACAGCTCTAGTACCAATTCCTACTTTAACAGAAATGAAATATTTAACTAAATTTGGCTTAGAAATCTGGAGGCTGGGCATAGTCTCAAATACATTTTATCCCAGCACTTGGTAGGCAGAGAGGCAGGTAGATTTCTGTAAGTCTGAGGCCAGACTAGTCTACATAAAGTTTTAGGTCAGCCAGGGCTACATAGTGAGACTTTGTTTAAAAATAGGACAACACACACACACACACACACACACACACACACACACACACACTAACTAACTAAAATAATAAAAACTACCAAATTTTGGTTAGGAATTTTTAAGAGAAAGAAAAGCATCACAGAAAGCAATTAAATCCCATTTCTATGCCTCCAACTAAAGTATATAATTTGCTCTTTCCTATCTTTCTCCAGAACCCCCTGGCACATGGAAGAAGTTGGCCCTTAAAGACTGCAACTTCCAGGCTCCTTTGACTTGGCTTCCAGACTGGCTCTAATTGTGGGAAGACTTGCAAAAGACCAGATGATTGCCCTGCTGACAGTACAATAGCCAGATAAAGTGGCTAAATTTGAGTTTCAGATAAACAGTAAATGATGTTTCAAGTATAAGTTTATTAGACATATTTATATTTAAAGTTTCATTCATTTCTGACATGAAAGTCATGCTTCCAGCATGTCTTATCTTGGATGCTGTGATCAGGTTTGTTTATCTGTTTTGGTTTTTGAGACAGGTTTTCATATAGCCTAGGTTGGCTGTGAACTCTGTGTAGTCAGAGCTGACTTGGAGCTCCCCATCTTCCTGCCTCTGCTCTGGAGTGGTATGACGGTGGGTGAGTACCCCATTCCTGGTTAGTATGTAAATTTTATATGATAATTTGGTTTCATGTTAAGACATGGTCTCATTATATGACCCTAGCTAGCTTGACATTCATTATATAGCCCCTCCCCCCAGTTGGCTTCAAACTTGTATCAATACTATTGCTTCTGCCTCTCAAGTTCTGGGTTTATAGTCATGTGCCACCATGCCCAGTTAGTTTTATATTCTTTTCTTTTTTGAATTTAATTAAAATTTATGTATATGGGTGTTTGCCCTACATGTATGCCTGCACACCACACATATGCCTGGTGCCCAGAAGAACGTATTGGATCCTCTTAAACTAGAGTTACAGATGGTTGTGAGCCACCACGTGGGTTCTGGGAATAAAACCTAGGTGTTATAGGAGAGTCCAGTACTCTTGAATTCTGAATCCTCTTTCTACATCCTAGTTTCATGTTCATAAGATACCCCTCAATGTAGTTCTCAGTCATCAGTGACCTCTATTGGGACAGTCAGTCATTTGGAGACTTGGCTGTGGGATGACAATATAAAAACCGATTCTCTGAGACTCTTAGCAGCTGGTCTAGAGGCATGTCCAGAGGAGCTTGAGGAATTTGTTCCTGTCTCAAGCTCAGCATATCAGTGCTTCATCTTCAATCAATCCTAACTGTGGGTAATGCCTCTGAGCTTGTCAATGGAAAATTGGACCCAATTGGACCCTTTGGACCCAAGTGATTACCTGTCCCGAGTTCCCGCCTGGGATCCAGTGTCCAGAGACTTTGCTTAAGGTCCCATCCTAGGTTTATCCTCACCCCACGTGGAACATCACACTTGATCTCCTGGCAAGTTTTGCCTATTTGGGGACAGTTTCTTGGCTGTCAGGGTGTTCCAAAGCAAGGTTTCAGATGATGTAAGATACAAGGATACAGATGCCTGGAAAGGCACCAATGATGGTGAAATAAGTTGCTTTGTGGGATCAGTTTTGTTTTAAATAGTAGTCCAAAAGACCTTTCTGGTTCTTAACAGAGGTAAATGCAACTTCCTCTCCTTCCGGAGAAGTCCTTGTCTCCTTTGTTGATCCACGTTCCCACGAGCTTATATCATTTTTCATCATCCTTAAGAATTCATTGGAGATGAAGATTTTTTAAAAAGTCTGGATTGAGCTATTTCCCCAGCTTCTGCCAAGATTGCCCAAACAGAATTGTTTTTTAGCTGTTCCATAGTGCCATCTGCTGACAAAGCAGCAGGCAGCTTCAAGTGCTTCACAGTGTTGTTTACAAGGGTAATTGTTTCTTTCTTAAAGGGAAAAGAAACCATGTATTTCCTTGGTTAAGGTCAGATTTGTTTTGCATTTGTCTTGTTTGGCTGTTACACAGAAGAATTCTGCTTCCATATAGCCACCAACCTTTCAAAAGGTGTAAGGCAGGTCGGGTGAGATTGCAAAAAAATAAAAAAATAAAAAAAATCCCAATACTTGGGAGACAGAGTCAGGAGGATCAGAAGTTCAAGATCAGTCTAGGACAAACAAACAAATGCAAAAACAGTCCCCACCAAAGAAAACCAAAAGGAAAGAATAGCTTCACCATCAAGAGTGCTTGCTGCTCTTCCAGAGAATCTGAGTTTTATTCCTAGGAGCCACATTGGATGGCCTACAACTGATTATAACTCCAGTTCCATGGGATTTGATGCCTCCAAGAGTACCACACTCATGTGCTCTTTCTGTCTCTATCTCTCTTTTCCTCTCTCCCTCTTTCACATACACATACAAAATTAAAAATTAAAACAACTGCATCTTAAGGCATGGGTGGCAGAAGGCCTGCATGGGTGAAGGAAGGCAGACCAGACCAACTCGGCTATCATCCCCACCAAGATCCAGTGCTTTGAGTCTGCCTACCACACATCTACTCCCACCTCCTAGCTACTGGAGTGTGTGGAGGAGCCAATATTGCAGAACCAGGGGTTATTACTCGATAGAGCCTGCCCTAGGCCCATTGGCTAGCCCCCAGAATAGAGATGCTGTAGCTGCAGCCCTTGCTGCTTGCCCCATTGGGAGGCTGAGAGCATGGGGCAGTGGTACTTCCTACAGGCTACAGTCACAAAGGTAGAGCCCAGCAAGCCTTGGAGTGGCTGACATCAAGTGTAGCATACTGGAACTAGCATAGAGGCTCCCTTCAGATGCTCTGCTTAGCCTTGGGATTGCTCTGACTCTAGGAGGATATCTGAGATGAGTCTTGGCAATGGTCCAGTATTTATGGTATGTCAGAAGCCAAAGACCTTGACTCAGACCAATGACTCAAAGCAATCAATGTTTGTATGTAAAGCTGTTTGGGCAAAAGGGTATAATGTGTGTCACACTGCGGTTTCCAATGACACTATGACAAGCAAGTATAAGATGGAGAGGTGGGAGAGATGGAGTAGCGAGAGGGAGGATTAGAGACTTAACAATGGTGACAGGTGTGAGAGAAGGCTACGGTGGACCAGGGAGCTTGTTGCTGAGTAGGGCAGAGAGGGGGTGTGTGGAGCAGTCTGAAGCTAGTGCAGACCTCCCCATCTCAACACGCTGCCCAACCACACGAGCTCCCTGACTTTGAGCAACAGCTGGATGTCCAAGATGAATAACTGATCATTTTCTGGATTGGACTTCCTTGAAAGACCACCCCCAGAGGCCGTGCTAGTATCCATGGTCCATGCTACTGCTCCAGGCCAAGTTGAAGCTCAAGGTTCCTGTGGTTGTCAGTGCTCTGGACTGCCAATGGAGGCCAGGCTGACACGCCTAGTCTATGCTACAGCAGCGGGCCAAGTTAGTGTTTATGATTTGGATTTCCGCCCAAGGCCATGTTGATGAACTCTGCTGCCTGAAGTCATGTTGATGTCCCTGGTCCATGATGCCACTGAGGGCCGTGTCCATGGCCTGTGCTGTGGAAGAGGGCTGTATTGATGTCCAGAGTCTGTATTGCCACCAGAGACAATGCTGAGGTCTGTGGCACGTGCTGATCCCAGAGGCCATGTGGATGTCATGGTCCATGTTGTCGTCAGAAATGATGTGGAAGTCCATGATCCATGCTCCCACTGACTGTAAGGGGTAAGGAGGCTACTTTTGCAGTGGTATTGATGACGGCAGACTCACAGTTGAAAAATGGACATGGAACACTTCTGTGACAACCCCTCCCTTCCTCCTCCTAACAAACAAGCAAACAAACAAACAAAAACCAACCAACCAAACAGTCTAGACAGAAAGGGACTGAAGAGAACTCTTAAAAATTGTGATAAGGATGCTAAAGTGTAGCTCTCCACAATTGATGGCTTCTAGGGGCTGTGCAAGTGGGGAAGGGCTCAGTTTTCTTTAAGGGGCTGGCCACTGAGAGTCTGACCAATCTCCAGTGAGTATATGGGTAACAAAAATTGGGCTTGTACTTTTTGTTTCAATTTTTCTTCCTCCCCTTTTTTGGGGAGGAGTGGTGAGGTCACAAGGATGGGGGGGCGCTGGGAGGACTGGGAAGTGAATGTTATTGGGGTAATTTACATGAAATTCCCAAATAATCAACAAAAATATTATGCTGAAATAAATGAGAAGATTTCTGTGAGTCTGAGGTCATCCTGGCATGCAGAGTGAGTTCCAGGACAGCCAGGACTACATAGACTCTTTCATTAAAAAATCATATTAAGGACAAAATGTAGTAACATAAAAATGTGTCAAAGACTTTTTAATTGTGCTTTATAAACAAAGTTCACGTTTCTGGAAAACCATCTAAAGGAAACAAACAGAAGCTTGATGACCCAAGTCCTCTATCTCTTGGACTCACAAGGTGGAAAGAAGAAAACCAAATTCCATAAATTGTTCTTTGAACTCTACACACACAATGTGGCATGGATCTGCTCCTACACATGATGTGCATGTACACACTAAAAGCTTTAGATTACCGAAGATGGGATTGCCTATTGGGTTGACTCTAATCTGAGTTTAGGCCTGAGCTAGCATATACCCAATAAGGTTTTATGTGATGTTGGTTTCCCTGATACAAGGGCCATATTTAAATATTGACGAGAGAGGAGACATACACATATCTGGGCAGGGAACATTTGGGGGTGGGGGGTGGAGGGAGAAAGGAAATCCTGTCTTCTTCAACCTGTGCCAAAACCCATTTTATTCTAGTTGACCTACAGTGCCATCTAGTGTCTAAAATAGGCAAATGTGTATTCACAAAAACCTGATTCAGTTTGTGGTACCCATTTGTAATCCTAAACTCAGGGGGGTGGAGGTAGAAGGATCAGAAGCTCAAGGTCATTCTCCAATACATATCTAGCTGAGGTCAACCTGATTTATATAAGACCTTTTCTAAACAAACAAACAAACAAAGCCCAAGAGCAGAACTGAGTCCCTGGTGGTGCAGTGCAAGTTTATAATCCTGGCTCTGAGAAGGTAGAGAAATCAGGAACTCTGGGACTTGTTGGCAATCCCCTCTAGATAAATAGATGACCTTCAAGTTCAGTGAGAGACCTTGTCTCAAAATACAAGATAGCAAGAGATTGAGAGAGACACTGATGTAGTCCTCTTGTTTACACACACAAACACACATGTGCACATACATGTACCAGCATACACCTGTACACACATATAAACATGTACACATACACACACGGGGGAGGGGATAAATTTCTGGAGACCAGGAATTTGGTGGCATATGCCTATAGTCCCAGTCCTCAGGGATTCAGAGCCCAGATAATAAGAGTTCAAGGCCAGCCTGGTCTTCATTAGACCAGGCTGTCTCAAAAACAAACAAACAAACACACAAGACTCCTGAAGAATAAATTTCTGCTTTAAAGTCACAGAATTTGTGCTAACTAGTTACAATTGTTTTTAAAAATGAATGTTATTATTATTTAGAAATCCCACCTACTGCTGTGCATTCCATGATACAGAACACCAAAGAAGATGTGGAGAGAGAAGTAATGGAACAATCATAGCTTTTCATTCCTCTTGACTTTTCTCATCCAAAATACAGAAATATCTTATATTGCATAACTGCAGGTACTCACTTTCTTCCTTGGCAAGCTAAAAGGGCAAGAGATCTTTCCAGGAAATTTGATGTAAAAGTTTTTCTTAAACTATTCAGTTCTTAGGAGGCTGGAAAGATGTCTCAGTCAGTGATTGCCATGCAAGTGAGAGTTTGGGTCTCCAGCCCCCATGCAAATGCTGGACTGCCAGTCAGATCCCGCAGGCAAGTGGACTAGCTAGATGAGTTGAATTGATGAGCTCTAGGTTCAAGAGAGACCCTATTTCAATAAAATAATAAAAGGTAGAGAATGATCAAGGGAAATGCCTGATGGTTACCTCTGGCCTCTACATGCAGATTTACACAGTGGCACACACATCTGTGCATGCATACAGGCTCATACACATAAAAATATGCATACAGGTATACACATAGCACATAGTTAAACATATTACTATTATTATTGCGGTTATTTCTTGCTTTGTTTTTGAGACAGGGTCTCACACTATATCACAGGCTGGCCTGAAACTGATATGTGGATCAGACTAGCCTCCAACTTGTGTTAATCTTCTTGTCTCTGAAAACAGATTACAAGAGTATCTCACTGTACTTTAGGTTATTATTGTTGTTGTTGTTATATCTGAAAATTCTAATAGGGACAAGTGTTTTTCTCAAGAAGGTAGCCATGTTTTCTTCCTACCAATGATGGGATCTCCCATGGCACCTACCCCCCCCAACCCCCGCCAAAGTAAAACAATTTTCAACTACATTAGGACACTAATTTTGGGTCTCATATTCCTTCTCAGAATGCTTCTTTGCCAACTTACTTTTTAATCACCTTCAATTTTGGGTAGATTGAGAACATTGCTAGGAAAATTGTCAATGGAATAACTACTCATCTAAAGCCATATATTTAAACCTCAGTTTCAAGATTCTATTTTGCACATGTAATTAAAGTGGATGATAGCCACTTGAATTCTCTCTGGGTAGAGTCTCTGCAGGCCAATTTCTTTTGTGGGTCCCATTTAAATTCTTTATTAATTACACATTCCATTTAATTATGACTCCTACTTCATGATTCTTCTCCTACCCTGTACTCCTGAATTTAAAATCAGACCTGACAATGATTTCTCTCTGTGTTCATACTACTTATGTGTTCTGAGACGAGGACTCTAGAGTACTGGATTTAAAGTCCCTAGGTACACCATGAATTTCAGATCCTCTTACCTCTATAAATACGCAACATTATGCTATGTTTGTGAGATATCTAGTGCCTCCTACACGCTAGGCAAGCACTATGTCTCCAGTCTCTGTTTTTCTTTGCTGCAGAAAATTGTGTTTGTATCTTGAAAGTCATCTTGTCTGGAAAACTCTTTTTAAAAACCATATTATATTTTATAGTCTATCTCTGTGTCTGTGTGTTTCTGTCTCTGTCTCTGTCTCTGACTCCTCCCTTCCGTGTGAGTGTGTGTGTGTGTGTATGTGTGGTGTGTGTGTGTGTGTGTGTGTGTGTGTGTGTGGTGTGTGTGTGGTGTGTGTGTGTGTGTGTGTGTGTGTTGTGTGTGTGTGAGTGTGTGTGTGGTGTGTGTGTGTGTGTGTGTGTGTGTGTGGTGTGTGTGTGGTGTGTGTGAGTGTGTGTGTGAGTGTGTGTGTGAGTGTGTGTGTGGTGTGTGTATGTGTGTGTGGTGTGTGTGTGTGGTGTGTGTGTGTTGTGTGTGTGTGTGTGTGGTGTGTGTGTGTGTGAGTGTGTGTGTGTGGTGTGTGTGTGTGGTGTGTGTGTGTGTGTGGTGTGTGTGTGTGAGTGTGTGTGTGTGGTGTGTGAGTGTGTGTG
>CM052722.1:23809934-23826111 GCA_028551405.1 Uromys caudimaculatus | reverse complement strand
GTGTGTGTGTGTGGTGTGTGTGTGTGGTGTGTGTGTGTGTGTGTGTGTGTGTGTGTCAATTTGAATGTCATAGCAAATTTGTGGAGGTCAGAGAACATCTTAGGAGAGTCAATTCTTTCCTTCCACTATGCGGATCCTGGAATACAACTCAGATCATCAGGTTTAGCAGCCAGTGTTTATACTGCTGTTATTTTACTGACCCTTGTTTGGGGGGACTCTTCCCTGCAAATGTTACCACCATTAATGGGAGTCTGTAGCTCTTATGACTCATCTCTCACCAGGCCATCCTATCTGAGTTTGAGCTACTGCTGTATGTTGTGCAGATAACAGCCCAGATGATGCAGCTATGAAGACCGCAACTCCTGTAGCTACACAACACTTAATTCTCACGTGTTGATGAGGAAAATAGAAGTCGATTTTACCTTTTCTGTCATGGTTTCCTGCTAACAACTTTATGATGGAGTGAATGTCAAAATCTCTAGAGCTTAAAAACACTGATTTCACAGTAGTTGAACACCTTTGAAATTGTCAAGACTGTGTGATACGACACAGAAGGCAGTTACAAGAAGCATAAACCTAGCAGAAGCTAGAAGAGACAAAATAGAAAGGAACATGGCCATATATCCAAGATATATTCACTGTATAGAATAGGTAGATAGGTGAAGGCTCTATATGTTCAAACGGACTGGGATGTAAGTATTTAAAAATATCAAATAATATAACTTGATTTCCAATGTTTGGATTTATTTATTTATTTATTATTTAGCAGGTCTCAAGTATTTCAGGTTGGCCTTGAACTTATGTAGCTGAGGTCAGCCTTGGACTCTTGATCCTCTTACATTTACCTTCCTTGGGCTAGGGTCAAAGGTGTGTGCCTTCGTGTCAGTTTCTGCCATGCTGGGGATCAAACCCAGAGCTTTGGGAATGCTGGGCATGCGCTGAGCTACAAGCCCAGCACAAGTTTGTGAATCCTTTTTCCATTTTAAGAATTATTATTTGTGTGTGTGTGTGTGTGTGTACGTGTCTGAGTGGGTCTGTTACCATGTATGTGTGACCAAAGAGGCTAGGGCTTCAGAATCCCTGGAGCTGGAGTTACAAGCACTTGAGAGCCAAGCATAGTGAGTGTTGGAAACTGAACTTGGGTCTTTAGGAAAAGCAGAAAGTATTCTTAACCATCGAGACATTTTTCCTGTCCCAGTTTCTGAATCTTGATGCTTTTAATTTCCTGGATGTTGAAGCTCTAGCATGACTTTTCATTTTCAGCCAGATAAGCATCAGGCCAAATGTTACTTATCTTCTGTGGCTGATTCTGATTTCTTTGTTGGTGTCTAGTTTGCTCTAAACTGGAAATAAAATGAACTTTCATAGCAGCGCTTCTCAGAGTTCTTAGAGATGGAGTTGCAGGTGGTGGTGAGTCAGCTGATGTCAGTTCTGAGAACTGAACTCAGGTCCTCTGGAGGAGCAGCACGTGCTCGTAACTGCTGAGTCATCTGTCTAACCCACTGCTTCTCCACCCTTTGGGGGTCAAAAGCCCCTTTTACGGGGGTTGCCTAAGACCATTGGAAAGCACTAATATTTACATTGTGATTCATAACAGTGGCAAAATTACAGTTACAAAATAGCAACAAAAATAATTTTATGGTTGTGGCTCACCACAACACGAGGAAATGTATTAAAGGGTCACAGCATTAGGAAGGTTGACAACCATTATTCAGAGACTTGATGTGTAGTAGGGGTGGGGGGGAGGTCTTTTTTTTTATTTAATACTTTATTTACATTTCAAATGTTTTCCCCTTTCCAGGTCTCCCCTTTGGAACCCCCCTATCCCATCCCTCCTCCCCTGCCTCTATGAGGGTATTCACCCACCCACCCACCCATTTCTGTCTTCCCACCTTGACATTCCCCTATACTGGGGCCTCTAACACCCTCAGACCCAAGGGCCTCTCCTCCCCCTGATGGTCAACAAGGCCCTCCTCTGCCACATATGTGGCCAGCACCATGGGTCCCTCCATGTGTATTCTTTGATTGGTGGTCCAGTCTCTGGGAGCACCGGGGGGGGGGGTCAAGCCAGTTGACACTGTTGCTCCTTCCCCCATGGGGCTGCAAACTCCCTCAGTTCCTTCTCCAACTGGGGGGGAGGAGGTCTTTGAAGCTCACTAAACCCTTTCATAGTACCAGGGTTGCTTTAGAGATGAGACACAGGCTTATCATATAACTCATTATGCACTAGAAAAATCAGGCAATAGAAGGAGGCAGATTTTGAGATACAGTGGAAAAATATTTTGCTCAAATGATTACTGTAGGCCACACCTAGTAATTACAATTAAACTTCAATAATGACTACATGAATAACACTGAGTTTGTTATTGAGCTGAAGTGTACCTTTGCATTCTGTATTTAATAAGGTCTGTTTCACAAATTGCTACTGCAGACAAGATTGAGTAGAGAAGTTGTTTCCATTCCTTTCAGAGGCAACCATTTACATATCACATGGAAACACTTGAGAAGATAAATATAAGCACACAGTATACTAGTAGAATCTTATCTGTTTGCTAAAATGGGTTCCACAGACTGTATTTTCAGCTCAGTTCCAGATGCTATGTATTCTTAAAAGCTTGAACATTGGCATTAAATAAAAGTATTCTGGGACTGGAGAGATTGCTTAACAGTTAAGAGCATGGGTTGTTCTTCCAGAGAACTAAGTCCCAGCACCCAAATGGTAGCTTATAACCGTGTTGCTCTAGTTACAAGGCATATGATGTCTTTCTCTGGCCTCCTCAAATGCCAGGCACGCACATGGTACATAGACATAAATTCAGCCAAGACACTCATACACTTAAAAGAAAACCAAATAAGTGTAAAAATTTCTATTATATTATATTAGCAAATGTAATCACCCTATTGAGTTTGGCTATTTCTAATAATAATAGAATAATCATAGCAATCTAGCCTGGCAATCTCAGTGCTTTTTGTTGTTCATTTTTTGTTTTGCTTTTGAGAGATTAGGTCTTGCTAAGTATAGCCATGGATGCCTTGATAGCAACTGTGTAGCCTAGGCTAGCTTTGAATTTGCACCAATCCTCTGCCTCAGTCTTCTGAGTATTGGGGATATAAGTGTACTTCACCATGCCTGACTTCATTTTATGAATGAGTAAGTTCTGGTTCAAAAGCTTAATGAGGGCTGGGGAGATGGCTTAATTGGTAAAGTTCTTGTCACAAAAGTTACTTTTCTACTGCTGTACAGACAATGAAAGGACCACCAAGGTAATTCCACTTTGTCTTAATCTCCTCTATTTGCCCCCTGCCCAACTTGTCCTGACCTCCCACATCCTTCCTGGGTAAACCTCAAGAGCTAGCCAGGGCCAATCAGGTCCTTCCTGACACAGACACAGCCAATCCTTGTAAAGGACAAGTTGCCCATACTTCCCCCTTTCCATGATATTATTATTATTATTATTATTATTATTATTATTATTATTATTATTATCATTATCATTATTATTATTAAAAAGGTCTGGACACAGCTTCCTTGTGGTCATGGTTCCAGCTTCTGAGTCTGGCCACATCCCTAATCAGTTACCTTCAGAAATCTTTGATGAACAAACTGTTCCTGCTTGACTTTCACTGCATGGTCCTCATCATTTGTGTAACCCCAAACCCAACAATATAATGATCAAGGGAGTACATAGAAGAAAGAGTGTATTGTGCCTCACATCTCCATAAAGTTAGAGTCCATGAATCATGTCAGGGAGCATGGCAGCATCCAGACAGGCATGGTGCTGGAGCAGCTGAGTGTGGGAACCTGAATCCAGGAGCGGGTGAGGGAGGTGGAGTCACAAACCCTTGAAACAAGACTGTGGACACCAGCATCTAGGTGCAGATCTACTGTATTGTGCGGGAGCAAGCATTTTTATACAGATTTGGACCAATGTAGAATCAACATGAGCTCTGGTGTAGTCAACCCTCTTATTGTCACTATGGGGAAGTGCCAGGGTGCCAGCACCCTAGAGGACTTCTGTAACCACAGGGGAAGCAGCCATGGCCCTGTTCTGGGCCCATTCTGAGGTTCCACTAGTTTGCTAGGATCCTCTATTTTAGGTCATGTGGTATGTCAGCAGACATTTACTATTAGGACGTATGGAAGCTTCCCGCACTGTCCTCTGGGCCCCACCCAGGGGCTGCAGTGCTCACAGCTGAGAGTTCACATCTTGATACAAAAACCACAAGACAGAGGGAGGGAGGGAGGGAGAGAGAGAGAGAGAGAGAGAGAGGAAATCACTTGATCTTTTGAAATCTTAAAGTCCACCCCCATTGACACACCTGCTCTAACAGGCCACAACTCCTGATCTTTCCAAAACAGTTCCACCAAATGGGGACCAAAGCACTCAACTATACAAGCTTATGAAACTACCCTACATGAGAATCTTAGTTGAATTCCCAGAACCCATGTTAAAAGAAAAAAAAATAAAAAAGCTGGGCGTGTTGGTTTTCCAGCACTTTCAAGATGGAGATAAGAGGATTCCTGAAACTTCTTGGCCATCAGCAGGCTTCTTGTTTAATAAGAGACCCTGTTTCAAAAAAAGAAGGTGAACAATAGAGGAAAACTCCTGGGATTGACTTCTGGCTTTCATCTATATGCACACACATCTCTGCATGCCCACCTGCACACATACATGTACACGCAAATATGTACACTCATAATCAACACCCCTACAAAAGTTTGGATTGAGTTTATTAAAGAAACCTCACCCTTTTCTCTGCATCTCTCAAAGTTTTCATCTTCAAGCTGTTGACTAAATGTGCTCTTTGGAACATGTCCTTTACCACTTTTGTAACCCTGTCACTCAGACATTCTCCAATTCCTTTGTTCCACTGTGTGAATACTTAGGCCACCTCCATCTAGTTCAGTATGTGCACTTGCTGCCCAGCATTAAGCTGGGTTTGGGGAGAAAGGTTAGTCTGAGCCTCGTGAATGGGATTCCAGGCATGCACTGGCTGTTTCTACTGTTCTGGGGATTGGATTTAGGGCCTCATTTGTGCTAGGCAAGCACGCTGCCAACTGAGGCACACCCTCAACCCCTTGTCTTTTAAACTGGGAATATTTTAAATCAAAATATTAGGCATGACATCTAACATCTGATGTTTTAGCACCATTTCTAATGAATAAGTGATTTCTCATGTAAATACAATGCCATTATCACATCTAATAAAATGATCAATAATTCTTTGCCATCATCTACTACCCATGTAATGTTCAAATTCTTTGAAAGTCTCAAAATGGCTTTTAAAAACAATTGGCTTATTTGAATGGGCTCTAACAAGGTCTATACATTGTACTTTTAACAGAGGCAGGATTTTAGCTGTGTAGTCCTAGCTGGCCTGGAATTCCCTATGTAGACCAGGCTGGCCTCAAACTCACAGAGATCCATTTTTCTATGCCTCCTGGTGGCTATAATTAAAGGCATGTGCCATCACACTTGGCTGTACATTGTAAGTTTCAACTCTCTTAAATCTCAATCTCATTCATATCTCCCCACCCCTATCCCCATCCCCCACCCTACCCCCACCCCACCCCCACTCCCAAATGCTCATGAAGTCCAGGCTGGCCTGAAACTCTTTCTGTTGCTGAAGATAAGCTTGAATTCATGATTCTTCAACTTTTACCTCCAGATTACTGGAATCCAGGCAAGGTCTACCTTGGCTGGGTCCCATAAATCTCTAGTGTTTCTTCATCCTCTGTATTTCTTATAAAGTATAAGTTAAAAACTGCCTTGCTTGGTACGATGGTTTGGGGGAATGTAGTGTTTCAGAGGTAACTGTGCACTTTGAATGCTTCATATCAGTAGACGTATTTTATTTGTTATCTCTTTTTCCATTGTGCCCCCATGTGGATAGTCCAATCCATTCTTTGTAACGGTGTTTACCCTTTACAAGGAGTGACCGATCAGTTGGATGATGCCTTAACACCCTGATACAGTCTTCTAATGGTTTTCTGCATCCCTTGATGATAATGATGGTGATAGTCATGAACTCTTTTTATAAAAGTTCTTTTGAAAGATTTATTTATTTAATGTATATGAGTACACTGTAGCTGTCTTCAGACACACCAGAAGAGGGCGCCAAATCCCATTACAGATGGTTGTGAGCCACCATGGGATTGCTGGGAATTGAACTCAGGACCTCTGGAAGAGCAGTCAGTGCTCTCAGCTGCTGAGCCATCTCTCCAGCCCAGTGATGGGCTCTTAATTTAGACCAAGTTGACCTTTAGCTCATGGAGATTTACCTGCCTCTACCTCCCAAATGCTGGATGCACATTACTTTGGCCAGTTCTCTTGATGGTTATGATATTAGGATTTTATAGTTCCAGTATTCCTGTTGTCCTTATTAGCAAAAAATTTTGTGTCGAGAACTTTTATCCATCAATTAAGACTATTTGACAATCCTAAAACAGGTTACAGTTTTTTTTTCATAAAGTGCATTTTTTTTCTGGAAAAAGTTCTAATTTCCATGCTAATTAAAGAAATATTTGCACATTCGTTAGATGTCCTATCAGTTTCCAAATCCATGTCCAGGAACATTCCATGATGTATTTTAAAAATATTTTTCTTCCTTCAGTTCTTTATTAGGGTAGAGTGACTTCTGTTCTTTTCTTAATCTTCTTCTTCCTTTCTTTAAAAAGCATTTATCTATTGTGTTTGTGTGTGTATGTGTGGGTGCGTGTTGGTACACATGTGGAGGTCAGAGGACAACTTGTGGGAGTCAGTTTTTTCCTACCACATGGATTCTGGATATCAAATTCAGGCCACTAGGCTTGGTGGCAAGCATCTTTACCCTCTGGGACACCTTGATGCCCCCATCCCATTCTAAAGACTTTCTGTGTAAGTTTTCCTGCCTCGGCCTCTTGAGTATTTCGAGGTTACAGGCATGAGCTACCACATCCGACACTTCCTCAATTTTCTTTCCTGAAATTTTCAGTTCTTCTATCAAAAATCAATCCTAATGCTCAGCTAAGAGGCTTACCTTTACTCTTCCAGGTAAAAGTTACTCGCTTAACTTCCATTCAGAACTTTGAGCTGTTAAGAGTGTTGGAGGCTCTTTCCAGAAGAACTGAATTTGGTTCCCCCAGCATTCACATCCATTAACTTTCTGTGCAGACCAGACTGACCTGGAACTCAGAGAGATCTGCTTGTCCTGCCTTCTGAGTGCTGGAATTAGAGACTTGTCCTACCATGCCCATTTGTGTGTGTGTGTGTGTGTGTGTGTGTGTTTGGGGGTTTTGTCGTTTGTTTTTTAGAAGAATGATGATGGTGATGATGGTGATGGTGATGGTGGTGATGATGATGATGGTGATGATGATGATGATTCCCAAATTTAGAAGTTTCTTCTATTATGGTAGGGAACAGAGCTCTTCAGTTTATAGCAACCGGGAAGCCAGACTTTTATAGTTTGATAGTTATTTCCAAACATGGAAATTATTTGATTTTTATTTTTTGTTGACAGGGGATTTGTCAAGTCAGTCATTGTGAATTTGAAAACTATCTTTTCTCCCCTCTGATTGTTGTTCAGATTTCTTATTTTCTTTTTAATTTCTGGGGCTTTACTGTGATACTGTAGGATTGAAATTCTTTTTATTCATCCTTCTTAAGGATATAGTTTTGTCTTTGTTTTTTTTTTCTGTTACTGTGTTAAAGTACCCTGGCTAAATGAACTGACATGAGAATGGCTTATTCTGTCTCACAGGTCAAGGTCAGGAAGTTATAGCAGCAAGGGCTTACAAAAGATGCTCAGACTATATTCATTTTCAGGAAGAGGATATAGATGAATAAATTTTCTCCAGATTTTTTCATATTGGTAAAGTTTCTTTATTCATAATATTTTTATTGGTTATTTGGAAATTTCAAGAAGTGAACATCTGCCTGGCCTTTAGGGTTAACATGGACCACGAACATCACCACGGTGTCTGGCTACAGTAGGGCCATGGACCAAGACATGGCCTTTGATGGCAGCAGAGCTCACTGTCAACATGGTTTTGGACTGAAGCACAGATCATGGCCTTAAGTGGTAACATGGGCCATGAATATGAACACAGACCCCCTCTGCAGTAGGACCTTGGCAGCAGTACACACTCAGACATCAGCATGGCCTCAGGCAGCAGGCCAGACCAAAGACACTTCTTGATTTGTGTTGCTGTAACTTCTTCATTTCAGTATGCAGTATGCTGTTTATACATATCCTCGGTGTATTAATTCTCTATCCTGTTCATGGTTTTTTGTGAATTCTCAGATTTGCAAGTGGCCTATGTAATACTATTATGCACCCATCCCTAGGACATACATGTTACAATTTCTCGGGGGTACGTTTGTAGCAGAAATAGGGCACTAGAGGCTAGGTGAGAGTTGTAGTATATAACAGAGGGAAAGCATTTCCTTCCTTTCTTTTTTTTTGCCTTTCCACAGCATCACAGTTTATTGAATTACAATACATTCACAAGGTTCAGAAGCTTCAATGGCATCAATTTGCCAGATAATCCTGCCTACCTCAGTAATGTGGCTGAGGTGAGTGCAAGTTCTCAATTACTAACAGTAACCGTCATAACACACAGCACACAGAAGCATATCCCTCAGTATATATATGTGCAGTTTACAAATTGAATACTGGTGAGGTAAGGTACAGCAGAGTTGAAGTTTCAGAACAGAGCTGCGGATAAAAACAAGTATAATCTTCATTGATAAGAATCTGCTTCTGCGGGAAACAGGCTTCAGGTAAGTTGTAACTGAGAGCAAAACTGTAGTTAGCTGCAAAGATGAGGGCAGAGCTGGATTGGAGCAGGAAATGATGGGTTCCCGGTCTCTGAGGCAGTTATGGTGAGCAGGTGACTGGCATAAGGCAGCTGTACCAGCACTGAGGGACTGAGCAGAGCTGAAGCCCAAGGATAGTTGGGCATTCTCTGCCCATTGGCTCTTGATATATTTGTCAGGAATCTGATGATGAGTTGGTGTAGGGCCATTATCACTGGGGAAAGCAATGATAATGTGACTCTATCAGTTTCCACCAAGAGCAATATGTAAAGAATTCTGTTCACCTTTATTCAACAGTTGGTATCATCATTCTTTCAAAATTCTGCCAAGTAATAAGCTTGAGTATCATGTGATATTGATTTCAATTTCTGCTATTCAGGCTCCACTTCTCCGAACAGTGAGCCTAAGAGACGAAGCAGAGCAGGACAACTGGGAGTGGAGGAGTCCTCAGGCAATGAGCACAGTAACAATAGACTCTTGGGAGACAGATTCAGGGAGTCAGCTTCTTTAATGGCGAGAAACAAAGGCTACTTAAACCTTTACAATGTGGGTAGGGGCTTTTGGGATGAGTGATCATCACTGGTCAGGGCCAGGGTTTTGGGGATGCCTCCTGTGTGTAAGGAGGAATTCCAGGTGCTGCCAGACACACCTTTATATAAGGGAGAGGACATTTAATGTGCCTACTGGGCTATATGATCTGCTGGGGGGGAAAGGTGGGGGCACAGGGCTATATGCACAGGCACATGCAGGCCCAGGACATGGGGTTAGTGTCCTTCTGCCAATCTCAGGATGAAATTTGTGGGGTTTGGATAAGCCTTGACTCTACTCTTGTTCCAGCTTTCTAGACTTCCATGGCTCCCCAGCCCCACATTTCTCCCTTTTTGTTTTAAAAAGGGGAGGTATCATAGTAGTTGTAAGCCTCTAGGTTGGGAATGGTTTGGTATTGAACCGAAGCCTGGTTAGTAGTGACTTTGGCAATGTTGCTTACTTGCTGGTTTAGAAATTGGATGAAACAGGGGGCCAGGAGGAGGAAGGTTCCAATGCTCAGTATGGGGCCAAGGAGGGGAAGAAGCCAGGCTCCCAGAGGGTTTGAGTACCATGGTGTGGAGGTACCCAGGGCACAGTGGCCTTGGAGATCTCACCAAAGATCTTTAAGCACCTGGATATTTTGTTTTACTAGCTCAGATTCATTAACATAGAAACAGCATTCCTTCCCCCAGTACCACACAAGTCCCTCAGCTATCAGCAAGTCGAGAGTTCTCCTGTTTTGTAAGGCAACCCTGTGAGGGAGATTATCTGCTGCTGGAGGAACTTGAGGCCATGGTCTGGTCAAGCTAGTCTTGAAAGTTGTCAACCAGGGTGTTGTGTCTGTCCAAGGGCAGCCCCTGTTGCTCCTGCTGGGAGGGCCAGGCTGCATCTGACGAGCAGGGGGACGAAGATCTCTTTCTCTGGTTCTCTCCTAGCTACCAGGTGATTTCTTCAGATTCATGGATGTAGACCTGCAGAGTAATCATTGCAGGAGCGCAAGACCTTGGAGGGAGGAGTTAGCACAGGGGCTGATGTTATTGCACCAGAGAAAGGTGTGTGTGTGTGTGTGTGTGTGTGTGTGTGTGTGTGTGTGTGTGTGTGTAAAAGTGACAGTGATGTTACAGGAACATGCAGAATGGAACCTGGAGTAGGGCCCTATGAGGCAAAGGTAAAAGGATTCAAAAGAGGGATATTTTATAACTTTCATGTGAGTATAGACCCATGGGGTTCATAGGCACAGAAAAAGCACTGGGAGGAGTTGTTAGGGGGAGGAGATCAGTTTTGTACTGGTTGTATTGTAACCCAGGAAAGGTTGACTTAGACTTCCTTGGCGACTTTGATTTCCTGGTACACTATTTATAGGTTGACTAGGATGGTTGTGGAGCAAGAACACATTGTTGAGAAATGTGCGTGTCAGTGGTGGGCTATCAAGCAAATGGGTGTGGATAAAACTTGCCAATTACTTTTGTCCTCCAATGTTCATCCCAGGGGTCTGGGATATAGATCTCTGGAGGGTTGGTGCTTTGATATATCAGGTATATATCAGATGTATAACAGACCCTGTCGTTTCTATTCTGAAATTTCAATAGAGGCAGCTCCCATAGGTGTCAAGGTCTTGGAGATGGAACTTATCACTGTTTTCTTGCTCATATGGGGAATAGGCACAAGGGCAATCAAGGCCAAGAGAGTCTGGAATACATTGGGATTCTTAAAGGCTTCTGGCACCATTTTGGATGGCAATTCCCTGTTCCTATTATGTTGTTATGTCCATAAGAAGTTTCTTTAACAAAAAACTCCAGTGATGAGTATTGAGAGGATTAGGGAGGGGCCAGGCATTTCCAGAGTTAGAATGGAGAATAACAAAAACATCTGTAAGAATGGAGAAGAGAGGCCTTTAGGAGGCACATGGTCTGTGCAGTGGCCACCAGGTCATGGATGTCCTTTTAGCAGATCTTATCCCATCAGGGATGACATCTCCTTAACCTCCTTTGTCCTTGACCTGTCAGTGAGAGGTGAGCCATCTTCTTGGCTAGTATTGGATATTTCTGGCTAGGACCCAAATAGACCTGGGCAGGTCCTGTGGAAAGACATGAACAAAACCCCTTCCCATCATGAAGAAAGGGTCAGGTCCCTTCCATATTCCATCTAAGGGATAACACAAGCAATTGCACCAGGATGGAAGGAATTACTCCTGGTGTGTGCCAGTGGGAGAGACAGGAGGATGACTGGAATTTTTGTGTACTAAATATATTTAGAGTGGCTAGGGCCATTGCTAATTGTATGTTAGGGGATAAGTGATTGTTTTTATTTTTTATGTTGGGCTTTTAGTGTTTGATATATGTATATGATTCCTTGGATCTGGGGATTGTAAAGAATCCCTGTGTGATAAGCAATTTCCCATTGTGAGTAGAAGGTCTTGAATTGGGTGCTAGTAAAACAGGAACATTGAAGTGGAAACTTAAGGGTTCTTTGGAAAGCCAGTTATGTTGGATGGTGTTTTGCTAAAGCAGACACATGAAGGAATGTTTCTCTGAAGCAGACACAGGTGAAAGGATGTTTTGCTAAAGTAAGCACATGAAAGGACACATGATGAAGGGTTATTTCTTAACAATATGCATTGGTTTGCCTTACATTGCATAGGTGAGTTCCATTTGTTGGGACCCCATATACAAAAATGCACCAAAAAAAACTTCTGGTGGTATGCTGTGGCTTCTTGCTACTTCTGTGGACTCGGATTGATTGGCAGAGTGATGTCAGCTGATACAGACTCACATGGAGTTTTGCTAAGAAAGATTCTCATGCTGAGGCAAGACTCATGGAGGACACATGATGTTTGGAGGGGGTATAAATAGGACTCAACAGACTGTGAGAGGGACTTGATGGTAGAGCTAGCTCTGCAATGCTTCTTGGTCTTAGTGTCTTTGCTGATCTTCGATTTGCTGGGAGGCATGGCAGAGAACTTCTCCTGGCATCCCTGCTGGTCCAAATCCCTCCTGCTTCAAGTTTCTCCCTTGATAGGGGCCATTGTTCAACTCAGGTAGACTCATTGGATAGCCAGGGATAGATAGTGAGTGCTATATTTAACAGTTATATATAACAGTTTTATTTAATCCCTTAGAATTGGGAGTAAAATATAACAAGGGAGTGTTTTTAATAGTATAAGTATTACTATGATTATAATAATTTACTCTATTGTCATTTTCTTGTGGTGAGAGTATCTTCCAGAACCTCCAGAATATCTCTTCCTAGAAGACTGGTGGCAATGTTGGCCACAAGAGGACATATCATAACTGTAGACCTGTCAGGGTCCTCCCATATATAGGCTTGTTTGGTGGTAAAGGCATGGGGGCAATCTCCTATGCCTAGAAGCTGAGGCCCAGGAATCAGTCTTGTAGGACCTCTTGTCTTAAAATTGTTTATCTGATCCAGAATCAATAAGGCATTTAAATTGTTTGTCACCTGTTTTCATGGCTATCTTTGGGTGAGTGCCTTCTGAGATGCTGTGTGGGGTAGTGATCTGTGACAGGTAATCTGGCACCCGGTTGAGCACGGGTGTAAAATCTGGGCGACCCAGTGGAACAATCCACAAGGGACCGAAAAACTTTATGCCAACTCCTGGGAGGCTTTTGGCTCCAGTCATGGTCACATACCACCCCTTCTCAGATAGAGGCTTGGCCACATAGCCTCAAGCCATCCGCATGTTAATGAGACACCTAGAGGCTTAGCCATGCCCCTTCCCAGTTACTATATCTGTCTCGCATCTCCCAGAGGCCACGGGTACAGTTCCATCCAGGCCACTCCACCTGATGAAAATAAACGTCTTAGAATTATGGACTGTCTCTTCATCTGGACCCGCCATAGGAAGCGAGGGATCTGACTCTCGATTAAGGAGCCGCTTCTAATCTCTCGCTGAGGGCTTTCCAGCACTCCCAGACGGTACCCATTCACCCAAGCCTGAGCAGCTAGCCTGGCTCCCCAAACCACTGAAACCTGGTCTCAGTGGGAACTCCAGCTGTGCTCCGGCTAGCCCGTCTGCAGCACCCTGTGGTGACTGCGGTGCCCCGGGCTGGAGAACCCAAGGAGACAGCTGCTGCACATTCCCCAGGAATGGCCCCCGCCCCACCCACGGGCAGGGCCCGCAAAGGCTTCCCACAGCCCCCACCTGCCCGTCAGACTGTGTGGGAAGATGCATGGCCACTTCCCGCATGTCTCCTGTCCCACCCAGAGCCACAGAGCCCGGAACAGCCAGGTTTGTTCCCACAATGCTGGAAACCCATAAAACCTCTAGTGGTGCAGTTTTCCCATTTACTGTCTGGGTTTTGGGCTGCCCTGTTCTAACTTTAAATGTTCTAGTGGGTTGCCATTCTTGTCATAATGGGAGCAACAAGCTCTCCTCCAATGGAAGCCCCTATAGCACTGGAGACAGACTGTTTTGGGGGTGTTGGCATTTCTGGTTGAAGGGACATGCCTTATGGCATTCATCTTTCTAGTGTCCCTTTTTGTCACATTTAAAGCAAGCCCCTTCTGTTTTTATTGCTGCTGCAAAGGCCTGGGCAATGGAAGCAGCAAGATGTGATACTTCCCAGTATCCTGAGGGGCCACAATCCATCGATCATAGTTTTTATCTTTGAGGCTTTGGCAGTTGAGCCTGCATTCAGAAATCATACCCTCCCAAATGATGTTTATAAGAAAGAGGTCTCTGGCTGCAGGGTCAGGAAGTTTTTTTCTAAGCTCGTTTTAGTCCTAAGAATAAAGTCAGAGTCTCTTTTGGTTTTTGGCAGAGGAAAAGTAGGGAAGAGGCAGGGTTTTGTGAGCTGGAAGGCAAGATGATTCTGTCCCAGGCTTGAAGTGAGCAGAGGCACACCTGGTGGTAATACCCTGCTGGCTGGGCTGCTTGCTGGGCTCTTATAGAAAAAGCTGCTTGGCCAAAAGGCTCATCATAGCCCCATGTGATATTATTTCAGCCCTGATTCTGCCTGGCATGCTGAAGGCATTTGTCTCTGTAGAGAGCCTCCCATTATATGAAAAGTAGGCCAGGTAGAGAGGAGTGGCAGATATCTTACAAATCCTACTGTGTGTTTATAGCAGCGATTTGACTTTGGAGGAGAGATTTAGTCCAATGGGCATGGATGCTGTCCTCCTTGACTGCCTGTCTGAGTTCTTTTAAGTCTCTAGCCTGGTAAGGATACCAATTTAGAGGCTTAGCCCAGGTTGGGGTGGAAATGCCTGGATCTCTGGAACCTGGCAAAGTCCTAGATGTCAGAGAGTTGCTGGGTAGTAGAAGAAGAGCCAGAGGGAGGATTATCCTGCAATGAAACAGGGAGGCAAGGGAGGGTGCAAGGCAGATTGGATGGGGCCAGCATGTGCTGCTGAGACTAAGAAAGCAATTGTTTTGTGAATCTCCTCTATGGTCTTTTCTAGGACCCCCAGGTCTGCAACAGGATGGTCCTCAGGACATTCATCATCATCAGAGTCTTCTGATGGGGGTGGAAGGTTGAAGTGTTCTTGGGGGACCCCAGCTTAGAGGGATACATACATTAGTGGACAGTAGATATAATGGGAAGAAAGCAGGAAGGAAACTTTCCTTCCTGGCTTTCTTGGTGGTGGTGAGGTAATGACTTGAGTCCACATATCAGGGTTCTAAGGGTCACCTCTGAGGACCTCTGAGGCCAGAGGTGAAAGTTCAGCGGTGGAGGCACATATGGCTCTGCAGAGGATTTTCCAAAATCCTAGATGCAAGTCTGCCCACAAATTTCAGAGAAACTGGCTACCACCCTAAGAATTCTTTTTAAAAAAATTTTAAATTGTACTTTTATTATTTCTTTAGAATATTTGTATGACTTTTTTAATTTTTATTTTTTAATTTTTATTTTTTGATACTTTATTTACATTTCAAATGTTTCCCCCTTTCCAGGTCTCCACTTTGGAAACCCCCTATCCCCTCCCCCTCCCCCATCTCTATGAGGGTATTCCCCCAACCCACCCACCCACCCACCCACTCCGGTCTTCCCACCTGGGCATTCCCCTATATTGGAGACTCTAACACCCTCAGGCCCAAGGGCCTCTCCTCCCCCTGATGGCTAACAAGGCCCTCCTCTGCCACATATGTCGTCTGAAACATGGGTCCCTCCATGTGTATTCTTTGGTTGGTAGTCCAGTCTCCAGGAGCACCCGGGGTTCAGGCCAGTTGACACTGTTGCTCCCTCCATGGGGCTGCAAACTCCCTCAGCTCCTTCATTCCCTTCTCCAACTCCTCCATCTGGGACCTCACACTCAGTCCAATGGTTGCTGTGAAGTGAAACTTGGGTATTCTGAATTTTTGGGCTAATATCCACTTATCAGTGAGTACATACCATGTTTGTTCTTTTGTGGCTGAGTTACCTCGCTCAGGCTGATATTTTCAAGTTCCATCCATTTGTCTGCAAATTTCATGAAGTCACTGTTTTTAATAGCTGAGTAGTATTCCAGATTCTACCTTACACCAGTCAGAATGGCTAAGATCAAAAACTCAGGTGACAGCAGATGCTGGCAAGGATGTGGAGAAAGAGGAACACTCCTCCATTGCTGGAGGGATTGCAAGCTGGTACAACCACTCTGGAAATCAGTTTGGCGGACCCTCAGAAAAATGGATATAATACTACCTGAGGACCCAGCTATACCTCTCCTGGGCATATACCCAGAAGATGCTCCAACATGTAATAAAGACACATGCTCCACTATGTTCATAGCAGCCATATTTATAATAGCCAGAAGCTGGAAACAGCCCAGATGTCCCTCAACAGAGGAATGGATACAGAAAATGTGGTACATTTACACCCTAAGAACTCTTTTTTTTTTTTTTTTTTTTTTTT
>CM052722.1:23788616-23809322 GCA_028551405.1 Uromys caudimaculatus | reverse complement strand
ATTCATCATGTGGTCCATGCACATCCTGTTTGTGGAGAACTCCTCAGATGAGGCTCACTTGTGCTTATTTTGGAGCAACCGCTTGTTTACCTGGCCCTTGTTGCCTCTGTGTTTTTAATGTGTCTGACAGTCACACTACTTTTGAGCGCTTCTTTCTACCCTTCATTGGTTTGTACTATCAGGATGCTCTGAATTTGACAGAGAGTTGTCTCATTAGTGTCCTGTAGCTGTTCCTCCCTCACCATCTATTGCCATGCAAGTTATGTTGTGAAGAATTATGTGAGTGATACCTGCTTCCTACCTATATTTTCACTTCTTATTCTGAAGACATCTTTACTTTGTTCTTAATCACAGTTCGGTTTGCTATTCTGGTTATCTGTTGTCATCTCTTTTTTGCACTAGCTTTTTTTTTTTTCTTGATAGGTGGTTTTTTTGTTACACTTTTCGGATGCCCTACTCTGAAAGCTTGTGACTGTCTTTTACACATTTCTCATAATCAGTTAGGTTTGTTAGTGAATGCACAATTGGTATGGGAGTGTTACTCTTGACAACAAAAGTGGAGATCCTTATTATACTGAAAGATCTCTTCATATCTCCAAGAAAACACTAGGACTTTGTAAGAAATAGGGTATGCCATGCGTGCTCTTACATATTGTGGAGCTGTGGAAAATCAGTTAAGAGATTAAGGAATATTTTCAGCTAGCAGAATTTAGGATGAGGATTGCCTCTAGAGGTTGGGAGCCTCTATGTCTAACTACCATGTGACTTAAAAAATAGATTGCTTCTCTTGTAGTATAAACTTTCTTTCATGAAGGTTTTGATAGTTGCAGTTGGTTATTTTGTCACCTGCTGGTTTGTGCATAGGCTGACCATTTAAAGGACAGATAACATTTTCTCTGTGCTTCATTAGGGTAAAGACTTTCCACCTTCCGTGTAAAGCATAAGCTTAAAAATTGTTCTAAACAGAGGACAGATTTTTCTAAAGAAGAACACATAAAAGATTCTTTTGAACTGTAGTATTGTCATCTCTTAGTTGTTTCTGGGTATTCCATTTTGCTAAGTTGCAAGTTCATGTAAGTAGGTGTTGCTTTTATTCTCGGATTCTTTGACAGTTTCATATATGTATAGTTTAGTGTTTGGTCATTTTAACAGCCTCCCTTACTTCTCATCCATGAGTACTGAGCAGTGTAACTTAGCACATCCACATCCTTGTTTTTAGCTCGGAAAGTGTGGTCTTACTTGGTTATCTAAACTGCCCTTGTAGTATTCTGTGTCTTAGAAATTCTTGCCCCTGTGATCCTTCTACATCATAAATAGTTGAGGTTATAGGCCTTATCTACTAGGCAAGAGGTGGCTGAAAATTTAGTTTTCCTATTTTTTTTTTTACCTTAACTAATGAGTATCAAGTTTGTGTGGAATATTTTTATGTGTTGTGGTTCATATTGTTATTTTGATGTGTTTTAACTTTACTTGTATGTATTGCTGTAATTCATTAATTTTGTATGTACATACAGTTTAATATTCTTGTATGTCATACGGATTAACACACTGTTGTGTCAATGACTATTTATGTTATTAGAATTTTTCTATTTTGGATAATGCTAAATGAGTTTATGTACTGGTCACTAGGATAAAATTGGAGATATTTTCTAGGGCTTGGTAAAGAGTATACTTATTGAGATTATGTGACTTCTATACTTTATGATTTATCATAAAACTATTTTAGATGATTCTATCACTTGTAGCTAAGAGCAAGGTGTAAGATTTTGTTATCTGTGTTCTGGAAGCACTTGGTATCATTACAGATTTAAAGGTTGACAAGTAAAGAACTTCAATAACATGACTATACAATTGATTTGAGTTTCCTGGATAATTAATGGATCTGAATATCCTTTTTCCTCCATTTTCTCCCCTGGAATGCTTCCTTTGAGAATCTAGCAGGCTGGGGCTGCTATTACTTTACCTTCAACCAAATAATAGCTCATTTCGTATAGGGGAAGTAAGGACCTTTATGGGACTGTTAATAAGAGTGAGTAGCTTCCTGAATTAGCCCTATGTCTCAATGGGATGGAAAGGAACATCTGTCAACCTAGCTAGATTATCTGAAGACACTTTGGATATCAGTTGGTAGCAGATGTTTCAGGTTGATCATCCTTTTGCCTATTTAACAGAGATCCTTTTGAATGTGTAGTCTAGACTAGCTTCTAATTCTCTGTCACTGTGCCTTGACCTCTTCAGTGCTGGGGTTATATGTGTAGATCATGTACCATCTAATCAGTGTTGACTTTTAGTTGTTTGTTGTTTTTCATGACAGTATAGTCCTGTAACCCTGAATGGTCTAGAAGTTGTTATCTCAGGTTGGCTTGTATTTTAATGTTTCTTCTGTCTCTGTGTTCATAGTGCTGTGATTACAATCTTTGTTCATATACACTCTACACTCTCTTTGCTAGATAGTTGCTGCATATAAGCTAATATGAGGAGTGACTTGGACCAGTGCTTCTCAAGCATTCATAACCCCCCAACTTTTAGCAACTTTTAAAAATGAAGATTCTCACTCATTAAGTTTAATCTAGTGTCTGAGATTCTGTCTTTGCAAGAAGCAGCATCTTGCTAGTAAAACATGATGGGCTATTCTTCAAATAGTAATGATTGGGAATAATTTTGTCCAGTATGAAAGACAATGTTTTTCTTTCTCCGATTTAATAGGTACTAACTGTATTTAGCTATAGAGAATTTGAAATGAGACTAATATGATCAACTGAATAGTGTTTTAATGGTTATATTTATTTCACATGTCTTCATGGAAATAAATAGGATAATGAGTCAAGTTTTTTTTTGCATTGATGTTATAAAATTATTTTAATACTTATCTTTTATGGGGAAATAATCAATTTACTTTGATTTTTTTAAGTTTTCTTATTTTACCAAATTGGTCATTTTTATGAGTAATTACTGCTAACAAACCTGGGTTTCTACATTTTGAATATTCTTTATCCATAGTACTTGAGAGTAGAGGTTGTTTGTATTTAGAAGTTTTATAGTAAACACATGTAGATGTTTAGAGGATCAGGTCTTAGTCTATGCATGAAATTCATTGGTATATATAGTATAGTATTTAATACAATATTTTTAATGTGCATGAAACCGGTTTTCATGATGTGCTCTTTTCTTGAAGCAACATGTTGGCACTGGTTTCAGATACTGGGTGATTTTAAGTTAGAGATATTCAGCTTACACTATGCTAAAGTAATACTAGAAACATAATATTTTAAAATAATTTTAAAGTTTCTTATGAACTGTTTTATACTGCAGAACTCTTTGGCATTAAGTGTTCTTATGCTTGAGTAGTAAACATAATCTTTAGCCCAAATTTATACTCTTAGGTTTTGAAAAAATTTTAATGCTGTTTATATAATAAACAGTTTTAACCAGTAAATTCTCATCACTGAAATATGTGGTTATCTTAATTTGGGGGTATCTTGAATGTTGAAATTCAATTGCCCCACCACTACTGGGTTTTCATTTATTTTGTTCGTCAGTCTTGACTTACTGGAGTGCTGTGACCTCATAGACTTTCAAGAGAAAAGGATTTTTTTTTTTTTACTTTAGCTCCAGTTTTTTTCCTACTTACTATATATCTTCAGGTTGAAGAAGTTTTTCTCCTGTTTTTCACTTTTTCTTGGATGTTCACATTCTGAAAGCATATTTTAAGCTAGGCATCACTAAATTATTTAATTTTCTATTTGTTGCTGTAGTACAGTTTTGTGGTATCTTTATCCAAAACCAAGTAAATACAGCCCATTTGCCCTTCCTTAGTTTTTGTCTCTTCTTGTAGTAACCTTCCCAATTTTGCCATGCTTGGAAAATATCTGCTATATCTTTGTCAAAGAAGATGGAAAGTTAGATACATACATTGTACTCTTGCTTTTATCCACCAATCATTTCTTCAGGTTCCCTGAGACAAAAGATGGCTAAACCTTAGGTTGGTTCAGCCCAGGCCTAACCTTGAATATTTTTGTGTTTGGTACCAGGGTTTGAACCTAGAGCCTCCCACATGGTAGGCAAATGCTCTACTACTGAACTAACTTTTAACCCAATTAAATTTAATATTAGATATCTACATGTTGCTAGTGCTATTATAATAGCCACATTTAGAGCTTGTTTCAGGATACAGTGTTTGGGGAAAAAAGTACTGTAGAATCATTTCAGGTTCATAAGTGATGGTAGTTTTTCAGTTCAATTTCAAAATCAGCATCCTCATGTTGTAAAGACTCTTGTGTTCTCCCTGGAAGTCTCAACAGTATATTGTCTTTATAGTATGAGTTCTAGGAAAGAAAATTTTATGTCTGCTTATAAGGGTGAGTATGCTACTGTGCTCTTCTGAAACTCAGAGGACAACACTTAGGAATCCATTCTTTCCTGCTGCCTTGAGAGATTGAGCACTAGGTCATCAGGCCTATGCACAGGCGTCTCCAGTGGCTGAGACATTTACTCAACCCTGCTTTCTAGGAAATTTTTATCGTAGTTTTTGCAGTTTGTATTCTAAAATTTGTTTCTCACAAATTTTCCAAAGCCACCAATGTTTAATGAGAAAAAAGAATAATCCATTTACTTTAATATTTATTATTGAATCAATTCTAAAATAATTTTGAATGTTCAGTTCAGAAATAGTAAAGTATACTTGAGACAGTTGGACACTTTGTTTACCAAGGATTTAAATCACTTAAGGCTGTTTGCAGCAAAAAAATGCAGTCATTTCCTTAGAGACTTCCAGAAAACTGGCTCATCCCACAGTGCCAAAATATTTTATGAAACTGTAGTACTTGCTCATTATTTTGGAAATGATGCTAGCAAATAGTAGATGACAAGAACCTGACTGTTTCTGACATTAAACCTTTAATATGTTGTACATTGGAAGTTTGCAGACTTGGGCTTGGTATATTTTTCATTCAGCTTATTAGTTCATACTTCATAATACAAAAGGCTTCACATTGAGCATCTGTCAAAGCCACAAATTTCCATCTTCGTTTCTCAATCATATGGGTTGAAAGTCCCCACCACAGGAGGAGAAAAGACAGAATAATGTGGTACTAAAGGCTGCAAATATGAAAATGTAAAATCCTGTTATTTGTTGATCATGATGTAAAAATACTATTCATGTTAAAAATTAAAAGTATAACAGGGCACTATGAAAAGGCCTAATAAGCAGCTCGTTGCCTTGCTCAAGAGAACAAAAAGTATTTAAATGTGTTTATCTGTAATTATCAAGTTGATTTTCAAATTGTGAAGCAAATCACCAGTAGTAATTTTATCATGTTTAGATCTTTCTTGAACTAGGTACATTATAGAAATCAAGAACATCTGATTTTGCATATCTAGAGATTCTTGGAGTTAGGCACTCTATGGCCCAAGTCAGCAGCTAACTTACACCAAGAGAATTTTGTATTATCATCTTCAGGGAGAGAGTTTCCTAGTTACTAGAAGTGAGAAGGTATTTAATACCATATCATTTTGGAGATCTCTAGGTCTCAGGCCTGTTCAGTTTCAAAAGAGTTGATATTACCAGACTACATTCTATTTTACTGTCTTAGGTACTACTGGCTTCTTAGTGAGACCAAAAAAGCTTTCCCTTTTGTCCCTAAAACTATCTTATAGCAATGCCTAATACATACAGTGCTAATATTCTTTGAAGGGGTGGCATTTATTTCTTACTGTAAAAGTTGCATATGAAAATTATTTTATATTGTAGAAAGTGGATATACTCTTTGTTGCTGTGGATATATGCTTTTTGTTTTAGGCTCTAACTTCAGAATTATGATTTTGAAAGTCCATTATACATTAAGATAACATTAAGTGCAAAACCTGCACTCAGTTTTGGATAGAGGCGTAGAGAGAAGACTTACTTTTGGCTAACATGGCATATTGTGTATTTTTCAAACAAAACTTTGAAATTGGCTTATAGTAAACTCGAACTAGTGGTGAATGTTTTCTGTGGCTTCTTGTTTGATGTATTTTGTGCAGCTTGATGGGTTATTTTAAGGCATTTTTTTTCTTCTTCAGAGTGATCTCCACTCATGCTATAGGTTTCTCAGGTGAGGAAGCATATGCAGGGGGAAACCCAAATTGCACGATGTATAACCCTTCTGGGATCCCTCAAATGTGAGCAAATGGTATTTGTCACTAGGCTAGTCTAGTGTCTTTAAGCATAAATTAAGAACAACAAAATCCAGAAAGTGGGACTGGGAGGGCATTGGTGTCTAAAACCCATGGTGAAGAGGAATAAAGCTGAAGGAGCTGGGACCTCAGAAGGAAGAAGCTGCTCAAGTTCCATAGTAGGAGCTGAGTTTTCCTTGCTCCTTGGACTTGGTTTCTTCTGGAAGTATTTATTTTTTTGGGTCAGTGGCCAAAGTAGGAGTTAGCCAGGGGTCTAAAAGGCTAATGGCAGTGAGTACCCAGGATGGAACTTGATGCTAGACACCACGGGTCTTGGGTACTTAGGCTGCTGCTAGGATTTTTGATCCTGACTGATAAGGGAAAACTGCCAAAGGATTTCAGCATCACCACGTCTCCGTACGGCCACTGCTCAAACTCGTTTATGGAGGTTGCTGGGTCCAGGGCTCAAGCTCCACCCGCGGCAACAGTTTTAGGGCGTGTTTGCAGCGACCACGGGGCACACAGCCTGCTGTGGGAGGGCGGAGTGGCTATGTCGGTTGTGGGGCATGCGCGGCTCTGCGCGCGGCTTCTCAAAAATGGCGGCTGCAATGTGAAGTCTAGTGCCTGCTCCCGGAGCTAGCATGACAGAAGTGTTTTTGCTCGGGCGGAGGAGACCCGAGGTGCGTGGTGGCCCCGGTCCCCCTCGGGACTTGGAGAGGGATTCCTGATGGAGTCCTGAAGGCTGTCCGCCGGGCGAGCGGCGGGGAGGCTTAGGGGCAAGTCCTGCGCTGGGAACGCCCCCTTACTGCCGCGCCAGCGTCCCGCCTCAGTTTGTCCCAGCACCCCTGTCTTGCACCCCTGGACGCTTTACCCCAGATGCCACGGCTGCTGTGTCTAAATTAGTGTTCTCTGTGGGCCATCTCTGCTGCTAGCGCTCGCTGCTGACCTTCACACTTATCTAGACCCCCCTTCACTGGCTCATCTTGCTAGAGGCATTCGGCCCCTGGCCCAGCTCCCTCAGCAGGCCCCCTCTCCAGGAGCACCGACAGCGCCCTCTGCAATTCTCTCCAGGGTAGGTGGGGCCAGGCTACAGCCTGGGGGCTTTGTGGGTGGTTGGTAGGGCTAAGGGTCAGGGATGACTTTGAAAGGTTTGAGCTGAGACAAGGACTTGGGAGGTAACTTGGATTTTGGGAGGGAACATCAACCTAGAAAGATGTGCATGTGGCCTGGAGCCCGTTGTGGGTCTGGTGCCAGGTGTGTGTCTTGGGGATCCTCAGGGAGTTAGCCCTCCAGAGTGGATGACTCCTGGATAAAGCTGGGCAGGAAGGCTAGGACCAACTTCCCCTGAGAGCCTTTAGGCAAGGAGATGTGTTGAAGGAGATGATGGTCAGCAGTCAAGCAAAACTTGAGTGTAGTGACCACTGCTCCATTTGCTTAGAAACAGTTCTGTAAAGGTTCTTCTCCTTCATTGATTTTTTAAACCTGAATAATACTTGTACTCCAAGAGTCAGAAAAAGAGATATTAGAATTTGATTGACTATTTTGGGGGGGGGGAGGGGAGTGCCTTGAGCTATATATATAGCTTCAAAAGCTGACTAGTAATCACCCATCTCCCCCTTCCCCTCCTGTCCTGCCTTGTATGTATGTGGGCAGCTCACATTTACTTACAGGTTTTCATCTGAGGGTATTAATGTTTTAAAGAAGGTTGTTAAACACTTGTCGTTCATCACAAAGTATGGTTACAATTTGAAATCTGATTCTGTTTTTGAAGAATCAGAATATTAAGCTTTATGACTTGCCATTAGTGTGACTTTAGGATGCCTTTTTAAAATAAATAGATTGGTTACTAAGGGGAAACTGAGGCAGGGGAAATATCTTATGATACACGATTTTCAAAAAGTATTGGAGATGCTTGTTTCCTTAGAGAGCATCAGTTGTTGCAATTTTAATTCTTCCAGGGGCAGTATTATTATTTTCAATTTGAGGGAAGAATATTGTAAGATGTACTTGTGTACAAGGAGTTGTTTTATAGTAGTAATTAATTGGCATAATCTTGATTCTTTCTAATTGTTTGGAAATGTTCTTCATTCCAAATGTAATGACAATTTTATCTTTCTTTTTGCCCTTTTTTCCCATTAAATAACCTATTTGTAATGATGGATATTCTTTTAATGTTTGTGGATTTCTGTATTTAATGGGAGGAATGTTAAAATAAGTTTTTGAAAGTAAATCGAAGATTTTGAGAAGACAGTGAGTTTATCCATTATCTTTAAAATAGTTTGAAATTTATAAAAGAACTTAGCCAAACCATTTAAATAGCTTTGAAAATATTGAATACCATGTATGTCCTCCAACCATGTAAGTTCCTTATGAGCCTGTTCACCCCAGAAAACCTGCTTTGCTTTAGAATTGTAATTTGGGGGGTTGGGGGTGGATAATATAACCGGTATTGCATTATCTATAAGAGGATGTTTTAAAACTGATACACAGAATTGCTTCTTAAGCATCTTATTTGTCATTATTTGGTCAGATATTTGGTCAGTTCTTTAGATTTATGGCTCAGTTAAGGTCTTCATTAAGTACCAGTGCTCGTTTATTTTATGGAATTCACCCATTTCAAGATCTATTTATTCAAAGCCTATTATGCATTTTAGTTTCTGGTGTTTAAGGCAACCAACCCACCAGTACCTTATCTTTGTATATTCAAGGTTGCTGAGAACATCATAATTGAATCTTGGGTATTCCGAACTTTCGGGCTAATATCCACTTATCAGTGAGTACATACTGTGTGTGTTCTTTTGTGACTGAGTTACATCACTCAAGTTCGGAATACCCAAGATTCAATTCACAGCAACCGTTGGACTGAGCGTGGGGTCCCGGATAGAGGAGTTGGAGACCGGACTGAAGGAGCTGAGGGAATTTGCAGCCCCATGGAGGGAGCAACAGTGTCAACTGGCCAGACCCCCTGCCACCCCGAGCTTCTGGAGACTGGACCACCAACCAAAGAATACACATGGAGGGACCCATGGTGCTGGCCACATATGTGGCAGAGGAAGGCCTTGTTGGCCATCAGGGGGAGGAGGAGGCCCTTGGGCCTGAGGGTGTTAGAGGCCCCAGTAAAGGGGAATATCAAGGTGGGAATACGGGAGTGGGTGGGCAGGTGGGTGGGTGGGGGAATACCCTCATAGAGGCAGGGGGAAGGGGGATGGAATACGGGAATTCCAAAGAGGAGACCTGGGAAGGGATATTCTGCTTGCAACCAGAAAGTATTTCTGACTCGTTGTGCATTTTGTTATGATTATATGAAGCTATGTATTTTATGAGATTATTTTCTGACAAGGTCTGTGGAAGACAGATATTTTGCTAGTTAGTTGAAATCAGTATGCACATTGGAAATTGGATATTTTTAAATGCCAAGCTATTGCATATTTATTACCAAGTAGCTTAGGTTATAACTAGACTTACAAAGTAATTTTTCTATTTCAAAACATACCTTAAATCTCTCTAAAGCCAAAATAGTAAGGATTGTGATGTCAGCTACAGGTTAGAAGTGACTCTCATTTTCTTTTGAGTTTGTTCCTTTTTAGCTGCCTGCCTGTTCCTCCCAGATGCTTCCTATCACCCCTTTTCCTGCCCCTGTTCTTTTCTGTTGGTGTCTGTTTCCGCATCAGTGAAATGGTCTGGGTAATCCTGGGCCGTCTCACTAAGAAATAATTGATGATGGTAAAGTGCCTTGAAAAAGGCCGTGTAAATACTAGGTCTTTTGAATGAAACTATTCCATTATAAGTTAGCTTCAGGTACAAATTTTTAGTTTGAATTCTTGGGGTGGGGTATTTTACTTGAGATTTTTATTGCCCCTGTCTTTGGGTTAAGGGGAATTCTGGGGTGGATGCAAGAGGATTCTCTGTTTGAATTACTAGTCACCTAAGAAACTTAAAATCATTATTAGTATAGAGTTAATACATGAGATCTTCAGATTTGAAGTGATTGTAGAAACAGAAAACCTAGAAATTAGGGAATAGATGGTGATTGTAAAAGTTGGCCTGTTTTGGAAAGTCTTGATGTTCTTTTAACATTTTATCCTAAGGGAATAGAATGCAAGTTTCATTTATCTTAAGCCCAAAGTGATATAATTTATTCACTAAAAATTTATAAATATAGACATAAAATAGCTTAAGTAGCTACACTTAGTAGCTTGGGTTTGGTGACTTGGGGCATAGAAATGCCTTTACCTCTGTCTCATTTGCAAAAGTCTTAACATCAATGAATAGGTTTTTTTGTTTTGTTTTTTTTTTTTGTTTTTTTTTTTTTTAAATCAGGGTAACTTGAACAAATTTGAGAAACCATCTAAGATTTAAAATGAAATATATTGTTTGGTTTTCATGAGTAAGACTTTTGGTTATTTTTGGTTATCTGGTAGCCATAGAAGTAATAGTAACGGTGTTTATGTTGTAATTTCTATTAAAAATAATGTCCCTAAAGCTTTCTCCTATTTTTGTTTTGAGGCATGTGTTAGGAAGTTTTTAACAAGAAATGAGCATGACTTTTCACTTACATGAGAAATTAAAAGAATTTTCAGTACACATGGCCACTGAATATGATGATTCTTTGTAGACTAGATGAATTCTTTATTTTAAAGAGTTAAATAATAGAGTAAACTTGTTTGATTTTTGTGTAAGTAAAGAGTTGGGAAACATTTAAAGATAAAGACCCCTCAACTCCCCTACTTGTGACTTGTGTTTATGGCTGTGGTTCTGCCCCTTTCTAAGTTTATAGGACCAAATTGTTCTAAGACCAGAAAGAGAGTGCTCACCTTTTGTAGTAATGTGCCATTGTAAAGTTACAAAGAGACAGATAACTCTGCAATTCTATGATGTACTTGAGGATACTTTTCTTTTCTTAAGGCTTGTTTGTATTGGTTCTTGCCTTCAGAATACATATCAGTTTCCTCAACTTTTGTTTCTCAAAAAGATTAACTAGTACAGAATTCCAGATATAAGCAACTCTGTTTGATGTATACCTTGTGGCCTTGAGAAGTTATTTAAGTATGAATATTGTCAAAGTCCCTGATTTTAATATGTGGTCACTTTTGCTACCTTAAATCAGTTTTGGCTAGCTTTTATTTTGATTTATGTATATTTAAATTCAAATACTAATACAAATGTATTTAAGTTCTCTTATGTTTGAGCACAGAAATATACTTCTTGATGTGTTTTTTCTCCTTTGAAACAAATTAAAGTATATTATTCGTAATCTTTTACATTATACTTTAAATTACTTGGAGTAATATCCAATTTTTAACTAACTTCTTAGAGTTTCATAAATCTGTCCAGATAAAACAGTCTTTGTGGTTACTATTAAGATAAAATAGCCAATAGTGATAAGTGCATTTGTGTATTACTTAGTTTTAAATTACTTTATAATCAGATTTTTTTCATTTTTTCATTAAAAGATCAGATTTTATAATAAACTTTTTTCAAAAGTTATAGATATTTAAATGTGTAGTTTACAGATACCTGCTACATGTTTGAAGTATTATCAGGGATGGTTAGTTTTCTAGACACTTTAGATGGTAGTTTATTGCATGCTTTTCTACAGTCAGTTGTTTAGTAGGCGCTGTTATTATTTCCATTATTTTTTGTAGGAGTGGTGTTAGAAAGTATAAATCTAGGCTGTACTGATAATAGAAGCAGGCTGTAACTTGATCTACTTATTTTGTCAAAATATAGCACCGTGAGCTGCCTGTGGTAAATTGACATGCCCTACCATTAGCTCTAGCCCTTCACAAATGTCAGTGGACAGCAGGTCTTTGAGCAGTGAGCTTACGGCTGTGTTTTAAAACCTTAGGAATTTACAGTTATAAATTGGTATTTTGGCAACCTTTTACTTGTCTTTTATATATTTTCTGATATGAAATTCTACCATCTATGTTTAGAACTTCCCCATAAACAATTTTAAAATGGCAAGTAATTCTTTAATTATATAACTTAAAAAATGATTCTTTGACTTTTTTCTTTTTCTCTTGTGTTTTTATTCTTTTATATATTTTATCTTTTGATCCAGGGTCTCATGAAGCTCAGGCTGTCATTGAACAGGAGTTCAGGGGCCTTCTGTCTCCACTTTTAAGTGCTGTTGAATTTGTTTTGACATAGAGAGTAATTTCTAATTTGTTGTGGTAAATCTTACTAAAACATCACTAGAAATCTCTCTTGAAAATTTTATTTTTTATTTTTTGGAAGATACAATTTGATACAAATCCTTACTACCATCATATTCTAAGTATTGTTGAATCACCAATAGAATTTTTATTTCATTTTATTCATAATATTTTTCTTTTGAGACACAGTCAGTTTCCCTGTTTGCCATTGTCTTGACTTAGTTTCTCATCTGTTGGGATTACAGGAGTGTGTTACCATGTTTGTCTACTCTTATATAGTCTTATATAGTTGTGTCAAGTGCACCTTAGTTTTTTTCTAATTACTTTTGTTTATGTTTCAAAATGAGACTTTTATTATTTTAATAACATTAGTGAATAAAATCAATAGTTGTAAATTCATAACATGATGAATCATGTCCAATTCAGCAAGTAACATACCTTTGCTTTCTTTTTTTAGGATAGCTATTAACACTGTAAATATTTAGTTATAAGAGTTTTTTTTTTTAATTTGTCAGAAGCATGTTACTACAGTATATTTGAATTAAATGAAAATTTAATTTTAAGTCAAGTGAAAAAAATTTAAGTGTGTATTTTGTGCTTTTATGACTTAGATATTTTTCCTTCTCTCATACTGTGAAGATAGTGGAAATTTTTGTTTTAGCTGACAGTGTTGGCTTATGAATTTATAATATGCATGGATAGAATTTCATTGGAGTGTGGAACTTTGAAGGTATATATAAAATACATACTTTCAAATAAATGTTGTATGTGGGTTTATGTGTATGTTTTTTTAATTGGAAGGATAACCAGATAGATAACAGCAAGTATTACTTGACAGGATTATGGGTGATTTCCACCCTTCCATATTTATTAATATGTATAATAGTTTTGAGAATATATCAGATAATGAATTTTTTCCTAAATAAATATGGAAATAAAATGAAGTTTCTAGGAATACACAAAGTTTTTTTTCCCAGTGTGGGTCCAAAAGTTACTTTAATGTTAACACATCTTAAAGGGAAAAAATATTCGTGAATAATTACCTCAGAGATTCAGCACAAGTTGACATTGGTTTGGGTTTTGGTAGACCACTTTATTCGATAATTGCTAGAGAAGTTTTCTGATAAGTACTAGAGAATGGCTCCTCCTTTGGCAATGAAAATGTCTGCTCATTAGAAACCTATCTATAACCCATCTCACTTGGTTTCTTTCTTTAAGTTCTCACTTGTTCAAGACTCTAGAATTGGGTGCTATACCTACGTGGCTATATCTCATTTTCATGACTACATGGTATGGTGTAAAGAATGTTAGCCATAATTTAACATGGGGAAACCTCTGAGCCATCTCTATAACTTTGCATCTTTATTATCTTCTGAACTCATACACCTTGTAGTTCTAGCTGGTATCAAATAAGTGATTAGTCTGACTTCTAGACGTAAGGTCAAAGAGAGATGAGGGTGTTTTATGACTTGTATGTTTATGGGGAACTCTTAAAGCCATGAGCTCGGAGAGATTATAGAGGGAACTGAGGATCAAGAAGAAACCTGAGCAGCAATGGATTTCATAAAGCTAGCGGCAGAGGCAGGAGCTTCTTTTGTCTTTAATCTGAAATTCCATTTTGTTCTTTCTCTGCTCTTTGAAACTATCAGCTATGTGAATGATCCGCCACCCCCCAACATGGTATGTACATACATACAAATATAACATTATTTTACTGTCTTCATAACAAAACTTGAAACTTAGAATTGGATCACTTGACCTTTTCTCATTTTAGTATCCTCTTTATAGGCAGCATTCTGTTAGATCTGCAGTTGAGTTCCACACATTCAAGCCTCAGTATAATATTTTTGTGTATATAGTTTTGACCTCTTTCCCCTTTGAAAAATTGTGTTAGGCTGCCCACAAAACCCCTTTTTTTCTATAACAACTTCTCTTTCCCTGTGCTTATAAGGAATCCTTGTCCTGCTTCTACTGTGTTTCTCTGGAGTTGGAGCCTGCTCCACTACTTACATAAAGTCTGGTAGGTTTTAGGAATATTTATCATGTTTGTAGGAGTGCTCTAAGCCCCCCAAAGAAATAAATTATATTTTTATATAAGTTCAAAAAGACTTTTATATTCTAAGTTAATTGTTCTTTCTATCTGACAATAGAATATTTAACCCCTCTTAATGTCTATAATTTTGCTTTGTTTAATAATGTTATTTCCTTCTTTAGAATTTTCAGTTTTTTTAATTGGGTATTTTATTTATTTACGTTTCAAATATTGTCCCCCTTCCCGGTTTCCCTTCTGCAAACCCCCATCCCATCCCCCTCCCCTGCCTTTATGAGAGTGCTCCTCCATCCACCCACCCACACCTGCCTCCCCACCCTGGCATTCCCTTACACTGGGGCATCTAGCCTACACAGGACGAAGGGCCTCTCTTCCCACTGATGCCAGATAAGGCCATCCTCTGCTACATCTGTGGCTGGAGCCATGGGTCCCTCCATTGTACTCTTTAGTTGGTGGCTTAGTCCCTGGGAGCTCTGGGGGCTCTGGTTGGTTGATATTGTTGTTCTTCCTATGGGGTTGCAAACCCCTTCAGCTCCTTCAGTCCTTTCTCTAACTCCTCCATTAGGGTCCCCATGCTCAGTCCAATGGTTGGCTACGAGCATTCACATCTGTATTTGTCAGGCTCTGGCAGAGCCTCTCAGGAGACAGCTATATCAGACTCCTTTCAGCAAGCATTTCTTGGCATCCACAATAATGTCTGGGTTTGGTGTCTGTATATGGGATGGATCCCTGGGTGGGGCAGTCACTGGATGGCCTTTCCTTCAGTGTCTGCTCCACACTTTGTCCCCATATTTCCTCCTGTGAGTATTTTGTTCCCTCTTCTAAGAAGGACTGAAGCATCCACACTTTGGCCTTCCTTTTTCTTGAGCTTCATGTGGTCTGTGAATTGTATCTTGGGTATTCTGAGCTTTTGGGTTAATATCCGCTTATCAGTGAGTGCATACCATGTGTGTGTTCTTTTGTGATTGGGTTACCTCACTCAGGATGATATTTTCTAGTTCCATCCATTTGCCTAAGAATTTTATGAAGTCATTGTTTTTAATAGCTGAGTATTACTCCATTGTGTAAATGTACCACATTTTCTGTATCCATTCCTCTGTTGAGGGACACCTGGGTTGTTTCCAGCTTCTGGCTATTATAAATATGGCTGCTATGAACATATTGGAGCATGTGTCCTTGTTATATGTTGGAGCATCTTTTTGGTATATGCCCAGGAGTGGTATAGCTGGGTCTTAGGTAATACTATGTTCAATTTTCTGAGGGTCCGCTAAACTGATTTCCAGAGTGGTTGTACCAGCTTGCAATCCCACCAGCAATGGAGGAGTGTTCCTCTTTCTCCACATCCTCACCGGCATCTGCTATCACCTGAGAATTTTCAGCTTTTAAAAACATAATTTGTGTTTTTTTTTGTGTGTGTGTTTGTCTGCTGATTACTATGTTTTATGTTTGTGCTCTTGTCTCCCTGTTTATCTGTGTGTTCATTACGATGTTTTGTGCTCATGCTCTTGGATTTCAAAAGATGTCATCAAGCCCCCTGGACCTGTAGTTCCAGGCAGTATGAGCTCTCTAAAATGTTTGCTGGGAACTGAACACCAGTCTACTATAAGAGCTATTAACCACTGAGATTTCTCTCTAACCCCAGATTCCCAGATTTTATGTAGTAGATTGCGTATCTACCCTACCCCCTCCATCCTTTTCTTTTTTAGTCATAAGGTCTTGGATGTACCAAGCACATCCTAGGAATTATATGAATATTTGTTAAATAAATCAACCAAACCTGGAATCAGATACTTGTATTGAATAAAGTAAAGCTTTCAGAAAAGAGGTTGTATTTATTGGTGGTGTCAAAGCACTGGTAATATCTCAAGAAACAGAAGAGGAGGAAGGAATATTCCATGTAGTCGAAACAATATGAGGAGTCACTGAAACAAGAGTCATTTGGGGTTAGGATATAGGGTGTGTGTGAGTAAATATATATCTGATGATTTTGAAATTATGCAGGATCTTAGTGTTACCCCACAGAAAGCTCTGGATATTTTTTCCTAATTGCATAGCCAGTTACAACAAGAGGGTGATGTAGGAGGAAAACATCTCAGACTGTAGCTGATATATTATGTATTATTATGGTAGAAAAGTATACTAATGGCAAAACAAGTTAGGCAGCTGTTTTGGTACAGCAGATAGAACTGAATGGAAGTATAAACCAGTGAGTGTGAAGGGAAAGGAAAATGAGCTGTGTAGTCATCTAAGTAAGTGTTGGCCACTGATTGAATATATTGAGTTAAAGGACAACAAGTATAGAGCTAAGTATTTAAAGAAGTATTGGTACTGATGAAGAAAAACTATCAGAAGAAGCAAAGTTAGGGGAGGTGAGGATTTAAATGCAAGTAAGTCTCAGATTAGAAATAATAGAATTCTTTCTGGGTGAGTTCATGAGTATATTCCTTTACTTACCAAATTACATTTAGTCTACACATCATTATATCTTAACTGCAGGAATATAGAGTTTGCATGTTCTGTTGAGGTTTTCTATACACTTGACCTTTTTATAATGTTTATTGATATGTAAATTTTGACCTGGATTGAAACTTTATAGGATGGTCTAATACCTTTGTTTTAGAGTATGAAGCATTTTAAGGACACGAAGGAAAAAATCTCTAATCAATAGTAATGCTACCTTCCTATAAACAAATTTCCCCTAAAATTAATTTCCTTGAATTTTGGAGACAGAATCTCACTATGTAATCCATGATCACTTAAAATTCAAGATCCTCCTGCTACAGCTTCCTGAGTATTGATATTATAGGTTTATACTACAGTACTTGGTTCCTAACAAGTAGTTTTTGTTAAGAAGACTTAATTCGTGGAATTTTTCATTGCATTCATGATTTTTCTACTTTAGTATTATTATGAGGGCTCTGGTATAGGCCTCAATTTGAATACTAGTGGCTGCCTACCTTCCATCTACTATGATTTAGCCTTTCAGTTTTGATTTCTCCCTAAAGGAAAGCCCTATACTTACCCAAGTTCCATTAGCAATCACTACTCTTAACCTTAATTCTAGTTAACAGCTACCTTATTTTTATTCAGGGGGAAGCTGTTAAAGTGATCTGACTCTGAAACTCATTTTTATTACTATTACCTCTTAGAAATGTATAGTGCTTCAACTAAGGTATTATGTGTTTTTCTTCGTAGGAAAATATAGCAGGAGTGAATACCATGGGGCAAACAGCAAATGAAGGTAAGGTTTGCTTATCTAAATGTTGTTTTTTAGCTATTTGTTTGTAACAAGTATGTTACCATATATTGAACCTTCAAAATAAAGCGTTTAAAATGTTTAAAGAAATAAATAATATTAAGCAACTACCTGCTTAATTAACCCTTTTCTCTATTGAATAGTGTCACGCTTTGTTTCTAGTGTTTTCCTCCTAGAATAATTTCTTCTTAAATATTGGAAAGAAGAAATTCTTTCTTAGATTTCTCTTTAGACATACTCTATCAGCAACTAAAACAAGGCATCAAATCTAGAATTGTTTCAGGCAGTTGCGAGCCACCTAATGTGGATACCAGGAACTAAATAAACTTAGGTTGTCTACAAGAGCAGCAGGTGTTCTTACAAGTGGAGCCTTCTCTCTCACCTCTAAATGCCATGTTGTTTGTTTAAATTTATACTAGAGATATGTGCTTAGTTTTCAACTTTAATTTTACAAATAAGAAGACTATGCATTATGGAGGTAACTGAATAGGTCATACAATAGTCTTTGACAAAGCCAAGGTAAGAATCAAAATCTTGTGCATCAGGGATGTAAGTTCAGCATTAAGAGTGACTTGACTAGCATGTGAAAAACACTTTTTCAGGTCACCCCAACAAAAAATAAAATTAAAAATAGTGAAAAATAGAAAATACACATGGAATAATTAAAATTCTTTTTCTTTTTTTAAAATTAATCATTCCATTCATCTATATCTCAAATGATATCCTCCTCCTTCCCGGTTACCCCTCCACAACCCCCCATCCCATATCTGCCCGCTCCCCCTCCCTTTTCTTAACTGTAATATGAATAAATGAATACTTTTTTCATCCTGTCTTTCTGTAGGTAGAAGTGTGCTTCTTATTTACTCATTAATACGTCATATTGGTTTTTATTTTGTTGTGCTTTATTTCCCATAATTCATTCTTCACACATTTGCTTCCTTGCTCTTTGTTCAAGCCTTATATATTATATTACTATTCTTCTGGCTACATGTTGGATTCTGAGTGTTGCCCTTTAATTTTGCTTCATTTGTTTATTGACTGTATTACCTTGGTGTAGTATTTATAAATACATTCTTGGTTTCCCTAGAATAAGACCCATGTCATTACAATTTTACTTTTTGTCTTAGAAGTTCTTGATAATAGATCTATTTTGTTAATGTAAGTGTGTTCTTTCTGCAGAAAATTCAAACAGAAATAAGGCTATATATTCCTCTAAAATTTTTATATTCCATGAAGAATTTCTTCATCAAAACCTGAAAGACATATCAGTCATTATTATACGGGAACTTTGAGTCCTGAGATTTAAGCATTCATACTTAAGATAGTGAAAGCAGTTTGAAAAACAGTGATACTGTTGATTATTTGATGATATTAATAAGGATTTAGGTTAATTTTTAGCATTATGCCTAAGTTTTATATACAATTTTCTTATATGCATGTTGATTTGAGTGACATGATACAGTTTAGATTCGTGTCAGCTCAAGGATTTTGAGTACTTGAATTATTTACTTTAGCATAGAGGAAAACCTGAGTAGTTTGTTGAAGTATGTTGTATTCTAGATTGTGTGGAATGTTTTGAACACTTAAAAACATTTTATTTCTAGGAAATTATTTTAAGCAGTTTAAAGATACACCAGTAGTTCAATTAGATATATTGGCACATTTATTTAACAAATTTTTGAGAGTATTCCATATCCCAGATCCTGGGATATGTTATAAGTGTTACAAGGATATAGCACTGAGCAAGACAGAAGTAAATACCTGCTTTTATGAAGCTCTCATTTTAATAGTGAAAAATAGAGTAAATAAAACCAAGAAGTAAAGTGTATACTACACTTCAAATTGTAGGACACATAAAAATGAGTATAATCATAAAATTA
This sequence comes from Uromys caudimaculatus, assembly GCA_028551405.1. NCBI lineage: Eukaryota > Metazoa > Chordata > Mammalia > Rodentia > Muridae > Uromys > Uromys caudimaculatus. Next base: position 23,789,825 of record CM052722.1, on the reverse strand, counting down.
AAATGGGTTCTCATTAAAAATTAAATTAATTAGATAATTTTTGAAGTGCTTTCAGATTATTGCAGTGTTGTTTTTTTCTTGTGGTTAGAATAAATGGATATAAAGAATAATGCTCAAGAGGGAACAACTCAGTCAAGTACATCTGTGTGAAGCAGTAGGATTTTAGGCAATTTAATACATCATTTTTATTCCTCAGTGTTACAATGGACTCATGTTGCTTTTGGTATAGTATGTAGCTTCCAATACCATAAAACCTTAGAATAAAATTGTAGAAAAGGTAAAATATTTACTGTAACACTTTAATTTTATTTAAAGATGAATTGATAAGGATTGCATGAAATTACAGCTATATTTAAGTACAAATTTGTCCAATATTTAATGATAGAAATTTGCCATTATTTAAAATTATCAGACTTTTGATTTAAAAATGAGATAACTTAATAAACTAGGCAATTATATGAAGATAAATTTTAGGACCTACACTCTAGCATTTTCTTTTAGTAATCAATGAGTGACTGTTAGGATTTTCACATTTTTTAAAAATTTTTCGATACTTTATTTACATTTCAAATGTTTCCCCCTTTCCAGGTCTCCACATTAGAACCCCCCTATCCCCTCCCCCCTCCCCCTGCCTCTATGAGGGTATTCCCCCACCCACCCACCCATCCACCCACTCACTCCCATCTTCCCACCTTGGCATTCCCTTATACTGGGGTCTCTAACACCCTCAGACCCAAGGGCCTCTCCTCCCACTGGTGGCCAACAAGGCCCTCCTCTGCCACATATGTGGTACGAACCATGGGTCCCTCCATGTGTATTCTTTGGTTGGTGGTCCAGTCTCTAGGAGCACCAGGGGGTCAGGCCAGTTGACACTGTTGCTCCCTCCATGGGGCTGCAAACTCCCTCAGCTCCTTCATTCCCTTCTCCAACTCCTCCATCTGGGACCTCACACTCAGTCCAATGGTTACTGTGAAGTGAAACTTGGTTATTCCAAACTTCTGGGCTAATATCCACTTATCAGTGAGTACATACCAGGTTCATTCATTTGTGACTGAGTTACCTCGCTCAGGATGGTATTTTCAAGTTCCATCCATTTGCCCACGAATTTCATGAAGTCATTGTTTTTAATAGCTGAGTAGTATTCCATTGTGTAAATGTACCACATTTTCTGTATCCATTCCTCTACTGAGGGACATCTGGGTTGTTTCC
>CM052722.1:23766450-23788116 GCA_028551405.1 Uromys caudimaculatus | reverse complement strand
CCATGCAGTTTTTATCACTACTGCTCTGTAGTACAGCTTGAGGTCAGGGATGCTGATTCCCCCAGAAGTTCTTTTGTTGTTGAGAATAGCTTTTGCTATCCTGGGTTTTTTTTTGTTCCAAATGAATTTGAGAATTGCTCTTTCTAAGACAGTGAATTGAGCAAACATGTTCAAACCAGGCAGAATGCACTGGTTTTTGAGAGCATTATAGCATGCTATGAAGACTACATGGAAGAGAACAGCAAAAATTATAGAAGATGTAACAGCATTACAATAATCTATTTCAGTGATTGCTCTGTTCAGTGGCTTATTGCTATATCTTAACACTATGGATGAACATTTAATAGTCCATTAAGTACTACTCTGGTTCTAAGATTATTTTAAAACACCTTTATATCCCCATAAAAAACAAAGCACGTTCACATTTATGGGATTATATATTATAAAGAAAATTGTTGAGCAAATTTTTATCTAACACATATGTGTAGATTTTCTAGTCTATAAAAATGCCCTAGGTTTCTAGTGTCCATATTTCTTTCTTGCAGTGTAGAGTATTGAACACTGAGCCTCTACTACTACTGCACACCCCAGGCACCTTCCTTCAAAATCACTCTGCTTTACTCCACAATACATCCAGAGAATATGAGCTATAATTTCTGTCAGGATCATTATTATCAGGAAGTTGTTTTTATTTCAGTGCATGATTGAATGTAAATTGAGGAGTTAAAGCCTGGTTTGTAGGACGTATTTTTTTCTTTTTTCTTTTTGAGATTATAATGTAATTACACTTCTCCCTTCCCTTTACTCCCTTCAAAGCCTCTCAGACCCCTACTTGTCTAGGTATGGACTAAAACTTATTTTAGTCAGGATAAAAACTTAAGTACATATTCCAAACTCACCCTATTTTGTATGTTTATTTTTTAGATTATTTTGACTGGGACAAGTATTTGAAAGAGACTGGATCTGTAAGTGCTCCTTCAGAATATTTCAGACAGGTATGCCAAAATTCTCCTGATATTTTATACAGTAACATACATCACTGGCTTGTAGAAGGGTGTGTGTCTGTGTGGTTACATGGCTCTGATAGTATGAGGAGAAAGTGGGGTTATGTTTGTGTCACTGATTACCAGATGATATCTTTGCAGTAATTTTTTAATTACCCATGTAGAGGGAAAGACAGAAATAGCGAGTAATTAAAAGAAATATAACCCTGTATTGTCAAGACTCATGGAAGGGATGCTATTTAAGATTGTTAGAATGAGAAGAAAGAAAACAGCCAAAATAAGATTGGCATCAAGAGATGGCACAGACTATCTGGAGTACAAGGGAGATAGAGATACCTGTGGCGTCATGGCCAAAAGTGTGTAGGGATGTTTGCAGTGTGCTGGGGACTTTAACTTTATCATAGGCTTCGATAGGACTTCTAGTTTGCTCATTTCAAGAGGAATAGATTCATGAGATTGTTATTTATAAAAATCTCTCAGGATGCATTTTATAAGCTATAAGGATGTGCCTTTAAGTGAGGCTAGTGATGGCCAATGTTTTTATGCTGCATTTCATTCAAAAGGGAGATTTTTGCTTTGAGCCTTGTAAACCTGACCTCATTCAACTTCTGCTGACTGTACCTAAAAATGTCTCCTAGCTATTCTGGTATCATAATTTGCCATCTATTTTTCTTATAGTTTATGCCTCTTAACACAATGTTATTTATAGTCTAAGATTCCACCAACTAATGAATTCCAAGTTGGAATGAAACTGGAAGCCCGTGACCCTCGCAATATTGATTCAGTGTGTGTTGCTTCGGTCATTGGAATTACTGGGGCCAGATTACGTCTACGACTGGATGGTAGTGACAATAAGAATGATTTCTGGAGACTTGTGGATTCATCAGACATACAGCCTGTTGGAACATGTGAACAAGGAGGAGATTTACTTCAGCCTCCACTGGGTAAGGATAAACAGTTCTTAAAATAACATAGTCTTATTAGTAAGCTATTTATTAGAGATGGTTTTAAGTATCCTTTTAAAAATCACTCAGGCCTTCTTGTAAGTAGATGGTCTGGGAGTTCCTGTAAAAGATACATGATTGGAGAGGAACTCAGTACCATCTCACTTTTATACATACTGTATAAGTGTGCTGAAAGGTGTCATTTTTGAACAAATGTTATATTAATCTTCAATTTTAAAATACCAAATGAAGCTTTCTTAGATCATGCATGTAAATTCAGACACTCTTCTAGAGAAAAAGCCAGTAATATTTTTATGAGTTACACACCTTTTGATACTGTCCATTGAGCCACTTAACACTTTTGGGAAGAGGAGGAGGATAGGAAGAATGTGAGATTCTACATTATGAGAGGAGTGAGTACAAGAACCAGTATTTTTTACTCATTGAGAGAGTCCTAACCATTAGACACCAGTTAGGCTTTGAAAAGGATGATAAAAACGAAGTTTTAATAAAGGGTTTAAGCTTAAGCACATGTAGAGCTCAGTTTGGGCTATATTTTTAAAATGTAAAGCAGTTACGACATATTTTGGGAAAAACCTTTTTAGAATTGAGGAATATTTCAATAATCTGTATAAAATAAGTGATTAGTTTATTTGGTCAATCTGTACTCTCAATGGATTTTAGATACTGGTTTTCATGTTCTTTACAATGCTTAAAATAATAATTAGGTAAAACTCGGAACATTTTTTCCTATTAGTGAAATACTTCCCAAGAATCAATAATACAGAATACTGAGAATAATTACTAATATCTTTTCAAATTTTGTTAATTGAAACTAATATAGTTTAAGCACTAGAGTGTAGTGTGGGAACAAATGGTACCGGATGGAGTGAAGCCCCCAAGTCCGCCCGTGTGGTGTGGGACATGCGGGAAGGGGTGTGGCTAAGTCTCTAGGTGTCTCATTAACATGGGGATGGCTTGGTGCTGTGTGGCCACGCCTCTACCTGAGGAGGGGCTTGGGTGGGCTTGGTCTGAGACTTTAATGATACCTTATCTGCATGTGGGAGGGCTTGGTGTTGCTCCCACATGACAGACCTCACATGACAAACCTCTCTACAGGGGGCTGTGGGGGTTGTAGCTACTTGACAGGAGCCAAGGCCTCCCAGGAGCATTGGCAAAACGCTTAGCGGTCCCTTGCAGGGCAAGCCCCACTGGGTCGCCCGTGGTTAAGCCTGTGCTCGACCAGGGGCCAGGTTGCCTGTCACAGTCCACTGCCCCACAGTGTAGTGTGATAAGAACACATACTTAGTATTCACAAAGTACTATATTAAAATGTTATTAGCAAAAACAATTACTTTAAAGTAATTTAAAGGGGATGCATGGAAGCTTAGTGGCAAGGTACTTCATGGGTTAATGACAGCCTCCTTCCTTGGTGTTAAATTGGTCAGTGGTATGTTTGTTTTTAATTTCTTGCTTTTTTACTGTAGCTCAGTAATATAGTTCAGATTGGCTTGAAATTGTTGATCCTTCTGTCTCAGCTTCCCAAGTTTTGAGATTATAGATATGTGCCACTTCAAAATAATTTTTTATATTTTGTATTTTTATTTCTTTTATATTTATTGATTGTGTGTGCACACATATCATAGAACATGTGAAGATCAGAGTACAACTTGGGAAAATCAGTTATCTTGCTTGTACCATGTGGGTTCTAGATATAACTAGAATCATAAACTCAGATGGTCAGGTTTGACAATAAATATTGAGTCAAAAACATGCCATTCATTTCTACTATCATTTGTTTTCTAGTTATATTTTGGGAGAGTTTCAGTAAAGGATTATTTGAGGATGACTTTGTCTCTCTGAACATGTTGTATATGCTGCCCTGTTGATAATAGCTCTGTTGCCAGTGATTCACATGCTTCCCTACCTTAGTGAATGCATTCATTAAGAGTGCATAAGACCCTTTTCCAATTCTAACTCTGGGGCAAGCAGGTTTTGAGTGAAAATGATTGTTTCAGAAAACAGTATGCCTAATGCTGATATAAGTTGGTAAAATTTCTAAACAAGGCTATTTTGGTAACTTATGCTGTAAATTTCAAAATTGTTTTGTATATGTAAAAATTGCTAAAGAAATTTTATGAAAATTTTCAGACATACACAAATGTAAAAGAATTTTACAGTGAGGATCCATAGACTTACTACCTCTTTTTACCATACTTGGTTTATTTGTTATCTGTTCATCTATCTTATGTATCTCAGAGAAATCATTGATATTAATAGTTTCCTTAAATACGTACGCATCCATAGTATTAACTAGAATGTGTTCATAGTTTTTATCCTTTTAAAACTTAGAATAAGATGCATTTTATATATGTACATTTGTAAAGTTCAACAGACATGGTGTTTCTGAAAAGACAGAAGTCAGGGACTCCAAGAAAAAATGGCTAGAAGCCTTTTACAACCTTTTCCCATGCTTGCATGGTTGGTAGAGAATGAAAGCTCTCCTGAACTGTGGTGTAGATTACCTGTATTATTATGACCTGCCCCAAACATACAGCATGTTTATTGCTGAACCCTAACCAATGGTTTCTCTAAAATGAAAGTTTCTGGTTCCATTTTGACATTGGTGCCAGACATTAGAATGGTGGCTATAGCTACAAGAAGATTTATCTCTTTTACTCATGTTCTAAGAAAGTCATTCTCTGATCTGTAAATGTTACCCATTTATTCTCCATTGTCATAGTTTCACAGGTTTTTTTAATGGTATATAATTTATAAAACAGGGTACAGAATGAATGTTTCATCATGGCCCATGTTCTTACTACGTGTACTAACTGGATCTGAACTGGCACCTGCAGTGTTCTTTAAGAAGGTAAGAAAAGCATTATAAAACATCTCTGTCCTCTAGAACATGATTTTATTGTTTTAATTGGAACACTTAACCATTTTTGTCTTTTCTGACACAGGAATAAGTCTTTTTAAAATTACAGGCAAATATTGACTGAGTTTGTTAGGGTCATTATAACCAAGAGGAATGGCTTACATAATTAAAAAAAATGTTTTTCACAGTTTGGAGACTGGATCAGGATACCTGAAGACTGGTCTCTGTTGAGGCGTACCTTGGTTTATAATTGACCAAGTTCTTGTGTTCTTACATGGCTTCCACTCTATGTGTGTATATGGATAGCTTACTCTTATTAAACCATACCAGTCAAACTGGATTAATGCTCTGTTTTCTAATGCATTTATATTGGTAGTATTTCAACAGAAATTTGGGGTTGAAGAGACACCATGCAGTTCACAGTAGCAACTACAGTTGCTATAAGTTCATTAGTCTAAGAGCCCCATCACATCCAGAAAGATACTGTTTTTTTCTGGTTCTTTCTGACCTTTGACTCTTAGAAACTTCCTACCTCCCTCTTCCAAAATGGTTCCTGAGCCTTGTGGTAGTAGAGATATGTGATATGGTTATCCCATTTGTGGCTGAGCTCTCTGAGAACATTTATTCTCTGCACATTGTGCAGTTGATTAGTAGTTTCCTATGTAGTACAGAAGCCTTTTAATGTCCTGAAGTCAAGCCGGGCGGCGGTGGCGCATGCCTTTAATCCCAGCACTTGGGAAGCAGAGGCAGGTGGATTTCTGAGTTCGAGGCCAGCCTGGTCTATAGAGTGAGTTCCAAGACAGCCAGGGCTACACAGAGAAACCCTGTCTCGGAAAAAACAAACAAACAAACAACAACAACAACAACAACAACAAAATGTCCTGAAGTCAAAATTGTTGATCGTTGTTTTTATTCCTGGGTGACTGGAGCGCTATTCAGAAAGTCCTTACCTTAGCCTATATACTGAGATATATCTCTACTCTTCTAGAAATTTCAGAGTTTGAGCTCTAGTATTGAGATTTTTTTATTCGTTTGGCACTGATTTGTGTGCAAGACGAGAGAGAAGGATCAAATTTGATTCTTCTACATGTAGATAGCCAGCTTTCTCAATACAATTTGTTTAAATAGCTATCTTTCCCCTAGTGTATGTTTTTGGCATCATCGTCAGAAATCAATCAGGTAGCTGTAGGTACATGTAATTATAACCTAGGTCCTCAATGCTCTTTCAGTGATCACTGTATCTGTTTTGGTCCTGGTACCATGCTGGTTTTACTACTGTGGCTCTATTTTATAACTTGAAATCAGGACTAGAGACATGTCCAGCAGTTGTTCGTTGTTGTTGTTAAATTGTTAAGAATTGTTTTGGCTTCCAGGTTATTTGGCTTACATATTAATTTTAGGATTGTTTTTTCAGTTTCTGTAAAAATAATCACGTTAGAATATTGATGGAAATTGTATTGAATCTGTAGATTATTTTTGGTAGGATAATCATTTTTGTAATATCAGTCCTACCATTCCATGTGCATAGGAGGTCTCCCCTACTGGTATCATCTTCAGGTTTTTTCCTTCAGTGTTTTAAAATTTTCACTGTTGGTGGCTAGGTTTATTTAAACATCAGTTCTGGAGATTAGAAGTCTGACATAAAGATGTGGCCAGGACATCTGATGACTCTCTCTTTGGCTTGTAGGTACTGTGTTCTTGTGCTTTCACGTAGCCTGTATATGTGATATTTGTGTCTTGTCCTACTTTCCTGTGCTTAAGGACAGTTATGCTATATTAGAATGATGCTACTGTCCTTATTTTAACTAGTTACCCATTTAAGACTCCATTACACCTCAGGGATGGCATAACCCACAATGGGCTGAGCCATCACACATCAAGAAAATGATCCACAGGGCAATCTTACAGAGACATTTTCTCAATTGAGGTTTTCTCCTCTTAGAGGACTCTAGCTTGTACCAAGTTGACATAAAACTAGCCAGCACAAGTTACCTTAGTGTGTGGGGTATTTTTTGTTTTGTTTGTTTGTGGTTTTGTTTTTATTTTTGTAGAAGTCTTTAACTCCTTTGCTAGGTTTAAGCCTGACATTTTTAGGCTATCCTAAATGGGATATTTTTCTGATTTTTTTCAGCATGCTTATTATTATTATAATGCTTTAAAAGTACTTATTTTTTGATGTTGGTGGTGAATCCCACTATTTTTCTGGTAGTGTGTATCAGATCTAAGAGTTTTATGGAGGAGTGCTTAGGATATTTTACTGAGACTTTATCTGAAAGTAAGCATTATTTGACTGATTCCCTTTTTGTTTTTATCCCTTTGTTTTCCCTAACTGCTCTGGCTAAGCATCAGTCACTGCAGTTGAGTAAGAGTAAGAGAGTAGAGGCATACTTGTTTCTCTCATTCTTGATTTTAGAGGGACTGCATTCATTGCTTTCCACAGTAACTATAATGTTAAGTATGGCTTATTATGTTTGTGCTTCTTCTATTTGTAGTTTGTTTAAAATCTTATTCATGAAGGGATGTTAAACATTATTAAAGGCCCTTTCTGTTTCTGTTGAGTTGATAATGTGTTACTGTTATATTTATAAAGTGGTATATGTTGACCATTCTTATAATGCTGATATAAAACCAACTCAATCATGGTATGTTATATATTTAATGTGCTTCTTAATCTGCCTTTGAAGTATTTTGTTGAGAATTTCTGCATCTATGTTCATTGGGGAAATTTCTTTTTTCTTTTCTTTTTTTTGATTACATAAATCTTAGTTTTTTATACTCCAGATTTTATTCCATCTCCCCCATCCACCCTCCGACTGTCCCACATCTTATACCTCCTCCCTACACCCCCTGCGTCCACAAGGATGTCCTCACTCCCCACCCCCACCCCACCTGACCTCTAAACTCCCTGGGGCCTCCAGTCTCTTGAGGGTTAGGTGCATCTTCTCTGACTGAACCCAGACCCGGCAGTCCTCTGCTGTATATGTGTTGGGGCCTCATATCAGCTGGTGTATGCTGCCCGTTTGTGGTCCAGTGTTTGAGAGGAGGTCTCAGAGGTCCAGGTTAATTGAAACTGCTGGTCCTCCTACAGGGTTGCCCTCCTCAGCTTCTTTCAGCCATTCTCTAATTCAACCACAGGGGTCAGCAGCTTCTGTCCATTGGTTGGGTACAAATTGTTGGATCTTCTGGAGTTCAGTCATGATAGGTCCCTTTTTCTGAGTGCTTCATAGCCTCAGTAATAGTGTCAGGCCTTGGGATCTCCCCTGGAGCTATATCCTACTTTGGGCCTGTCGCTGGACCTTCTTTTCCTCAGGCTCCTCTCCATTTCCATCCCTGTAGTTCTTTCAGACAGGAACAATTATGGGTCAGAGTTTTGACTGTGGGATAGCAACCCCCTCCCTCATTTGAGGTCCTGTCTTCCTGCTGGGGGTGCACTCTATAAGATCCCTCTCCCTACTGTTGGGAATTTCATCTAAGGTCCCTCCCTTTGAGTCCTGAGAGTCTCTCACCTCCCAGGTTTCTGGTGCATTCTGGAGGGTCCCCCCAACCTTCTGCCTCCTGAGGTTGCCTGTTTCCATTCTTTCTGCTGGCCCTCAGGGCTTCAGTCCTTTTCCCCCACCCAATGCCAGATCAGGTTTCACTCTCCTCATCTAATTTCCCTCCCAGGTCCCTCCCTTCCTCCTCACTTGTAATTGCTTTCTTCTCCCTCCCAAGTGGGACTGAGGCATCCTCACTTGGACCCGTCAGCTTGTTGACCTTTTTAAGTTCTGTAGACTGTGTCTTGGGTATTCTATAGTTTTTTTTTTTTTTTTGGCTAATATCCACTTATTAATGAGTACATACCATGAAGGTCCTTTTGTGACTGAGCTACCTTACTCAGGATGATATTTTCTAGTTCCATCCATTTGCCTGAAAAACTCAAGATGTCCTAGTTCTTAATAGATGAACCCATTTTCTGTATCCATTCTTCTGTCCTGAGACATCTGGGTTGTTTCCAGAGTCTGCCTATCACAAACAAGGCCACTATGAACATAGTGGAGCATGTGCCCCTGTGGCATGGTGGGGCATCTTTTGGGTATATTCCCAAGAGTGGTATTGCTGGCTCTTCAGGTAGATCTATTTCCAATTTTCTGAGGAACCTCCAGTTTGATTTCCAGAGTGGTTGTACCAGCTTGCAATCCCACTAGCAATGGAGGAGTGTTCCTCTTTCTCCACATCCTCCCCAGCATCTGCTGTCACCTGAGTTTTTGATCTTAGCCATTCTGACTGGTGTGAGGTGGAATCTCAAGGTGGTTTTGATTTGCACTTTCTGATCACTAAGGACTTTGAACATTTCTTTAGGTGCTTCTCATCCTTTCCAGATTCTTCTGTTGTGAATTCTTGGTTTAGTTCTATACCCCATTTTTTTGATTGGGTTGTTTGGTTTTTTGGTGGTTAGCTTCTTTTTGTTCACCTTTGTCTGGATTTTATATCAGGGTAATACTGGCTTTGTAGAATGAGCTTGGCCATGCTTGACCCTTTTTTATTTTATGAAATATGAGAAGTATTAGTATTAGGTCTTCAAATACTAGTGTATTTCAGCAGTGAATTCATCTAGCATTTGGCTTTTCTTAAAGTGCAAGGGACATCATTACTACTTTCATCTCATTGCAAATTATAAGTGTGTTGCTGTCTTAAGATATCTTCTTGGTCCAATTTTGGTAGATGATAAACATCTAGAAACTTACCTTTTCATACATGTTTTCAAATTTATTGGGATAAAGGTTTTCAAAATATTCTTTAATGAATCCTCTGTACCTTCTATCTTTTGTTTAACTTGACTGACAGTTGTCAATCTTGGTTATGTTTAAAAAATTAAATCTCTGCACTCACTCTGTAGACCAGGCTAGCCTCAAACTCAAGGCATTGAATTAAATTTGAATTAAAGGTGTGTGCCATGATGCCTGGCCTAAAACATGCCCAATAAATAATTAAACAGTTCTTTGCCAGGCCATTAATCTGAGCACTCTGGAGGCAGAGGCAGGTGAATCTCTGATTTTGAGGCCAGCTTGGTGTTAACAGTGAGTTCCAGGATGGCCAGGGCTACACAGAAAAGCCCTGTGTTGAAAATAAATTGTTTCATTGATCATTTGTATTTTTAGGAACCACCACGTCCACCCCAAAATAATTTTATAGTTGGGATGAAAATTGAAGCTGTTGATAGAAAAAATCCATTTATGATCTGTCCTGCCACAATTGGAGCTGTCAGTGGAGATCAAATTCATATTACTTTTGATGGATGGAGTGGAGCATTTGATTATTGGTGCAACTATGACTCTCGAGACATCTTTCCAGTTGGATGGTGTCGCCTCACAGGAGATATATTGCAGCCACCAGGAAAAATTGGTAAGCTAACACCCAATTACATGTTCTGTTATTTTAGATCTGATTTTGATGATACTGTGTTAGTAGTGGTGGTATTAGAACTTGATGACAAATTGGAATGGCAGGTAGACTGGTAATACCATTCTCTAGTCTAGGTAGTAGAGAAAAAGGAAAACTCAAAATAGGATAATTAGAAATTTTGAGAGCTCCTCAGGAATCTTTTTTTAAAAAGTATCTTTAATCTTTTTTTTTTTTTTACAGTCCAGTCATTATCCCTCTCCAGATTTATCCTCCAACAGTTTCTCATCCCATTCCTCCCTACCCCAGTATTCAAGAGGATGTCTCCATGCCCCCCACCCCACCCTTCCTTGCCAGTCCTCTCCACTCCCTGCAGCCTCCGAGGGTTAGGTGTGTCTTCTCTCACTGAGGCCAGACCAGGCAGTCCTCTGCTGTATATGTATTGGGAGCCTCATATCAGCCGGTGTATGCTGCCTGGTTGGTGGCTCTGTCAGAGAGATCTCAGGGATCCAGGTTAGTTGAGACTGCTGGTCTTCCTATTCACCATGAATCTTACATTTTAGTTCACAGTAAGAATATGGGCAAAGCCAGAAGTCATATTTAGAATGTTATTATAACCATTGAGTGGGCATAGGAGATAACTATTTCAAAACTTACCTTTGTAATTACTATTCAGTTGAAATATATACATAAAATCTGGGGCTATAGCTCAGTATAGAGTGAGTGCTTAGCATGCAGGGCCCTGGATTCTATTCTCAACACCAAAACCTTTTAGTCACATCTTAACCATAATTTTAAAGGTTAGACATAATAAGTTTTAAAATATATTTTACATGGTTCTATTTATATTTTAAAGATAAACAGATATTTTGATGTTCTCAAGTAAAATCTATGAAATGAATAAAATTTTTGACTCCATGGAAGCTGTCATAGATTTCTGTTCAGTTATTATAGTGTTCATCATTTATAATGACGTTTCTAAATTTAATACTAGGATTATGTAGGTACATTCTTTCAGAGAAATGTCTCCAAGTAATCATTGCTAAGATTAACTGGCCTTGAGTTTAATATAAGCTTACTGGTTGAATGAAATGTAAACAATTAAAATCTACCCCACTAAATGTTACCTGCATCATTAAGCAGAAGGATAAAATAAGTAGGTAAGGTATATAGAGGAAGTTGGAAATAGAAAAGGGCTTTGAGGTATGTTATTCTTGTAATTGAATGCTTCTGTGATTTAACACATCCCAGTACAGTAATACATACCATTTCCTTACCGCTCTATCAAGTAGACATTAATGGGTAATTTTGGTAAATGTTTCTGTGATGCAGATCTGTATATGATACTAAGGTAGCAAAGACATAATATCTGCTTTCAGGAAATGTATGACAAATACGAAACTAACTTAAATTCTGGAGATAATGATGATTGAGTAAAAAAAAAAAAAGCCTCAGTGAAAATATATGATTAAGGCAAGAGAAAAAGAAATTTGCTGTGTAGTATGGGTATAGGTAGAATAGACATATCACAAGATACAAACTTTGAATTTACTCTGTAAACTGATATGTTTTGCTTAAGATATGGTGAGATTGGAATGTGTGGTTGAGAATATACTACCCTTCAGTACCATTTTTTCTTCTATATTGAGCTACATCCCAGCTCTGTAGTAGTGGTTCTGGTTCTGGTGTTGTCGTTGTTTGGTTGTTTGTTTTTTATTTCTTTGTGGTGATAGTTCACCCAGGGCCTCTTTCATGTGACTTTCATTCACAATTCCTTAAGGCTTTTTCTTTTATGTAACAAGAATATACTTGTATTTCACTTTATACATTAGTAACTTTTCAGTTTGAAAGAGGTTATCCTGCATAGTCTTTTTTTGGCGTATTTTCTCATACTATATTGTGACTGTAGATGATCCCTAACTTAGAATGACTAAATTTACAGTTTCGTCAGTACAATTCAGTGAAAGCATAAGCATGAAGGAGAAACCATACTTTGAATTATAAAGTTTAGTAATTTTCTAATCTAGTAATGTGTGATAAAATATATTTAGGCATGGGCAGTGGAGAACAGGGGGAAAACAGCTGTTTTTCCAGTTGGTAGTATAGTTCCTTCTTCTGGATACTGTGTTTTCACAACTGATTATGTTTGCAAAATGTCCTTCTGTGTCTCTTATATCCATATACTTTCTGATTTTTATGGTGAATACAGATTTTAATAAGATTTTCTTTTAAAATAAGACATTAAAGGATTTTTAAAATTAGAATTAAAAATTTAAAATTAGGGTTTTGTTTAAAGTTAAATGATTTTATTCAACTGTAAGCTAATATAAACATTCTAAGCATGTTTTAAGATAAACTAGCCTTAAATTTTTTTCTTTTTGGTTTTTGGTTTTTGGTTTTTTTGAAACAGGGTTTCTCTGTGTAGCCCTGGCTGTCCTGGAACTCACTCTGTAGAGCAGGCTGGCCTCGAACTCAGAAATCTGCCTGCCTCTGCCTCCCGAGTGCTGGGATTAAAGGTGTGCACCACCACTGCCCGGCAGCTAGCCTTAAATTTAAGCTGTATATTTAGTACACTGAGTATATCAAATATATTTTTGGCTTTATCAAAGTGAAATCCCATCATGACCTAAACAAAACATATATTCCTCTGCAAAATATTTCCCTACAAACTGCAATTTAATTCTATATGCATTCAATCATGGATGTACATAATTGACTTAACCAGATTTCTATCTTGTTAGATACTGAAGTGATTTTCACATTTATGTTAATAGACTGGATGTTATAAGTACTTTTATGTACATATATTTACATACTTCCATATTTGATACAGTATTTCTGAAGTAGAGAATGTTTTTTAATCTGGTGAATGGTCTTTTTCAGGAAGTCATACTTACTTTTATTACCCTCAGAAATAGGTAAAATTATTTTTCTCTCTGCTGCCCAATCTTTGAAAAGATCTTTCTAATTCTTTATTATTACATTTTCAATTCATAATTTTCTAAAAAGTATAAAACTTTTTGTTCCCAAATGTTTTGGGCATTAATATTCCTTCTCTTTTACTAATTTGTTTGTTTCATTTATTGCATAGCTCAAACCCATGTCCCACAATAAAAACATTTTTCTTGGTCATTTGATTTTTAATATTATAGTCTTTTGTTCAATAGAAGTCTTATTGACTTAAATGTTACATAATTTAAGGACCTTATTGTTAACTAATTTCAAAAGACATAAAGGATCCTAAGCTAATCATATTTCATTAATTAAAAAATTATATTGGTTTTGAGTATTTCTTAAATATAATAGAAATGGTTTGAATTTATCAACAATTGCTTTTCCATAGCATTTAAAACTTAGGAAAATAATAATTAAAAACAATACAGCTGCTGTTTTTAGAGAAGTACAGTGAGATGTGAATGCTACATGATTTGGAGAATAGTAATAATTCTTGCATTTTTTTTTGTAAAACTGAACACTTCTATGATCAGAAATAATGAAGTTTTAATTTGGCTTAGCAAGGTTAGAGAATTTTGTGCCTTTTTCTTATTTATCCACATTTTCTTTTCCTGTCTCTTGTATGACATTGTGTTCTTTCAAAGCCCTTTTTGATGCCATAATCAAATTTCCTTACAATACAACCAATATAGGATATCTTGTGAATAAAGAGGAGAGTTACATATATGTCACTGTGTCCTTAGCAAATTGGAGGAGATAGTCACATAATTGAAAGCAGGGCTTATTGCAGATTATCTTTTAACAGTTTATTTGATCTTGCTGTTTTCTTTTTTAGCTTGTTTCTCACACTCCTATATTTTCTTCATAAATTTTATATTCTTTAGATTATTTCCATAATTGTAGAAATTTAGTGATTCTTTATAAACTATTGTTTATTTTTCACATATTACCTTTCCCATCTCTCCAGAATAGTATATGAGTTCATTATATCATTACACATATTTACTACAGGAAGGAACAAACAAAATATACCTGTGATTTAGGATCAAAACTGAAATGACCCTTACTTTTTAAAAATGTATGCACATTTTTTTCTCAAATGGGGACATGCATTTGTCATTTGAGACATTAGGAGAAATAAAATTCTGTTAAAAAATTGTCCACGGGGCTAGAGAGATGGCACGGTCATCAAAGCACAGGTTCTGCTTCCAGAGGACATGGGTTTTATTCCCAGCACCTACATGTCAGCTCACAACCATCTGAAACTCCTGTCCTAGGGGATCTGACAACCTCTTCTGTCTGCTGAGGGCATTATGCATAGCACACACACTAGGCACAGGCATACATGCAGGCAAAATCTACACATAAAATAAAAAAAATAATAAAGTTTTTTTTGCCTCAGTATTTTTTCCTAAGATTATGAGAGTATTTTAAGAAATAGTTCTATGGTGAACCTTTCTACTTTGCTTTAACAGTCCTTAAGTACTTTAAAAATAAACTATGTAAATAAAATTTGAACTTGAATAATTCCTAAACCAACAATTTATTTGTTTTACTAATATATTGGTTATAATAATGGTCTTCAGTTGTATGAAGTTGTTGTCTTCCAATATGATTTTTTAGTTAAGTGTAACATTATAGACTATCTCAGAGAGCAGGAAGCAAACTTCATATGTTTTGAGTCTAATGTTGCAGGCTCTCTAGGGTTTGGAGGAATTCCTTCTATCCTAAAGGAAAAGTGGAGGGTGGAGCAAACCTAGAGTCAGCAGGATGTATTTGTGCATTGCTTTTTCATATGCACCATTTCTAATGGTAAAGTAAAAGAATAATGAAAACGAAAAACATAATTGTCTTTCAATTAATTGCTATTTCATTGAAGGCTTATTGTGTACTTTGATGCAGGAATGCATAAATTCTTTGTTTTTTTCTTAATTAAAAATCTAAGGGAATAGATTTTGATATCTAAATTTGATCTTCTAAATATGTGTAGTTGATTCTTTTATGTAGTCTCTTCTTATTTTGGAAAAGTAGCATTTAGCATTTTTCTTCTTACGTGTTCAAAGTTTGTCTCTTAGGAAGCATTTCACATCTTTAATTTCCAAATAAGAAACAGCTTTATTCTCTGTTCCTTTTTTATTACCCTCCTCAGCAAAAACCTAGAAATTATGGATGCTATTTTCTTTGTTCAAAGGAGCGTGTATGTTCTACAACTTATGCTTTACCTCTCTAAATTTCAAAATTAAGATTTTTATACTTTATTTATTCATTAATTCATTTATTCATTCATTTTACATCCCAATATCAGTCCCCCTTCTCCCAGTGCGCCCCCTGCATCTCCTCCCCTAAGCCTTCTTCCCCTTCTCCTCTGAGAAGGAGGAGGCCACCCCTGGGTATCACTTTACCCTAGACATCAAGTCACTGCAGGACTAGGTGCACCCTCTCCCACTGAGGCCAGACAAGACAGCCCAGTTAGGGGAACAGGATCTGCAGACAGGCAACAAGAGTCAGGGATAGCCCCAGATCCAGTTGTTGGGGGACCTGCATGAACCCCAAACTGCACCATGCTCAAGATTTTCTACCTTTTAAAGCATGCCTTTACCAGCTTCATTCTTGTAGGACTATGTGTGTTTAAAACCTGCAATAAGTAGAGGTTTTTTTTCAGGTGGATTAGAAAATGGCAGATGTGCATATAATGAAGGTAGTAAAAAGTTGAAGACAGATTTGATCATAATACAGTTCATGCACATTTAAAATTCTCAGAGAAAAATGTTTAAACAAAATTGAAAGTGTGTCAGTCTTGTTGAACATCTTCTAAACATTCAAATACTCATTTAGTTTTTTGCTCTTAATTTGATTTGTAATTCAGAATAGGTTAATATACTTAGTACATTAAACATTCTTTTTGTTAGGTATAAATGAAATTGCTAGAGATGCTATCAATCCAGATGGTTAAGTGAAAAGGCATGAAAATTGAAACACGATATTTTTTGTTTTATATGAATAACTTGGATCAAGTGTTCTTGTTGTATGAATGAGAAAGCTATTATGATGCAAAGAAATAGATTGTAATAAATAAAAAGGCTCTTCTCTGATTTAAATATTTCAGCTAAATACTAAACTAATTACAAGCATGCCTATACTTTTAAATCTTACTTGGTTCTGTGTTCTGATATATTGGAGTTCTCATGAAGGCCATTAAAAATGTCTTGGTTAAAGGAACATGTGGTTAAGCAGGGATAACTTTCTTAGTAACACAATGGATTGGTAGTTAGATTTTGTGTGTCTTTTCATTTCCTTCCAAATTCTCTGACCCAGGGTAACCTTTGATCCTTCTCTGAATGCAAGGATGAAGGGAGTTTGAGCAGGTGACTGATGATCCCTGTCTCAAAAGCTCACAGACAATATACAAATTATATTACCAGCTCCCTTTATCCATTCCCTTCACTCCCTCTCCTTAAATCAACAATGCAATTAGCTCCATCCCCATTTGCTAGAAATTCTGGCTTGCTCGGGCATCTTGGGCTTTGTTGTTGAGTCCCTTTCTCCAGAAATTCCGTTTTAATCCTAGTAAGGAGTAAGGCTATGAAGTGGAAGCTAAGTCACCTTAATGGTAAATACAGCAGCAGCTTGTCTTTCTGAGGTATTCATAAGGTAGGAATTTTCTTTATATTGTAACTAATGTCTGGTTAAATCAATTTATTATTTGTTTTGTTAGTTTTTAAGCAAGATAACTCAAAGATTACAGTTACCACAGATAGTCCTGCCTTAAATACTACGTATTGAAACATTGTTTTTAAAAAATATAGGGAAAAATCAGTCTTTGCTTATTTCAACCATAAAAAATCTTTGTATTTTTAAAAGCAAGCAACAATCTGATTATTAATGCTAAGGAATGCTAGGGAAGAAAGACAGGAGTGGGGGGGCACCCTCATAGAGGCAGGGGAGGGGGATAGGATGGGGGATTCCAAAGGAGAAAACATTTGAAATGTAAATAAAGTAAATATTTAAAAACCCATCTGATATAAAAAATATTTAGATGACCAGTTTATAATGAAAGTATTATACTTTTGCTGTTTTAGGAATATGACTATAAATAATTTTTCACTGTCATTAAATGAGACTAAATTCTTGTAGTATGGAAATCTGAATAACACTTTGCTGATTATTTCATAAAAATATTTAAATATTTATTTCATATATGTATAAAAATTGTCATAGTACTTGATTTGTTTTGAATAGGATGATAGAAGTCAATTTTTAGAAATTATTGAGGAAGAAAAAAGATACTAAGATTTCAAACTCAAGTGATTTTTAACATTATATTGTTAGGTGAATTTCAAATTGACCTAAAATGGCATTTTTTGTGTGTAAATTCTTCTAAAAATATTAAAGGTCTTACAGATTGTACTTTTAAAAATATTGCCAAGCATATATTAGTTGCAGTTGTCGTGAAATAAAATAATCCTCAAGGAAAGTATTTCCCAATAAGCTGATGCAGTACCTTTATAATGCCGCTGTGGTCCATAAGCAGAAAGCTCATATGCAAATTATGACTCTAAAGCACTTCTAATTATGAGTGCGATTCCTTCTTATTGAATTTATTTTACTTCTTTCCTGGCCTGATTATTTATGAGACATAACTGTATAGCAGGATTGGGAAAGCATGTAAAAATTAAGTTAGATCTTATTATAATATAGTATGCATGCTAAGGAGGAAAGGACACTCTCTTTCATTTCTCAAAGTCAAGATCTCACTGTGTAATGTGGGCAGAACTTGAACTCACAGAAGTTCTTCTGATCATCTTTCCAAAGTGCTGGGATTATAGACCTCAAGAACCATTCTATGTTTTCCCTTCTGTAACCTTAAAAACGTTAGATCCACAAACCCAGCTTTAAAGTAGTATTGAAACAAATCTATATACAAAGTCTTACAATATAGTTGGGTTTGGTTTTGTTATCCAGGCATAAAAGGCTCTTAGAAATAACATTCTATTGCTTCCCAAATGATAGTGTTATATTTGACATTATTCAAAGCAAAGTATTTTAGATGAATTCTTGGTTTTCTGAGTGAATCATTTCCTTTTAGATAAAAGTCACCTTTTAATATTCATTTAAGGTATTTTTAGTACTAGAAAATATGTTGCTAGTTCCTAGAGGGATATCTAATCTACTTAGATCATCAAAAGAGATTCAGGAAGAATGACAGAGGAGCTAAGGTCCACACTTGTTACTCTTATTATACTAGTAGAGTGTAGGTGATAGACAAGTGGGAAGTAAGTATAAATTTTCTGATTAGAATTGGGAAATTAATGCATGACCCACAAACTTTTAAAATAAAAACTTGGATAATTACCACTAAATTTTAGAAACTATTTTCCATGATAACTTAGTTCTTTTTCCTTGTAACAACCAGTTTGTAAATAAAAAACTTGAAAATGAAGAAGGTAAGGAAGAAAATTTTTTCTTATTGAGGACTCTGTAGAAAAGTAGAAGACAGAGTGGAAAATGATATCCAGAAGTCTTTAGATGATGATAAAATTTTATATGGGGGAATCTGTGGAATTGGGGTGTATATGTGTAAATGGATGGCTAAAACGTACAGAGAATGCCTATTCTTGTGAATGGAGGTAGCATTGTGGATTTCCAGAAATTAACTACCTGGACTACAGAGAGGCCTTTTCTTTTTTTTCTTTTCTCCTTTTTTTTTTTTTTTTTTTTAATTATTTTTGATACTTTATTTTTTTCTGAAGGACTTCTACCTATGATATTTAAAATAATATACCCTTAAATTCCGGATTGCTTGAGACTGAGGTATAGATAATGGCGTTTCAGTTTTGAGAACTCTAATATTCATTGCTGACAGTGAGACTATATATCTGTTAGTTTTAGTTGATTCATAGACAGTCATCCCTCAGTCTACAGAACTAGTTCTGTGGCCTCTAGAGATAGCAAATCCCGAGGATGCCCAAGTCCTATATAAAATGGTAGAGTATTTGTGTATAATCTATGCATACCATCCTTTGTATTTTAAATCATCACTAAAATACTTATTCCTAGTTCGAATGAGTGCTTCAGAAATAGTTGTAGTGTGTCATTTAAGAAATAATTACAAAAGCCTGTACTGGTGGTACAGAATTTTTCCTTCAGCATCATCGTTTTTTATAGGTGGTCAGATCTACAGATTTGCTATAGGGCAGGCTGTATGACTACTCCAAAAGTTACATTCTTTTTTTATTTAAGTGGAATGTTATGCTTATATCAAAAGTTTTTTCTTTAAAATAGCTGATTTTGTTATTCACAGAAATGGTTAGATTGTTTATCTATTTTGACTCTCAGGAGACAGTTATGCTAGGTTCCTGTCTGCAAGCATACCAGAGTATCATTAATATTGTCAGGTGTTAGCTCTCTCCCATTGGGATGTTATTTGGTCTTCTTTCCTTTCCGCTTTTAATATTGTTTCTTTATTTTGCAGATTTTGTGTTTTGATTATAGTGGGGTGGGAGGATTTTGTTTTTTTGTCCAATCTAATTGGTGTTCTGTAAGCTTTTTGTGTGTTTATAGGCATCTGTTTATTTAGGTTGGGGAATTTTTCTTCTAAATATTTTTTGAAACTATTTTCTGGTCCTTCTGGGGCTGAAACTCTTCGCCTTCTATTCCTATTATTCTTTGGGTTAAGTATTTTCAGAGTGCCCCAGATTTCCTGGATGTTTTGTATCCGGAATATCTTTTTCTTAGATTTAACGTTTTCTTTTTTTTAAATGTTTATTTTATATATATATATATATATATATATAAAACATATATATATATATATATATATTTATGCGTCCACTGTAGTTGTCTTCAGACACACCAGAAGAGGGCTTCAGATCCCATTACAGATGTTTGTGAGCCACCCTGTGGTTGCTGGGAATTGAATTCAGAACCTCTGGAAGAGCAGCCAGTGCTCTTAACCACTGAGCCATCTCTCCAGCTCCAGATTTAACGTTTTCTTTGCTGAAATTTTACTATATAAGCTTTAGAATATTTTAATTAATACTTGGAATATTAGTTCCCTATACTCATAGAGATCAACTGGAAACATCTTACAGAACATGCGTTGCATTTTGTTTTCATGTTTATAGAGTTGTATTGATTTTTTATTTACTTAGATATTCTTATACTTTTATTACTATAATTAATCGAAAATTGTCAGAAAGTAATCTTCCAAATATTTGGTGTAATTTTTTTCCCTTGAAGGTATATAGAAGTTGAATTTTTTTCCCTTGAAGGTTGAAACTATAAAATTGAAAACAATTTTATCCAAAGTAATTACTTTGAGGACAAACAAGATAAATCTATCAATAAAATCCAGGGAGGAAAATTATATCCCTAAACATTGGCTTACGGAGAACAAATTGATGCTTGTTTTCATCACTACTTTAAATTGTAGTCCTTTGAGGTTTACTTGTAAGGCTTCTCAAATGTGAACATAAAAAGTACTTACCCCCATTACTTGATTCTGTATTTTCAAATTATTTGGAGTTTGGTGCTTTTTTGAAATATTACCATTTTCATCTCTAATTTTACTGATTTGGGTATTCTTTGTTTTGGTTAGTGTAACTAAAGGTTTATCAGTCTTTATATTTCAAAGAAGTAAATGTTTATTGTTTTTTGCTTTCTGCTTCAGTAATTTTAGGGTTACTCATTTTCCCTTCTGTGAATTTTTAGTTTGGCTTGTTTTTATTCTTCTAAGACCTTCAGAAACATCACTAGATTATTTGATATCTAATTTTTAATATAGCCACCCTTATCTATAAAATTCTATTTTTATATCAAAAGTGTGTGTGATCTCAGCAATAAAAATTTTTTATTTAGAATTGGTAATGTATACTATATAAAATACAGTTTTTCTATTAAAGAAATGGTCAAGGCATGTTTACTGGAATATTTCTTTTGAACTGTTAACATAGACACAATTAACCTGGCAAGTTATCTTCACATAAAATATTAATAGTGTAGTATCTAACTGAAAATTTACATATCATATGAGAATGACTGTGGTCTTTTTATGACAGCACTATATTAGAGTATAAATTATTATAAGAATCTTTAATATTAGGCATTAATATAGGAATGTAATTTGTTCTAAATTTTAAGTGCCCTTAATTTTTATTTTTCATTTTGTTTCTCAAAAAAGCTGAAAGAAGACCAAGGGGCAGAGGAATGACCAGACCATGGAAATTTGGAACCACTTCTTTGGAAAACGAAGAAGCAGCCCCAGGTGATTGTCTCACAATATGATTTCTACACATTGAATAGTAGTGTAGTGCTTTCAAAAGGAAAGACTTTTCTGTTTTAAGAAAATAAATACAGCTGGGCAGTGGTGGCGCACGCCTTTAATCCCAGCACTCGAGAGGCAGAGGCAGGTGGATTTGTGAGTTCGAGGCCAGCCTGGTCTACAGAGTGAGTTCCAGGACAGCCAGGGCTACACAGAGAAACCCTGTCTCGAAAAAAAAAAAAA
>CM052722.1:23745017-23765950 GCA_028551405.1 Uromys caudimaculatus | reverse complement strand
ACCCACCCACTCTCGTCTTCCCTCCTAACATTCCTCTACACTGGGGCATCGAACACCTTCAGGCCCAAGGGCCTCTCCTCCCACTGATGGCCAACAAGGCCCTCCTCTGCCACATATGTGGCCAGCCCCATGGGTCCCTCCATGTGTATTCTTTGGTTGGTGATCCAGTCTCCGGGAACTCCGAAGGGTCAGGCCAGTTGACACTGTTGCTCCCTCCATGGGGCTGCAAACCCCCTCAGCTCCTTCAGTCCCTTCTCCACCTCCTCCATCTGGGATCCCATGCTCAGTCCGATGGTTGGCTGTGAGCATCTTTTCTAAGTTATTGGTCTCATTGGCAACATCAGCTACAGATTCCATTTCATGGGATGAGTCGTAAGTCCCACTGAAAAACTGGTTCATTCCATAACAGTCTTGCCACTATTGTGCCAGTTAGCATACCTTGAAAGTAGGTGGTTATTATAGCTCAGATGGTTCATAGTTGTGTGAGACTGAGGATTTTTTTTCTTCTGGTAGTGTCTGTAGTAAATTTTAGTACTATGAACTCTAGCCAGTAAGGGTGAAGCTTCAAGTTGAGTACCAGGTGGGTTTTTCCATGTACCATGACATAAGTATGTGATACATTCAAAAAATTAAAACTACTTTGTTAAATCACTTTTATCAGTACCAGTTTCTTGTTTATCCTGGCTAGCTCCTAATGAATGAGATATAGACTATAAGATTTATTTAATCAAGCTTTTGTGGCACAATAGCTGAGCAGTTATTAATCCATTTTAATCCTCTAAGCTAATCTGACTACCTCCCAGCCCAGATCCCCAAGATGTTTTCATTTTAGTATTCATCTGGCTCTCTGCTACAGGTGTTTCATGGTGTCTCTGGGACCCTTTCCACGGAGTGAATCTTCTGCTCCTCCCCTCCCCCCATCTCTCTGCCCCTCCCTGAAATCTGAAGGCCTGCCTTATTCTTTCCCCTGATCAGTTATTGACTGATCAGCTTTTATTAACAAATAAGAGAATAAATGGTGAGCAATGTTTACACAAACTTGAGACAGATTTTTAGAAATAAGCATTACAATTTCATGCCTGGATTTGGCATTTGCTTTTCTATCCTTCTCTCCCTTCCTCCAACTCCTTAAATCTCAATCTCTCTGTCATTCTCTGTCTCTGTCTCTGTCTCTCTCTGTCTCTCTGTGTTTGTGTGTGTATGTGTGTGTGTGTGTGTGTGTGTGTGTACTTTACATCAGTCATATTCCTATAGCATTTATAAATGTGTCTGTGGACATTTGGTTTGTTATAGGCTTTCATCATTACACTAACATGTGCTTTGTAACTGGTGATTCCCACTGAAGGAGATGAGTTGTGATACTCACAGTCCCCCATCTGGCCTGCCACTCTCATTTCTAAGCTGTTCCCTCCTTTTTTCTCACTTTCTGGGAACTGATTTCAATTTTTGACTTATTCAGTTTTTCTTTGCCTGGATCTTTTTTTGCAGAACCTCTGCCTGATAAATTTTGTATCATAGTTGCTGAGACTCTCATTCTATCCTTGAACAACTGACTGGCTAAATTTATTTACCTGCTTATTTATACCGACTTTGAGATTTTTAATAATCCATAAAAGTAGACTTTTGAATTATTTGTCAATTTTTTTTTACCATTTCAGCATCTTGGATATGGTTATGTAGGAATTAGGAGTGTAAAAATATTTTTTACACTTTATCTGTACATGTGTGTCTGCATGTGTGTTTTCGCACATTTGCAGAGACAGAAGAAGACATTGGATAATCAGCAAATGCATTTTCAAGCGGTTGGGAGCCCCTTGATATGGGTGTTAGAAACTGAACTCAGGTTCTATGGGAGGTCTGCTGAAAGTACTTTGAAATGCTGAACCATTTTCTCAGGCTCAAAGATAATTTTAAGATGGTGTAATGGAATATGTAATTTCACTTCCAGAGACAGCATTTAAGCTTAGTATAAAGTAGAAGGTTGGAACATTTACTGAATGTAGTAGAGAGAACTTAAACAAAAAAACATTGTAACGTGAATATACTTAGTTAGAAATCAGTTGAAACTAGGATTCTTTCTTAGAGGTTAGAGTGGATAATACAGAGGGCCAAATGTAGCCCATGTCACTCTTTGATGAGATTGGTTTTTATATTCTTTGGTTAGTTTTGTTTTTAAAGCACAAAAAGAATGTACAGACATAGAGATCATATGTAGTCTTCAGAATGTTACTGTCCTGAAGAAAGTAATGTGAGTAACATTACTAGAGTTCTAAGAGTAGACATACTGAACCAGGAGTGTAAGGTAGTTGTTAACAATAAAAAGTCTGGTTTATATGGGTGAATTAGTTGTTAAAGAAGGGGGAAGTTATGTTGACAGTTAATTGATTTTATATTTGAAAGAATTTTCTTTTTGAACCCGGAGTGTAAGGCAGTTGTTAAAAGTGAAATAATAGTCTGGTGAGTAAAGTTGAATTAATGGTGAATGTAGGGTAAAGTTATGGTAGCAATTAAGTTTTGTTAAATAATTTGAAAAACCTTTATAGACTACACCCTTTTCTGTCAACAGAAGGAGTGGCATAAAAAGGTTCCAGGAAGATGGGACAGTTGTTTTTATGTGTTCTGTTTATTCACATTATATGTATGGTATTTTGATCCAGAAGAAGCAATTCTGTAGACTGTTTTATGTTATGAAACAAACCCTCAAAAATGAGTAACTGAGGTTTGAACACATATATTTGTGTGTATATATTTCTTTTCTCACCCTCCAAAAAAATTCATTTAGAAATAGTTCTGTTTGCTAAGTAAAATTGCTTTTTTCTAATACTGAAATTGTGAAGGTATTGATTGCACAATTTTTCTCTTGTTAAACAATTGATATTAGACACAAATGACCTGGCAGGTATTCCTTGCAGATAATACTGAAAGTTGTCAGAATTGGGCTAACTGGCAACTGGAAGCTGCGTATAACTTGAGCGTGATAGTAGTCTTTTGTTGACAACACTATAGTGGATTCTGTGTTTTATTATAAGAAGCTTTATTATTTGGCATATAAAAAAGAACAAAATATGTTATTACTTTTAATGTACATAGTTTTATTTTTTTATTTTATACTTCCAAGAAGCTGCAGAAAATCCTACAGGCAGTGTATTCACCAGAACTTTGGGGGATGAAGACAGAACTTTGAAAGATGACCAAGCAGCCCCAGGTGATTGCTTTTATTTTCTATATTGATTTACAAGATAATTCCTGCACACTGAATAATGATATAATGTTTCAGAAGGAAAGACTCTTCTGTTTTATGAAAGTCTATAGAAAGTAGCCCAATGATAAATTACCTCAAATTTTTAGTGTTCTAGTCCAGTGTTTCTGGTTGTTTTAAAGCATCCTTTTGGAGAATTATACTATTTTCTGATCATAAGATTTTTTTTTTGTCTGTAAATCTTCATTTATGTGGCAATATTGATTTTAAATTATTTTTGTTTAATGCTTTCATTTATTGATGGTTGGTATAATCAATGTTAACTACATTGAAGAAAATAGACTTTCCCTTTCCCAACAGCTATGAGTTCTTAGATAGGAGCAGTATCTGCCCATTTCTCTGCTCCATCTTGGGATTTTGTCAGGCTTGAGTCTGTCTGTACATGGCATGTGCATCTGCTTTGTTGTGTTTGTAAAAGTGTTGTCTGATGGAAGTCTTTCTCCAGCTCTAGTTGAACTAACTCTTTCTGCCTGTTCTTTGATATAGATTCCCGAGCCTTGAGTGGGGGGATTGAAACAGACATCTCATTTAAGGTTGAGCACTGCAGTCTGTGCATGTTGTGTACTTATAGGTCACTGTCTTAACTACCAGCCACTGTAAGGAGATTCTCAGATGATGCTTGGGTGATGCACTGACCAATGAGTATAGCAATCTGTCAGAGGAGTCATTTTATTTTATGTTCATTTGGTAGAATCATACTAGTATGATTTCCCTCAAGGCTTTGGACCTATCTAATCATAGATTCTTGCCAGATTAACAGTGTAAGTATGGGGTCCATCTAATGGAGTGAACTTTAAATTCAGTCAAAGAGTGCTTTGTTAATCCCTTAAGATCTGTGCTGTTTTTGCACCAGTATATTTTGCAGGAAGGTCAATTTTTATACATCACAAGGTTAGCGTATCAGTCGGATTGATGAATCCTTTGCACCTCTGATAGTGTGTAGCACCTTTTGACACTATGCAACATAGACAGTAAGAGTAAATCTTCCAGTTCAGCACCATTTAAGTTTTTTCATGTTCTATGACGTAAGTTTGTAGTGCATTCCCCAAATTAAAACTACCTTGAGATTTTACTGTCAGGTTTTAGCAAGGAACCAATAGCATTGCCAGTGGCCTGTAGTGTTAGGGGAGGAGTCTATGGGACACCATTGACCAGCACTTTAGAAAGTGATAATCCATTTTTAAATCTGGATTTTATTAGGTAACAAATGGTATCTTGGAGGGGGTAGGTGTCCCTCTATTACATGGTCGCTCCACTTTAACTATTTTAATATACCTATTTCTGGGAATTTCTATTGCAGTAGGTTTCCCAATGACATTTCTGAAGGCTTTCCTTGTTAGATATCCCTCCCCACAATCCCATCTCTATTCTTAAAGGCAATCCCCCACCCCATTCATTACATGTATTATTTTTGATGGTATGCATGATTCATCTTTATAAGTATTCCTATGGCCATTGAGTTTGTTGCAGGTTCTTTTCCTTATTTATAAATGAATTATTAAACTTGCAATTCAACCTCACCACCGCCAAAAGACATGAGGCATGACACTCAAAGTTCTTGTTTGTCCTGCTGCACTCATAGTCTTCATTCAGATCTATATCTCCTTCTCATTTCTGCCTGGAGCCAGTGGTTAGCTGGGTTTTAATTTGATTTATTTGCCTAGCTCTTTTTATTCAGAATTAGTCTTCATTTTATTTTCTATATAAGTTACTGAGTTTCTCATCCTATCTCTGAACAGACTGTGAATTTATTCTTCTGTTCATTGCATCAAATTGGAGATAATTGATCTGGACTTTTGAATTCTTTTACCATTTAACTATTTGGGGACGTGGTTATTGAGGTAGAAACTTAAAATTTTATTTTGATTTATCTGAATGTGTGTGTGTGTGTGTGTGTGTGTGTGTGTGTGTGTGTGTGTGTGTGTGTGTTTTGCATGTAGATACAGGTATCCCAAGAGGATAGAAGAGGGCATTGAATATTTCTGGAGCTGGAGTTACAGTTAGTTGTGATTCACTTGGTATGTGTGTTAGCAGTGAACTCTCATCTTCTGGAAGAGAAGCAAGTAATCTTACCTCTTTGCATCTTAACCACCTCCTCAGCCCTAAGCAGAGTTTTAAGATGGTATAATTGGAATCATTCAAGTCATTCCCAAAGACAGCCTTTAGTCTACTTTCCTTTAAAGAGTGCTGTTGAATGCTTTGCAGAGTGGCGAAGAGAGAGAGAGGTGGGGACGTAACTAGGATAAAACACTGCATGAAACTTCTTAGAAATCAGTTACGGCCAGGCAGTGGTGGCGCACGCCTTTAATCCCAGCACTTGGGAGGCAGAGGCAGGTGGATTTCTGAGTTCGAGGCCAGCCTGGTCTACAGAGTGAGTTCCAGGACAGCCAGGGCTACACAGAAAAACCCTGTCTCAAAAAACCAAAACCAAAAACAAACAAACAAACAAAAAAAAATCAGTTACAACTGACCCTCTTCTATTGAGATTTCCATGTATATTACAGAGAGTGAACCATATCTCTCCCACATGATAAAATTGGTTTTGATGTTCTTTAGCTAGGTTTATTTAAAGCAATCGAAGAATGTATGAAAGAGGCCATATGTAACTATCAGAATGTTTGCTGTCTAGCTCTCTGCAAAACTAGATTGCTAATCTTTATTCTGTTTCTTCTGACTAGAGAAAGTTGATGACAAATGACTTGGAGGTGAGAGCTGACTCATGGTCAGGAGTGTTGAAGGATAGGATATCATTTAGAGGCATTGATTGAGGTGGACAGTTGAGTGCAAGTTTCATCAGGAATAGAGAAAGAAACTTAATGAATTAGATGAAAACAGATGAAGCTATGGCTAAACTTTGCAATGAATATATAAAACATCATCAGTTGGCCTAAACCTAAAGATAGCAAGTAAGGAAGTTGAAAGTGGACAAAAAGACCCTTTTTTATTGGAAGGAATTGCCAAGAATAACTATTTCAGGGTGTTAGCTGAAATCCTTAACAATGATGTCAATAATATGAGGAACATTAGGAGAGTTCTTTAAATTGGGAGTTTTGAGTGTGGAGTGTAATGTAGTTGTTAAGAATGTAATATGAAGAGTCTGGTGTATAGAGTTGAAGTTAGTTATAAATAAAGAATAGAGTTTTGGCAGAAGTTAAATGATCTTATATTTGTCCAAGTAACTAAGGATAGATTACATTCTTTTTGGTGAGTAGAAGTACAATTAAAAGTGCTGTGAAAATGATGGTATATTTGTTATTATTTGCCCTGTTTATGAATACCTTTAAGCACAAAAGTAAAATTACAGATTGTTTTAACTTATGAAATAGAGCCCACAAGATGATAGTAGTTTGAATACAGTTATATTAGGGTATATACATGTACGTGTCTATCTCTGTTTCATCTCTTACCCTATAAACTAATTTTATTTAGAATTGGTATTTTGCTCTCTAAAACCCTTTTTATCTCGTAACCAAATTGTGAAGGTGTTGATACTGAAATGTCTTTCGTTTAAATCTGTGATGATTGATGCATTGAAATTATATAAATTAGTTTACTAGGCAGCTGAAACTGTATCATGTGAGCATGATGGTATCCTCATGACAACGTAAGAGAGTCTGTGTTTCATTATAGGAAGTTTTATTTGCATTCATACCTGAGCATAACGTGTTTTAACTTCAAATGTAAACCATTCTTATGTATTACTTTTCATTTCCAACAAAGGTTGGAAAAAACCCAAGGGCAGAGGATTCACCAAACCTGGAAAAGATCAAGCCAAACCTGGAAAAGATCAAGCCAAACCTGGAAAACATGACCAAGGAGCCCCAGGTGATTGCTTTCTTTTTCTATTTTGATTTGGAAGTTAATTGCTCTATATTGAATAATGGCATAGTGTTTCAGAAGGAAAGACTCTTTATTGTTTTAATGAAATAAACATAGAAAATAGTCCAGTGATAAACTGCTAGAAATTTTTACTGTGCTACTCCAGCATTGCTGTTTGTTCTAATAAAAGCCTCCTTTTGGGGAGAATTAGATCATTGCCTTCAGTCTAGAAAAATGAGACTGTTTCTTGATTATGTGAAATCATACCATATGTAAAACTTTGATTTTATAGTACTTTTGGTTAATAATTATTTTTCTGTGTTTAATTCTTTTATTTATTCTTTGAAAATTACATACAATTTTTCATCATATTCTTTCACCTCCCCTAACTTCTCTCAAATTGTCTTCTACCACCCTATACAGTAAACTTCATGTTGGTTCAAAAAAAATGAAAAGGACGTAAAATAATGAGATTGTGACTTTTGTAAGCCATCCATTCTTGACCAGGAAGCCTGCTTTGGGTGTGGTTGATATGCCCAGTGTTACTTCATTGAAGAAAACTGATTTTCCCTTTCCTAGAAGCTATGAGTTGTGAATCAGTTTGTGAGGACTGGGACTTTGCCCAATTTCCCTCAACCATGCTAATAATTTGTCAGGTTTGAACTTGTACTACTCTTGTACAGTCTGTTGCAGTCTTTCTGAGTTCATAAGTTTGTCTACTCTGTTTCTGGAAAAGTGTTGTCTGATGGAAGTCCTTTTCTACCTCTGGCTAGAATCTTTCTGCCTCCTCTTCCACACAGATCTCTGAGCCTTGAGGGGAGCAGAATGATACAGACATCCTATTTAGGGTACAGCAATCTAAAATCACTTTCTGAAGGTTGTCTAGTTGTTGGTCCCTGTATTAATTGCCATCCACTGCAAGAAACCTTTCTGAATACGATTAAGCATTATAGTAATCAATGTGCACAATATGTCTTTAGGAGTGGTTTTTATTACTGTGTGTATTTAGCAGAATCAAACTAGTAGGATTCTCACTAAGTCTTAGGATCTTATCCACATTACCGGTGTCCAGTATGAGTTCCATCTCATGGAGTAGGCTCTAATTCCAATTTTTAAAAATAATAGTTTTTTCTATAACAGATATAACTATTGCAGCAGTGTATGTTGCCAGCAGTTTGATGTTGTAGGTCACAGGATTAATAGATGATCCAGACTGATTACTTTTCTTCTCTGGTAGTGTGTATAGCACCTTTTAGCACTATGATTCATAGGTAGTAGTGTTGATGGTTCCATTTGAATAGCAGCTAGGTTTTTCCATGCTCTATGACAGAAGTATGTGGCTTGTTTGGCAAATTAAAACTATCTTGTGATTCTTGTCATCAAGTTGATGAAGATAATTACTAGCTTTGACTGTGGCCTTTGGTGTTAGGAATGGTTCTCTGAAACATCTTCAACACTTCAAAAAGTGATAACCCATTTCTTGTATTAGAGGGAATTTTTGCTAATATGTGTTTCATTGAACTTGTTTCCCTCCATTACATAATCACTTCACTTACAATTTTTATATATGTGTATGAATATGTATGTTTCAGGAGCTTTCTACTGTAGTAAGTTTCCATATGATTTTTTTTCTATTTGTTTGTTTATTTTAAACTCCAGATTTTATTCCCCTCCTGGTCCACCCTCCGATTGTTCCACATCCCATACCTCCTCTCTGTTCCCCCTGTCTCCACGGGGATGTCCCCACCCTCCACCCCCGACTCCCACCCCACCAGACCTCTAAATTCCCTGGGACCTCCAGTCTCTTGAGAGGTATATCTTCTCTGACTGACCCTAGACCTAGCAGTCCTCTGCTGTATATGTGTTGGGGGCCTCATATCAGCTGGTGTATGCTACCTAGTTGGTGGTCCAGTGTCTGAGAGATCTTGGGGGTCCAGGTTAATTGAGACTGCTGGTTCTCCTACAGGATCACCCTCTTCAGCTTCTTCCAGCTTTTCCCTAATTCAACCACGGTGTCAGCAGCTTCTGTCCATTGGTTGGGTGCAAATAATCTGACTCTTCCAGCTGCTTGTTGGGTCTTTAGGAGGGCAATCATGATAGGTCCATTATTGTAAGTACTTCATGACCTCAGTAATAGTATCAGGTCTTGGGGCTTCACCTTGAGCTGGATCCCACTTTGGGCCTGTCACTGGACCTTCTTTTCCTCGGGCTCCTCTCCATTTCCATTCCTGCAGTTCTTTCAGGCAGGAACATTTATGGGTCAGAGTTTTGACTGTGGGATGGCAACCCCCTCCCTTACTTGATACCCTATCTTCCTGCTGGAGGTGGGCTCTACAAGTTCCCTTTCCCTAATGTAGGACCTTTCATCTAAGGTCCCTCCCTTTGAGTCCTGAGAGTCTCTCACCTCCCAGGTCCCTGGTGCATTCTGGAGGGTCCCCCCACCTCCTACCTCCCGAGGTTGCCTGTTTCCATTCTTTCTGCTGGCCCTCAGGGCTTCAGTCCTTTTCTCTCCACTCAGTACCAGGGCTTATTCTGTTAGATATTCCTTACCACCTTTATACCTCTAATCTTTTAACCTTTTTAATCCATGTTTTCTGTTTGTAGTTTGGCCTACAGTATTAATCTTATAAATATGCCTATGGTCATTCAGTTTGTTGCAGATTCTCTTCATTACTCATAGATGTGCTATGCAACTGGTGCTTGCTCCTGAAAGAGATGATGACACTCACACTGTTTAGCCTTCCATACTCACCACCTTTATGCCTATATCTTATCTTCCTCCCTGCCTGGAGCCAGTTGTCTGTTAAGTTTTGTATTTTGATTTATTGAGTTTTCTTTGCCTAGATATTTTGTTCATAATTACTCTGTTCTGTTTTATATACTAGTTGCTAAGTTTCTCATTCTCTGACTGAACTGACTGCCTGAATTTATTTATCATGTATTTTGCAAGCACACAGCTATTATAGCTCCCAGTATTAGTAGGCAGGTCAGATTGATGATTGCTTTCTCCTCTGATAGTACCTTTTAAAACCATGATTCATAGCCAGTGGAGGCTTGCAGTTCAGTACCAAGTATATTACTCCATGGCCTAGACACAAGCTTGTGGTATGCTCAGATATTAAAACTAATTTGAGATTCTTGCCATCAAATTTTAGAAGGTAACTAGCAGCATTAGCAATGGCCTGTAGCAGTGGTTCTCAATATTCCTAATGCTGTAACCCTTAAATACAATTCCTCATATTGTTGTGACTCTAACCATGAAATTATTTTATTACTACTTCATAACTGTAATTTTGCTATTGTTATGAATCAAAATTAAATAGCTGATATGCAGGATATCCAGTATGCAACCCCTAAAGGGGTCACAAGCCACAGGTAGAGAACTGCTGGCTTATAGTGCTAGGGGTGGAACCTTTTGTCCATCACTTAATCACTGGTATCTGACACAGGGTTTTTTGTGTGTTTGTTTCTTTCTTTTGTTTTTTTAAATGTCATGTCTGATTGTGATGGTGTCTTTCCAGGACATGATCACTCCATTTAAAATATTTTTATATGTGTGTATGTTTAATATTCAGGACCTTTCATCTGTAGAAGGTTTCCATAAGGATTTTTACATTGTACATCTGGCCCCAAATTTCTTCCTCTGCCCCTTACCTCCATCCCCTGTTCCATTTAATCCAGGTATTTTGGTTGGTTGGTTGGTTGGTTGGTTGGTCTACAGGATATATCATTAAGAGTATGCCTGTTGTCATTTGGTTTGTCATCGCTTTTCTTCATTATTCATAGATATGCTATGCAACTGGTAATGCCCATTGAAGGAAGTAAGGTGTGAAACTTAGTCCCTGCTGGGCCTTTCACACTCCAGATCTTCAAACCTGTAACTCCTCCTTCCTTTCCATGGACCAGTAGTTCATAGAATTTTAAATTAGTAAACTTTTCCTTGTCTAGACTTTTAAAAACTAATCTCTATCTCTCTACTGAATTTTGTATGGAAGTTGTTAAATTTCTCATCCTAGCCCTGAGCCCTTTTGTATTTATCTATTCAATTGAGAACAATTTGAGGTCACTAATCATCTTTAAAACTGGACTTTTTAATTCATTGTCTACTATTTTTACTATTTTAGTAACATACTTATTTTTGATTGAGAGCATTATTTTCTCTGACAGTAGAATTACAAGCAGTTGTGAGCCACTTGATATAGATCTTGGAAATGAACTGTGATTCTTTGGAAGGGTAGTTTTTTAGCCCCAGGGAATATATATTTTTAAAGATTGTGTAATAGAATAAATATCATCATTACAAAGACAGACTTTAGTCTTCATATAGAGTGTTGGATCTTTTGCTGAATGGGACAGAGAATGATAAAACATTGCAGCATGGAAATATATCTAAAAAGCAACATCCTGAAACTGATGGCAGGAAGACAATGTAAGAAAAAGCAAAGTAATTAATATTACTAGAGTTTTTATTTTTTGAAATGGAAGTTTTGAACCTAGAGTGTAAGGTAGTTGCTAAAAATGAAGTAAGAGTCTGGTGCATATAGGTAAATTAGTTGTAAATGAGGGATAAAGTTATGGTGACAGTTAAATGATCTTACATTTGCCCTGGCAACTGAGGATGGACTA
This sequence comes from Uromys caudimaculatus, assembly GCA_028551405.1. Lineage (NCBI taxonomy): Eukaryota > Metazoa > Chordata > Mammalia > Rodentia > Muridae > Uromys > Uromys caudimaculatus. The sequence continues at coordinate 23,754,246 of CM052722.1, read as the reverse complement.
TGGCCCTTTTAGTGAGTACTAAAAGTGGAATAAAAAGGCTGTAGAAAGATGGGATTTTTGCTATCACAAGTCCTGCTTATGCAGACTGTATGGTTTTTGGCTAATGAAAAAACAAAGCAGTAGACTGTTTCAACTTAAAAATATAAAGCCTTCAAAAAGTTAATATTTGAGCTTGGAGTGTGTATGTGTGTGAGTAATATTTCTACCTGCAAATTATTTTTAATTATAATTAGTATTTTTAGGTAAAATTCATTTTTTTCTAATAACCTAATTTTGAAACCATCAATACTGATTTTTCTTTAACTACTAACACTTAAAAACACAACCAGGTGGTTTTCTCCACGCAAAATATTAAAATTATCTAAACTGAAGTACCAGGCAACTAGAAACTATATCATTTGAGCATGATGGTGCCTTTCCATGACAACACTGTAGAAGGAGAATATATATTTTATGATAACAAGTTTTAGTATTTGACATACATACAGGAACATGATGAGTTTTAGCTGTACATTTATATAATATTTATTTTTCATTTCATACCTCAACAAAGCTGGGAAAAAACCCAGGGGCAGAGGATTCACCAAACCTTTGGAAGATGAAGCCAGACCAGGGAGCGATTTCCAAGTAGCCCCAGGTGATTGTATTTTTATATTTATTTGCAAGATGATTCTTATACATTGAATAATGGTGTAGTGTTTCAGAAGGAAAGACTTTTCTGTTTTAAGGAAGCAAATGCAGAAAGTAGCCCAATGATAAGTAAATTTTTCGTGCTAGTTCAGAGTTGCTGGTCATTCTAATAAAAGCCTTTTTCAGGGGTGGAATTAGACTATTTCCTGACTTTATGAAATTCTAATGTATGTAAATTTTCACTTATATGGCACCACTGTTTAAAGTTATTTTATTTTTCTTTGTGTAATGCTTTCATTCAGTTTTTGAAAATTTCATGCAATTTATTTTGATCAAATTCTTTTCCTTCACCCAACCTTTTTCAAATTGTGCTACATATCACTGTCTCTCTGACATTATGTTCTTTCTCTCTTAAAAATATGAAAAAAATACAAAAAATAGGAGTCTGGTTTTTTCTAACCTACTTCTTTTGAGTACATGGCCTTAGTGTGTGGTTTATATACTAAATGTTACTCCACTGAAGAAAACTGATTTTCCTTTTTCTAGCAACTATGAATTCTTGGCTAGGGCTAGAATTTGTTACCACTTCCCCTCCTCTATGCTGGGGTTTTGTGAAGCATGAGCTTATACAAGACATGTGTAGTCTGTTCTGGTCGTTCTCAGTTCTAATACTTACCTTCTCTATTGGTAAGAAATGTTATCTGGGAGAAGTCCATTTCTGCCCCTGCCTATAATCTTTCTGCCTGCTTTTCAACATAGTTACCTGAGCTTTGAAGGGAAGGGTGTGATATAGACATCCCATTTAAGGTTAGGTACTCCAATGTTTCTGTCTCTGAAGGTAGACCAGTTGCAGGTTTCTTTGCTAATGACCATTTACTTACAGACGCTTCTCTGATGATGTTTCGTTTGAAAACACTTTTGAGGTATTAATCATCTTTAAAACTGATGTCATAGGGTTTCTAATGCTGTGATAAAACACCATGATCATCGCAACTTGGAGAGGAAAGGATTTATTTGGCTTACTCTTCCACATTACTGTCTATCTTCGAAGGAAGTCAGGACAGGAACCCAAACAAGGCAGGAGTCAATGCAGAGGACATTTCGGGGGTGTGTGTGTGCTGCTTCCTGGCTTGCTTGACTTGGTTTTCTAAGCCCTCTTACAGAACCCAAGACCACCAGCCCAGGAGTGGTTCCACTGACAATCACAAATTAATAAAATATTGCCTCTTGTGTAACCTTTGGAAGTATTTTCTCAGTTGAGGCTGCCCTCTCTCTAGTGACTCTAGCTTATGTCAAGTTGGCGTGAAACTAGCCAGCACAACTAGACTTTTGAATTCTTTGTATGGATATTTTGATTTGCATATGGAGGAATAAGGACCATAAAATTATGTTTATTTTTTATTGATCTATATCTGTTTCTACGTGTGTGTTTTTGTACTAAACATATAGGTGTCCTCAAGGCAGAATAGCACCTTAGATCCTCAGGAGCTGCAGTTAAAGCTAGCCACTTGATGAGTGTTGGGAGTGAACTAGTTTTGGGGGAAGGACAGCAACCAGCACTCCTAATGCTGAACTAGCCCTGTCAACACCCAGGAGTATTTGAAGATGATTTAATATAATGGTTAAGGTCATTTACAGAGAAAGCCTTTCATCTTCTAATAAAGCAGAATTTCGGATGGAGCAGAAAAAAGTAGAGGTAGGAACTTAACCAAGAGAAATCATTATAGCAAAGAAATATATTTAAAAGTCAATGCAATAGTCATTCTGCCATAGATGTCAGAGAGGATATTACAAAGAATCATAAACAGCCCATGTAGTTATGTGATGAGATTGGTTCATATGTTTTCTGGTTTTGTATTTTTTTGTTTTGCTTTTTAAAATAAAGAAAAATGTGTGACACAGAGACCATATGTTGCCTTCAGAGTATTTAGGGTCTAGGTATTTATAGAACTAGATTGTTAATATTTATTCTGTTGCTTCTTGTTTAAAAACGATGAGAATGTGGATTGGATGTAGGAGTTGATTCCCAAGTCAGGGGTAATGATGGAAGTGATACTTCATGTACAACTATTGGTAGAGATGGACACTTGAGTGCAAGGCAAGTTGCATTAGGAGCAGAGCAAAGACAGAAAAAACCTAATGATTTGGGTGAAAATAGAGGGAACTATGGATAAACCTAGCAGTGAGATTGTAAAACAAGATCAGTTGGTCTGAAACAAAAGATAGCAAGTAAGGGAGTTGAAGGTGGAAAAAAGAATACTTGTGTTGGAGATAGAAGAGTTCCCAGAAATTGCCAAGAATAACCATTTCAGGGCCTTAGCTGAAATCTTTAGAGATGATATCAAAAATGAGGCATCAGTGGTCTGCTCCTGGTCAAAATCCTGAACATGATGATAGGGCTATTGTGTGAGAAAAAATAAACTAATGTGAATGATATTACTAGTGACATTTTTTAAATGAAGGGAAGTCTTAAACATGGAGTATAAAGTAGTTGTTAAAAATTAAATAAGAAACTGGTTGTAAATACATGACTTAGCTGTAAATGAGGGAGAAAGTTATAGTGGCAGTAAAATGATGTTACATTTGCTCCGGTAGCCCAGGATAGACTTCTTCCTTTGTAAAAAGTAAAAAGTGAGATGTCAAAAAGCTGCAAACATTTTTGATATTTGTTATCACGATCTAAATGTATGGATATGTTTTAATATGGAAAGAGCAAGACAGTAGACTGAGTACTCTTATATTTGAAAAGTAAAACACCCAAAGTAAATGTAGTTGAGCTTTGAATATGTTCATGTCCTTTATATCTCTCCCTCAAAATCTAGCTTATTTAGAATTACTAGATTTTACTATGTAAACTTCATTATTTATAAGAAAGTTGTTATGGTGTTGATATTAAAATGCCTCATTAGTTTCTCTATTTGCTGTGAACATAGTCAAAAACAACATGGCAATCAATCTTCATCCAAAATATTAGAATTGTCTAAATTTAGCTTCCAGTTGAGCATGTTATGAAGCTGCATATCATCTGAGCCTTCCTATGACAACAGTATATTAGAGTGTAGACATTAAGATTAGAGCCTTTATTATTTGGCATACATACTCAACATAATGTGTTCTAGCTTCAAATGTGCATCTTTTTTTTTTTTTTTCATTTCATAACACAACAAAGTTGAGAAAAAACCCAAGGGCAAAAGAGTTACCAAACCTTAGAAAAACCAGGCCACACCTTTTGAAGATGAAGCAGCAGCCCCAAGTGATAGCGTTGCTTTGTTTATCTATACTGACTTACAAGGTGATTCCTGTATATTGGATAAAGGTGTGAATTTTTTCAGAAGGAAAGAATTTCATTTTAAGAAAAAAATGTAAAAAGTAGCACAGTGATAAATTGATAGATATTTTCACATGCTAATTCAAATTAGCTGGTTATTCTAATAAGTTCATATTTTTTGAGAATTATTTAGTTTCCTGATTATAAGCTCTTTCAGGTTTATAAAATGTTCTTTTTGAGATAATTTAATCTCCATCTTTCTTCCCTCTCTTTCTTTTCTCCAATCCTTACTATATATCCCCCTTGCTCTTCAAATTCAAATGTTTGCTTTATATTGAATAATGCTGTAATGATTTAGAAGACAAGACTAGTTTTAAATTTATATAAAAAAAACAAGTACAAGAAGTAGCACAATGATAAATTAATATAAATTTTCACTGTAGTAATTCAAATTACCTGATTATTCTAACAAGTTCATCTTTTTGGAGACTTAATTCCAAGTAAAGTGTAAATGGGCATTGTGACATGTCACGTGAGCATGGTGTTAGCCTATATTATGACAAGGCTTTATTGGAGCATGTGCAGAGTAGTATATAAGCTTTATTTTGGGGAAAGCATAGTGGATTAAACAAAGTGTTCTAGCTTTACATGTGAATAATTTTTGTTTTTCATTTCATACCTCAATAAAGCTGGGAAAAAACGCAAGGGCAAAACAGTCACCACACCTTGGACTGACCAACCCAGACTTTTTGCAGATCAAGGAGCAGCCCCAGGTGATTGCTTTGTTTTTGTTTTTTTTTTTTAAATATATATTGTTTACAGTATATTTTATATATATTGAATATGGGTACAATTTTCAGGTGGAAAGTATTTTTTTCTAAGAAAACAAATTCAGGAAGCACAATGGTAAATTGGTAGAAAATTTCACTTTGCTAAGTCAAAATTTTCTCTTACCATAAGGTCATCCTATAGATTTTTTTCCATGCTTTAAAACAGAAAATTACCTTTTATTTTGAGTTTATAATTTTTCAACCTTTCTTCTTACCCTTTCCTACCCCTGAAACTCCTATATAACCCTCATTCTTCTCTGCCTAATGTTTGGCCGATTTTCGTACTAATAAGGCTTGCATGCAGAAATATTTATGTATATACATAGTTCTAAATATAACATGTTCTGTCTGCATACTAATACCTGCATGCATGTTTTCATTGCTGGCTTTTTTTTTTCAACAGACAGTGAACAGTGTGTTCTTTGCTGGCTATTTCCATCACTCCCTTTCTCAATTTTCCTCAGTTTTATATAGTTCTTTATGTAGGATTGAAGCTTTGTGGGCTATTCTCTGTGCAGTTTGTATACATATTGGTTCATTTTTGTTCAGCTCCCATTTTGGTAGTGGTGTTGGTGGGATTTTATGGGTTGCTCTTGATAGTACTAGGAGACACAGTCTTAAAGCAAACAAACTCCCTGACCTTCTGGCTCTTTCCATTCTTTCTGCCATGTCTTGAGCAATGTTTCCTGAGCCCTAGCTCAGGTACAATAACGATCTGTAGAGATATACATTCTGATTGGGCCACACATCTCTTCTGCTTTTGATTTGTTGTGTTTTCCTTCAATCATCTCTCTCTGTTGCAAACTAAATTTTTCTTGATGAAGACTAAAGACTACAGTGATCTTTGGGTATAAGGACAGTGTTTATACATTGTTATTAGGGATTATGCTGGGGTAGTGTATTGGTGGTTTTTTATTCTTCTTCAGTCACCATCATGTTCAAGCACAGAGTTATTGGCTGTGTGTCCGGCAGCAGCCATGTTCTCCCTCTTGTTGAGCTGAGTCTTAATTCCAGGTAAACTGTAAATGGGCATTGTGACGTGTCACGTGAGCATGGTGTTAGCCTATATTATGACAAGGCTTTATTAGAGCATGTGCAGAGTAGTATATAAGCTTTATTTTGGGGAAAGCATAGTGGATTAAACAAAGTGTTCTAGCTTTACATGTGAATAATTTTTGTTTTTCATTTCATACCTCAATAAAGCTGGGAAAAAACGCAAGGGCAAAACAGTCACCACACCTTGGACTGACCAACCCAGACTTTTTGAAGATCAAGGAGCAGGCCCAGGTGATTGCTTTGTTCTTTTTGTCCATTAATCTTTATTATTCACAAAATATTTGTTTCTTGTTAAATAATAGTGTAATGTTTTCAGGAGAGAAAAATTGTTTTCGAAGAAAACAAAAGCAGGAAGCAGCACAGTGATAAATTGGTAGATTTTTTTTACTGTGCTAGGTCAAGATTTTCTCTTAGTATATTAATTTCATCCTTCTGGAGAATTAGATTGTATTCTGGTTATGATTCAATTTCAACTTTCTTTTGTATCATTTCCTTCTTCTAATTCCTCCCATATTTCTGCTCCCTCTCTTTGGCAAATTCATGGCTCTTTTCTCACAGTTCGTGCTTGCTTTTAAGAATATGTATGTATATATATATTCTTACCTGTAATCTGATCAGTCTTTATAAGAGTACATGCATTGATGTGTGTTATTATGGTTGAATTTTGGGCAGTTGACCATTAATCAGTGTGCTTTTCCCTGTTTATTCCACCCTCTCCCTTTCCCAGCTTTCCTCAGTTTTATGTAGTCCTTTGTGTAGAGTGTAAGCCTCACAGGATTTTCTCTGTCCAGTGTATGTATTGGTTTCATTTTTGTTTTGCTCATCGTTGGGCAATGGTTTTCATGGGATTATTTGGTTTAGTCTTGATATTACTAGGAGACACCATCTTACAGCAAACTGCCTTACCCTCTGGCTCTTTCCAATCTTTCTTCCGCCTCTTGAGTACTGTTTAGTAAGCTATACCTTAGGTGTGGGAATGTTCTGTAGATATATCCATTCTGATTGTGATCCACCAGTCTCTGTTTTGATTAGTTGTGGTTTTCTGCAATCATCTCTGTTGCAAGCAAAACTTTTCTTGATGAAGAATAAAGACTACAATTGTCTTTGGATATATGGACAGTGTTTATAGATTGTTTTTAGTGTGTATGGGTATAGTGAATTGGTTGTAGATTCTTCTCCAGTAACCATCACCTTACAAGTACAGAGTTTTTAGCTTTGTTCCCAGTACCAGGCATGCTGAGACTTGTTGAACCAAGCCTTAAATCCATTTAAAGAGTTGTTTGTTAATGTCAAGGTGTGCATACCACTATTGCATCCTTACAGTTGTCATTCCATGATGGGCAGTATTATATATCAGGTGAGCATGATGGTACCTGTTTTATGACAGGACTCTATTAGAGCATGTGCAGAGTGTTAGAAACTTTATTATTGGGAAAGCATAGTGGATTAAACATAAAGTGTTCTATCTTTACATGTGAATAATTTTTGCTTTTCATTTCATACCTCAATAAAGCTGAGAAAAAACGCAAGGGCAAAACAGTCACCACCCCTTGGACTGACCAACCCAGACTTTTTGCAGATCAAGGAGCAGCCCCAGGTGATTGCTTTGGTTTTTTAAAAAATATGTTGTTCCCAATATGTTTGCTGTATATTGAATAATTGTGTAACACTTTTAGAAAGCAAAACTCTTTTTCAGTTTTAAGAAAAAGTATAATAAAACACAAGAAACAGAAAGAAGCTGTTTAGAAAGAAAACTGTATCAGGAGTTATTTGGGCAAAAGAAGCTTAAAATCTCTAGTAAATAAACAAATGGGAATAGAAAGCACTAATTTTAATCTGCACATTTTGATACCAAGTGTTCATTTTAAGTCATTCATATGAATTGCAATCCATTTTATATTGGATGATGTTTTGTATAATCACACAGGGGGCAGTCCAAGATGTGGGTTTAGATAGAAATTATCTAAAAACCAAGGTATCTTATCAGTGATGATGAAATTGATACTGCAAAGAAAATCATGGAGAAATGACTAGAGAAGTAAAGGTAAATACGTACCCAAGTGATGATAAATTTTCCAAAAAGACGGAAAGATCCACTTGTTAAATTGTCAAGACTAGGAGTGACAATAAATATGACATGGTGAATCAATCATGTCTAGTAAGGATTTCTACTTGACAATTACTGTTTTGAAAGGCAGGTAGTATGCTTGGATAGCCTTATTTCGTCATCCCTGGGATGTAATTGTGCTAGAATATTACGGGGGAATATTTTAGGAATGGCTAGACATTTGTTTCAGGTTATATGTGATAATGTTCCCTCAAACTTGAATTTTTATTTATAAATTATCTATTTTTAAATTTTGTTAATTTTATGATTTTTATGATTTGTACTGTGAATGATAATTCCTGGATAGAAACTTTATCTACACATACTGACTTTTTGATTAGAACTTCAGTGCTGGGAAGAGATCTGAATGTAATTGACCCAAAGTAAAACAACCCTATGTTTGGGCTAATTCTAGGATGCTGAATTAGTCATTCCTTGCCCACTTCTTTCTGAACTAACATCTTGTGACTAATAGATAGAAACCTTGTAGAATCTGATAACTTAGCAGACCTCTGGTTCCTATCAACCTCGAAGCTAAATATGTCAGCTTCTTTGGACTATAGAGAAGTGCTCCATCCCCATTTCATTGCCACTCAAATTGGCTCCAGAATAAATGACCTCTCAATCCCCTTATAAAAAGAAACAGGTAAAAAATTAGATTGTTGTTTGATTATAAATTTTTTCACATTATAGAAGACAAAATTCTCTTTTATGTTGAGATTATAATTTAATTTCAACATTTCGCCCTACCCATTCCTTCTACCAAACCTTGCATTTGTCCCTACTTTGGTACATCAAATTAGTCGCCTCTTTTCTCTCTCAGTATTACTTCTTGCATTCAAAAATGTGTATGTGTGTGTGTGTACACCTAAATATAACTTGTTCAGTATTTATAATAGTACTCATATGTATGTTTTCATCACTAGTTTTCTCATCCACATAGCAAATTGGTGTGCTCTTCCCTGAGGATTCCCTCCTCTCCCTTTCCCAGCTCTCCTCGGGTTTATATAGTCCTTTGGGTAGAGTGGAGGCCTCACATGCATTTCTCTGTTCAGTGTGTATATGTATTGATTCATTTTATTTTCAGCTTAGATTTGGACAGTGATACTGGTGGGATTTTATGTGTTAATCTTTTTTTTGAGAGGGAAAACATTTTTTTTGATACTTTATTTACATTTCCAATGTTTCCCCTTTTCTGGGTCTCCTCTTTGGAAACCCCTATCCCCTCCCCATCCCCGCCTCTATGAGGGAATTCCACCTCCCACCCACCCGCCCACCTATCCCCAAATTCCCGCCTTGACATTCCCCTTTACTGGGGCCTCTAACATCCTCAGGCCC
>CM052722.1:23733093-23744517 GCA_028551405.1 Uromys caudimaculatus | reverse complement strand
CGGAGTACTCTTTGTTTCTGTTCTTTATGTTCTTTCCCTTGCCTTTTGCCATCTTGTTGACTCTGATGTTCGCTGATCTTACTCTGTGTGGTTGTGGCTTGCCCCTCCTGCAGGCCTCTGTGTCAGTACTCCTTGAAGACCAGCTCTCTCTGAGAGATGTTTGGGCTTGGAGAGCTGTCGCACAGGGTCAGCTCTGGGGTTCAGAATGGAATCAGAAGGATCTTGTCCCCAGCTGTCCCTTGGTTCCTGTGCCCTGAAGGCTCTGTAAGGGTCCCTCTTGATCCAGTGAGTTTGAACAGAAGTGGTGGTTTTTCCTGTGCTCAAAGGTGTGTCAGCACTCCTGGGATTTCCCGATCTCTCATGGAGCCTTGTAGCCCAGGCTGAGGTCCCCAGGCTCAGGCCCCTGGTGGCCCAGGCAGAGGTCTCCATCCACATGTGAAAACTGGAAGTTTCGGGGTTTTTCTGTCCCCAGGTTCTCAGGCCCTGGATCCCGGCAGATCCGGGCAGGTCTGGGTGAGAGGTGTTGCTCCCCTTAACCCCACTCACAGCCTTTCCTAGCTCCTGGGAGGCCACCCCTCTCCAGTGCTCATTGACTACGGACCAAGTCATTGTTTTTAATAGCTGAGTGGTACTCTGTTGTGTAGATGTACAACATTTTCTATATCCATTCCTCTGTTGAGGGACATCTGGGTTTCCAGCTTCTGGCTATTATATATATGGCGGCTATGAACATATATTATGTGTTAATCTTAATATTACTAGGAGACACCATCTTAGAGCAAACTCCCTGATCCTCTGGCTCTTTCCACTCTTTCTGCCACTTCTTGAGCAATGTTCCCTGAGCCTTAGCTTTGGTTTAGGCGTGTTCTGTAGATATATCCATTCTGATTAGGATACACCACACTCAGCTTTGATTGGTTGGGATTTCCTGAAATGGTCTCTGTTGCAAACAAAACTTTCCTTGATGAAGAAAAATAACTACAGTTATCTTTGGGTATAAGGACAATGTTATAGAGTTGTCTTAGGGACTGTGCTGGGATTAGTGTATTGGTGGTTTTAGATGCTTTTGCAGTCACCATCATGTTACAGGCACAGAGTTATTAGCTGTGTTTCCAGTAGCAGGCATGCTCTCACTTTTGTTGAGCTGAGTCTCAAATCCAAGTGAAGAGTTATTTATTAATGCCAGTGTGTGCATGCCACTACTGTATTTTTAGAGTTATCATGCCATGAAGGGCATTATCATAAACACATGAGAATAACAGTACCCTATTTTATGATAAGGCTCTATTAGAACATATGTATACTATTGTAAGCTTTATTATTTGTGAAGCATAGTGGATTAAACTTAAAGTCTTCTACCTTTACATCTGGAAAATTTTTGTTTTTCATATCATACCTCAATAAAGCTGAGAAAAAACGCAAGGGCCAAACAGTCACCACACCTTGGACTGACCAACCCAGACTTTTTGCAGATCAAGGAGCAGCCCCAGGTGATTGCTTTGCTCTTTAATTAATCTATGTTATACAATATATTTGCTATGCATTGAATAATAGTGTAATGTTTTCAGGTGGAAAGGCTATTTTCTAAGAAAACAAATTCAAGAAACAGCACAATGATAAATTTGTAGAAATTGTCTCTTATTATAATAAGTTCATACTTTTGAAGAATGTCTTAGTCAGGGATTCTATTCCTGCAGAAACATCATGACCAAGATGCAAGTTGGGGAGGAAAGGGTTTATTGAGCTTACACTTACACACTGCTGTTCATCACCAGAGGAAGTCAGGACTGGAACTCAAGCAGGTCAAGGAGCAGGAGCTGATGCAGAGGCCATGGAGGAATGCTGCTTACTGGCTTGCTTGCTTCTCCTGGCTTGCTCAGCCTGCTTTCTTATAGAGCCCTAGACTACCAGCCCAGGGATGGTACCACCCACAAGGGGCCCTCCACCCTTAATCACTAATTGAGAAAATGCCTTAGCGCTGGATCTCATGGAGGCATTTTCTCACCTGAAACTCCTTTCTCTGTGATAAGTCCAGCTTGTGTCAAGTTAACACACAAAACTAGCCAGTACAAAGAATTAGATTGTATTCTGATTATGATTTAATTTCGGCTTTTCTCCTTCAAAACTTTTCTTCCTTCAAAAACCTCCCATTTGTCCTCTAATCCTTTCTGCATGTATGCATGTTTTTATTGCTGCATTTGTGGCACCTGGCTGTGAATTGGTGTGGTGTTCCCTGAGGATTACCCCCTCTCCCTTGCCCAGCTTTCGTCAGTTTTATATAACCCTTGTGGGGAATGGAGACCTCATGTGCCTTTTTCTCTGTCCACTTTGCATATGTATTGATGTGATTTTTTTCAGTCATATTCAGGTACTAGTGTTAGTGATGTTTTATGAGTTGATCTGGATATTACTAGGAGACTCAGTCAAGAGCAAACTCCCTGACTCTCTGACTCGTTTCAGTCTTTGTCACCTCTTGAGGAATGTTCCCTGAGCCTTACCTTAGATGTAGTAATGTTCTGTAGATATATCCATTCTTATTGAGCCACACATCTCTTCTGCTTTTGATTTGTTGTGTTTTCCTTCAATCATCTCTCTCTGTTGCAAACTAAACTTTTCTTGATGAAGACTAAAGACTACAGTTATCTTTGGGTATAAGGACAGTGTTTATACGTTGTTATTAGGGATTATGCTGGGGTAGTATAGTAGGGGTTGTATATTCTTCTTCAGTCACCATCATGTTCAAGCACAGAGTTATTAGCTGTGTGTCCGGCAGCAGCCATGCTCTCCCTCTTGTTGAGCTGAGTCTTAATTCCAGGTAAACTGTAAATGGGCATTGTGACATGTCACGTGAGCATGGTGTTAGCCTATATTATGACAAGGGTTTATTGGAGCATGTGCAGAGTAGTATATAAGCTTTATTTTGGGGAAAGCATAGTGGATTAAACAAAGTGTTCTAGCTTTACATGTGAATAATTTTTGTTTTTCATTTCATACCTCAATAAAGCTGGGAAAAAACGCAAGGGCAAAACAGTCACCACACCTTGGACTGACCAACCCAGACTTTTTGCAGATCAAGGAGCAGCCCCAGGTGATTGCTTTGTTTTTGTTTTTTTTTTTTAAATAAATATATATTGTTTACAGTATATTTTATATATATTGAATATGGGTACAATTTTCAGGTGGAAAGTATTTTTTTTCTAAGAAAACAAATTCAAGAAGCACAATGGTAAATTGGTAGAAAATTTCACTTTGCTAAGTCAAAATTTTCTCTTACCATAAGGTCATCCTATAGATTTTTTTTCCATGCTTTAAAACAGAAAATTACCTTTTATTTTGAGTTTATAATTTTTCAACCTTTCTTCTTACCCTTTCCTACCCCTGAAACTCCTATATAACCCTCATTCTTCTCTGCCTAATGTTTGGCCGATTTTCGTACTTTAGTACTTTGTGTAGGGTTGAGGCCTCACATGCTCTTTTCTCTGTCTAGTGCATGTGCGTGTATGTGTGCGTGCGTGTGTGTGTGTGTGTGTGTGTGTGTGTGTGTGTGTGTGTGTGTACGTACACCTGCCATTTTTGTTTAGCCCCCATTTTGGTAGTGGTGTTGGTGGGATTTTATGGATTGCTCTTGATAGTACTAGGAGACACAGTCTTAAAGCAAACTCCCTTTGGCTCTTTTCATTCTTTCTGCCATATCTTGGGCAATGCTCCCTGAGCCCTAGCTTAGGTACAGTAACGTTCTGTAGATATATGCATTCTGATTGGGCTACACTGATCTCAGCATTCATTTATTGTAGTTTCCTGCAATCATCTCTCTCTGTTGCAACCTAAAGTTTTCTTTATGAAGACTAAAGACTACAGTGATCTTTGGGTATAAGGACAGTGTTTATACATTGTTATTAGGGATTATGCTGGGGTAGTGTATTGGTGGTTTTGATTCTTCTTCACTCACCATCATGTTACAAGTACAGAGTTATTAGCTATGTTTCCAGTAGCAGACAGACCTGCTCTCGGTCTTGTTGAGCTGAGTCTTAATTCTAAGTAAAGTGTAAATGGGTATTATGACATGTCATGTGAGCATGGTGTTAGCCTATATTATGACAAGGCTTTATTAGAACATATGTGTACTATTATAAACTTTATTATTGGGAAAGCATAGTGGATTAAGCAAAGTGTTCTGGCTTTACATGTGAATAATTTTGTTTTTCATTTCATACCTCAATAAAGCTGAGAAAAAACGCAAGGGCAAAACAGTCACCACACCTTGGACTGACCAACCCAGACTTTTTGCAGATCAAGGAGCAGCCCCAGGTGATTGCTTTGTTCTGTTTTAAATAAATCTATATTATTCACAATGTATTTGTTGTAAGTTGAATAATAGTGTAATGTTTGCAGGAGGGGAAAATCTGTTTTCGAAGAAAACAAAAGCTAGTAGCAGCACAAAGATAAATTGGTACAAATTTTCACTGTGCTAGGTTAAAACTTTCTCTTCTAAGGTCTTTTGGAGAACTAGATTCCATTCTGATTATAATTTAATTTCAACTTTCTTTTGTATCATTTTCTCCTTCTAAAATCTCCCATTTATCCCCTCTTTTTCTTGTGTCCTAAAATCATTAGTGCTTCCATTTATTAATATCTATATACATATATATTTTTAACTATAACTTGTTCATTCTATATAAGAACATGCATACACACACACACACACATATATATATATATACATACCTACATATGTATGTTCTAGCTTTACATGTGAATAATTTTTGTTTTTTTATATCATATCTCAATAAAGCTGAGAAAAAACGCAAGGGCCAAACTGTCACCACATCTTGGACTGACCAACCCAGACTTTTTGCAGATCAAGGAGCAGCCCCAGGTGATTGCTGTGTTCTTCTGTGTGTTAATCTATATTATTCATTATTTATTTGCTGTGTGTTCAAAAATTGTACAGTGTTTTCCGCTAGAAAATCTCTTTTTTTCCCTAAGAAAACTATTGCAAAAAGCAGCACAATGGTAAATTGTTAGAAATTTGACTGTGCTAAGTCAAATTTTTCTCTTATAAGTTTATCTTATTGGAGGATTAGATTTTTTCCTTATTATGATTTAATTTCATCCATTCCATTCTTTTTTCCAATTTCTCCCATTAATCCCCCCCTTTCTCTTCCAAAATCATGTCCTCACTTCTCACAGTTCATGCTTGCATTTAAGAATATCTATGTACACATATTCTTACCTATAACTTGTTCAGTCTATTTCAGGGTGTGTGTGTGTGTGTATATGTGTGTGTGTGTGTGTGTGTGTGTGTTTGCATGCATGCACAAGTGCATGTGTATTTGTGTGTTACTTTGTCTGACTTTGTGGCATCTTACCCTGAATTTGTGTGCTTTTTTCCCTGGGTATTCCCTCTTCTCCCTTTCCCAGGTCTGCTCAGTTTTTATACAGTCCTTTGTGTATGGTTGAGGCTTCACATGTTTTTCTCTGTCGTGTGTGTGTGTGTGTGTGTGTGTGTGTGTGTGTGTGTGTGTGTGTGTGTGTTGTTGTCATTTTTGTTCAGCTCCCATTTTGGTAGTGGTGTTGGTGGGATTTTATGGGTTGCTCTTGATAGTACTAGGAGACACAGTGTTAAAGCAAACTCCCTGACCTTCTGGCTCTTTCCATTCTTTCTGCCATGTCTTGACCAATGTTCCCTGAGCCCTAGCTTAGGTACAGAAACGTTCTGTAGAGATATACATTCTGATTGGGCTACACCACTCTCTGCTTTGATTGGTTGTGGTTTCCTGCAATCATCTCTGTCTGTTGCAAAGAAAAATTTTCTGGGTGAACAGTGAAGACTACACTTATCTTTGGGTATAAAGACTGTTTATGCATTGTCTTTAGAGATTATGCTGATATAGTAAATTAGGGGTTGTAGATTCTTCTTCAGTCACCATCATGTTCAAGCACACAGTTATTAGCTGTGTGTCCGGCAGCAGCCATGCTCTCCCTCTTGTTGAGCTGAGTCTTAATTCCAGGTAAACTGTAAATGGGCATTGTGATGTGTCACGTGAGCATGGTGTTAGCCTATATTATGACAAGGCTTTATTAGAGCATGTGCAGAGTAGTATATAAGCTTTATTTTGGGGAAAGCATAGTGGATTAAACAAAGTGTTCTAGCTTTACATGTGAATAATTTTTGTTTTTCATTTCATACCTCAATAAAGCTGAGAAAAAACGCAAGGGCAAAACAGTCACCACACCTTGGACTGACCAACCCAGACTTTTTGCAGATCAAGGAGCAGCCCCAGGTGATTGCTTTGTTCTTTTTGTCCATTAATCTTTATTATTCATTATTTATTTACTGTGTATTAAATAATAGTGTAATGTTTTTGGTGGAAAGTTTCTTTTCTATGAAAACAAACCCAAAAAGCAGCTCAATTGTTAGAATTTTGACTGTGCTTAGTCAAATTGAACTGTTTATTACATTTTTTGAGTAGACTCTTTTCTGATTATAATTTAAAGTTTTTGCAGTATCCTTTCTTCCTTCCAAAACCTGTCAATTTCCCCCTCCTTCTCTTTGCCAAATTCATGGCATCTTTTCTCCGAGCTAGTGCTTGTATTTAAGAATATCTATGTACAAATATATTCTTAACTATAACCTGATCAGTCTATAGGAGAGTGTTTGGGGGAGGGGGTTGAGTTTTGGCACCTGGAAGACAGGAGTTGTGTTCTTCCTTGAGGATTCCCATCTCTTCCCAGTTTTCCTCAGTTTTTACAGTTGTTTGTGTAGATTTGAGGCTGCATGGGCTTTTCTCTGTCCAGTTTGTGTGTGTGTGTGTGTGTGTGTGTGTGTGTGTGTCTGTGTGTGTCTGTGTGTGTCTGTGTGTGTCTGTGTGTCTGTGTGTGTCTGTGTGTTCGTTCCTGACTCTCTGGCTCTTATGATCTTAGCCAATGTTCCTGAGGCAGTGTAGTCTTACATTATGTACAGGAGTGTTCTGTTGATGTATCCACTCTGTTTTTCTTGGTTGTCTTTTATTGTAATCATCCCTGTCTTTGGCAATCAGAAGTTTCCCCATTGAAGAGTAAAGACTACAGTTACCTTTGGTATAAAGACAATGTTTATAGAAGTATTGTGCAGGTTTAGTAAATTAGTGGTTGTAGATTTGCCTCCAAACGCCATAACATCCCTATACAGAGTTTTAACTGGGTTTCCAGCACCAGATATGCTATCCTTCTTGTTGAATGGATCTTAAGTCCAAGTAAAGAGCAGACTGTCAATGTATGTGTGCTGCTACTTCACCCTAAGAGTTACTATGCCTTGGTTGTCATTTGTACATTTCACCAGAGCAAGATGGGAACTTTACCATGACTATGGTATATTAAAAGCTTCATTATTTATCATACATATCAAAATACAATATGTTCTAGCTTTAAATTACATCCTTTTTTTTTCCATTTCATACCTCAACAAAGCTGAGAAAAAACCCAAGGGCAGAAAAGTCACCAAGCCTTGGAAGGATCAAGACATACCATTTTACTTTGGAGCAGCAGGTCCAGGTGATTGCCTCACTTTGTTTTTCCATATTACTTTACGGGATGATTTTTGTAGATTGAAAAATGGTGTAATGTTTTCAGAAGAAAATACTTTTTTTCCTAGGGAAACAAATACAAAAAGTAGCAAAATGATAAATTGATAGAATTTTTCAGTCTGCTAAGTCAAATTTGACTCTTATTTATAAGTTCATCCTTTTTTATTTCATGGTTTAAAAGAGAAAACTCTTGTTTTTGAGATTATAATTTAATTTCAACCATTCTCCCTACCTTTTCATCTCCCACACCTTCTATATACCCCTCCATCTCTCTGCCAAAGTGTATGGGCTCTTTTGTCACTAATTGTCACTGCTTGCATTCAAGAATATATATGTACATATACAGTCCTAAATATAACTTATTCAGTCTTTATAAAAGCACCTGTATGTATGTTTACATGGGGTAGTTTTTTCACACAAGACAGTGAATCGTTGTCCTCTTCCCCATGTGTCCCATATCTCTTTCCCAGCCTTCTTCAGTTTTATATAGTCTTTTGTGTGAAGTTGAGTCCTCTTAAGCATTTCTCTGTCCAGTTTGTACATGTATTGATATCATTCTTGTTTAGCTCCTGTTTGGGCAGTGATATTGATTGTTTCACATGTGTTTCACCTGATATTACTAGGAGACACTGTTTTAGAGCAAACTCCTTCACCTTCTGGCATTTTACAAGCTTTCTGCCTCTTATTGGTCTGTGTTCCCTGAGCGTTAACATATGCGAAGGAGTGTTCTTTAGATATATCCATGGTGATTGGTTTCCACCACTCTCTGCTTTGATTGCTTGTAGTTTATCGTAATGGTCCCTGTCTGTGTCAAGTTTTCTAGATGAAGAGTGAAGACTACAGTTATCTGTATAAAGACAAATCTGTATAGATTTTTGCTATGGCCTATCCTTCTTTAGTTAAATTAGTTGTTGCAGATTGTCCTCCAATAACCATCACTTCCCTAATACAACATTTTAAACTGGGTTTCCAATACCAGACATGGTTTTCGTCATATTGAGTGATTCTATGTCCAAGAAAAGAGGTTTTGGTTACTACTGAGTTATGCATGCTACTACTGCATTCTTAGAGTTATGTCATCCTGTGCATTGTTACATATCATGTAAGCATAATGTTAGCCCTTTCAAGAGTATGCTGCATTAGAAGCTTTATTATTTATTTAGCATTTATAGCAGAAGATAATGTGTTCTAGCTTTAAATGTACGTAATTTTTGTTTTTCATTTCATAACTCAACAAAGCTGAGAAAAAACCCAGGGGCAAAAGAGTCAGCAAATCTCAGAAAGACCAAGCCCAATTTTTAGCAGATGAAGAAGCAATGCCAGGTGATTGCTTTGCTTTGTTTTCTTATATTGATTTTCAAGATGATTCCTCACTATTGAATAATAGCCTATTGTTTTCAGAAAGGACAGGGGTTTTTGTTTTAAGAAAACAAATAAAAAATGTAGCACAGTGATAAATTGATAAAATTTCTATGTTCTAAATCAAATTTGTTGGCTGTTGTAATAAATTAGTCTTTTTAGAGAACTAAATTGTTTCCTAATTATGAAAGTTACTGTACCTAAAATTTCATTTTGATTGGCATTTTTGTTTAAAATGTTTTATTTTTAATGATTTTATTCATTGTTAAAAATTTATACCTTATATTTTGATCTTAACTGTGTTTCCTCCTCCAACTCTTTCAATGTCTTTCTTATTTTGATTTGTATAGGATATCTTGTTCCTTTTCTTTCTTAACAAAAAGAAAAGGTTTATATAAAGGTGCCTAATTTGTGTTTACATACTACTGAATATTATACCTGCCATAGGGTGTGGTTGATATACACCATATCAGTCTATTGAAGAAAAGTGGTTTTTTCGTTAACAGTAGCTATCAATTTTGAATATAGATTCTTAGCTAAGGGCTTAGGCTTTGTATCTACTTTACCTCATCCGTGCTGGGATTTTGTCTGGCTTGAGCTTGTGTAGGTCCTGTGCATTGTGTCATTTTCTTTGTTAGTTTTCAGGTGTGCTTCTCTTTTGTTTCCTAAAAATACTCATTCATCAAATTCCTTTTCTACCTCTGGTTAGAATCTTTCTGTCCGAATTTCCACATAGATAACTGTATTTTGAGGCCACGGGAGTGATACAGATATCTCATTTATGATTGAACACTCCAAAGTCTCTCCCTCTTTGCAGGTAGTCAAGTTGTAGGTCTCTTTGCTAATTACCACTTCAAGAAGCTTCTCTGAGAAGGGATGAGTAAATCACAATCAGTGATTATTGATCATTAGTAATCAATAGAAGTATGTCATTCATTACAAGTCATTTTATATACCATGTCCACTTGCCAGAATGATGCTAGTAGGATTTTACCTAGGATATTTGACCTATCTTGTCATAGGTAATTTGGCTCATTACCAATATTAATTTGGGGCTCCTTAAAAAGGAACCCAAAATGTGTTTGATTACCCCCACCAAAAATTAAGCCACTATTGTGTCAGTGGATATATCTTGTAGGCAGGTGGTTATTGTAGCTTGCTCAGTTTGTAACT
Source organism: Uromys caudimaculatus (assembly GCA_028551405.1). Taxonomy (NCBI): domain Eukaryota; kingdom Metazoa; phylum Chordata; class Mammalia; order Rodentia; family Muridae; genus Uromys; species Uromys caudimaculatus. Next base: position 23,734,420 of record CM052722.1, on the reverse strand, counting down.
TTTGGAGATTGTGGTTACTTTTCTTCTCTGGTAATTTGTATAGCATCTTTTCATACTCTTAGGGCATAGCCAGTTTAAATGAAACTTCCATTTGGATACCAGCTGCTTTTTACATATTCCTTGACATAATGTGTGTTGTGTTCAGTAAATCAAAACTACTTTTGAGATTCTTGTCCTCAAGTTGTAGAAGGAAATGAGTAGCCTTGGCAATTCCCTGTAGTATTAGATGTGGGATCTGTTGGACATCTTTGGCCAACACTTCAAAAAGTGGTAACCCGTTTTTTTTTTTTTTTTGGTACCAAGTTGGGTATTGAGGGCTTGTGCTGTCAAAATGGTATATTGTCCTTATTTCATGAAGCTTTTATTGTAGTAGGTTTCTATTTAGCTTTTTTCCAGAAGCTTTTCTTGTATTAAATTTTCCCCTTATTTACCCCCTCTATTTTTCCTTTTCATCTTCTACCCTCTTTAATTGTGCTGTTCTATTTTCCCCTTTATAACAGTATATTCTGTTTTCCTTTCCATGGAAGAGCCTATCCTCCCTGCTGGTCCCTCTACCTTCCTAACCTTTGTGGTATTCTAAATGTAACACATACCTAAAACATAAAAGCTAACATACGTAATGTATTTCATTCTGGGTCTGAATTACCTAACTTTGGATGATTTTTTTCTTTTTTTTCTTTTTTATTTATTTTTATTTATTTATTTGTTTTTGATACTTTATTTACATTTCCAATATCTCCTCTTTGGAAACCCCCTATCCCTCCCCCCCCCCCGCCTCTAGGAGGGAATTCCACCTCCCACCCCCCTCCCGACCACCCATCCCCATATTCCCGCCTTGACATTCCCCTTTACTGGGGCCTCTGACACCCTCAGGCCCAAGGGCCTCTCCTCTCTCCCTGATGGCCAACGAGGACATCCTCTGCCACATACGTGGTCCGAACCATGGGTCCATAGATGTGTATTCTTTGGTTGGTGGTCCTAACTCCAGGATGACCAGGGAGGGGGTCATTGACACTGTTGCTCCATCCTTGGGGCTGCAGACTCCCTCAGCTCCTTCAGTCCCTTCTCCAGCTCCTCCATCTAGGACCTCACTCTCAGTCCAGCAGTTACTGTAAAGTGAAACTTGGGCATTCTGAACTTTTGGGCTAATATCCGCTTATCAGTGAGTACATACCATGTTCGTTCTTTTGTGACTGAGTTACCTCGCTCAGGATGATATTTTCAAGTTCCATCCATTTGCCTGTGAATTTCATGAAGTCATTGTTTTTAATAGCTGAGTAGTACTCCATTGTGTAAATGTACCACATTTTCTGTATCCATTCCTCTG
>CM052722.1:23633553-23732993 GCA_028551405.1 Uromys caudimaculatus | reverse complement strand
TCAACAGTATACATAGGAATTTTACAAATTCATTTTTCTTAACAGTTGAGTAATATTCTATTGTGTAAGTATATCACATTTTCATTATCCGTTCATTAGTTGATAAAGATCTAAGCTTTTATCAATTTCAAATTATTATGACTAGAGCAGTAGTGAACATGGATCTGCAGGGATCTCTGTAGTAGGATGTAGAGTCCTTTGAGTATATCCAAGAGTGACATAGCTAGAGCTTGAGGTAGATCAATTTCCATCTTTCTGAGGAACCACCACACTGATTTACATAGTAGCCTTACAAGTTTGCACTTCCACCAGCAATGGATGAGTATTCTCCTTACCCCACATCCTTGCCAGCATAAGTTGTCATTTGTATTAATTAATCTTGGCTGGTCTGGCTAGGGTAAGGTGAGATTTTATGTGTTTTCCAGGTGTGTATGAATGTTGATCATTTTCAAAGGGTTTCTGGGTCATGTGTGTTTCATCTTTTGAGAACTTCATTCTGTTCTATATCCTCCCTTTTAAAAAATATGGGATAATTGTTTCTTTGGTGTTTAGTTTTTCTTTTCTTTTTTTTTAATTCTTTGTATATTCTAGATTTGCTATCCCTGTGTCAGATCTACAGTTGGTAATGAGTTTCTTTGCATTGTCTGGTCCTTTTTGCTCAAATCGTTGTGTCCTTTGCTGTACAGAAGCTTCTTAGCTTCATGGGGTCCCATTTATTAATTTTCACTTTAATGTATAACCTATTCAGTCCTTCTCAAAAACTCATTTCCTATGCAAATGAGTGCTTGCCCATGTGATGGGTCTCAAGGTGGGCCAGTTCTTGGTTGCCCATTCTCTTAGTCTCTGCTCCATCTTCGTCCCTGCATTTCTTGTAGAGAGGAAAAATTTTGGTTCAAAAGTGTTGTGGGTGGGTTGGCATCCTTATCCCTCCCCTGGGGTCCTGCCTGTGTATAGGAGGTGGCCTCTTCAGGTTCCATATCATATCCCCATTGCTATCTTTCACAAAAAAAATTGTCTGTAGATGTAGGCTTATATTCAGGTCTTTAACTTCATTCCATTGCTCTATGTGTCTACTTTTATGCCAGCATCATGCTGTTTGTATTAATATAGCTCTGTAGTACAGCTTAAAGTCAGGAAGGGTAATATTTTAAGCAGTTCATCTATTGTGTGTGATTGGTTTAGCCATCTGGATTTTATGTGTATGTTTCCATATGAAATTGAAGATTATTATGTTCCTGTGAAGAATTATGTTAGAATTTTGATGGGGATTACATTGAATGTATAGGTTTCTTTTTGTAGGATGACCATTTTCACAATATTTATCCAATCCAATCCAGGAGCATGGGGACTCTTTGTTTTTTAAAGTTTTTAGTATGCAAGTCTTTCATTTGCTTAGTTTGAGTAATTCTAATATATTTTTGAGGTAATTGTAAAATGGTGTGCTGCTACTTTGCTCTATAATGTGTTTCCCTCTTTTCTTTGTCATTGGTATAAAAAGCAGGCTACTAAATTTTGTGTATTAATATTATATCCTGCTGTTTTTGAATATATTTATCAGCTATAGAAGTTCCCTGGTATAGTCTTAGAAATCTTTTATGTATAAAATCATATTCTCTGCAAATGAGGATATTTTGATTTATCCTTTTCCTGTTTGTAGCTCCATAATGTACTTCCATTGTGATCATGATCTTCATTATCTAGCTAAGACTCAGACACTATATTGAACAGGTATGAAAGAGTGACTTAAGTGGAGTTTTTTTTAAAAAATTTCCACATTTAGAAGGGGTGTTGACTGTGAGCTTGTTATAAATAGCCTTAATTATGTTGAGATGTATCCCTTGTATTTTTGATCTCTTTAAGACTCCTATCAGGAGTGATGAAGTTTTCAAAGTTCTTTTTTGTATCTTTGTGTGGTTTCTCTCCTTTAGTCTGTTTATTACTTTACATATGTTGAACCATCCTGTATCTCTGGGATGAAACTGAGTTGATGGTGGACAGTCTTTTTGATGTGTTCTTGAATTTAGTTTGTTATATTTTATTGAGATTTTATTCATCTATATTCATAATGGATATTGGTCTATGGTTTTCTTTTGTTGGGTATGGTTTTGGTATTCAGGATATGGATGGCCTTGTAAGAAGAATTTAGAAATTTCTTTTTTGCAGAATACTTTGAGGACTATTGTCATTAATTCGTCTTTGGACATCTGGTAGAATTCTGTGTTCAATCAATCTGTCTCTGGGCTGATTTTAGTTGATAGATTTTTTTAGTTACTGCTTCTATCTCATTATGGGTTATGAATCTATTTAAATTATATTTGCTTTATCTTGATTTAAGTTTGATTATATATTTCAAGAAATTTGTTGATTTCTTTTAGACTTTTAAATTTTTATTTTTTTATTTTACACTCCAGATTTTATTCCTCTCCCAGTCCACCCTCCAACTGTTCCACATCCCATAGCTCCTCCCCACACCCCTGTCTCCATGAGGATGTCCCCATCCCCCACCCCCACCCTACCAGACCTCTAAACTCCCTGGGGCCTCCAGTCTCTTGAGGATTAGGTGCATCCTCTCTGACTGAACCCAGACCCAGCAGCCCTCTGCTTTTAGTTCAGTAAAATACAGATTTTTAAAGTAGACTTTTATGATTCTCCTTTTTAGCTCTTATTTTGCTAGTTTGGAGCTTGCTTAAAATAATTTTCATGAATAATCTTTGGGAAGTTTTAAAGAAAATAAGTCATAAGTTGATGTTCTTACTATATCATTATAATTTTCGTTGCTAAGCTCTTTTCTCAGCTCTTAGTGTGAGTAGTTCAGAGAAAACACCACCTTCTTCCTCTGAACAACCAAAGTCTTCTACCTCCGGGAAAACAAAGTCTTCCACCTCCAAAGGGGCTCAATCTTCAAGGAAGTCTCCACGAAAAACAAGTGTTGTACAACCAGTACCAAAAACCACCAAGAAAGCAGGAAAAACTAAGTCTACTGGAGATACTTCATCCACTAAGAAGGGCATTACTATTAAAATTGTCCTACCAAAGAAAAGAGGTGGAAAGTCTGGAAAAAAGGTTAGTCATATTTCTTGCTAATTTGTATTGTAAGTCTCCATATTAGAGTATTTTTAAATTCAATTTAGCAATTTACTAAGGCTATGCTGAGGTATTTTTTGATTTTTTTCTGTTTTGTTTTTTTAGGATATTAAATGCATAATGTTCTTTTTGTATTAGTTCAGTTTTCTATTTTGATGAAACAAAAGCAACTTATGAAGAAGTTAGACTTCTGTACCACAGTACATCATCAAAGCCAGTCAAGGCAGGAACTAAAACAGGGCAGAGAGGGGAGCTGGAGTTGCGGGTCAAGCAGGAGTAGTATATAAAACAAAATTGTCACTAGACAAACTTAGCTAATGCAAGAATAAAGACTAATGTCTTGGAGAATAAAATAGAATCTATTGTGGAAAACCGAGACAGAATTTAAAAACTGAGAAAGATTTAAGTTGAGATTTTTTAACATGTGTAATTAGTCAGAAGGAAAAGAAGGAGGGATAGATTGGGTCAAGAAAATACTGAAGAAAAACTTTTACAATCATTGTTAAGTTTATATTGTAGATATAAATGCATAAACTATTTACATTATGAAAGCCTGAATGTGAAGGATAAAGATCTATATAAGTTTCAACATTTATGTAAAATGATACAGTATGAATTTTTATGTGTGAACAATGGAAAGTTATGGATGAACCTCTATTCTAATGTAAAAAAAAGACAAAATATATATATAATAGATTTTAGTTATTCAAATAACCCCTCAAAAAGATAGGATAAGTAGAATAGCAACAACAGCAACAAAATGAATAAAAGAAACAATCAGAAAGCACATAATAAAATGGTTTACTCAGACCCAAATATAATAATAGTCATTGAACATTAATAGATTAAATACTTAAATTAAAACGTTGTTATTTCTATTTAAAACATTTAAATTTTATAAAAATGAGTATGAAATATTTGTAAATATATTATAATAAACATAAAACCAGGTTGTTCTAAAGCAGTAACATTAATATTTTAATGGTAAGAAAAATTGATCTTGAAATTTAATGTGAAATACTTTTTAATGCATTTGAAAACATACTTGTATTAACTGTATTCTTCATACCTTTTTTTAAACAGGAAAAAAGTATTCCAGTTGTTTCTTCCACATCTTCAGCTTCTTTAAGTTCACTGATGAGAAGTTCTTCATCCGATAAGAATTCTGTGGGGCCATCTAAAATAGTGATGTCTACAGGTAAGTTAGTATTTTCAAAAAAGTGATAAAAATTACATATTTTATTCAGCATTGATTTCAGTGTTGTTGAACTCCTGAAAATATGTAAAATATTAATATATTTTGCTATACTGATAGTTCAGCTTAATGTTAAGTAAAACCTATCTATTTAAATCCATGTCACCTGAAAATCAATATCCTACATATTGAATTTGTGTCATTATCAAATTCTTCTTTTCGCAATATTTTGTCATTTTGTATTATGTGTCTTCCAAGGTAACTCATGCCTTTTGAAAATAAATTTTTCTGTCAAAGGACATAATGATTTTAAATTTGTTTCTTACAAGTTTGAAAGAGCACAGACCAAAGCAAATCGGTCCTTTTTATCATCTCCTATACATTTAAATTTTTTTCCTATTTTAATTTTCCTTTCATTTTTATTTTGTAAGTATGAGCTTTTTGCCTACATGTGTATCTCTGCACCGTGTATATGTGTGTCTGTCTGTCTGTCTGTCGATCTAGTTCCCAGAAGAGGATGCCAGATCCCCTGGAACTACAGATAATAGACAGTTGTAAGCTACCATCTGAATTCTAGGAAGCAAACTCAGGACCCCTGGAAACAGCAGCTAGTGCTCTTCCCCATTTGAACCATCTCTCTATCCCCCCTTCCTGTTTCAAAAATGTATGCCCTATTACTACTTTATATCCTTAATTACCAACCTCATACTCTTACATTTCTTCTTATGTACAATTTTTCTTTCTCACTTAAAGGAAATTATTTTTCAAAATATTGTTTTTCAAATACTTTATTTGCACACCTTATATCTGATTTTTAATGAATACAAGTTGATCTGTTTAATCCAAGAATTTAAAGTCTGAACCTTTTGAGTACTGCCACCCTACTTCATATGATGGGTTGCAATCAAAACACAAGTGTCCCCAAATTATTGTTTCAGATTTCCTCCAGGCTTTGTGTATAACATGTATATGAAGTTACATATGAATTTTATGCTCAAACTTGTATCCCATAAACAAGTTATCTCATTATGTTTATACTAATATTCTATAATTTCCTCTAGGGGGTGCTTGTCATGTGTAATAGACAGATGGCAGAATATTGAAATCTTTCTTTTGCTTTACTTCCTGAGTGTAGCTGTAACATTAGTACCTTGGGTTGAGTTTTTAATCACGATTTCATTTTTTGTGACCGAGCCTATCCTTGCTCCAACTGTTGGGGCAAGTCAAATTGTCATATATTTCAGCACTGAAATTTTCAGTACAAATTAATATGTTAAAATGTTCTTGTTTTAAGAAAATAATAGTTTCAATAATGATAAACCTGCATTTTTTTAGTATACATTGATTTGCAATTGATTTTTGTGATGAAAATATCTTCACTAATATCATTATTATAAATGAGAAAATTTTGTACAAAGAAAAAAGTTTAAAATTTCCTTAATGATCCTAGGCATATAAGGAGCATTTTTATTTTCATATTTAAAATTCATGTCATTAGAATTTACTATTACATATAACTTGAGTCACTTGATTATTTTAGAAAATGCAATATATATACACTGTTGGTGATTTACAAGATAGTCAGTCATATGTGAGTAAGGGTGACCAGTGTTCAAAGGCAATGCATGTTTTTGCACAGTGAAGTCGGGTGGGTAGAACTCTAGGAGGAGTTGGGGGGAAACATCAAAATTTAAAGAAAGACATGAGACTACTCTTCCATTTTTGTAACATTTCTTGTAATGATAAACTAAAAATGATTTTATGATGCCCCAGGTCTTCTCAATCATAAATTTTATATAATCAGTTTGAATAGTATTCTAAAATGTTGAATAAACATTTTTTACTATTTGCATGTTCAGTACGTTTACATAAATGTGTTACTGTATCTGCATGCTTTCAGTAGCAGACATCGTCACTAATAATGAACTGTATTTAAGTTTCCTTTAAATGAAGTCATGAATAGGATATGGCAATTATGTAATATTTTCACAAAATGTATTATAATTCATCTAATTATCATATACCTTTTCCCTCAAGTCTGTGTGTATATAAATAAACATGGAGATTGTGGCCCCTACCTGGATCCACAGAAGGTTCAGCAGCTACCTCACCACTTCGGCCCAGGCCCTGTGAATGTGATTCTCCGGCGGACTGTGCAGGCCTGTGTGGATTGTGCCATTCAGGTTAAGGATGTGTTTCTGTTTCTTAAGCCAGATAATAGAGGAGGAGAAATGATAACCGGTATGCTAATCTAATTCTTTTTCTATTAATTTATGTATTTATTCACTCTAAATCCCGATTACAGCCTCCCTTCTCCCACATCCTTCCTCACACAGCTGCTACCCCCATCCTTCTTAGCCTTCACCTCTGAGAAGGGTGAGATCCCCCATTAGTACCAACCCACCCTGAACCCTCAAGTCACTGCAGGACTAGGTATATCCTGTCCTACTGAGGACAGCCAAGAAAGCCCAGTTAGGGGGACAGGATCCATAGGCAAGCAACAGAGTCAGGGTAAGCCCCCCAGTTGTTGGGAGAACCTGATCAAGACCAAGCTGCACATTTGCTACATATGTGCAGGGGGCCTAGGTCCAGCCAGCCCTTGTATGCTCTTTGGTTAGTGGTTCAGTCTATGGAAGACCCCAGGGGTCCAAATTATTTGACTCTGTTGGTCTTCTTGTGGAGACCCTATTCCCTCAGGGTTCCTTAATCCTTCCCCTAACTCTTTCACAAGACTTCCTGAGCTCTGTCTAATATTTGGCTGTTAGTGTTAGTGTCTGCATCTGCTGGGTGGAGACTCTCAGAGAACAGTTATGCTAGGCTTCTGTCTACAGCACAACAGAGTATCATTAATAGTGTCAGGGATTAGTGCTTGCCCATGGGATAGACCTCAAGTTGGCCCAGTCATTGGTTGGTCATTCCCTCAGTCTGTGCTCCATCTTTGTCCCTGTACTTTTTGTAGACAGGACAAATCCTGTGTCACACAAACAAAAACCAAAATAGACAGTTCATGTCAGTATAACACTATACATTTAAATAAAAGGTACAGATGCTTTTCTCTGTTAAGCTAGCTATTTAGGCATAGTACTTTGTAAGAAGCTTTAAAGAACAGTGTGACTCAAAAAGAAACTTTGTGAAGGTAACGTAAAAAGGCTAGAGATTGTAGCTAAGAGGTAGTGTTTGCCTTGCGTGCACAAGGCCCTGAGTTTAGTCTCAAGCACCATAAACATTTTTTAAAAATGGAGCAGGAGAGAGGTAAGTTGTAGCTTGTGTATATCATGATTTTATACTATAAGTTTTGTACTCATGGGATGTTTAGCGTACAGAGGTTACTATAAACCAAGCCATTTTGTTATTCTGTTTGTAAATATTTTAAATAGAAATTGCTGTCAATTCCTTTTTAAATTTCAAAACCCACAAAGTAAACTTAAAGCACATTTCCTGAATTGATTCTTCTATTATTGAACTTTTCATCTGCCTACAAGATGACTGATGACTGACATTACTTTCCCACTTTATAGCCTTCTTTGATGGGAAAGTTCATACTGTTCAGCTCCCTCCAGTGAATAGTGCATCATTTGCACTTCGGTTTCTTGAAAATTTCTGCCACAGCCTGCAGTGTGATAATTTTTTGAGTAGCCAGCCTTTCAGACCTAAGGCTCATGTTCATACCCCTACTACAGGCATTGATCAAAGCAAACCAGGTAAGAAAATAGAAGTTACTATTTTTTTAAAAAATATATGTATACTATATATTTAAGAAAGTGTTTGTGTGTGTGTGTGTGTGTGTGTGTGTGTGAGAGAGAGAGAGAGAGAGAGAGAGAGAGAGAGAGAGAGAGAGAGAGAGAGGTGGAATTTGGAAGCAGTGCACAGGTGGAGGTCAGAAATTAAGTTTGTGAAGTCAGTTCTCTCCTTCCATCTTTGCATGGGTTCCAGGAATTGAACTCAGATCACCAGGCTTGCATAGCCAAGTGTCTTTATCTTCTGACCCCTAATGTGCTTTTATTTTGCATTTTATACTTAGGAAAGAATATGGGTATTTCAGAGTTTTTCTTTCCTCCTCAAGCATTTAACCACACTGAACTAGTGAAAAAATGTATAGTGTATAATTATACTTTCTTCACTTAAAGTGAGAAACTAATCTCTTACTGTATTCCTAATGAACTTGAAAATGAAAGCCAATGCATTATGTTTTGCTTCTTTGTGACTAATTGATAGTTAGACATTTTCTGTTAGGTTGGGGCATGGCTTTAACATTACTAATCTAAAGAAATAAGCAAAGACTATTGAGCCCATAGATTATAAAGAATGGTCTTCTCAAAATTAGCTCTGGTTACCTGTCTTCCATAAGACTCTCAAACTATTGACTGAATAAAAAGATGGGTGTGATGTTGTCCTATTGAACCAAAGGTGGTATTCTTGTTTCCGATCTCTACAGTAAGAAAGCTGAGTTTTCTGGCCAATATTTTGGAAATAAAGTTTGTTGCTCTTTCATATGACTATGGCAGATAACCATGTTCTTGTTATAGCAGAACTTTATATGTGTCTTTAGAGTAGGTAAATTATCCAGGTATTAAAGCGTCATTGTTTTCTGGTCAAATTCTTCCAGCTCTGGAGCTATAGAGTACCATCACATACTTAATATAAGTCCAGTGGTTCAAATTTGTGTTCCAGTGGGGTAGAACATTTCAGTATCATCTCCAGTTACTCACTTTCTAGTCCTCCTGATTATTTTCATTTTTCCCCATAAACTTTATTGTCTCTGCATTAGTGAAGTCTCCTGTCTATTCTTCCTTCCTCTTCCATTTCCTTTCCACTACCCTCATTCCATGCAGAACCATATTGGACCATTTTCTGGTTTAGTAAAGTGACCTCCTACTTGGATTCCTCTTTCTGGTTTCTCCCTGCTGACATAACTGCCAAGTTATCCTTTTGAAATAAAGTTATGATACGAGAAGTCTTTTCATGAAAGTACAGTAGCTATAAAGTATTGAAATTTATCAAACCTGGGTTCCAGTGCTGACTCTGTAACCTGTATACTCAAAGGACATGAAGTCTGGCAGACGTAAATTTTAATCCAGTGCATGCTGTTAATTAGCATTACACTTTGTGGGCAAAATTTCTGATCCTCCCTGATTTTCAGTTTGCCTCTTTGCAAGGTTCTGAGTTGTGCGGCAACAGTTTACAGCTGTATATATTCACACAAAGCTGTAATGTCAAATACAGAAGAGGTTAAGGTAGTCCAAGGCCTGAATGAGACACAGTATTGATTGAGTTCAAGTGTAGCCTGGGCATCTCAGTGAGTGAGATCCTTTATCAAAAAGACAGTCAGTCATCTGGGTATATAACTCAGTGGTAGAGTACTTACTTGGGTGTGTGTGTGTGTGTCTGTCTGTCTGTCTGTCCATCCATCCCTGTCCATAGGCTAAATGAAATTTAGACATATATTTCTCTAAGTTCTTCTAAATTATTGAAAATATACACAGAAACACAAAATTGTACATACGTATGTATGTATGTATATATGTATGTATGTATGTATTTGCGTGAAAGTGCCTACAGAGCCCAGAACGGGGACACCAGCTCTCTTGAAGCTTACAGACATTTATAACTTGCCTGATGTGGGTGCTGGGATCTGTTCTCCAATAATTTGATAAAGCAATAAGGGCTCTGAGGTGCTGAGCCATCTCTGTGGTCCAAGTCTTTAATATTATATTTGAGTAGAAATACCTAATAAGATACAATGAACCTGTTATGATAGTCAAATAATTGGCAGGTTGATAAAGTTATAGTATAGATTACTTTAAAAATACTTTATACAGATAATATAAAAATAAGTCACTATAGTAATTGTAACATGTACCTTTTTTAAAAAAAAACAGAAAATGAGGAACTAAAGGAAAAGAGAAGCCTCAAACGATTGTCTCTGCAATCTCGATGTTCTGCTCCTGTCTCATCTAAGGTTCCCAGAAGGTCTGGGCGAACCTCTAAAGGTAAATAGCATTCACACACACAGAGTTGAGGAAGAATCCCCAGTCACCACATAGGATATATGCTTGGTGTGATGGTGTTGATGATAGGAAGTTAAATTCACCTATATCTGACAGTTAGTTTGTTACTTTGATCACTTGAGCACTACATTCCTTTCAGAAATGTACTATTGTCATTTTTTCCTTTGGATTAAAAAAAAAACAACTTAGAATGGGCCTATCCATTCTGGTTTGCATTGTTACAAACTAAGAGAAAAGTGTAAGCAAATGTGAGAAAACAAAAATATGGTCATGAGGAACAGTCCTGAAGAATTATGCTCTTAAGTACAGATGTTTCCAAGAAGCTTACAACTTTGGTGGTAATAATGGAAAGATATACTTAAATTATCATAAGAAACATAGATATGGCCTAGAATCAAGTATTTTAAAATATTGTCCATTACTAAGAGCTGCCCCATGTACTTTGTGTTAGAAGCTTGTCATTCAGTATAGCATGAATTAAGTGAACTGTTGTTGGAAATATATTTTTCTTAAGAATTTCATATGTATTTTTAGTGTTTTTTGATTAAGCCCCACCCCACTCCATCTCCTTATACATTTATACTCTTTCCTCCCAATTTCATGGGTTCACTCTCTATTGTTGTTGTTTAAACCCAGAGTCCATATAGTTCTGCTAGCATGTGCATACATGTGGGACTAGCTACTGGAACCTAGGCTCTCAAGGGCTGCATCCCTGAAGAAATTAAACTGCCCCCCTCCCCGCACAAACATCAGTCGCCAGTAGTTCCTTGGCTAGGGGTGACACTTCCTTTCATATCCATGCTGGGATTTTGTCTGGTTTGATCTTGTGCATAGAGTCACAGGTGCTGTCAGTTCATATATACAATTGCCAAATTGTATCTAGAAAATACTGTTTTATAGTAGTTATCTACTGCCTCCAGACCTTAACAATCTCTCTGCCCCTCTTCTGAGATGATCCCTAGTCTTGAGGGCACAATATAGTATAGATTCCCAATTAGGTTGAGAACTCTGTAATCTATCATTCTCTATACCTTGATTAGTTATGAGTCTCTGCTCATCTCCATCTACTGCAGAAAGAAGCTTATCTAGGGAGAGTTGAGGGATATGTGCATAAATATTTTAAGAGTCAGTTTAATACTTTGTCCACTTCACAGAATAATAGTAGTAGGTTCTCCACTAGGACCTATGCACTACCTAGATTCAGGTCCTTGGCCCCATTGGCATGTCAAACATGAATTCTATCTTCTGTAGTAAGGCTTAAATACAATCAGAAAGTGATTGGTTACTCCTACCCTTCATACCACTTGTAACAGTGGCTGCATCTTGACAGACCAAAATTATAGTAGCTTGCAGGGTTCACATCTGGGTAAAACTAGTGATTACTTTTCTTCTCTAATAGTGTACTTAGCACCATCCAGCACTATGAAAGCTAGCCAGTAGCTTACAGGTCAGAACTGCTAGATTTTTCTATACTCAATGTGGTACCTTTGGCAAATAGGATCTTATTATCAATTCTGGGTGATAATCAAGAGCAATAGTAATAGCCTGTTACAATATTTAATGGTCTGTGAAGCCCCACTAAACAACCATTTCAAAAGATGTAACTCTTTCCTGGCACTGAGTTTTTATTTAATACCATATCACATCTATGAAAGGCCCTATTTGAACTTTTTATATATGTATATATTTCAGGAAGCTTGTAGAGTTGTAGGTTTCCATCTGGCTTTTTAAAATGTCCTTAGTGTTAGTTATCTCTCTGAAAACTCTCTCTTCTACCCTGCCCTCCAACCCGTAACCCACTTAACCCTTCTTGCTCCATTATTTTCTGTTCCCCCTTCATGCCACCTGTATTCTTTGTCCCTTCTTTTAAAAGCACCTGCATGGCCCCTTACTGTTTTTCTGACTTCTATAAGTACCCTAAGTTAAACATGCATATGTGAAAATTCAAAGCTAGAGTTCACATATGAACGAGAATGTGCAATATTTTTTTCTAAGTCCAGGTTGCCTCACTCATGGTTAATTCTGGCTCCATCCATTTTTTGTGTGTGTGTGTGAATTTCATGAACTCATTTTCCATAACAGCTGAATAATACTCTACTGTGCAAGTGTACCTCATTATTATTAACCACTCATCAGTTGATGCACATCTAGACTGTTTGCATTTCCCGACTCTTGTGAATAGAGCAGCAATGGACATGGATGAACAGTATCCCTGTAATAGGATATAGAGTTTTCGGAGTATATACCCAGGAATGTTTTAGCTGAGTCATACGATCAATCTATTCTGGAGGACCATCTGCACTGATTTCCATTCTAGTTGTAACAGTTTACACTCCCACCAACATTGAATAAGTGTTCTCTTTTCTCCCTATCCACACCAGCATTTGTTGTCCAACTCCTTTTTTCTTTTTCTTTTTTAATGTTTAGCAGTTCAAACTTCAGTAATATGAAATCTCAATGTAGAATTAATTTGCATTTCACTTATGGCAAAAGATATTGAAGAATTTTTTAATGTTTCTAAGCCATTTGTACTTTTTCATTGAGAACTCTATTTAGCTAGTTGCCAAAATTCTTAATTGAGTTTATTTTGTTGATGTTTAGGTTTGAGTTCTTTTTATATTCTAAACAGTAGCCCTCTATGAGACTGTAAAGAATTTTTCTCTGTAGACTCTCTCATCACTCTGATGATGGTATCCTTTCTGATAAAGAAGCTTTTGATTTCAGGAGGTCTCATTTATCAATTGTTAATACCTGCAACTTACTAGAGTTCTGTTCAGAAAGTCCGTGGTTGCATCTAAAAGTAGAAGTATATCCCTACCTTTCCCTCTAACAGATTTAGGGTATTGAATCTTATGTTGAGACCCTTGATTCATTTAGAGTGTAGTTTTGTTCATTCTACATTTCTACATTCTTCTATAGTTCAATTAGCACCATTAATTGAAGATGCTACTTTTTTCCAATATATATTTTTTGCTCTTTTGTTAAAAATTATGTGTATAAGAGGGTAGAATTGTATTCAGGCCCTCCGTTATATTCTATTAATTTATGTATTGCTTTTGATGACAGTACCATGCTGTTTTTTATTGCTATACCTCTGTAATATTACTTGATATTAGGAATGGTAGTACCTCCAGAAGTCTTGCTTACTCTTCAGTTTTGTTTTGATTGTCTTGGAGCTTTCTATGTTTTCTTTCTTTTTTTTTTTTTCTTTTGTTTTTTTGGTTTTTTTTGTTTTTTTTGTTTTGTTTTGTTTTGTTTTGTTTTTCAAGACGGTTTCTCTGTGTAGCCCTGGCTGTCCTGGAACTCACTCTGTAGACCAGGCTGGCCTCGAACTCAGAAATCCACCTGCCTCTGCCTCCCAAGTGCTGCTGTTTTCATATAAGTTTTAAAATTTATTTTTATTTCTGTGAAGTTTTTATTGGAATTTTGATGGGGATTACAGATTGCATTGAATCTGCAGATTCATTTTGGTAGGATGGACATTCTCACTCTGTTGTTCCTACCAATCCATGAGCATGTGAAGTCTTTCCATCTTTTTTAATTTCTTTCCTCAGTGTCTTAAAATTTTTATTATATAACAAGCCTTTCACTTCCTTTCTTAGATTTATTCCAAGCTATTTATTTATTTATTTATTTATTTATTTATTTATTTATTTATTTTTCAAAAACATCTTATTGTGTAACTCTGGCTGGCTTGGAACTCACTATATAGACCATTCTGCCCTCAAACTCACAAAAATATGCCTGTCTCTGTCTTCTCAGTGCTAGGATAAAAAATACAGGAAAAGTAAGAATTTTCTTATTATGGAGATTGACCTCCATAGGCTCAGATATTTGAATGTTTGGTCCCTAGTTGGCAGAAGTATTTGGGAAGAATTAGGAGTTGTGGCATTGTTGAAAGAGATATGTCACTGGGAATCAACTTTTTACAAGAGAGATCCATGCACTGTGGCTCTCTCTGCCTTGTGGTTGTGTTTCAAGATACGTTCTCAGCTACTGCTCAAATGCCATGCCTGCCTGTCGCCAAGCTCCCTGCATAATGATTATGAACTCTAACTCGATATAACTGTAAGCCTCAAATTAAATTCTCTCTTTGGTAAGTTGCCTCGGTCATAGCTGTTTTGTCAGGGCAAATAGAAAAGTAACTAAGATAGAAGTTGGTACCAGGGAGTGGTTTATTGCTATAACAAGCCTGGCCATGCTGCTTTTTGGAGGGATAGGGAAGACTTTGGGACTTTGGACTAAGAACATGTTGAAACCTATAAATGGAGCTTAATGAGCTATCCTAGTAGGAGCTTAGAAGATAGTATCACCGAGAGTGATGTGAACCAACTCATGAGATTTCAGAGATAAAGAATATTAGCAACTTCTATAGAGGCTGGTCTGGTGATATTTTGTGTAAGCTCAAGAGATTTCAGATAGAAACAATATTAGCAGGTTGGCTACAGGCTGTTCTGGTAATATTTTGGATGAGATTGTGGACAACTTTTGCCCTTGTCTCAAAGTCTCTGTGAAGCTAAATCAAAGAGTTTTGGATTAATTTCATTTGCAGAGGAGATTTTAAGACAGCCAAGTATTGACTGTTATATGGTTAGTAGTGATCACTCTTACGCAGATCTACAATGAAAAAGAACAAGGAGGGCTACAAGGAATAAAAAGTGCACATGTGGATTGAGGAGAAAACGACCACCAGGAAATTTATGTTGGAGCCTTGGTTTGTGCTGAAAGAGATGAGGAGAAATGGGATAAAGAGGGTGGTGACCTCTGGGCAAGCTCCCACCCCACTAATTCTGCAACTTGGGAAAAGGTTTACTGTATTATCTGTTCCTAAAGAGAAGCAAGAAATCAAAGCTTATATAAATAAAATCCAAGGAGGAGGCCAGGTTCCCTCTCAAGCAGGTAGCAGAACTTGGCAGCTTTGCCTACATGGTCTGGCTTTAGATTCAAAGACACAGGAGTAAAGGGGTTGTGGAATCTTCTTACACCATTAAGGAAAGCTACCGAGGCCAGGAATGTGACAGGGAAGTCTCTGCATGGAGGCCAAAAGAGGCCATTGCATGAAGCTGTGAAAGTGAAGCCTGGACTGTATTGGAGACCTCAGGATGTTGGAGATGACAGAGCTGTAGGATACCTGCAAAGGAGAGCTGCACACAGGGAGTGGAACCAGTTCAAGAGATACATGGGTTGCAGTCAACAAAGCTGGAAGGGCAGAGCCATCCTACCCTTTTGACATCGTACAAAACTACAAGATTTGGAGTTTGCCCTGCTAGTGATAGTATTTGATCACTATGCCCCATTCCTCCCTTTGGAATGGTAATGTGTATTCTGTGCCATTGCATGTTGGGTGTATGTAATATCCTTTTAATTTTACAGGGGCTACAGTTAAGAAATCACCTCTAATTTCAGAAGAGACTTTGGACTTTTAAACAGTCTTGATATTGAAAGACTATGGGGACTTTTGAAGTTGAACTAAATATATTTTGCATTATTATATAGCTGCAAGCCTATGGGGACATGAAGTGGAATGTGGTGGGAATGTCACCCATAGGCTCATAGAGTTGAATATTTCATCCCCAGTTGCTGGAAATGTTTGAGAAGGATTTGGAGATGTGGCCTTGTTGGAGAAGATGCCACTGAGGGTGGACATTGAGGTTTTAAAAGTCGATGCCATTCCTGGTTAGTGTGCACACGCTCTCTTGCCCCCCTGTCTTACTCTGCCTGCCTGCCTGCCTTATGCTCATGGATCAGATGTAACCCCTCAGCTACTGCTTCAGCACTGTGCCTGCCTGCCTGTTGCCATGCTCCCTGCCTTGATGGTCACGGACTCTAGCCTTCTGGAACTGTAAGCTCCCGCATTAAATACTTTCTTTTGCCTTGCTCATGGTATTTTGTCACGGCAATAGAAAAGTAACTAAGGCAGCCTTCTAATAGTATTTGAGATGGTGAAGATAGTCTCTTTTTCCCCCTGTAGTATTGTCCCCTACAGGACATGGTGTGTCTAAAATGAAGTTTTCCTGAAACTTCTGAGAATTCATCAGTAGGTGATGCTTTGTACCCTGCACATACTTCAGTTTCCACAGACGCTTCTGAGATGTGTCAGATATCTCAAGTGCATCTGTAGTTGTAAAAAGTCACCTTCCTCAAAGACTTATAAGCACATTAAATTCCAGTGGAAGGAAAATGAAGGGATACTCAAGAACAGTGTTTCTCAGTCAATGTGGTTATCTTTTTCCTTTAAGATTCCATGTCCAACTATACCCCCGAATGTCTCTTAAAATGCCAAAATTATAGAGGTTTTCTTTCATATCATTGCCAGGAACAATACTGATGTGGCTGTCCCTATCTTTGTAGCATCACAGAACTGACTCTGGTGATCTGGATCACCAACCATATTTGATTTCTTAGACTTTAGTAGTTCTCAAGTAGTTTTAAACAATTCCTGAGGTACATTAAGGACTCTAAAACCTCTCATGACTCTAAGACCAAGAAGGACACATTACGTCTCATTTCTGATATGCTGTCATATCTGTTGAGACCTTTCCTGGTACTAGCCTGTGTGTGGCTCTTGGATCAGGTCTCTGGCATCCTTTTTCTATAACCACACCATTTCCCTATTCACCACATCCTCTGTCATTCCCCTAGATCTACCAAGAAAAGGTGCCATCTTATTTCGGTAAAAAAGTTGACATAGCTTTTCCTCTTGCCATTTTAAGGGTTATAAGTACAGGAGAGTAAAGAAATAGGTGTTCTATCCATTTTCTCTAGACTGGGTTCAAAAGTGAAGGATGTAGAAAGCAGGTATTCTACTTTATTTTTTATATCATGGATGTTAATCTAAGAGCCAACTTCACTGTACACATCTGTAGCACATTTAATGTTTTGTTCTATCCCTCCCCACCTTCTATAGTGTTTGTTCTGTTTTTAAAGGGATATTGTTTACAGTGAGTCTAAAGATGGATATCTATGTCATAAGAAATAATACAAAATGTTATTTCTAAGTATGTTTAGTAAATATCAACTTGTGGAAAACATTTTCTTAGTAAAAGAATTTAAAATATTATTCCTAATGATAGTTATCTGACTTCTAGATATATGATTAATAGTACTGGCATTCCTAGGAATGGAGAGACATAGTAATTACATTGCTTATTAGTAGTTTATGAAGATGGAAATCATTATGGGACACTATATGCCAGGCACATATTTTATATAGCTACATATATAATACCATTTTTAACTTCCTTGAAGAATAGGTACTGATAAACATTTTCAGTGAAAAAAAATCTCAGAAGTGACTTGTCTATGATCCCCGAGAAAAAAGGTAGCTGGGCAAATCTTTGAATCCAGACACTGTCTGCCTGCAACTCTAGAGAAGACATAACTTATCATTTCATGGCAAAGATGTCTAGAGTTATCATTATTATTTTCTTTCAGGTCCTATAAATTTTAGTTTAAGCTGAATTTGTCACTAATGGTCACACAACTCTATTGTATCTCCCCACATTATTTGAATAAGAAGAATTGCTGACCTTTACCTTATAAAAAGAATTCTAGTAACAGAAGAAATCAAATCACTATTATTTCAGACATATTTATTGACACTGCGGTTATAGAGCCAGGAAAAAAGTATGACTGAACTTTGACTTTTCTCATGAGTAGTTTGTTTCATATATCATTTGAGTAATAACTATATAGTGTTTACAACCACAGCTGATTATTTTGAAGATACAGCCCCAATTTTGTTTCAGTAATAGAGTAGTAGAAAGAGAAGATACTACTCTTATTTCAATTTAAAATTAGTTTTATGCTAGAACCTATATATCTTTACATACAGTTTATCTGTAAAATAACATGTTTTGTAAGGTATAGCTATGTCAAATTCTGATGACAGAAACATCTTTAAAACCTAGGTTGATTTAGAAATATGATTAACCTTGTACTTTAATGTTTGTGCCATTGGTGACTTAAAGATAACTGTTCTAATTGTCCTAATTCCCATATGGCATAACACTGTTTGTAGACTTGTTGAGCCTATAGCATATGGGTCACAAGTGTTCCAGGATAGCTGAGAATGTGGCTTAGCAGAGTTGCAGATGACTTCATGTTGCAGTATTGCATGTTGGACACTGCTGGCTACATTATCACCAGCTTTACCTGTGTTGATGAAGTCGAGCAAAATTCAATTTATTTTTTTATGGCAATATAATGGATACCCTGGTTGTGTTTTGTCTTGTATCCTTTTTATTAAACATCTAAACATATCTATTGCTATGCAGTGAAGCATAGAACAGGGATCAAATAAAAATATGAAAACTACTTTCTGACGTAAATGAGCAGGAAATAATTTTGATTTCTTTAATAGCTGAGATGGCAATCTAAAATGTAAAAGAGATACTAAAAATGTCCATACTGAATAATTGAGGCAAACAGTCCAGATTACTAATGTCCCTCTCAAACATAATGGGGTTACTGAAATACATTTGATTAAAATAGAAAGAAATTATAAACTTGTAAACTTGAGAGAGCCCCATCATATGTAACAAAATAAAGTCAACTTAGGAGAAAAGATATTAAGAGAGCAGTTTGTGAGAAATTTTTTGGATCTATTCAAAGAAGACAATAGTTAAAAGATTATCCTAATTTAATCTAAGTAGCACTGTTTCCTGTTCTTGCTTGGGATCTAAGAGGCCTTGGACTGCTACCTACGTTTTAATTATTGTTGAAGCTTTAAGGTACCTTCTAAAGTAAAGTTGTTGATGTTCTTTGTGGGAGGTTCATTGGCACAGTCTTATGCAGCATGAGATAATCTTCATTCAGGCACTCCTGGGATTTTACAGTTGGCATCTTGAGACCTTGCTTAGGTACCTAACAGAAGGCCCCAGGAGCGAGGCCATTACTTCCTACCTAACATCTCTTCTTTCAGGATTATGATCAGGTCAAGTATGATTTGTTTTTTTTCCCCTCCCATTGAAGCTTCAAGTTATATAGCTGTACCTGACCCCAGTGTCCTGAAACAAGGCTTCTGTAAGGACCCTTCAACCTGGTCTGTGGATGAAGTGATACAGTTTATGAAACATACAGATCCTCACATAT
This sequence comes from Uromys caudimaculatus, assembly GCA_028551405.1. Classification (NCBI taxonomy): domain Eukaryota; kingdom Metazoa; phylum Chordata; class Mammalia; order Rodentia; family Muridae; genus Uromys; species Uromys caudimaculatus. The sequence continues at coordinate 23,713,613 of CM052722.1, read as the reverse complement.
CAGGCCCCCTCGCCGACCTCTTCAGGCAACATGTAACGTATCTTTTGATCCGGTTTTCCTGCTGCCCTAATGCCTCTAAATGACCTCTGTGCAGGCCTTTCAGTTTGATACTGAGTTGTATGGATGGTGGGGGAACCCTATCAACTGATCTTTTTCATTTGTGAGAAAGATTACTTTGCCCAACATTCAGGTCTTAAATGGTAGATTAATTGCCTAATTCTTTAAATGGGTATCCAAATATCTAGTACACTAAACAGCTTCAGGTTTTCAAGAGTCGGTATTACAGGATTACCACTCTCATGCAAACCACCCCTTCTTGTAATGTCAAATAAAAAAATCCTCCTCCAACCTGCTACCTGTTCTACTCTAGGACCATGAGTAGGAGGGGTTGACCTACAGCATATACCAGGGTGGCCTTCTCGTGATACCCAGTGAAACCAGCAACTCTATTATGATTTGAATACCAAATAATAGGCTTCTATGACATAAATTGTATAATACAATAATAAAGAATTTTAAAAGGATTCCTTGTCACTGTTAAATAATGTGTTCACAATATTTTCTAACATAAAGTTATTGATTTTAATGTCTCGTGTACACTATTTTATGCGTACGTGTATGCACATGTGTGTGCAGGTGCAAATACATATGTGTATATGTCCATGGGGCCAGAAGACAAAAATCTCAAGTGTCATCTCCAGGAAGGCTATCCAGCCTCCTTTGAGACAGGGTCTCTTACTGCGATCTGGGGTCTCATCAATTAGGTTACACTGACTGGCCAGTACACCCCAGAGATTGTCATGCCTCAACCTCTTCAGTGCTGGGATTAAATGCCACCATGTCTGGCATTTTTACATGGATTCTGGAGATCCAATTCCAGGCTTCATGTTTTCAAGACAAGTGCTTTACTCACTGAGCAATCCTTCCCAGCCCCTGCCTCTTTTCAGTATTTCAAGTAAATCAATATTTGTTTCAACAGTTAAGTAGCTTCAGACAGCTTGTACATTTCAATGTGAAGATGAAACTGTGCAGCAGGTTTGCAGTTTGCATGGATAATGACATACTTCTTTCTTTTCTCAGAAGTAAATGTATGGAATTCCTTTCTACTCTTCTCAATATTTAACCATTTGTCATAGATATGTAGTAGTTCAATATACAGTAAAGCCAGATAATCTGATGATCTGAACTTTTGTTTAAAATAATTTAAAATACTTGATTTTAAAATTTAAATTTACAAATTATGAGATAATGTTCCATTATGCAAATCAGATTATGTTAATATGTGTGTGTGTGTGTGTGTGTGTGTGTGTGTGTGTGTGTATGAATGAAAGTATTTTATACATTCTTATATATAAATAGCTTGATCAGCTATGGAAGGATTCTTACTATATTTTTCCTCTCTTTGTAGGAAATTGATGGGAAAGCTCTGCTACTACTGAAGAGTGAGCTACTGATGAAGTATATGGGGCTGAAACTAGGACCAGCATTAAAACTATGTTATTACATTGAAAAACTTAAAGAAGTAAAATATAATTGAAAATGTGCAAATTTAGTTTAGAGAAAACTCTCAGGTATACTGAAAACATTTTACTTTAAAAGTAGTTTTCATCTCATCAGTTTTTATTTTATAGACGATTTTTATAGAAATATTTTGTGAAAGTTGTAGTACAGTTATATTAATAGTATACTCTTATTCTTTAAGTATCATTTAATATGTTTGTATTAGCATACTTAAAACTGGCTGTTCATATTTATGTCTTTAATTATTTTTATTGTGTTTACATGTGTACTTCATGTGGCAAAGAGAAGAAAAGCTTTTATTTGGATTAATCTTTATATCTAGAACCAAACAGCTAACCCCCAAAGGGGAAAATACCAACACTTAACCTCAAAAAACATGAGAATTTTTTCCTCAAAAGAGAATTTTAAGATGCACTTAAGCTCTCATCTGCTCAGTTATTTTAGTCTGATTTTACAGTATTTTGTTCCCGATCTACTACTAGAAAGGGAAGAGCTATATAAGTTATTTTCCTTTCTGTCAGTGCCCTATTTTGCTCAGACTACCGAGGGGAAAGCAATTTATAAGCTTACTAGTATTCTTACTACTCTTTGATATGTTTTAAACTGTAGGATAGATTAAAATAATTTTTGTGCAGGAGATTTTTTTTTACCAGAGTGAATTGGATAGAATTGGATAAAACCTAGACCTATTTTACAACTTTCTGTATTTTTGCTAAACTTGAACATTAGATACCCAATTCTGACATTTTTATTTTCTAAGATATTTGTGTCCAGATTTTAACTTTTTTTATTTTGTGTTTATTACTCATACAGATACTTTAGCATATTTATATACTACTGTATATATGTGAGAATACACAAGTGACCTTTTGAATTGAATATGGCACTTTGCACTGCCACAGGGGTAATAAAGATATATATAGATGTTTATTCCCTGAAAAAAATATCACTTTTCTATCACCAGTACCTCTCAGCTTATTATTCAGGTGATAAGAAATTGCCCATAAATTGGCTCCCACATAGGGAAGCTCTTTATCCCATGCAATATTTCTAATTAATTTTCTTAGTTCTGAGCCGTCAATTCTGCTACATTTTGAAAGATACATTAATTTTGACAGTGAGGGTTTTATTTTTCCAAATAAGAGCTTTCAAAGTAAAATGGTGCTGCATGTTATTACTTTATATGATGGTGTGACGCATATAAGCTATGAGAATCAGTTATACATGTATTAGAGTCAGTTATACATGTATTATCTATTCTAAATGTCAACAAAACGTTCAACAAGACAAGAATGTAATTTTCTCTTTAGAATACCAAATGTGCTTTAGACAACAATGCAACAACTAGAATACTTAAACTTGATCTTCTTGCAAATTGTTTGTATGAAGATGCTATTTCCAGTTGATTGGACCTCAGGTGTTTATAATATTGTTTTATAATCTTAAGATTTTAAGAATATAATAAAGTTGTTAAATAACCATAGCAATTAGCAACTATGGATTTTATTTTGCTTATTTTCTCCACAGTATATTAATGTGTGGGCTTGCTAGTCTTGCAAAGAAGGACTTTGAGACTACTTAGTAGTGTACCTAAGTGTATAGCCTTTCATACTACAGAAAAGATTTTCCTTGCAGTTTACTGTATAAGTGAATTAGACTGAAATGTCTGGGACTCATTCTACAAGCTAAAGTTGTCACAGCTCATGATGTTCCCAGAGACTGACTCGGTGTGGGACCATGGAGGATGTAGGAGAGAGACAGACAGACGGACAGAGAGACAGTGCACACACAAATGCCCACCATCAGAATATATAGCAGTTTGTCTTTCCTGTAATTCCTTTGTATTTCAGAATTTCACATGAACAGTAAACATTAAGGATACCTTACTCAAGAGTCCTCAGAGTCAAACTCAAAATGATCTATCACTAAAGTATATCTCCAACCATTAGTGTTTTTCATCAGTTGTGTAACTTAAATTGACCTTGAACTCACAATGCTTCTATCCTCCCTGATACTAGAATTGTATGGGTGTGCTTATTCTCCACTTAGATACTTAATAATTAGTTGATATTAATATTCATTTTAAAAAAAAACAGTGAGGATATGGAGAAATTGGAGTCATATATATTGCTAGAGGGCATTTAAAGTGTAGCTACTGTGTAAAACAATTACTATATTATATATCAAGTCTCAAAACTTGAAAAAGCAGTATCAGTATACCAGTGCTTAGGATATCATTATTCCTAACAGTCAAAATTTTGGTAAAAACGAATCTCTTACCAGATGAATGAATGAAGTATGAGATGCATCATATGTATGCCTGTGTGTTATTTAGTTTTTAAAGGGAATGGAATTCTGATGCTTATGGCCACATGAAATTACATTAAATCAGGCACAAGGGCAGGTATTGTATGTATCACGTGAAACTCAGGGAGAAAATAGGAGTTATCATTGGGTCGTTGAAAATAGAATGGGAATTTACTATTTAATTGGCCCAGGATTTCAGTATGAACTGAATGAAAAATTCTGGACTCAGTAATAGTTGTGCAGCATTGTAGATATACTTTATACTCGTTGCATATTTATATTAGGTGTAGTGATAAATTCATGTATGCCAAAATAAATTAGTATAAAAGAAAGCAGGGTTTAAGTAATAGACATGGAATGATATAAAGCTCAAAACATCTCTTTCTCAGCAAATACGCTCAGAAGTCATGTAGAAACCATCACAAAGAAGGAAACACATGAGAATAGCAGTGTGATTAAGTTTGCCTCCTATTGCTATAGGTATTTCAGGCATGTAAGCTAAAACGAGCAGTTGTCAGAAAGGGAAGACCCTCATCACCACCTAAGCACACTGGGTCATCTCAGCACAAGTAAATCCTATGTATAAGACTAGGGCAGGTGGGTGGGAGGTGGAATACCCTCATGGAGGTGGGGGAGGGGGAGGGGATAAGGGGTTTCCAAAGAGGAGACCTGGAAAGGGGGAAACGTTGGAAATGTAAATAAAGTATCAAAAAATAAATAATTAAAAAAAAAAAGACCAGGCTTCTCAGTTATCACTATTTTCTGTTTAGTTATCCAGTTAACTCATAATTGATTTTCAAAGTATATTTAATTTTTTCATATTTTATACTCTACATATACCTAAAAACTTTATAATTCACATTCGTCATATACCCTATTCATCTTACTGTACCCTCAGAACAATAAGTTCTTCCATGTACAACAACCTTTCAGATTGATATTTGCAATATGCCCTATTTAGCTTATTTCTAACTCCAAGGAGAATCCAGTTCAGTCAGTCTCACCATAAATGATCTCACAACCAGGTAAATTTTTGTTCATTGTGATCTGTTTTCACCTTGATAGCTTACCCATTTTCTAAAAGTATGGCCTTAGCCATAGTTGTCCTAATTAACCTTGGACATTTTTTAGCACTGGCATCACTTTTACTTGATATGTTAGACTGTAATTAGGAAGTGGGTATTCTGAGTATACTGACACCACTCAGTATTTCCTCTTCTATAAATGGAACACCTGGGTACTAAATCCCAAACATACTGTAGCTTTTCTCACAATCTTAAATCAGCGTATCCTTCATAGTGATTTGGAATCTCAGGCTCCAACTTGTAGTCCATCATTCCCTTGAGCCTTGGGACCCTTCCAGGTAGCTATGATACATGTTACCTTTGTTTCCACTGCTGTCGATTTTGGTCATGTGTCCATTTCTTACTATAACAGTGTCTGACCAAGAAGATGAGGAAATAGGTCTTAGGTAAATAGCAGTCTCAACTGCTATTGATCCTAATAGCACAATACACACCACGACTGCCTCCTTTAAACGTCAATCCCCATTTCACTTCAATGTACCAGTAAACCTGGCTCCTCCCAGCCTATTCTTGACTTCATTTAGCCTTGTGAAAGTTTTATATTATAGTTCCCAATCAATATTGAATCCCATCGGGAACCTTTGCCTACTGGACGACATGGGGCAACAAATGAATTTTGGGTATATTTTCTTCTGCTACAAGATCAATTTACACCAAATGGTTGTTACCTTAAGACTGGAGTGTAGCGTTGACAGCAAGAAAACTTAAGCCAAAGGCATTCTTTCATCTTCATATTACATGAACAATGCCAGTGGTTATATGCCATTAGGATTTGGGGAGTTCTATAGTTCAAAGATATGGTATTATGTAACTTATACACTCCATTACATCATTTAATTAGTTGTAGATTTACTGTCTTTTTTCCCATTAGGATGCATTCTTCAAGGGCAGTCAGTGAGTTTCATTAGTTTCATACCTCACACATAGCCCAATAACACATTAAATAAGTAATCTTGGAAATCATATAGGTTGGTGTTTTAGAACCAAATAATTTTTCCACATATAAGTAATGCCACAAGCAATTTCATCTTTAGATTATGTCCTGAATGGTTTTGTTTAATGTTTTACATAGTCTAAGGCCCTGAAACAGTAGGAAGGAGTGAATAAAAATCCCAATCCGACAGCTGGTTTAACAGGATGTCTTGCTGGCAGCTATTAAGGCACTCTTGCATTCTCACTAAATACTTGAATGAAAATGAAAACCAAGGTGGGCAGGCAAGATTTTGTTAACCTTGGAAATACTCCTATTAGCTCAAAGGTCTGTGGTGCCAGATTGAGAAGATACTTGCACCACCAATTCTGAGATACCTCCCACACCGAAAGTGTCAAGGAACTGGGATATGGGTTAGTGAATTTGCTGCTATGACAAGAAGCAACAAAGGGGAAAAGTTTATTTTGTGTCGATTTAGAAAACACATTCTTTATGGTGGAATGATGTAATGACAATAGTTCATGGACAGTTACGCGGACTTAACTTCCTAGTGTGTGAGAAGATCAGGAAACAGATATCAGGGTCAGGATAGAAACTTCAAAACCTACCTAGAAGTGACCCACGTTTTCCAGCTAAGCCACACCTCCCCAGGTGCCACAGTCCAAAACTGTTCACACATGTGAGCCTATAAGAGGGAATTCACATTCAGACCACAACTTTAAGGTTGGAGAAATTGTTCTCATGAAGGTACTGAATAATGTCTGACAATTTAGCACATAGATGTAAAACAGGCCCTCTGACCTCAGGACACATGTGGTGGGTCTGGGAAATCACTAAAAATAAATGTAAGCAATCTGTAAATATAAAAAAAGTAGTAAAACATGGAATAGCGGTGTAAAGGTGACCTTCACACGGTATAGAGCACAATGGGCATGCCTGGGTAAGTCTTGGTTTCACTAAAAAGGCAGGACAATGGGAAAGTGCAAAGGACGTGTATTGAAGGCGATGGCCAGTGAACGTGAGGTTTCTATCAGTACGCACCCGTCTTCCCTAGTAGGCCCGGAGATACTTTCTGAAGTGGTCATAAATACATTCAATGGTCATTTTGCAAACATTTTTATTTTCCCTCCAATGGTAAACCAGGATTCCTATGTCACTGAGTGAAAAATTCACCAAATGTTACATAATACTAAAAATATGAGACTTCTATGAATAAGACCTTTAGGAAAAGTGTTTTCTCTTTGAATTAGCATACAAAATAATGGGCTCCTTAGGCCTTATATAGTGTTCCTTGCTCTTATTCCCTCCTTACCCTGTCTTTTCTCCTTTTTCCTCTCATTGTGCTCCTTCTTCCTCCCCAGTAGTCTTTATTTTGAAATATCACATCTGTTTGAGTCTTGACTGTTTCTGTGTTTGAAGGAAAATGTTAATTGTCTGCATGTGCTTTATTTCACTGACCATGATCTCCAGTTGTACCCCCTTCCTGCCAATGCTATCACTTCCTTACCTTTGTGGCTGAATAAGGTTGTGCTGTGCATAGAGTAGATACATTGTCTTGGTCCGCTGATCTTTCCTATCTGTCTAGGGTAAGTTTGTATCTTAGTGTAGTAGTGTCACAGAAACATGGGTATAGTTATCTCTCCGATATGCTGTCTTAAGATTTTTTTGAGGTATATAACAAGTAGTGGTATAGCTGGACCAGATTCTAGTATTACTTTTAGTAATATTCAGGAAAAAAAAATACTGATCTACATAGTGGCTATATTCATTTATATTCCCACCAGTATTGTATGTATAAGGGCTCCCTTGAACTCTATCTTTGTCAGAACTGTTTTCTTCATGGTGGCCATTCTGACTGGAAAAAGATGGACTCTCAACCATTTTTATTTTCATGGCTAAGGATATTGAATATTTTTTTCTCTAAGAGGTAAAATGTCTCACAGTGTTCTCTTCCCAGAGGCACCCACCTCAACTAGGGACTTGTTTCTACAAATTGTCGGGCCCCATCTACTTGTGGAATAAGAAAGTGGAGTGGACTCAGGAAATTTGCTTTGATAAGCCCTCAAGGAATTCTCATGCACCATCAAGTGTGAGAACCATTCCTGTGGTTTAGAAGCCATAAATGATTTAAATGTGCTCATCCTCAAAAGCCTAAATCCTCCTATTTGGGACAGTTTGAGTGAACTTTAAGGATGTGATGCAAAGGGAAAGAAATATGTCATCAAATATGATACTGCTGATGTGTGCAATCTAAAGTAATCAAACTCACCAAAAAGTAGAGCAATTGTCAGGGACCAGAGGAAGGATAAAATGGGTGCATTATGCTGACAGTATAGTTTTGGTTGTGAACCGTGAAGTCCTAGAGACCTACAGCAAAACAGTGATCATAGTAAACAATACTATACTGTGCAGTAAAACACTTGCTAAGAAGATTCACGTTAACTTGTGTTATTGTGATGGCTGTGACCAAATGCTGACAAAAAGAAGCTTTGCAAAGCAAGAGCTTGTTTATGCTTATGGTTTCATGCATACATTTAACAATAATAGTTAAGCTGGGGCAGGTGTTTGAAGTGGAAGAGCAGCTGAGTGAGCCAACCAGGACTCTGATCACCCACACCCCACCTTGCCACACCCTGATGGGGGCTATGACAATGTCTGTGGCACATGTTATCACCCAGAGCCATGCAGACATCCTTGGTCTGCACTGCAGTCTGAAGTCACATGGATGGCTTTAGGCTCTGATGCTGCTAGTCTATATTGCTGTAAGTGACATGTGCCGCCACTTGAGGCCATGTTGATGGCAATGGTACAGACGGCATCTAAAGGTCTCGCTTGTGCCTGATCTCCTACTGCTGCTGGGGACCATGTTTTTGGTCTGTGCTGTTCCCATAAACCTTGTGGAGGCTCATGATCTCTGTTCCAACTGACTGTAAAGCAAGTTTAGCTGTGATAGCAATGACTGCAGATGTACAGGTGAAAGCCATGTAGAAACACGGAAGGCTTCTGTGACTAATCCCACCCTCCAACACCCCTGCCCCAAAATGTAACTATTTAGTCAGACAGGAAGCCACCAAAGAAACTCTTAAAAAGTATGACAGATGCTAAAGAGTAGTACTCCACAGTTGATGGCTTCTGGCAGAAGTGTAGGAGAAGAATTCAGTTCTATTTAAGGGGCAGACCACTAAGAATTTGACCATGCTCCAGTGAGTATATAGATAATACAAAGTGGACTTGCTTGGGTTTTGTTGCTTTGGTTCTCTTTGTTTCTTTTTTTTTTACTTCTTTTGGGGTGGTTACAAGGAATGGTGGACATGGAAGGACAGGGAAGGGATTTTGCAGGGTGCATGATGTGAAACTCCCAGAGAATAAAAACATTATGTGGGAAAAATGAAAATGGTCAAAGCAAAATTGGAGGGGTGCAAACCTTAGAGAACAAAACTCAGTAAGAGTGAGGCTTTTCAGCTGGGCAGTGGTGGTATGCACCTTTGATCCCAGCACTCAGGAGGCAGAGGCAGGTGGATCTCTGATTTTTTAGCCAAGCATGGTCTATAGAGTGAGTTCCAGGATAGCCAGGCATTTACAGAGAAACCCTGTCTCAGACAAATCAGCAACCTACAGATTGGGAAAAAATCTTCACTAACCCCACATCTGATAGAGGGCTAATATCCAAAATGTATAAAGAACTCAAGAAGCTAGCTACCAAAAAACAAACAACCCAATCAGAAAATTGGGGTATAGAACTAAACCGAGAATTCACAACAGAGGAATCTCGAATGGCTGAGAAACATCTAAAGAAACATTCAAAGTCATTAGTGATCAGAGAAATGTGAATCAAAACAACACTGAGATTCCACCTTACACCAATCAGAATGGCTAAGATCAAAACTTCAGGCGATAGCATATGTTGTCGAGGATGTGGAGAAAGAGGAACACTCCTCCATTGCTGGTGGGATTGCAAGCTGGTACAACCACTCTGGAAATCAATCTGGAGGTTCCTCAGAAAATTGGAAATAGATATACCTGAAGAGCCAGCAATACCACTCTTGGGAATATACCCAAAAGATGCCCCACCAGGCCACAGGGGCACATGTTCCACTGTGTTCATAGTGGCCTTGTTTGTGATAGGCAGATGCTGGGAAACAACCCAGATGTCCCAGGACAGAATGGATACAGAAAATGTGGTTCATTTACAACTTAGCTATTAGGAACGAGGACATCCTGAGTTTTGCAGGCAAATGGATGGAACTAGGAAATATCCTGAGTGAGGTAACTCAGACCCAAAAGGACATGCATGGTATGTACTCACTAATAAGTGGTTATTAGCCAATAAAAAAATAGAGAATACCCAAGATACAGTTCACAGAACTCAAAAAGGTCAACAAGCTGAAGGTCTCAAGTGAGGATGCCTCAGTCCCACTTGGGTGGGAGAAGAAAGCAATCACAAGGTGGGGAGGGAGGGACCTGAAAGGGAAGGTGGACAAGGAGGGGGGAAGAGGGGAACATGATGTGGTATGGGTGGGGGAAAAGGACTGAAGCCCTGAGGGCCAGCAGAAAGAATGGAAACAGGCAACCTCGGGAGGTAGGAGGTTGAGGGGACCCTCCAGAATGCACCAGAGTCCTGGGAGCTGAGAGACTCTCAGGAATTAAAGGGAGAGGAGACCTTAGACTAAATGCCCTACAGTGGGGAGAGGAAACTTGTAGAGCGTACCTCTAGCAGGAAGACAGGGCATCAAGTGAGGGATGGGGTTCTTAACCCACAGTCAAAACTCTGACCCATAATTGTTCCTGTCTGAAAGAACTGCAGGGATGGAAATGGGGAGGAGCCTGAGGAAAAGAAGATCCATCAACAGGCCCAAAGTGGGATCCAGCTCAAAGGGAGGCCCCAAAGCCTGACACTATTATTGAGGCTATGGAGCACTCACAAAAAGGGACCTATCATGTCTGCACTCCAGAAGACCCAACAAGCAGCTGAAAGAGTTAGATGCAGATATTTACACCCAACCAATGGATAGAAGAAGCTGCTGACCCCTGGTTGAATTAGGGAAAGGCTAAAGGAGGAGGACGACTCTGTAGGAGGACCAGCAGTCTCAATTAACCTGGACCCCTGAGATCTTTTAGACACTGAGCCACCAACCAGGCAGCATACAGCAGCTGATATGAGGCCCCCAACACATATACAGCAGAGGACTGCCGGGTCTGGGTTCAGTCAGAGATGATGTACCTAACCCTCAAGAGACTGGAGGCCCTAGGGAGTTTAGAGGTCTAGGGGGGTGGGGGAGGTAGGGTGGGGGATAGGGGTGAGGACATCCTTGTGGAGACAGGGGCGTGGGGAGGAGGTATGGGATGTGGAACAGTCAGAGGATGGACCAGGAGAGGAATAAAATCTGGAATGTAAAAATTTAATTAATTAATTAATTAATGTAAAAAAAAGAGTGAGGCTTGTCAGTGGAGACACAGTAGGGGAAAGCATGTGGAGATGTAGGCTAGTGAGAGCTGGTGGGAACCAGATAGTGGAAAGGAGTCATTCATGGATTTGGTGATCTGTAGCCCTATTGATGATAGAGAAATGGCCATTGAATATTGGGGCTTGTTTCAATTACTGCTGATTCCAGAATTGTTTCTATGAATGCCTCCCTAAGTTAGTATAAAATATTAGCCTAGGTAATAAACTAAACGGGTAGAGTGACAGTAATTTGAACATTTGGTTGTCCGGAGAAGAAAAAGTGTAACCTAAAAGGAGCAAACCAAGCCTTTGGCCAAAATATAAATGAAAGAAAACTCAAACCCTTTTGGCAACCTGCACAGAAGCAACGGAGGCTTGAAGAAAGGATAGAAATATATACTGAAAAGCTGAGATCAGGTGGGCTGTGCACACTGATGGAGGTGCACCAGCAGCATGGGAACTCAGTACTCTTATTATATACCATTGAGCAAGAGGGTGGGATTGTTGTATAGAGCTTAAGGAGAAGGAGGCAGATGGGCTAATCTTAGATAGAGGTCTCTGTGGAGGAGTAGTTTACTTTACAGTCATTTGTGAATAAAAAGCCTGTGATTGAAGGTTTCTATATACACTGATTTTCACTAAAGGTCAATCATTCATAAAATCAGTACATGAAACAAAGGCTATGCCGTTTTCTCTGAGCATAACCTAGCTTTGCCATCTCCTTGCGTTTGAGGCACTGGGGTTCTTGACATTGATTTCTCAAGTTAAAGATACACATTCACTCAGGATTTCATCAAATCCCCACAAGCCCTCTAGTTTGATTTGTTTGTGGCTTGTTTTTTTAAGTATCTAAATTGGAGGGGCTGGAAAGATGTCTCAGTAGGTAAAGTCCTTGGTATACAAGTATGAGAACCCAAGTTCAGATTCCCAGTACTCACATAAAAAGCCAGGCATGACTGAGTTTACATATAATATGAAGAGGAAGAGCCAGAAGGATCCAGGGGCTTGCTGGCTGTAAGTCTAGCCAAGTTGCTGAGCTCCAAGTTCAGTAAATCACCCTGTCTCAAAAAAGAAGGGAATAAAAGAGGAAGATATCAAACATGGATCTCTCTCTCTCTCTCTCTCTCTCTCTCTCTCTCTCTCTCTCTCTCTCTGGAGATAGTCTCTCTGTAGCTTTGCTAAATATGTCACCTCTGATGAATGTAGGATAGAATAACTATGGCCTGGGGCTGTGTTTCTTTTTTCTTTTCTTTTTCTCCTGTGCTTTTTTTTGGTGTATGTTTGTGTGTGTCCATTAAGTCCATGTTTATATTTTACAGAAGCAAGGGTGTAGCTTATGGTTATAGAGGCATAAGAGTACATCACAGCAGGGAAGAATGATAGCAAGAAGCAGTTATATCAGCTAGACCCGAAGCTGAGGGCTCACATTTTAAACCACATGCATGGAGCAGAGAGAGCAAGTCCATGTTTTGTTTTCTTTTGTTTTTAGTTTTTTGTTTGTTTGTTTGGTTGGTTGGTTGGTTGATTTCTCTGTATAGCCCTGGTTGTCCTGGAACTCACTATGTAGACCAGACTAGCCTCAAACTCAGAGATCCACCTCTTTCTGCCTCCTGAGTTCTGGGAGTAAAGGTGAATACCACCACTTCCTGGCTAAGTCCATGTTTCTTAAACTGTTATTTTAACTATAAATGAAATTGTGAAACTTAATGTGGTATCACAGATAATCATCAACAGTAAATGGTTTCTTAATGCCAACAATAAAAATTAGTTGGAAATCAAATACATATAAAGTCTGAGGTGTTTCTGTTGCCATTCACCTGTGTTTCATCTGAGTACTTTTTGTAACCTTAATTCTGAACATGTCACCTGCCCTTTGCACTGCACATTTCAGTACACCATGCAATGCCAAGAAATACTACCTGAAACATCTCCACTCAGATTCAAGTTATAGAGTACCATGTTTTGCTGTACATACAAAATTTTCTGCTCATAGAAACATAGTGGTTGAAGTAATGAAATTAATATTCTTCTACTGTGATAGTTACTTTTCTTGTAAACATAACACAAGCTAGAATAGTCTTGAATGAGAAAACTTTCATTGAGGAATTGCTTTCACCCTATTGACCTTTAGGCAACCGTGCAGGCCATTCGATTGTTGAATGATTGATGTGGGAGGACCTGGCCCACTGTGGATGGTGTCACGTCTGTATCCTGGGTTATAACATAAAGTAAAGTGAGCAAGTCATGAAGAGCAAGACAGTAAGCAACATTCCTTCATGGCTACCACTCCAGTTTCTGTCTCCATTCCTGCTTTGAGTCCTTGTCCTGATTTCCTTCACTGGTTGATTATGACCTCAGAGTTATAAGATGAAATAAACCATTTCCTTGCCTAGTTTGTTTTGGCTAGTGTTTTATTAAAGCAACAGAGAAGCAAACTAAGACACCTAGGATCATTCTTCAGCATGTATCAAATGAGTTAATCATTGGATTGGATTGTGTTAGAAGTGCTTGATTTTTAAAATTTCTCTCTTAACCAGGTCAAATGACACATATCTTTAAACTTAGCACTCAGGGGGAAGAGGCAGATGAATCACTGAACATAAGGAAGTAGTGATACTTGCCTTTATTCCCAGCACATAGCTAGTTCAAGGCCAACTATATAGCAAGAGTCTGTCTTAAAAAATGATACCCTGCTCCTTAATATTTTGTAATATATTTATGAGAAGTAGTATTCTCACTATTAATGATTATAAAATCAAAACATTGATCAAATATCAAATGGACCTAACAGATATCTACAGAACATTTCACTCAAACACAAAAGAATATACCAGCTTCTCAGGACTTCACACAACCTTCTCCATAATTGACCATATACTCAGTTACAAAACAAGCCTCAACATTTACAAGAAAATTGAAATAACCCCTTGCATCTTATCAAATCACCATGGATTAAAGCTGGACTTTAACAACAACAGGAACAACAGAAAGCCTACAAAAACATAGAAACTGAATGATTCCGACTGAATGCCCACTGTGTCAGGAAAGAAATAAGAAACAAATATTTTCTAGAATTCAATGAAAATGAAGGCACAACATACCCAAACTTATGGGACACAATGAAAATAGTGCTAAAAGGAAAGTTCATAGCACTAAGTAGTGCCTTCATTAGATTGAATATATATATATATATATATATATATATATATATATATATATATACACACACACACACACACACACACACACATATATATATATATACATATATATATCATACACAGAAAAAATGGAAATAAATCTGATCTAGGTTACTTTTGGGGGACTGTGCCACTTTTGATGAAAGTTTTCTTTAGGCCTACAGATGCCTAGTGCCTAAAACAGAGTTTAAAAAAACATACAACTTTGACATTTCTGCCATCACAATGTCTTTGTCCTTCACTACCTTAAACTAAGAGTCAGATTTATTCATAACCCTGTGTGTGGGCATGCCTATAATTTAAGACAAATTTTGTTCAGGGTAAACATGATCTAGATTTCCAGAACTATTGCTCTCACTAAACTAAGACACTGTCCAGTTACAGGCCATTGGAGTGGCACCTAGAAATCTCCAGTCATGACTGGTTTTCCTCCCCTCCCTATTTCCAGTTACTTAGTATCCCGTGTGTTTTTGTAACTGCCCTTCCAAGCCCTTTCACATATACGACTTCCCTTAAATGATCTTTGTTGGCAATAACTGCCTCCTTTGGTTTGCTAGCTTTCTAAACAAATACATTTTCCCCAAACTTAAAGGCCTAGGGTTTGGACACGTCAAAAGCTTAGTTTCAGATTTAATGTGTCTTTATCCATGCCTAGTCTATGAAGCCTTAGAGGCAGGAGTCTAGCCTTGGGGTGTAACAGACCCCCAAACCTTAACACAACTGTCTCCATGATGGAAGTACCATTCAGGTTATAAAACACAGCATGTAGATAATATCACCTACCAAAATAAAAACAAACACCTAATACATCAAGTCCACAGTACTGAGAAAGTCTCTGAATCTATTAACCTTGCCTTTTGGCTTCTGTATTTTTTTGACTGAAGTATATCAACCCAGAATATGGTTTTTTTTATTACATTATTTTATTTATTTACATTCCAAAAGTTGTCCTACTTCCCAGTCCCCCCTCCCCAAGTTCTTCACCCCATTACCCCCTTCTCCCTGCCTCCAAGAGGGTGCTCCCCCACCCACCCTGACCTCACCACCACCAGCATCCCTCTTCCCTGGGGTATCAAGTTTCCACAGAATTAAGCATATCCTCTCCCACTGAGGTCATACAAGACAGTCCTATGCTACACTTGCGTCTGGGGCTATGACCAGCCCATGTATGCTCCTTAGTTGGTGGCTTAATCTCTGAGAACTCTGAGGGGTCCAGGTTAGTTGACACTGTTGTTCTTCCTATGGGGTTGCCATCCCCTTTAGCTCTGCTAGTCCTTCCTCTAACTCTTCCATATTGGTCCCAACATCAATCCAGTGATTGGCTGTAAGTATCTGCATTTCTCTTAGTCAGTTGCTAGTAGAGCCTCTCAGAGGACAAGTTAAAAGTTTTGAAGATGGGTGGGTGGTCCCCTACCTCAACTGGGGTCATGTCTATCTATTGAAGGTGGTCTCTTCAGGTTCCTACTACCCCCAGAAGTTCTTTTGTTGTTGAAAATAGTTTTTGCTATCCTGGGTTTTTTGTTATTCCAAATGAATTTGAGAATTGCTCTTTCTAACTCTATGAAGAATTGAGTTGGAATTTTGATGGGGATTGCATTGAATCTGTAAATTGCTTTTGCTAAGATGGCCATTTTTAATGTGTTAATCTTACCAATCCATGAGCATGGCAGATCTTTCCATCTTCTGAGGTCTTCTTCAATTTCTTTCTTCAGAGACTTGAAGTTCTTGTCATACAGATCTTTCACTTGCTTGGTTAGAGTCACACCAAGGTACTTTATATTGTTTGTGACAATTGTGAAGGGTGTCATTTCCCTAATTTCTTTCTCATCCTGTTTATCCTTTGAGTACAGGAAGGCTACTGATTTGTTTGAGTTAATTTTATATCCGGCCACTTTGCTGAAGTTGTTTATCAGCTGCAGCAGTTCTCTGGTGGAATTTTTGGGATCACTTAAGTATACTATTGTATCATCTGCAAAGAGTGATATTTTGACTTCTTTGCCAATTTGTATCTCCTCAATCTCCTTTTGTCCTACTGCTCTAGCTAGAACTTCAAGTACTGTATTGAATAAATACAGAGAGAATGGGCAGCCTTGTCTTGTCCCTGATTTTAGTGGGATTGCTTCAGGTTTCTCTCCATTCAATTTTATTGGCTATTGGTTTGCTGTATATTGCTTTTTATTGTATTTAGGTATGGGCCTTAAATTCCTGATCTCTCTAAGACTTGAAGGGGTGTTGAATTTTGTCAAAGGCATTTTCAGCATCTAATAAGATGATCATGTAGCCAGGCAGTGGTGGCGCACGCCTTTAATCCCAGCACTTAGGAGGTAGAGGCAGGCGGATTTCTGAGTTCGAGGCTAGCCTGGTCAACAGAATGAGTTGCAGGACAGCCAGGGCTACACAGAGAAACCCTGTCTCGAAAAAAAAAAAAAAAAAAAAGATGATCGTGTGATTTATTTTGAGTTTGTTTATGTAGTGAATTACATTGATGGATTTTCGTATATTGAACCATCCCTGCATCCCTGGGATGAAGGCTACTTGATTGTAGTGAATGATAGTTTTGATGTGTTCTTGGATTTGGTTTGCAAGAGAATTTTATTGAATATTTTTGCATCAATATTCATAAGCGAAATTGATCTGATGTTCTCTTTCTTTGTTGGGTCTATGTGAGGTTTAGGTATTAGAGTAACTATGGCTTCATAGAATGAATTAGGTAGTGTTCCTTCTGCTTCTATTTTGTGGTATATTTTGAGGAGTATTGGTATTAGTTCTTCTTTGAAGGTCTGGTAGAATTTTGCACTAAAACCATCTGGCTCTGGGTGTTTTTTTTTTTTTTTTTTTTTGTCTTCTTGGGGGGGGGTGTTAGTGACTGATTCTATTTCCTTAGGGCTTATGGGACTATTTAGACAGTGTGCCTGCTCTTGATTTAATTTTGGTATGTGGTATCTGTCTAGAAAACCATCCATTTCCTGTAGATATTCTAGTTTTATTAAGTATAGGCTTTTATAGGAAGATCTGGTGATTTTTTAAAAATTTC
The DNA here is from genome assembly GCA_028551405.1 of Uromys caudimaculatus. Lineage (NCBI taxonomy): Eukaryota > Metazoa > Chordata > Mammalia > Rodentia > Muridae > Uromys > Uromys caudimaculatus. The sequence goes on along the minus strand of CM052722.1, from coordinate 23,696,092 downwards.
CTCAGTTCCAGTTATGTCTCCCTTTTCATTTCTGATTTTGTTAGACACTGTCTTTGTGCCCTCTGGTTAGTCTGGCTAAGGGTTTATCTATCTTGTTGATTTTCTCAAAGAACCAACTCCTGGTTTTGTTGATTCTTTGTATAGTTCTTTTTGTTTCTACTTAGTTGATTTCAGCCCTGAGTTTGATTATTTCCTGCCTTCTACTCCTCTTGGTTGTATTAGCTTCTTTTTGTTCTAGAGTTTTCAGGTGTGCTGTTAAGCTGCTAGTGTATGCTCTCTCCAGTTTCTTTTTGGAAACACTCAGAGCTATGAGTTTTCCTCTTAACACTGCTTTCATTGTGTCTCATAGGTTTGGGTATGTTGTGTCTTCATTTTCATTGAATTCTAGAAAGTCTTTGATTTCTTTATTTCTTCCCTGACCAAGTTATCATTGTGCTTAAAAACTCACCATAAGTAAGGCTCCATGCTATGCTAGGATCCTGTACACCCAGGATATTTGCTGGCTGGTTAATAAAGATTTTCTATTGGCTTAAACTTGTGTCCCAGTAGTTTTCTTTGGTGAATACCCCACATTTCTCAAGGTTCCACAAACCTCAGAAACCAGACCTTGAGACATGGGGGAGGGTGTGGTGTCTCAGAACCCCCTAAGAGAATGGAAGAGAGTGGTGGTCAAGGAGCCTCTAGGGAATGCAAAACTTGGAATGTTCCAAGTCTCTAAGACTCTCTTTTATTAATCTCTCACTAATGTTTCAAAGGAATCTGACACCTCTACCCTAAAAGAAAACAAATTGCTATCACCTCAGAGCTAAGTCTGGTTAAGGTGCTTTCTGTTTGGATACATAGGTGAAGTCACTGCTGATTCAGTGTCTAGGGTTTGGATGAGACATTACCAGGTTCCCCCTGTCTTGTGTTTCATGTATTTGGATATATGGTGGGGCCACCTGTATTGGCTAGTTCTTTGTGTCAACTTGACACAGGCTAGAGTCATCAGAAAGAAAGAAGCCTCAATTGAGGAAATGCCTCCACTAGTTCCAGCTGTAAGGCTCTTTCTCAACTAGTGATCAATGAGGGAGGGCCCAGCCCATGGTGGATGGTGCCATCTCTGAGCTGGTGGTCCTGGGTACTATGAGAAAGCATGCTGAGTAAGCCTTGTGGGGCAAGCCAGTAAGTAGCATTCTCCATGGCCTCTGCATCAGCTCCTGTCTCCAGGTTCCTGCCCTTATATGAGTTCCTGTCCTAACTACCTTCAATGATGAACAGCAAAGTGGAAGTGTAAGCTAAATAAACTGTTTCTTCAGTGGCCAGGGAGGGGCATGCAGCTCTAGGACATGCCAAAAACCTGAGACTGGGAGGAAGCTCCAGGGAGCCTATGAGGGCAACTCTAGCTGAGACTGCTAGCAGTGGCAGATATGAATCCTGAAGTAGCCACCGCCTGTAGCCAGGCAGGATTCACAGTAGAGAGATAAAAACAACCCACCCATAAAACCTTTGATCCAAAAATGTGTCCTGCTTCGAGATATGCCTGTACAAAGATAGAGCAGAGAAGGAGGGAATGGCCAGTGACTGGCCTAATTTGAGACCCATACTCAGTTATGTTAGCAGACAGGAGCCTAGCATACAGGTTTTATGAGGGATTCTACCTAGCAGAAACTGATGCAGAGACACACGGCCAAACATTAGATGGAGCTCAGGGAGTCTTGTGAAGGAGGAGGATTGAGGGACCCAAAGAGGACAGGGTCTCCACAGGATGACCAACAGATTCAACTAACCTGAAACTTCGGGGGCTCCCAGAAACTGAACCATCAACCAAAGAGCAAGCATGGGCTAGACCTAGATCCCCTGCACATATATAACAGAAGTGCAGCTTGGTCTTCATGTAGGTCCCTTCAAAACTGGAGCTGAGGCTGTCCCTGAATCTGTTACTTGCCTATCTGGGCCACCTTGTCCGGCCTCAGTAGGAAAGGAAGCAACTAGTCTTGCATTGTCTTGATGAGAGGGGTTGTTAAACCTGGAGGGGGCTCCTCAGAGTAGGAGAGGGGAAGGGAGAGGATCTTCTGAGGGAGTACTGGGAGTAGAGGGGCTCTGATATTGAGATGGAAAGTGAATAAATAAATTTAAAACTAGGAAAATACCCTGAAATTTTTTTAAAAAATAAACCCTTTCCTCCCCAACGTGCTTTTTGGTCATGGTGTTTCATTATAGCTATAGAAACCCTAAGACACCATCTCTGGTTGTTTTTACTATGTGTATCTGTCTGTGTGTTCTTTCTGTCTTTCTATGTGTTCCTGTCAGTTCTGCTTCACTGTATTAACCAGTGGCTTTCTCTGGTGTGGGGATTTCCTTGGATGAAGACCTGTGTATCTTGCTGGGAACCTGAATCCTTTGGCTTTGCCAGGTCACTCATAAAAGTCAACAAACAACAACATACACAGAAAGGGGGAAATAGTTACCCATGGTGTATGTTATTTTTGCTTCCCTGCCTGCTCTAAGTAGTCCTAGGAAAGGGGACAAGGGCAAGTTCTGCTTTTCTTTCCTGGTTTGTTACTTTTCCAACCAGAGGTCAATTGGAAAACTCAAACCCCATCATTCTCTGGCAGGGGTGGGGTGTGTGCATCACTCTTGGACAATGAAGCCTGGGTAGAATGGATTTTTCCTTCTGTGCAACACTGACAAAGGAGGCAGAAAACACTGCACTGTGTCCTTTTGAAAAGGATTAAGGACAGTTGCTAAATTGATTTCTTTTGTCACCTAGTCAGCCCCAGATATTAGGAAAAATATAAATGCTTGAAAAATTTAAAGCTATAAATAAGTCTTAGTTGCTGGAGGTAGCTCCAAAAGTGCTTAACAGAGGACTGATTTTGAGAGACAAGAACTGCATAAATTGAATTCCACCATCCCTTCTCTGATGATAAGACTTACATGGATTTACAGATAACCCAAAATTTTTTGGTGTTTTGCCCTCCGTCAAAATAATATCTCCTAGCTGAAATTTCTGCCCCAATCAAAAGATACACTTGGACTGTCTCTCAGATTTACAACACAGATTCATTGAATTATGGGCAAAAACCAACCCCTCAGGACTAGCCCAACACCAAGTTCCTATAATGATTCAACTAATCAGTTCAGCTACCCCTGTCCAGATTAAACAATACCCTAAGACTCTGGAAACAAAAAGGGGAATTGTACTCCATATTGCCTGGCTTAGGGAGACTGGCATCTGCGGTAGGATTGCTGCAGTCCTTTAGATTGGTATTCCAAAGACTTAAGAGACAGGTAAGAGAGTTCCTAGGTAAAGCAAGTTATTGTTGTCCCTGGATATCAGAGTTTGCACAAATAGCAAGGCATCTAAAGACTGGCACAAAAGAGGACACTGAGGCCCTAATCTGGACTGAGACTAAACAAAAGGCATTTGAGACTTTTAAAACAGCTCTAAATTCTCCCACTGCCTCTCCTCCAACAGACTCCTGAAGCATACAGGTAAGCTTCCCTTCCCCTACCCATCTTCCATGCTCTAGGAGCCCTTTGGGCCAAGCCAAGCTGCCCTGAGCAGCCTGCTATCCCAGAGAGACCTCCATTTTCCAATTTTATCTCCTTCACCTCCATCAGATCCCTGAAACATACAGGTAGGCTTCTTATCACACCCCATCTTCCATGCTGGCTGAGCCGTTTGAGTCAAGCCAAGCTGTCATAAGCAGCCTGCTATCCCAAGGGGACCTCCATTCTTTTGCTGTCTTTCCCCTGACTCCCATCAGACCTGAGACTTCTGAACCATACAGATCAGCTTCCCTTTCCCTACTCATCTTCCCTGCTCTCTGAGCCCTGTGGGCCAAGCCAGGGTGCCCTGAGCAGCCTGCTATCCCAGGGGGACCTCCATTCTCCACCTCATACCCACCCCTCTGCTCAACTTCATCAGACCTGTGAATCCTGAACCAGACAGGTTAGCTTTCCTTCCCCCACCCATCTATTCTGCTCTCTGAGCCCTCTGGGCCAAGCCAAGCTGCCCTGAGCAGCTTGCCATCTCAGGGGAACCTCCACTCTCCTGCTACCTCTCTGTCTACCTTCATTGGACCTGATACTCCTGAATCATACAGAACTGCAGGTCTGCAACCATGTGACCCGAGGATAACCATCAGAGGCCTGGCACACCAAGACCATTGAGGTTCACTCCCTTCCAATACCTACTAAAACAAGAACATCTTAGGAACCAAAACCATCCAGATAGCTAAAGTCCCTTCAAAGAAGACAATCAACAAGAGCCAGGGCAATATGCCACCTACAGATCCCTACAATTAAAGAGGTGAAGGAAATAAATAAAACTGCGCCAGACCTGAAGGGAAATGGAAGCAATAAAGAAAACACAAACTGAGGAAATTCTGGAGATGGAAAACCCAAGAAAGAGAGCAGGAAGAATAGATGCAAACATCACCAACAGAATACAGAGGATGGAAGAAAGAATCTCAGGTGTAGAAGATACAATAGAAGAAATTGATACATCAGTCAAAGAAAATGTTAAGTCTAAAATATTCCTGACACAAAACATCCAAGAAATCTGGGATACCATGAAAAGACCTAAGAATAATAGGAAAAGAAGGTGAAGATTCCCAGCTCCAAGGCCCAGAAAATATTCTAAACAAAATCATAGTAGAGGGGCCCAAGAGATGGCTCAGAGATTAAGAGCACTGACTGTTATTCCAGAGCTCCTAAGTTCAATTCCCAGCAACCAGATGATGGCTCACAACCATCTGTAATGGGATCTGATGCCCTCTTCTGGTGTGTCTGACTATAGTGACAGTGTACTTACATACAGCTACAATATACTCATATACATAAAAATAAATAAATCTTTAAAAAAATAATTTCTTTAAAGAATCATAGAAGAAAACTTTCCCAACCTAAACAAAGAGATGCCTATAAAGATACAAGAAGCTTATATAGAATACCATTAAGACTGAACCAGAACATAAATAAAAAAGGACTGGACCAGAAAAGAAAATCCTCCCAGCACATAATAATCAAAACACAAAATCTACAGAGCAAAGAAAGAATATTAAAAGTGGCAAGGGAAAAAGGCCAGGTAACATACAAAGTCAGATCTATCAGAATTACACCTGGCTTCTCAACAGAGAGTCTAAAAGCTAGGAGGGCCTGAACAGATATCCTGAAACCCCTAAAAACCCACAGGTACCAACCTAGACTACTACAACCAGCAGTCACTACAGATGGCGAAAACAAGATATTTTAAGACAAATTCAAATTCAAACAATAGCTATACATAAATGCAGGCCTACAGAAAATGTTAGAAGGAAAATGCCAACCCAAGAAGGATAATTACATCCAAGAAAAGACAGGAAATAAGTAATTCCATACCAGCAAAAACAAAGAAATTACACACACAGACACACGCACGCACGCACGCACACCACCACCACCACCACCATCAAAATAACATGAAATAAACAATCGCTGGTCATTAAAATCTCTCAGTATCAGTGGACTCAATTACTGAAGAAAAAGACACAAGCTAACAGAATGAATGTGAAAACAAGATCCATTATTCTGCTGCATACAAGAAACACATCTCAGCTGCATTAGCCATTCTAATATATAATAAAATAGACTTTCAATCAAAATTAATAATAAAACAACTCCTGATGTTTTCTCAGAAAACTGGCAATAGTTCTACCTCAAGAACCAGCTATACCATTCCTGGGCATGTACCCAAAAGATGCTCCAACATCCCCCAAAAACATTTGCTCAACTATGTTCATAGAAGCTTTATTCTTAATAGCCAGAGACTGGAAACAACCTAGATGTCCCTCAACTGAAGAATGGATAAAGAAAATGTGGTACACCTACACAGTGGAATACTATTCAGTTATTACAAACAAGGACATCATGAATTTTGCAGGCAGATGGATGGAACTTGAGAATATCATCCTAAGTGAGATAACTGAGTCCCAAAAGGACATACATGGTATGTGCTCACTTATAAGCGGATATTAGCCATAAAATACAGGTACCATGTTGCACTCCACAGACCCAAAGATGCTAAACAAGAAGGAAGGCCCAAGAACTGAAGCTTGAATGTCACTTAGAAGGGGAAATAAAATAGTCATAAGAGGCAAATGGAGGGAGGGAACTGGAAGGGAAGGGGAGGATGGGGGGGAATGAGGAGGTTCAGGATCAGGTGTGGGGAAGGACAGGAGAGATGCCTAGATCGCCATGGAAATGAATAGGAATCTGCAACTGAAGGGGGTGAGGTGTGTGTGTATGTGGGGGGGGGGCATCTCCAGAATGAGACAGAGACCTAGGAAAAGGGAAGTTCCCAAGAATCAATGGGGGTGACCTTAACTATGACTCACTCCACTGTGGGTATGGAACCTGAAGAGGCCACCTCCTGAACCCAGACAGGAACCTCAGTGAAGCAATAGAGACACCAACCTACCCACAAAGCTTTCAGCCCCAAATTTATCCTGTTTAGAAGAAATGTAGGCACTGGGGACAGAGCACAGACTGAGGGAATGGCCAACTAATACTGGGACCAACTTAAGACCAATCCCTAACACTATTAAAGATACCCTGTTATGCTTGCAGACAGGAGCATGTTGTCCTCTGAGAGGCTCCACCCAGCAGCTGACTCAGACAGATGTAGACACCCACAACCAAACAGTGGATGGAGCTTGGGGACTCTCATGGAAGAACAGGAGGATGGATTTGCTGCCCGAAGGGGATAGGAACTCCACAGAAAGACCAACAGAGTCAATAACCTGGACCCCTGGGAGCTCTCAGAGTCTGAATCACCAACCAAAGAACACACACAGGATGGACCTAGGCCTCCCTGTTCATATGTAGCAGGTGTGCAGCTTGATCTTCATGTGGGTCCGGAACAACTGGAACAGGGCTATCCCAAAAGCTGTTGCCTGTCTGTGGGATATGTTCTTGTAGCTGGGCTGCCTTGTCTGGCCTCAGTGGTAGAGGAAACACCTAGCCTTGAAAGACTTGAAATGCTAAGATGGGGGAATACCCAGGGGGACTCCACCCATTCAGAGGAGAAGGGGAGGGGAGCAGGAAAGGATTATGGGAGAGAGTGACCGGGAACATGGCAGTGAATGGGAAAAGACAAATGCTCTGACTTTGGCTCCAGTCCTAGCACTTCAGATATCTCAAAACCTTTCCATCTGTTTGTCCACAATACAAAAGACAGTACAAAAGGGATTTTAACCCAAACTTTGGGGCCATGGATAGGACCTGTGACATACTTGTATAAATGATTGGACCCTGTAGCCACAGGATAGCTCACCTGTCTAAGAGCTATGGTAGCTGCTGCTAGTCTAATAAAAATAAAAAGCAAGTTAGCTCTGGGTTAGGATCTTACACTCACAGTACCCTACAACATGGCTGAGGCCCTCCTGTGAGGAACAACAGAACACTGGATGTCTGATATGTGTGTGATCCAGTAATAGGCCCTACTCCTGGACTACCTTGAGAGTCCTATCTTAGGGTTTCTATTCCTGCAGAAAACATGACTAAGAAGCAAGTTGGGGGTGGAAAGGGATTATTGAGCTTACACTTCCATGCTGCTGCTCATCATGAAAGGAAGTCAGGACTGGAACTCAAGCAGGTCAGGAAGCAGGAGCTGATGCAGAGGCCATGGAGGGATGTAACTTACTGGCTTGCTTGCTTCTCCTGGCTTGCTCAGCCTGCTTTCTTATAGAACCCAAGACTACCAGCCCAGGGATGGTACCACCCACAAGGGGCCCTCCCCCCTTGATCACTAATTGCGAAAATGCCTTACAGCTGGATCTCATAGAGGCATTTTCTCACCTGAAGCTCCTTTCTCTGTGATAACTCCAGCTTGTGCCAAGCTGACACACGAAAACCAGCCAGTACAAGTCCCACTTGAGAAATCCACTACCATCAATGCTGCTACCCTCTTGCTTGATGACAACCAGTGTGTGCTCCTCTATGACAGTCACAAGCTGAAAGCTGAAACCAGGTAGGTGCATGGGAGCTGCAGTAGCTACTTTAACTGAACCGTTTTGGGCCAGAGCCAGCTAATTCAGCCCAGAGAGCAGAACTGAGAAATCTAACCCAGGCTCTAGGATGAGGAAAAGAAAATTCTACCACCATATATACAAAAAGTTACTATGCATGGCCATGGTATGATCTATAGAACAAAAGGAGTTTCCTACCACTGGAGGGTAGGACATTAAAAACAAAAGAAAATCTCTTGGAGGCCCTCTTGGAGGCTATTTGGCTTCTCCTATTAATTGAGTCCCCTGAGGCAAGAAGTAACTGGGCTGCTGACCTGGATGCCAGACATATAGGCCAGTGGGGCCTACTGATATTCTTAGGACACGCCCTGACTGGGTGTTGCCTGAGACTATGGTAATAACTAAGGGGAAATAGAAGATACAAAAGAAGAAATGGACAGCTCAAATCCATAGGCTGGTGGAGGATACCAGGGGGAAAGATCCATTTTTCCAGAAACAACTGGCAGGACCTTGACCAGGCTACTCACCTGGGGACCATAAAACTTCCTGAGTTGCTCAGACCAAGGTGTGTTATACCTAGACTGGACAGCTTAGAGCATGGGATATCTCAGTCAGATGCCAAGTTTGTGCTCAAATAAATGCAAACTATACATCTCTTTCCCAAGAAGGGATCCAAATGAGAGGCCAACACCCTCACAAATTCTGGGGAAATTGACTTCACCAAGATCAGCCTGTCTGGAGAGGATACAAGTACTTGCTAGTTTTTAAAGGTACCTTTTCTAGGTGGGGTAGAAGCATTCCCCACCTGGACCCAAAACTGCTCAAAGAATAGCTAAAAAGCTTCCCCAGAAACCTGGCCCATAATTTGGTCCCCAGGAACCTGGCCCATAATGTGGCCTCCTGAAAGCAATGGGGTCTGACGATGACCTGTCTTTCATAGCCCAAACCTCTCAATTAATAGCTAAAGTTTTAGACATAGATTGTAAATTTCATTATGCATATAGACCTCAGAGTTTTGTACAGGTGAAAAGAATAAACAGGATGTTAAAAAAATACTTAACCAAAACTCTCACTAGAGTCTAATGAAGCGTGGAAGGACCTCTTTCCTTTGCTTTGTTTTAGGACCCTTACCCCCATAGGGAGGGATTCACCAGTTATGAGATTATACTTGGAAGACCTCCCCAACAGAGACTAGCAGTTGGCAAAGTTCTCTAACTATTCCTTTCTTAACTTAATATAGGCCCTTCAGTCCTCCATTAAAGCTATTTATTGGTCTGTCTGAGAAACCAAGCTGAACTCTGAGTCTACCACCAGTTTCTCCTCATTTAGGTCTGGTGATACTATCTAGGTTAAGCAACTAGGCAAAGAAGCAGTGAAACCAACTTAGAAATGACCATACACAGTGATTCTCTCCACTCCTATGGCTGTGAAGGTAGCTGGCATTATACCATAGATACACCACACCCATGTCAAGAAAGCAGAAACCTTAGATGCTGATGCCAAATGGACTGTCTCCTATGTGATGGACCCATTAAAATTAAGGTTTCGTTGAGCCACAGGTCCTTACTTCCTACCCCTCTCCTTCCTCCTGATTCTTATGTTCAGTATGAATCAGGATCATGGTCCAATCCCCACTATCCTCAGACCTAGACCTGGGAATTAAAAAAGACTGATATAGGCACAAGACGATAGCTTATGTGGCTATAGAACAGCAGCCCACATTCCATATTGACCTTTGCTTGCTGGTACCCATTTTAACTGTCTGGTTGTATTGAAAAAAAGGAAAGATATGGGGAATTATCTTTAAGATAAGAACACAGACTTTGCAATTCTCTCCCTCTCTCTCTCTCTCTCTCTCTCTCTCTCTCTCTCTCTCTCTCTCTCTCTCTCTCTCTGTGTGTGTGTGTGTGTGTGTTTTACAAGATAAGCTTTCTCTGTGTAACAGCCCTGGCTGTCCTGTAACTTCCTTTGTAGACCAGGCTGGCCTTGAAGTCACAGAGATCCTTCTGCCTCTGCCTCCCCAGAGTTTACAATTCTATGCATACCCTGAAGCTAGGCCTTCTAGTTGCCAGGAACTAGGGAATTTCCATTGCAAAAAAATTGGGTTTTGAAACTGGGGCTTCCTGAAAATAAAAACTTTTAAAAAGATTCTAGCCATTGGGAAACAGGGAGAACATGGGAAATCAGATTTTATGCCACAGGAGGTGACTCTGGGGATAGATTTAAATAGCCTTTCAAGGTCCCTAGACATTTGGATCCTGACAAAGATCTCCTACTCTTGCCAAGGCCCAGACTAATTCTCCCCTCCAAAGCATCTGACACACATTGGGCACTGTCCAGGAAGCTGAGGGATCTCCATCCCTATTTTCTGCTCTTGACAAGCTTTACCACTTAGTTAATAATTTTTTAGCCAGAAATCATTTAATGGTTTATAACTGGTTATGCTTAGACCCTTGGCCCCTATGCGATGGAGAGATAGAAACTAATAAGACTATCAGCCCATTGACTGGTAAAACTCACTGTGAGTGGGGGCAGTCCAAATTAATATTACGGGACTTACAAAGGGCTGGAACTTATTTAATATCCAAAACCTTTAACCCAGACACTTCTCTTATTATATCTGCCATTCTACCTTACAGGTTAAGTCATCTGGACAACAGCAATATTACTGGACCCCCAAGACTACTTGGTGGGTATGTACTAATGTCTTAACTAAATGTGCCTCTTCTGATGTTTTCCAAATTTAGAAAACTCTTTTATGTGTCTTAGTACACATTCTTCCCCAGGTATACCTGTATAATGGGGAATAAAGGAAAATACACTTTAATATAGATGCTGGACTTAAAAGAAAAACTAAAGAGCTGTTCCTATCCTCTTTCCACTCCTGGCTAGAGCCTTTATCGGAGAAAATAAAAACTTTAAAATCTAAGTAGACAGGTTGATCAGGGCCTAGAGGTATTAAAAGATTCTATTTATAAATCAAACCAACAGTTAGATTTTCTTGCAGATTGGTCCTACAAAACAGAGAGAGTTAGACATGCTTCTCATGATACAAAGGGGGACTTGGGAAACACCTGCTGTTTCTATGCTAATCGATCAGTAGTAATTAGAAAAATTCTTGCCATAGTTGGAGAAAAACCACAAAAAAAAAAAAAAAAAAAGACAATGACATGAATCAGATAATTGGTACCAGCCTCTGTTTTCTTGGTCCCCCTGAGGAGCTACTCTGCTGTCAACATTGGCTGGACCTTTAATTCTCATTCTGATTGGATTAATAGCAGGGCCCTGCATCTTAAGCGATATGATACCTCTTTAGAGCAGGATAAGTCCACAATTTGATTCATTCACTAAGACCACTGGGAGATATTGCCAGTCCCCAGACCTTAGTAGGCCCCAGATATTAGCACAACTGACTCCTCAATTGAAGTACCAGCATGTAGATAGTACCAACTGCCAAAATGAAAACTAAAACCTAATCCTTCAAAGTCTATAATTCTAGGAAAGTCTCTAAATGTACTAACCTTGCTTTTTAGCTTCTGTAGTTCTGCTTTTGGTTAACTGTTCTTGTTAATTGAAGCATGTTAACCCAGACTTTGGCTATATGGCCTAAGCAACTGCTCTCTCATGAATGAAGAAATCACACAAAATGAAGATCACCACTTTTTATAGGGATGTAGAGGTTCAGAGAGGTGGGAAGAAGAAGCATCTTGAGACAGAGATCCTTGAACTGGTCCCTTATCTGTATTTTCTTTTCTCTACCTTTAACATATTGAGATTAATGGTGGGCTGCCACACCCACATGACTATTGCACCTGGGTTCTGAGCAGCTGAACTCAAGTCCTGGTCCTCTTGAGTATTTTGCCCACTGAATAATATCCATACTCCCACAGATCCAGCCTGGATAAAAAGAAAAGTGCTGCAGAATTTCAGGCTTGAGAACCTGCCTCTCAGGTTTAGTTGGCTTCTTTTCCCTTTGGTGAAAGATCCTTGCTGAGTGCTCGAATACTTTGGGACTTTTGATCTGAATGGTTGTTCTAAGATACTAATTAACTTCTTTCAGAGGACCATAGACACTGGCTAGGATGCTGTCAGGTCAAACACTTTCTTGTGATTGTTTAGTAGCAAAACAGAGTGAACCAGGAGGCTATATTTCCTCAGTATCCATGCATTTATTGTTTCTTTTTCTTACAGTGGTTTTAGTTTGTTTTGAGACTGGATTTCATGTAGCCCAGGTCCTTGAAGTGTTAGTTTTCCCCCTCCCTCAAACTCCTAAGAGCATTGGTCTTCTGATGTCTTCTCTATCTGGTTTTATTTCACTTTATGCTGAATATTTTACCTAAAACTTATTGATAGAAGTAAATTGACATTCTCTTCATAGGTGAGTTTTTGCTTACTTTCTATTTTGGGGCTGAGACCCAAAGACCACTAAGCAGGACCAAAAGTCCAAATTGAGAGTCTTTATTAAGCTGCTGGTGACTGCCCTGGAGAGAAGTACTTCTCAAAGAGCAGCCTCGACTGTATTTTACAGAGAGGTTTTAAAGACAAAGAACACAGAAAAACTACATCCTGGTCGACAACTGCAGGGCAAGTAAAGTAAGGGACCATGCGGTTTTAGAACAGGGTTGGGTACATACCCATGACTCTTTTCACAGAGGGGTAGGAAAAAGTGGGCGATCCAGTTTCAGGTTAAATAAAGAATGGCTTCAGCTGAGATGGGATTGATGAACCTTTCTTTCTGCCAGTCATTTCAACTGACCAAATATTAATAATTTTTATTTGGAATTCAAATATTTTTTCTGGTCCCAGTCTGAGGCAGAGGATGACTTGCCAGCTTCTTTCCACTGGCGACTCCCAGATTTTGACTTTGATCTCAAAGCCTGACTGAAAAAGAAACCCATCCTCTTCCTTTTCAGCTTGGCCCAAGAGCAAAAGCCGTCTTCTTAGTTTTATGCTTCTCTTCAGATTTCTGGTCTTTCCCAGTTCTTACCTCAGTAAATTGCCCATAGGTTTGTGTTTTTGCTAATTTTACATTCTTCTTTAATGTTATAATATTTTAGAATATGGTTAGTTACATTTATGGGGTTGGCTATTCTTTACAAGACAGTCCAAGAAAATAGCAGAACTTCTAGGTTCCGTGACTACCCTGGCTATTGACCAAAAAACTGCTCTGTCTGTTACCTAAATGGTCCAGTTGGTACCTGAAAATAGCTAGTGAGCATTGCATGCATACACTTCTTCCCACTTCTTCCCGTGTTGGAAATTTTCCCTTATTTATTGGTTACCATTCCTCTGACATACTCAGGTTAAGGCATTTTAGGCAGGCCTGGAAATGGAAAGATAGCCTTAGGAATGACAGTAAGGAAATTGGCTTCTTTCTTCCATTCTATCTCCTTCATTGGAGAAGAAGAGCCAAGCAAATCCATACAGAGGACTGAACAGAAATAAAAGTGCAAGGGATTGTTGGATAACTTGGATTTTCAATCATATTCCATGAAAAAAAGAGTATGTTCCTACTGAGTACTATATGCCAGAAGGAAATCCAAATCAGTGAGTGGGCCAGTTTGTGCTAATATGAAGAACAAACACACGATAATTTGGAGAGGAGAGCTTAATATGAAGAAATATTAAGTAGAAGAGAAGATTGGAGTGCACATTGAAATTGCTGTTGATTAGTAATAAACCTGAATGTTTATTACACTCCTTTCTGTAACTTCAGACGACTTCTAATTTGTTCATTATAAATGCAAGATGCAATTCACAACTGTAAATTTTTGGGGCGATTTCTTTAGTATAAAGCTTCACATGTTTTATGCAACGAAAGCAATTATTAAAAAATTAATTTAAGGAACTAAGAAAATGCCTCAGTTAGTAACATGCTAGCTATGTCAACATAAGGACCTGAGTTCAGATCCCCATGGGAAATGTACTTGTTTCCCATGGTACCCATGGCAAAGCTCAGGTGCAGCAGCTGTGACCCCAAAGCTGGGGAGATAGGACACTTTTATAGGGTCTCTGGTGCTTGCTGGCCAGACAGTGTGGCTGAATCAGTGAGCTCTGGGTACTCTGAGAGATCCTGTCTCAAAAAAAGGTGGAGAGAAATTGGAGAATACATTCAATGTTGACCTCTGGCCTTCACCCATGTCTTCGTTAGGGTTTTACTACTGTGAACAGACACTATGACCAAGGCAACTCTTATAAGGGCAACATTTAATTGGGGCTGGCTTACAGGTTCAGAGGTTGAGTCCATTATCTTCAAGGCAGGAACATGACAGCATCCAGGCAGGCATGGTACAGGAGGAGCTGAGAGTTCTATATCTTCATCTAAAGGCCACTAGGAGATGACTAGCTCCCATATGATGAGGAGGGTCTCATTGCTCACTCCAGTAACTTCCTCCAACAAGGCCACACCTACTCCATTGTGGCCATACTCATAATTGTGCTACTCTCTGGGCCAAGCATATTCAAATCACAACAACACACAGGTGCATCAGCATACACACATGCACTCACATGTGAAGAAGTACAAACACATATGCTGCACACATTAATTTTTTAAAAGCCAGATATGATGGCACCTATTTATAATCTCAAGGCTTGGGAAGTTAGGGTGAGCTCAAGGCCTCAAGGCCAGCCTGGAATGTATATCAAGAACCTGTGTCAAAAAAAAAAAAAAAAAAAAAGAAAGAAAGAAAGAAAGAAAAAGAAAAAAGAAAGAAGAGAAAAAGTAAAAGGAATGAAGGAAGGACAAGGTGCTAAAGAATTTATGAACTAAAGCTGTAAGAAACAAGTACTGAAGCTTGGGGTAAGGAAGCACTTAGGAAGCTGTAACAGAAAATTATAAATATAGAGACAAGTATCATAAACCGCAAGAGCAAAGTGGAAGACTGAAGTAAGGAGCAATTGGTAACAATTAAAACCCTAAATAATACATAAATTATAGCTGCAAGAAACATAGTCAATCTAGGTATGGCGGCATACGCATGTAATACCAACATTCCATATTCTGAGAAAGGAAAAGATAGGGCAGCAGTTAAGAGCACATACAGCTCTTGCAGAAAACCTCATTTTCGTTCTCAGCATCCACATGGCTAATTGCAATTGCCTGTAACTCCACTTCCAGGGGATCTGATCTGATGCTTCTTCTGACCTCTACAGGCTGCTGCATGTAAGTGGTGTACATGCGCGCAGCATATAAAAATTTTTTTTTAAAGAGCTGATAAAGAAGGATTGCAAGTTAAAGGCCACTCTCAACAGTCAAACAAGGTAGCTTTTCTAAGGGTGTACAGCTGTGACTTACAGAATAGCAGACATGTCACTAGAATCTGCTGCATATCCATTCTCTGGAATTTGCTAGAAATCTACCTTCCTGAAGTTTCCAGAAATATACTCTCTGCACGGTACTGGAAACATACTTTCTAGAACTTACCAGCTATTTGCCCTTTACAGTGTGGGGAAAGCTGCACTCTGTAACAACCTCCCCAGAGAACACATGCTACCAGGAGAAAACCCACTTTCATCCTAAAATTTATCTTCAGGGCTTTCTACCAACAAAAGATGGAGTTGTACCATTAGCAATATATATATATATTTAACAGGCAAAGTGTAGCCTCAGAGATAATTTCCAGCACTCAGCTTCTCTTTAACTCTCCTACACAGATTTATTCTCCAATACAATGGCAAACAACAATTCATTTTATTTATATATTTCTTTTTTTCTTGATTATTTATTATGTTCATAGTTTAATGTATTTTGAAATTCTTCTTTCTTATTTTTTATTGGATATTTTCTTTATTTACATTTCAAATGTTATCCCCTTTCCTGGTTCCCCCACTGGGAACCTCCTATCCCATCCCTCCTCCACCTGCTTCTATTAGGGTGTTCCTCCACCCACCCACCCACTCCCGCCTCCCTGCCCTCGAATTCCCCGACACTGGGGCAGCTATCAAGCCTTCACAGGACCAAGGGCCTCTCCTCTTATTGATGTCTGACAAGGCCATCCTCTGCTACATATGCAGCTGGAACCATGGGTTGCTCCATGTGTACTCTTTGGTTGGTGGTTTAGTCCCTGGGATCTTTGGGGGGGTCTGGTTGGTTGATATTGTTGTTCTTCCTATGGGGTTGCAAACCCCTTCAGCTCCTTCAGTCCTCCTAACTCCTCCATTGGGGACCCTGTGCTAAGTCCAATGGTTGGCTGCAAGCATCCACCTCTGTATTGGTCAGGCTCTGGCAGAGCCTCTCAGGAGACAGCTATATCAGGCTCCTGTCAGCAAGCACTTCTTGGCATCCACAGTGGTGTCTGGGTTTGGTGTCAGGATATAAGATGGATCCCCAGGTGAGACAGTCTCTGGATGGTCTTTCCTTTAGTTTTTGCTCCACTCTTTGTCTCCATATTTGTTACCATGAGTATTTTGTTCCTCTCTTTAAGAAGGACTAAAGTACCCGCTCTTTGGTCTTCCTTCTTTTTGAGCTTCATGTGGTCTGTGAATTGTATCTTCAGTATTCCGGGCTTTTCTTTGTAGTGATTTTGCAGCAGTGGATGGATCCTTGGCTTTATGCATATCAGGTTCCTACTATTCTGCGATCCTTAGTCCTTGAGACAGTCCTTCTATGTGGCTCAGCCTGGACTGGAACTTACAACACTCCTGCTTTGCCTTCCACATGTTGGAATTATATATCTATCTTCATGACAGGCCATAACTCTGTATTTCAGTATGATACACACTTCTTTTTTTTTTAACCAGGAAAGAAATTCTTACTATTCTCCAAAATGAGGAGTCACGGTTACATTTGTCATTCTCTAATTGACTGCACAAGGGAACAGAGGCAAAATTCTGTTTTATATTTAAGAACATATAAGGAAGTTCTCACCAGGAATTTAAAGAGAGGCCAGTTGACAGAATATTTTAATATCAGGCAAAGTAATCCAAGAGCTTTGGGAGAGGTGAAGGTAACTTTATGTGGGACCCTAGAGGAGTGACCCCTCTTACCATAATGTTTATTAAGTGTTTGGTGCCAGTTATCACAACAGAGTTCTGTGTAGAGGCACATACCTGACATCGCACAATGCTGGAGGCCAAGGCCCAGGGTATATGAGAGGTTTTGTTTTTAAACATACAAATAAAAACCATCAAACCCCATAAACAAACATAGAAGTAGGAATAATGAGGGTACTGAATAATATGAAGAATTTCGGGATACAACTAAGATGGAAGTAAAGTAACTACAGATAGCCCTGAGCTTGATGCTGTGGTGTACATGCAGACACAACTGTTAGGGAGCCGAGGCAGAACGCTCATTTTAACCTAGGAGTTCACGGTCAGCCTGGACTGCATAATGAGACCTGGACTGTGAAAAAAATAAAGTTCAGTTTAATGAAAACAGCCATGAGCTTTATGACTTCGAACCGATCAAACTCTCTCCTCTCTCAGCTTCAGTTTTCCTCCTCCTCCTCCTCGTCCTCGTCCTTGTCCTCGTCCTCATCCTTCTCCTCCTCCTCCTCCTCCTCGTCCTCCTCCTCCTCCTTGTCCTCCTCGTCCTCGTCCTCATCCTCGTCCTCGTCCTCGTCCTCGTCCTCGTCCTCGTCCTCGTCCTCGTCCTCGTCCTCGTCCTCGTCCTCGTCCTCGTCCTCGTCCTCCTCCTCCTTGTCCTCGTCCTCCTCGTCGTCCTCCTCCTCCTTGTCCTCCTCGTCCCCCTCTTCGTCCTCGTCCTCGTCCTCGTCCTCCTCCTCCTCTTCCTCCTTTTCTTCTCATTTTTGTTTTTGTTTTGTTCCGTTTTTCTTCTGTGTAGCCCTGGCTGTTCTGGAACTCACTGTGTACGTAGGCTACGTTGGTCTAGAATTCACAGAGATCCACCTGCCTCTGCCTCCTGAGTGCTAGGATTAAAGGCGTGTGCCGCCAAGACCAGTTAACTTCAGTTTTCTTGTCTTTAAAACGGGGCACTAATTCCTACCAGCTTTTTAGAACCACGGAGAGTACTACATAAATCCCAGCAGTTATTTCATGGAGGAATGAAGCACAGAACTATCTCTAAAATAGCAAACAGTACCATGAAGTTTAAGCAGTGCGATGACTTGGAGGAACCTGTCGGCATATTTTAAAAGTTTGAATTGGTTGCTCCTCATTT
This sequence comes from Uromys caudimaculatus, assembly GCA_028551405.1. Classification (NCBI taxonomy): domain Eukaryota; kingdom Metazoa; phylum Chordata; class Mammalia; order Rodentia; family Muridae; genus Uromys; species Uromys caudimaculatus. Next base: position 23,677,975 of record CM052722.1, on the reverse strand, counting down.
ACTTCTAAAACTCACTTTGTCAAGGGTGGAGCTGAATAGCTGGCTACTGGCTGTGCTATGTGAAAGAGATGTATATTTTTTTAAAAAAATGGTGGATCGAGGTTGGCCAGGGGCCAAAAATTGTTGTTCCTGCCCCCAAAAGAGTTACATAGGCACTAGAAGCTTCTGCGCAGTCGCAGTAGGGTTTTTTTTTTCTTTTTTCTTTTTTTTTTTTTCTTTTTTTTTTTTTTTTTACGTGCCCCACGAGCGGACGCTTGGCGCCTGTTTGCTTGTGCAGACATTTCCCAGGCGTTTTCGGGGACAGTCGGTGCAAGGCACCGACCAGTACCTCAAGATGTCTGGAGAGGAAGGTAAGAACCCCTTCCCTTTGCCTCACTAGCTCATGCTTAGACCAGATAGGGTGACCCCATACCTTAGACTGCAGCCATGGTAACAGCAAAAATTACATTGGTTCTCAAGCTGCCCATTGGTGTTCTCAAGGCTGGTTTGTTTTATCATCTGGCTAGCCAGAGGTAGTCAAAATGTGTTTGAGACTGGGGGTGGGCTGAGGGGCTCCCAGTATCCTGGGAGCTTGAGGTTACCAAAGGCTCCTAGGTGCACCCGAGGAACTCAATGTTATTTTTTTGTTTGTTTTGTTTTGTTTTGTTTTTGAGGGTCAGAGGTAAAGGCAGGTTTGGTGGTGTCTGTCTGGGGCAGAGGGGGCAGTGGTAAGGGGAGGGGAGGGTAAGGGTGCTAAGCTTAGGTGAAACCACAGGCTGGAGGTTAGATAGTTCTAGATTGTTATGGCGTCCCAGAAACTCGGCAGGGGAGCGGCAGGGGGAGGATGGGGGTGGGGGGGAGTAGCATCCCTTCCTGTCCAGGCTTCTGCCTTGCTTGCGTAGTTCCGGGCCTACACAGGATCTCGTGGCTTGTGGCGTCTTTGGAAAGCTTCTGGTTTCCTCAGGCTGCAGCTCGATGCCTGCAAGGTCTTGCCTAGAAATTTCACTTTTGCTGCCTCTCGGGTCTTCTAACAGATGCATGGCTTCCTGGAGCTAGAGTGAACCCAAGTCTAGGGACTTGAAGGGATTCTAAGGTTTTTCATATCCTAGGCATTCGAATATGTTTCTGGAGCTCCTGGACATTTCCTGTGACATGGCTTCCGGTGGTTTAGGCGGGATTTTAGGGTTTGTGGGTTTTCTGAGTCTTGAGGTGATTAGGAGTCTGTGACTTCTGGGGATCCAAACCTGTGCTAGTTCCTTCCACAATTTAAAGACACTGTAAAAGTTTCTAGAAATTGCTGATCCAGGAGATAGATGAATCTCCAACAGATTGCCATACCCTCGGGAATGAGGCACAGAGGGTTCAGGCACCACCTTGCGTCCATTTGGACGCAAGCTCTCAAACGTGTTTTTGTATGTTTGTATGGTATGTGGCTAAGGCTATTGGTAGACACTTGTGATGGGAGAGAATTTTCTTTTGGAAAGAATGACTGCACTTTGCAGCCTCACATCAAAGCAACTGTTGTGTTTAGAACAGGACTTCTTTTAGGCCGCCAGCTCCTGTGAGCTTTTGTAGTCTGTCCACTTACTAAATACTTGGTGTGAACTTCTGAAAGGAGTTAACCCTTTCTTATCCCCTCCCTGTCTTAGTAGAGACAGGCTAAGATAAGGAAGGACTAATATTCTTTTTTTAAAAACTGTGTTCTGAATTTAAGAAGCTGGTTGAGGGAACACTTTTCAGAAACCTAAATGATCTTTGGGACCTTGGGGGTTTACCTGTTTGTTTGAAAACTCCAATTTTATTTCAGATTTGTTAAGGAAGAGGAAGAAAATAAGATGTAGCGGTATTGTGGAGAGGCCTTACCATGTATTGACCTTACTGTTTGTTTTTTAGGGGCCACATGTACTGTCTGAGAACAACTGTAAAATGTGGGGATTTTTGAAATTAGGGTGGGGTCCTTCTTGGCATGCTACTGGCAAACGCCTCATGCTTTGTGGTCTTTTGATAGAAAAGGCTACCTGCTCTCTCTATATTCTGCCTTAGAATTTTTATGACATGAACTGGCAAACTTTTTAATGATTACAAAATGTGGTTTTCTAAGCAACCTTTCTACTTGATATTTTATAAAATGAGACTGGGCTAGATGCAGGTTTTACTGTTTCGTGGATCTCTGTGCGCGTGTCTGTGCATGTGTATGTGTGTGTGTGTGTGTGTGCGCGCACGCGCGCACTTGTGTGCGTGTCCTCGTGTGCGTGTGCATACGCACGTGTGCATGTGCACATGTGAGTGTGCGCATGCTTTCATGTGTTTTGAGACAGGGTCTCTTCATGTAGAGTTGGCTGACCTGGAGCTGGATATTTAGACCAGGCTGGCCTCACCTCCCTAGCGCTGGGACTAAATGTGTGCTCATTTTAAACTTCAAGTGAAGCACATGAGTGCTAGGGTGGGAGTAGAATGTAATTTGTTTGTTTTACTCTCCCGTGTGGCAGACTTTGTAGGTTCCAGACAATGAAAAGGCTACTTTTGTTTATTTGTTGAGACTGTTTCTTACTGAGGAGCTCAGGTCGTCTGGTAACAATAAACTCTCAGGGCTTGAGCCTCCCACGTGCAGTGATTGTGGGCATGTACCACTGCTTGGACAGGAGGAGCTGGTTTTAAGAGTGCCTCTGTAATGTGTAGAGCATGATTAATACTGTGTATTAAGTTTTAAAAATGTAACTTAAAAAAACCATTGGGGCTGGGAGTGTGTATTTATTTAGCTTAGATAGTCTTGGTTGACCTGGAACCCATGGATATCTGGCTGTTCTTGCACTGCAAGTGTTGGAATTAAAGACGTATGCCACCATGCTGAGCAAACTGTTCTTTTAAAGAACTTTAAGAAATTAGAACGATCATTTAAATATTTGACAGTATAGATAATATTAAAATATTTATTGAGTTGATCAACTCAGTAGTTCATATGTAGTTACCTGTTTCATGTTTTGTGAGATTTAGTTTGAATTTAGTTTGTTTTTAAACAATATTTATTTTTGTACTTTATCTATCATCAGTTACCATAAATGGATTTTTCAAGAACAGACTTGTAAATTATTGGTCACTACAAATTTGGCTATGAGATAACAGTTTTATAACTTAAAAATTTAAAACCAAAGCATTAAGCACATCATTAGAAAATATTTATTGCTCTAGTGAAGAAATTTATATTGCTCTACAAAATTAGAATTAGTAGAAGCAATAGTCTATGTATATATTCATGTATCTCAGTATTCATAGTAAATAATTCATTCATTAGCTAACTTGTATTGATTACAAGTATAAAAAAGCTAAATACAGTTTTGTGAGCTAATATAATATTTTAGGCTGTGTGTGTGGTAGCATATGACTTTAGCCCTAGCATGTGAGAGAAGCAGAAGCAGATAAATACCTGTGAGTCCAAGGCCAATCTGTTCTCCATAGCAAATTACAGGCCAGCTAAGACTACACAGTGAGAACTTGTCCCAAAGAATAAAGATTTTAAACAGTCCATAACTTTATATCTTAGTTCTCTAAACTGTTCATTTAACATGGTACTTAATCTAGTTTTTCTTTTATTCTTAGAGATTATTTATATAAATATGGACAGTGACACTGATGGTAGCGTCAGTGATGATGGAGATGAACTATTTAGTGAAGATTTTGGTTCAGATATTATTGAGGATACATCGAGTTTTGAGGGCTTGACTGTAGACTCTGAACTTGAAGACTCTGACGACAGCTTTGAGGAAGAAGAATCCCTACCTGGTAATTTCACTAAATTTTCTCTTGGGTAAAATTTTGTGGTCTGATTCTCATTTCTAGTACCTCTTAAATATTTCTATAATCTTTGTATTAATTAGTTGGTATATGAAGCCTGAGTTTGGAAGTAGAGAAATGGCTCCACATTTAAGAACACTTAAGGCTCTTGCAGAAGACCTCGGTTCAATTCCTGACACCCACATGTCAGCTCACAACCATCTTTAACTTCAGTCCTAGGGGGTCCAACACCCTCTTTTGACTTCTGTAGGCACAAGGCATGCATATTGTACGTACACATACATTTGGGCAAAATAATCATACACATAAAATAATATATTTTCAAAGAAGCCCGAGAATCACAATAATACAATATTATTTTGTGTTTGTGTTTTTCTGTTTTCCTTTTAGCTTTATGTGATATGTTCCCCTTTGCCTTTTTCACTCTAAGGGAAACAGTCTCAGAAAATATTACAGAGACAATATTCTCTGTCTCAGAAAAGTATTTATATCTGGCAGCTATAATTAAAGTATTTAGGAGTAAAACCCAAGCGAACAGCTTATATATGACAGCTCGGCTGGAGTTCATGAGTCAGGTGACATAACTGTGTAGAACATTTTAAGGAATAAAAAAAGTCTTGAACTAAAAAGTGGTTATCATTTGTAAAATACAAGCTTAATATACAAAAGGCAATCATTTTGATCCATACAAGTAATAAAATAATGGAATTTTAAATTAAAGCATAGTGCTATTTATATTTGCATATAAGAGTCCACAGAAAGACACCCCCTCCTCTTTTGAGACAGGGCTCACTATATAGCCCTGGCAGGCCTCCAACCCACAGAGATCTGCCTGCTTCTGCCTGGGAATAAAAGTCTGCACTATCACAGCCAGCCACAGAAAGAGTTTTCAGTTGTTTCACTGAGTGTAATGCTAGTTGTACATTTTCCATTAATATCCTTTATTAGGTTGCAAAATGTTCCTTCTATTTCCAGTGTCTTGAAAGTCTTTCTTGCAAAATGATATGGAATTTTGTCAACTACCTTTTCTTATCAAGATAATAATATGAGTGTTCTCCTTTTTATTGGTACACTAAATTCATTTTGTTAATTTTGAGTACCTTGGTGCATTTGGGAAATAGCTTGGTTCTCTGTAATTTGAAGTGCTTGCTGACAGGAGCCTGATATGGCTGTCTCCTGAGAGGCCCTGCCAGATCCTGACCAATCCAGATGAGGAGGCTCACAGCCAACCATTGGACTGAGCACGGGGACTCCAATGGAGGAGTTAGGGAAGGGAAAGACTGAAGGAGCTGAAGGGACCTTATCTGGCATCAATGGGAGGAGAGGCCCTTAGTCCTTTGGAAGCTTGATGCCCCACTGTAGAGGAATGCTAGGGTGGTGAGGTGGGAGTGGGTGGGTGGGTGAGCACCTTCATAGAAGCAGTGGGAGGGGGGATGGGATAGGAGGTTTGCAGAGGGGAAACTGGGAAATAAGATAACATTTGAAATGTAAATAAATAAAATAAAAATAAATAAAAAATAATAAAAGGGGGAAGTGGAGCATTCAGCTTGCAGCTAACTTATCTCCTTTTTTTTTTTTTTGGTTTTTCGAGACAAGGTTTCTCTGTGTAGCCCTGGCTGTCCTGAAACTCACTCTGTAGACCAGGCTAGCCTCGAACTCAGAAGTCTGCCTGCCTCTGCCTCCCAAGCGCCGGGATTAAAGGTGTGTGCCACCACTGCCTGGGTAACTTATCTGTTTTTATAGGTTAAACAGAATCAGAGGAGATACTTGCTGATTAAGAGGAGGAATATTCCTAACTTTTCTTGTAATAGACAGAAATTTCCTGAGACCATCTCATTTTGCTTCTCTTTTGGTCCAGTGTTTTTGTCATGGAGTCTGGAAGATGCACGGAACTTAGATTTTGTAACGTTGTTTAAACTATGTTCTAAGTCTTAGGTATTCATCTTGGTGTCTTCAAACGGGAAAGGTGATGACAGAGACTGGGCAAGTGCAAGCTGAATCAACCCCATGTTGTGGCTCCAGGGAGGGGAGAACATCAAAAGGTCAACATATAGTTGTGCAGATCTGAGATGAAGTCTGACCTAAAGGTTTAGGTCTTTAAGGAGACAGATATGCTACCAAAAGAAGCAAGCTAGCTAACTAGCTAGATAGTTCTCTCCCCCCCCCTCTCTCTTTCCCTCCCTCTCTCTCTCTCTCTTTCTCTCTCATTCTTTTCATTCTTGATAAGAGGTGATAGCTGCACTATGTGTGGATATAAAGATAGATATTTATAATGCAGTTAAGGAATTTATACTGGTTTAGGGAAGTAGAAGGTTCTTCTCTAGGGTCTGTGCTCTCACCAGCCACAGTTATGTTTATAAGTACCAGTCAGGAGTTCCCTCCTATTAAATGGGACTTAAGTTCAATTAAATAGCTAATAATTACTCCCAAGGTAAAAGTGAATGACTGAGCAAGAGCCTGTGAAATAGGATATCAATTCCTTCAGACATATGCCAAGTAGTGGTATAGGTGGGTCATATAACTTTTTGAGAATTCTTCACATTGATTTTCATAGTGGCTGAACCAGTTTGCAACCACACCAGCAGTGAATAATGGTTTCCCTTTTCCCACATCCTCATTAGCATTTGATGTCAGTTGTTTTTCTTGATCTTAGCCATTTTATCTGAGGTAAGATGAGATTTCAAAGCCTTTGCTTTTCATTTTCTGAATCTCTAGGTTGCTGAAAATTTAAAAGTTATTTCATAACCATTTTCATTTCTTCTTTTAAGAACTCTCTGTTCAGATCCATAGCCCATTTTTAAATTGTGTTGTTCTTTTTCTGATTTTTTTTTACTTCAGTTTTTGAGTTCCTTATATATTCTGGATATTTATCCTCAATCAGATGTACAGCTAGAAGATTCTCTCCTACTTTGTGAGCTCCTCTTTACTCAGTTCATTGTTTCCTTTGCTATCCATAAGCTTCAAGAAATGAGAAGAAAACCAAAGGGATGCATATAAGGATAGACGTAAAATTATTCCCATTTGCATAAGAGACCCTAAAATTTCCACCAGAAATCTTGTTGATGTGATCAACATTTTAAGCAAAGTATCAGGATATGACAGCAGCTTACAAGAAATTGTTAGCCTTTCCATATACTAACAAACGTACTCAGAAAAAAATCATGGAAACATTCGTATCCACAATAATCTTAAAAAACAAAAACAAAAACAAAACTTGGAATAAACCTAATGAAGGAAGTAAAAGACCTCTACAATGAAAACTTAAAATTTCTGAAGAAAGAGACTGAGGTGACAGTTCCATGCACAAGGATTGGTAGAATTAATATTGTGAAAATTACCATCCTACCAAGAGAAGTGTACAGATTCAGTGCAATCCCATAAAAAATCCCTACGACATTCTTTACATACATAGAAAAAATCCTAAAATTCATGTGGAAGCACAAATGACTCAGGATAGCCAAAGCAATCCTGACAAAAAAAAGAATGGTGGAAGAATTGACATTCCATATTTCAAGATATATTACAGAGCTATGGTGAAATGTGCTTGTACTGGCACAAAAACAGACATGTAGATCTTGTAGCCTTGGCTAATCTGGAACTCACTATGTAGACTTGGCTGGCTTGACTTCATAAAGATCTACCAGCCTCTGTCTCCTGAGTGCTGGGATTAAAGGCACATACCACAATACTTGTTTTTAAAAAAACATTTTCAGTACAGCTTTTTTTAAAAAAAAATCTTGGAATAATACGTTTGTGGGACAATTGCTTATTTGGCATGTTGAACAGTAAAACATAATAAAGGTACAGTTATTCAAATTCTGTGGTATTAATTCTGAAATAAGGAGTTAAATCTGATGCAACAGACAATTCATAAACTAAAGAATTTAGAGTTGGGGCTGGAGAGGTAGTTCATTGGGTAAAACATGAACTTGTATGCACGCACACACACATATACATACATGTGAAGTTGTACATGCATATATATATATATATATATATTCACACACATACAGAAAAATAAAAATAATTAAGACTTAATATATTGCAGTGCATTTGTACAGAAAGGATGGAGGGTAAATGATGGTGCAACAAATAATCTCTAGTTTTCATCTCACACAGCCAGAAAATAGAGTTGAATGTTTTTCTAATCACTGTGAAAGACTCGAGTGTGAAAGCAGTTAAGAAATCACAACTTTTCACGGTTTTGATGAGATGAAGCAACAAATTTCTCCCTAGCAAAAATACTGGGATCACACTGCCACTCGAGTAAAGCACTGGCTCCACCTGCATGTACACTTTCAAGTGTACCCATTATTACCCTTTGATAGCAAGAGCAGATACAGGAAACCCAATTGGGCAATGAACAAGGAGACAGGAAAAGTAGAGATCCATGGTACAAGGGATATTAACAGCAGAAACATCTGAAAATATTCAACTGCATTCATAATGAGAAGGATATAAATGAGATGGGGTAGAGCTTTGAACTTTTATCAAATTAACATTTAAAAGTTAATTCGCTTTAGTGATAACAGGAGAAAAACATTACATTTTAATTCTCTTGGAATGCAAATGTGCACAGCCTTTCAGGACCTCTGGAAAGCATCTATCAGAAGTCTTTCAAATGTTCTTCTGTAGGAAGGAACAGTTGTTTGAATGGATATACATAATTATTTCAAAACAGCAAAAACTTAGAAGCCATAAAACTTAGTAGCCATAAAATACACAATAACAGATGGTATAGCCACACTTATTTGCACTAATACAATGAAATACTGTGAAGAATTTTAAAAATATTTTGAAAATTTTAAGTGATACTCTTAAATTGCTCAAAGTATATAAACAGTATAAAAGAAAAAGAGAAGGAAATACATCTAAAGCTCATATTTAATGGTAATAGATTACTTTGTTTAGATAGATTCTGAACTTTCTATAAGGAACTAATTTTAATAAATTATTTTGCATGTGTGGATTTTTGCCTGCATGCATTCTTGTGTACTACATGTTTGCCTGGTGCTCATAGATACCACAAAAGGACATTGGATCTCCTTAAAATAGAGTTTCAGGTATTTGTGAACTATCGTGAGCGTGGGGAATTGAAACCAGGTCCTCTGAAAGAGCAGCCAGTAAGTACTCTTAAATGCTGAGCCATTTCTTCAGCCCCCAAGGAGCTGATTTTTAGAAAAGTTTTTACATAGAACTCTACTATATTAAAAATATACACACATCATGAATATACAGCCTAAATATTTTTCAGTCAATGCATATATATGTAATCAGCATTAATAATAACAATAGGAAAAGAACTGTGACCCTGACCTTGTCTTATAGAGCTCTAACCCCTTTGGCAAGGCAATTATTGTGCTGACTTCTCTCATCATGGGTTACTCTGGCCTGGTTTTGAGCTTTCTGTCTGGCTTCTTTTATTCAAGTTCAGGTTTATGAAATTCATCCTGACTAGAAGCCTCAGTAGGTAGCTTATTCTGAGTTTATCGTTATGGTCACTCTATGGGCTAATTACTCACAGATTGTTCATTTTATGGTTAAAAAATGAGATTTAATGACAATTACAGTTCAAGTTGGATATGTTCATTTTAAAAATGCACTGCTCTATATTTACCTCACCTGAGAGTTAATTTTCCTGTTCTCTTTTTCGTTGATTTATTTATTCACATTATATCCCAATCACAGTCCCCCTCCCTCCTCTCCTCTCAGTTACAACACCCCCATACCCTGCTATGCCTGCAAATGGGAGCCTAGCACAGTTGTCATTTGAGAGTCTTCACCCAGAAGCTGATGGAAACAGATGCAGACCCACAGACAAACATGAGGCAGAGATCAGGGAGTCTTGTGGAAGTCTTTGTGGATTGTAGGAGCCTGAGGGGTCAAGGACACTACAAGAAGACCTGTAGAGCCAACTAAACTGGACACATGGGGGCTCACAGAGAGTGAACCACCAACCAAAGAGAGTGCATGGACTGAATCCCCCCCCCCCCCCAATATATAGCCGATGTGCAGATTGATCTTTTTTTTTAATTGCCCCTTTGCACTACTGGGAATGATTTGAACGTAGGGCTTCTTACATGCTACCTTTGAGCTATAGCTTTGACCCCTTGACCCCCTGTTTACATTTTTCCCCATTTGAGACACTCTAGCTAAGTTGTCCGCAGGCCTTGAGTGTAAGAATCTCTTGCCTGAACCAGATACAGCACCCCTTTCCTCATTGGAGAGGAAACCGTAGGGTCTGTATGTAATCCATATTGGCCAGCTCAGGCCAGCTCAAACTCGGCATCCCCCTGCCTTGGTCTCAGGGCACTGGTAGCATAGGTGTAAACCACAGCACCAAATTAATTACAATCTTCTTACTCTTTTTTCTTCCTGCCATTTGGGTCTTCTAGGTCATTAATATTGCCTTGCGGCTCTGGCTCAGGATGAATAAAGCTTTTGCACTATTGTGCCCCTTCTGTAACTATGAAGAATGCCAATAAGCCGGATTTAGTTCAACCTTGAGCATTGTATCATTGTTCTAGTGCTGTATTAAATGACTTAAAGCCATAACCTAAACATTGATATTTCCAGATTTTTCAACTTTTATTTCATACCCATTTATTTCAGTTGCATGTAAAATCTAAATGGTAAGGCAGCCATGACTTTAGAGCTGCAACAAGTCCAGTAGTGAAGATGCTTTCAAGGGCTTTTAGTTCAAGTGAGAAGGCAGAGTCTTTGCAGTGGCACTACCCAGGCCACAGTAGTGGAGCCTGCTACTGCAGAGGCAAGGGTGGAGGTCAGAGACCGTGGCAAGTTGGTGGTGGGGACACATATTAGAACAGACTTCTGAAACATAATTTGGAAGTATGCTCCTTCCCTAAGTAGAGAAAAAAGAAGAGGAAGAAGAAGAAGAGGAGGAGGAGGAAGAGGGAAAACAGAAATTCCTGGAGCTCTTTATAAAAACTCTGACAGTTATCTTCCCTTGGTCAGTTGTTCCCAGCATATATTCTGTAGAATTTAAGTTGTAAAGCAGCCCTCCATAGTATACACTTGCTTTTTAACTTTATGTTTATTTGTATTGAGGGGGCATATCCTTTCCATGCTTAAATATTTATTGTAAAGTACTTGCGAAAGGATTTTTATTTTCTTACTTTCTAAAATTGAAATAGGCTTCAATTTAGAATGGCATGCTCAGAATATATCTATAATAAGGTTTGAGGTAGTGAGTATGTGAAATGACTTTTTTAATTTGCTGGTATTCAGAGAGCGAAGGTGAATCTGATGACGCCCATGGAGCTGACGGAGATGATGAAGACGAAGATGACGATGAGGATTTTGAAGAAAATCGTCCCGAAAACTTAAAAAGATACAACATGGGCTCAGTGGCTTTCCTCCCATTAACCAAAAGAAGACGGTCATCTATTCCAGATGCTTTTATGGTTTGTATACTAAAATGAAAATCTTTGTTCTCATTATACCGTGTTCCTTTTTATTTAAAAAAAAAAAAATCCATTGAACTGGAAAGCTCAGACTTACCTCTGGCTACTTGGAGCCTGCCTTGGTGCTACCATATTCTATGGTCAAAGTCAATGGGAAACCATAACAGCTTAATCCAGGGAGGATGACAAAAGGCACAGACCCTTCAGGAAAGACTCTGGAAAGAGAGTCAAGACCTGCTAGGCTGTTCGCCAAAGGTGAAGGAAATACAGACTAGACAGTAGATGAAGGTAGTTATTGCAAGGGTTTTTTTTTTCTGGCACAAGGGCATCTTGGCAGTTGAGAGCCAAGAACTACCACAAAGTCACACTATGTAACAAATCCCACAAGAGATTTAGTAGCTAGAGAGTTGCCCACGTGGTCAGATTCCAGATGGCATAGCAGGCTCCGGGAGACAGAGAGAGGACACTTACTCCAGGAGGCAAGGAGAGACAAATGGTTAGAGCAGGTAGAGGAAGAAGCAGCTGAAGAGGCAGACCCTAAAATTTGGAATCAAATATGGTGGGCGACAGAAGCCAGCAAAAACTGGTGATCCCTTATGTGCCTTAGGAGAGTCAAATCAGCAGCTTGAGTCAGATCAGAAGCTTGGTTTGGAGTGGTCAAGTTCCTTTGCTAGTTGAAAGGCACAGGTAAGAACTATTAGTTCATCCTGTTGATTAGTGGCTCTGCAAGGGTCCATCAAAGCTTATGACAGGGCTTAGGAAAGGGTGCAAGGGGATACTCCTGTGAGGTGCCATGGCTGCCTCATATAGGGGGCCAGCAAGAAGGAAGAAAGAGGGGGTCCTAGACCGTAAGAAGCCAGCTGTCCCTAGAAAGGACAGAATTTTATCCTTGGTGGTAGGAATTGTGAGTGGCTGAATTAAGTGCTTTCTATCTAGAGTAACGGGCTTGTAAGTTGAAGTAATAGCCAGTCCCAGATAAGTAACCCAAGGGGTGGATAGCTGGACCTTAGAGAGTAAGGCCCTGTGTTTCTTGTCAGAAAAAGGTTTAGTAGAGTAGAGGTGTCAGCCTAGCTAATTTGTAGGGATGAACTATAGCGGAGAAGATCAGATACATATTGTATAAGCTTACATTTAGAAAGAGACAAAAGAAAGTCAGAGGCCAAAACCTGGCCAAATAGATGTGGGCTATCCTGGAACCCCTGGGGTAGGACAGTCCAGGTGAGTTGGGTAGAAAGGTGGGGATACAGGTCAGTTCAAGTAAAGATAAAGATATTTTGTGACTGGGGATTGAAAGGAACAGAAAAGAAGGCATCCTTGAGGTCTAGGACAGAAAAATGTGAGGCTCCTGAGGCAGTGCTGGAAAGGAGAGTATAGGGGGTTAGGTTTTGTGCATTGGAGAGGAACCAATGCAGAGTTAATAAGTTAGAGATCCTGAACCAAATGGTAACTTCCATTAGGTTTTTAAAGTGTGTGTAAAGGGGTGTTAAAAGAAGACATGGGCCACTAAAGTCTTTTTCTTAAGAAGTCAGAGATAAGAGGCTTAAGTACCCTGAGACATTGAAGAGAGGGTGAGGGGGGTAATGTAGGGTTTTGCAATTGGATGATAAGAAGGGACTGGTATTTACCTCTAAATGGGTTTTGGGTATCACATACCCAGGAATTAAGGTCAGTAAAGGAAAGGGTATGTTGGATTGTGTAGTTTAGAGAGAAAAGAGGAGGGGAATGACCAGTGAGCCTGGAGTCAAGTGGATTGTGGGAGCAAAAGAAATAGGGGCTCTCACTTTGGCTACGATGTCCCTTCCCAGCAAGGAGACCTGGCAAGGTTGGTACTACTAGGAAGGAATATAACTAAGTGCCGGTGTTTCCCTTGACAATAGGGGACTAAAGGAGAGGTGGGTCCTCAAAACTCTCAGGTCAGAGTAAGTGCTCCCAGGGTCTAGAAAGAAGGAAATAGGTTACCCTGATACTGTTTACTATCCATGCTTCTCTGTTAGAGATGGTGGTGACTGGGCCAAAGGAGCCCAGGATCCCTCAGTCACCCATGGGCTATAACTAGGAGGTCAGCTGAAGGGTGATCTGGGCTTGATGTCCCCTCACCACGAGGGCCATGGGGGGGGGACACTCAACAGCCCAGTATCCCACTTAATGACACCTTGGTCATATTCAATAGAGTTTGTGATAGTTCTGGCATGCCCAGACCTAGTGACCCTCCTGATAGCATTTTAAGCAGGGACTTGGAGGTTCTCAGACTTTCAGAAGCAAGGAAGCCTGGGAAGCTGCTATAGCCTGCTGAAAGGTATATTTAGCCAACATCAGATGTTCTTGTTTTCAGGCTTTCTCATCTCTACCATAGTATACCTTAAAGGCCACAACTAAGACTTCTACCTCTGGAGTCAGTGATCTGCTCTATGGGCATTTAAGTTTGGCCCTAATGTCAGGGAAACTCTCGGAGAAGTAGATTATAGGGGATTATTTCTATCAGGATTCAGACTAGTATATTATAGGAGGGCCTTTATAGGGTGGCCCAGGAATTGGGACAAGTTTTATGTTTTTCCTGGATAACCTCTCAGGAAAAAAAAAATTATTCCAGGATGTGTGTGTGTGTGTGTGTGTGTGTGTGTGTGTGTGTGAGAGAGAGAGAGAGAGAGAGAGAGAGAGAGAGAGAGAGAGAGAGAGAGAGAGAGAGACTTTCTTTTAAGGGCATCCTATGGAGATCTCTAGGTGAAATTCCCTCAGGTATTGTAGTTCCATTCAGGATCCCAGTTGGGGCTAACCTGAGCACAACTGGGTGGGCAGTTTTATATTGTCTGCATGTGCTCTGGCCCATCCAGACTCACCTGTGCTCCTCAGGGAGATGGTTGTTAGTGAGTGTATGGTTTCTCCACTGAGGCAATACATCAAATTGAGTCAAATTATAAATATAAAAGCAGGTTTCTTTGGAGCAGCTCTGGGGCTGTATGTGTCATTGATCTCACAGGAGGAGGTCAGAGAAGTCTTGCTGGTGGTGTGTTGAGGTAGGTGCTTTTCAAAGGGGAAGGGCAGGGAGTGGTGACATGATGGTAAGTTACTAGGGTTATAGCCTTATTCGGTAAGATTAGGGCCCTATAGGATGCTCTTAGGTCTGGTGCTCACTTTGGAATCCAGAACTAGGATCTGGCTTTGTCCAGTGTTTTGTGTGAGATTTTACAAACTTGAACTCCTGGTCAGAAGAAAAGGGTGAGAACCTCTTGGTCCACACAGTCTTGGCCTTTGTTCCAAAACCTTCAGCTTAACAGTGAGAATCATATAAATGTCATAGAAGTTAAATTTGTAAGATCAGGTAATATTTTGAAACACTTTAATGAAGGTAGAGGAATTCACAGTATAAGATGCTGTTTTTAAATCTTACGTTTTTTTTTTTTTTTGGTAAGCCTAATTTTTTATGTTTTTTTTTTTCCTCATCTGTTATTCTCAGGACAAGAATCACCTAAACAAAAATCCATCTCAATCCAAAATATCCTGGAGATCTATTGTGGCATCCTTGGTTATTTTATAACACTGAGCAACCTTTAATCGAGAGTGTAGTGACATCATATGGCGTCCACCCTCTCCAACCCTAGCAATGACAGTTGCCACATGACTGCCTCCATCCAGATGGGGGACAGTAGCTAAGATGGTGGCAAGCCACCTGTTGCTTATATCTGCAAATTGCATCATGCCATATGGTTCTTTTAAGATTACGTATATATAGATTTTAATTATTAACCTTCTGTTACAAGTTTTAAGTTAACTCTTTTGTTACAGATTTTAACTATACTTAACATACTTACAAATCTTGAAGTACAGAAAGTTTACTTAATAGTTTTACAAATTTTGATACCTCAACAAAAGTTTGGGGCTGGAGAGATGGCTCAGAGGTTAAGAGCACTGTCTGTTCTTCCAGAGGTTCTGAGTTCAATTCTCAGCACCCACATGGTGGCTCACAACCATCTGTAATGGGATCTGGTGCCCTCTTCTGGCTGCAGGTGTATATGCAGGTAGAACTCTGTATACATAATAAAAAAAATAAACCTTAAAAAAAAACAAAAGTTTTAGAGAGTTCATCCAAAACCAAAAGGAGTATGAACTGGGTAGTTACAATTCCCGTTGGGCATAGTCTAACCTTTTCCTCTCCTTTCTCTGTCACAAAGTCAGGTGGCCCACCTGACAGGGGACAGAGACTTTGGAGGAAACTTTTAAACATGCATGCTTGAGTGTAAAGGAGGTGGAGCCATAACCCAACTCTAGAGCCAGCTTTTCATTGAAGTAGAGGAACTGAAAACAACAATTTAATAGTACCCAAACCTAAAAGATATGGAAATCCCTGTAAAACTGAATCCAATAATCTGAGAAAAAAGAAAGTTTAGAGATAGGAACAGTTTTGAGCTCTAGAGCTGTGGAAGAAGCTGCAGAAGGAAGTTGAGAGAACCACCAGTCAACGAGGAGTGTGTGAACATCTATTTTTTATTCTTTCCGACATCTGTAACAGACTTACAGATCCATCAAAGGAAACTTAAAAAGGCAGAACATTCACACAGTGTGTGTGTGTGTGTGTGTGTGTGTGTGTGTGTGTGTGTAGGGGTGGGGGCCAAAACAGGGCTTGGAGCAAAGATAAGAGAAAGCTGGGATGTAGGGAATGGGAAATCTCTTGCTATTTCCCTGATTGCTCTTAGTAGTTGTAAAAGTCCCAAGTAATATTTGGAATTTTGAGAATTTAGGGTGCCACTAGGCAGCCATTTGGATTATCTAAGAGATATTAAGGACAAATTTGTTTGGAAAAGTGAATAAATTTGGGGCCCTTTATTTAGATCAGGTGCCAGGTGGAGTGGCTGGAGGTTTTTCTTAGAGGCATAACAAGGAGGAATGAGAGGGTATGGATATCACTATTCCCATGAATGAGGGCAGTGGAGGAAAAATGTCCCAGCAGCCTATAGTTGAGGGCATCCCTAGGACTCAGGGTGGGCAAAAAGGAACCAAACTTTTCAGTGGAGTTTTCACTGTACTTAACAGGGCTCAGTCAGTGTTAACAGCCCACGGAGAGACTCTGCCTGGTACCAGGGCTTTAGTGGATGGGGCCCAAAGGTTTGCCTAAAGGCAATGAGAATCAGAGCTCAGGAAGGTCTTATCCATAGGAAAGGGACAGGAATGACAATTCACAGCATCATAAAAGCCATGACGACATAGAGAAGCTGTGGGATTACAGACAGCTTCAAGGGGAAGGTGGAAAAGGTGGGAAAGAAAGGGTGGTAATAGCCCAACTGGACTTAAGGAGGCTGCAGAATTGTGACTCTAAGGGTTGGGGGTGATGAGGTCTATGAAGAGGGACAACCATAGCCTTAAAGACTGTAGCTAGGGGTACCTCTGCCTGAAGTGGAAACTTGCAGAATTATCTCTGGTGGATGGGATATCAAGCTACCAGGGAGCTTGATGATGAATGAGTCTTTTGGGGGGGGGCAGGGTTGGATCAGAGATGAAAGACAGTGTTCCAGTTTGGCTCATACCAAGGGGGCAGAATAGGTACCAGGAAAGGTATCTTGTATAAGTCAAGGTATAAGAGTTTTTCCAACACAAGGACATCTTGTCAGTCAGGAGCCATAAAGTCACACCAGGCAACAAACCTCACACAAGAGATTTATTAGGTAGAAAAACACAATGGCTGGTGGTGCCTCTGAATTGGAAGAAAGACAGGAGAGGGCTAGGTGAAAGGAGAGGACT
The DNA here is from genome assembly GCA_028551405.1 of Uromys caudimaculatus. NCBI lineage: Eukaryota > Metazoa > Chordata > Mammalia > Rodentia > Muridae > Uromys > Uromys caudimaculatus. The sequence continues at coordinate 23,661,047 of CM052722.1, read as the reverse complement.
TTTATAGGGTCTTGGAGCATGTACAGTGAGCTAGTGGAAAAGTACAGTGGGGCTGCTTATTTTTTGGTATCTTAAGGTGGTGAGAATTTCCAAGCCTCAGGGGCTCCAGGTCAAGCCATGGGCAGGGTATTTATCCCATGGCCTTGGTCTTGCATTGGGGTCAAGTCGGGGGCAGAGTGTCTTTTCCCTGACCCTAGTTTTCAGCTTGGGGTCGAGTCAGGGACAGGGTGTTCTTCCCTTAATCCCTGGTCCCTACAGTTATAAATACCTGATAAGGCCACACGACCAGTTGAAGAAACAGGATTATAATTGACATGAAAGTTTCTGTTGTAATTTGTTAGGAATGTGTATGGATATTCGTGTTTTCTTTCCTTGATTTATCATGTAATATAATGTAAGTTAAGAGAATATCAGTGGTTATCATATTTAAGTTTGGATACTAAAAGAAAGTCCCTCAGTGCTAAAGAAGAATCCCCACTATTACCATCTATTCTAAGGTTTATGATGTGTTTATGGTTGTACAAGTGAGAGTTATATCATGTCCGGCATACATATGACCTGGTTATTGTTTTCATTTGGAAATTAAGCATGACTTAAGGAGATATGATTGTGTGTCAAGTTGACAAGGGGTGGACTTGCGATGGCTATTCTTGGTTTTCAATCTGACTAAATGTAGAATTAAATAAAACCCAAGTGGCTGGGTACATCCGTGAGGCATTTTTTCTTTGTTTTTTTTTTTTTTTTTTTTTTTTTTTTTTTGGCTTTTTTTGGTTTTTCAAGACAGGGTTTCTCTGTGTAGCCTTGGCTGTCCTGGAACTCACTCTGTAGACAAGGCTGGCCTCGAACTCAGAAATCCACCTGCCTCTGCCTCCCAAGTGCTGGGATTAAAGGCGTGCGCCACCACTGCCCGGTGAGGCATTTTTTCTTAATTAATTCATTTTAAATGGAAAGATCCATTTTTAATCTGAATCTTTTGATGTGGGAAGATACAACTTTAATCCAGATCATTTGAGTGAGAAGATCCACCTTTAATCTGGGCCATACCTGCTAGTAGCCTATATAAAGGCACGGAAGAAGGAAGCTTGCTATTTCTTTGCCTGCTTCTCCCATCCTCTCTAGCAAGTCCATTCCTTAACTGATATTAGAGCCTACTGCTTTGGGATTCTAGCTTATATATGGAAGGCCAGCTGAGATACCTACTCTTGGACTGAACAACTGTATTCTTGTATTCTTGGACTTTACATCGGTAGACAACCATTACTGGAGTAGCTAGACCACAGCCTGTAAGCCACTCTAATAAATCAATCAATCAATCAATCTCTCTCTATTTCTCTCTCTCTCTCTCTCTCTCTCTCTCTCTCTCTCTCTCTCTCACACACACACACACACACACACACACACACATATCACATATATCACATATATATATATATATATAGTGGCAATTAATATATATTAATACAGGTGGCAATATTTATTGTATTTGAAGGGACCATATATTGTGGGATGCTCTACTCTGGACCCTAGATTAAGCACAGTCTGCAGAGACAAGGTGGCTGATTCTGAATTGGGCAGAAACAGCAGCAACTACCTTTGCAAGTGTTCACTTTAAGAATGTAAAAGGAGAAGTCTATGTTTGAATGAGCTAGGATGTGTTGGTTAGTTTTGATTGGGCATGTTAATTAGGGTAGCCAAATGGGGATTTTTGATTGCTGGACCTTGATGTTTTAATAGTTCTACCTTGGTGATCAGCCTCAGGAGTGAGTCAAGTATAAGAAAGTGGCCAAATAAGGGAATAGAATTTGCTTTAGGAACGCAATCTAATGGTTTAGCAAGGGAGAGGGATGGGGAACGGGTAAGACCTTCTGGCACCTTTTTTTTTTTTTTTTTTTTTTGCCATATTCAGGCATGCTAGAGCACTTCTGTGTTTATATTTTCTTTCGTAGCATAAATGAGTCTAGGTAACTGGAAGACTAATTTTTATGCCACGGAGTATTGAAAGGGTTACGATCAATTTGAATTGTGACTTAAGGGACTTTGGATTGATAAGAATAAAGTTCTACTAGTACATGTTTTACCGTAATTACAAATATATTGGCTAATTGGTTAGATGTATAATGCAAGGCTAATAAAAGTAATTTTATTATTTATTTATTTATTTATTTATTTATTATAAAAGTAATTTTATTATTTATTTATTTATTTATTTATTTATTTATTTATTTATTTATTTCATGTATGTGAGTACACTGTCTCTGTCTTCACATACACCAGAAGAGTGTATCGTATCCCATTATTGATGGTTGTGAGCCACCATGTAGGATCTTTGGAAGAACAGTCAGTGCTCTTAACCACTCACCCATTGTCGCGCTCCCTCCCGTTGGGGGAAGCGCAGTGAGGGTGGAGTCTCCGGGTCCAGGGACTGCCAGGGGTCGAGCACCCCTGGCGCTGATGGAGTCCGCAGACTAGTTGCCCAAGCCGCTGCGCGCTGCCAAGCGCTGCTGGTCTCGGCCAGTGGCTTGGCCGAGGTGTAGGAACGGAGCAGACCGAGATCAGCCGTGTCCTGCGCCCCAAGAGCCACAGCTCCCTTAGACAAAGTTCTCGGATGCCAAAGTAGTTTCTAGCTTTATTTGTTCAAGATGGCGGGCAGCGCTCCCCGGGCAGGTGGGTGGAGAAGGAGGGGAGAGAGAGAGAGAGAGAGCTGGGTCAAAGTATTCTACTTATAGTTCTGAGAGAGGGGGCAGGGCTTGGTAGTTGATACTTTCCATTGGCCAGCTTGGGAGCCCTAATCGTTGCCTCATTTGCCTATACACAAGTTTCACACGCCAGGCCTCTTTCCATACAGGGGTTGTGATATGAATTTCCCAGGAGCATTGGCCAGAAGCATAAATTCTGGTCCCTGGTGTATGTTCCACCGAGTCTCCCAGAGCTTCCAGCCCATGCTCATCACAGATCACACAGATCACTGCCCCACAACCCATCTCTCCAGCCCATAACATTAATTTTAGTCAATGTATTTTAGAACAAATATTTTGCCAACTACTAAATATATTTGTATTAATATTATCTCTGAAGTCCATAATTTAGCCTTTGAACAGTCATCATAATTCAGTGTGATGGTTTCTTGTTTTTTGTTTGTTTGTTTGTTTAATTTAGTCATTTACATCCTGTTTTATTCCAAAGAAGGAGTACTTCCTGTCTTGTCCACAGAGTGTCACTGTTGGATTATTTGAAGATGTAGAGCCCTATAACACTTGATTCTTTGTTTGTGGTTAAAAATATTTCCTTTCAGAGCAGAACTGATTCTAGATTACTGGAAGTCTTTGTGCCCTGAAGTACAGAAAGGGTTATATGCTCAATAAGAATTGTGACTTAAGGGCATTTGGGTTAATAATACAGTTTTATCACTATATCCTTTTGTATTGTTGTACTGAGAGGTCTATTAGGATGAAATACATGTCCTAAACTTTCCTTTTATTCCTACTTTTATATCTACCTTTGGCTCATAAATAAATTCTCCTTAGATAATGTTTACTGCTCTAATTGGTGGCTTGAACTTGGGATAGTAGAGTCTAAATGAGTTAGATTAAAGTTTCATGCAATAGCCTGAGTAAAGTGTACCATCACAGGGATAAGTGATATGTGGCAAAAACATATTTTTCTATCAAGGAATATGAACAAATAACAATATCCAGTTGAAATGAATAAACTAAAGTGAATTCGTTCCTATCTGCTACACCAGGGAGGGGCATGAAAGCACATTGCAAGAGCAATTCCATGTTTTGGAAGAAATTGAGGTCACAAGACTTTTAGGTTTGTGTTCTTGAAGTTTTCTCACAAGCACTCAGAATTCCCCTTGCATGACTTCATTCTTGGACTCTGTTTTATCAAATACAAATGGAACACCTGTTAGGGAAGAAAGGATTATTAACTGATATACTTCAGATTTTGAATCTTTATGTAATACCAGTTGCTAATTGTTAAATACCTTCACACTTACTAAGGAACCAATTCAGGGTTGGTTTTTTTTTCCCCTAGTGTTGGAGATGGATTCCTGAGTTTCGTTATGTTCTCTATAGAGTCACGTCCTCAACGTCAGATTCTTTTTCAATTTTTCTTTACTGTGAACTTACTTTAAATTTGTACTCAAGTAAATACTTCTCCATCATGAATTTGTGTAGTTCTTTTGAGGCAATAAATTATGAACCATTTTGTTTTCCTCTTGTCTGAAATTGAATGGTGCCAGGGACCATGCCTATATGGAAGGCAAGGGGCCTACTGCTGAGGTATGGCCCCGTTGCCCAACTCACAGCACTTTTGATCCTTGTTTTATTGGGTTTCCTAATTTTGAAAAGGCTTTCAACTTTTGAAAGAGTTATAAGGTACTACAGAGTTCTGGTTCATAATTCATATCAAAACAGAGTCAAGAAAATTTACTGTGAGCTATAAGGCAAAAAAATGTGTATCTCTAACCCAGTTATTGTATTATATCCTGCAATATATATTGTAAGATATATTACATAATACATATCATATATATGCAACATACTTGCTGAATTATACTTTGTAATCCAGTTATGAGCACCACTCATTTCATTGATCTGATTTTCCACTTTGGGTCATTTTGAACTCCTTCTCCTTGGCTTCTAAACCATTTTTGCTCTGCCTTCACTTTTCTTAAGTGCTGTCTTCTTTTCTGTCATCACAAGATGTTCTGTGTTCATTAGCACTTTTCCTGTTCCTTCGCAGGAATTCAACTTCTGAAGGAATCCTTTGGTTTTGGTGAATGGAAATCTTGATCTGGATGCTAGGTGCATTCATTGTTAACTCTTGAGTCCTAAGCCCTCTGTGGACAGAGGTGGAAAATAAATCGTGCAATACACATGAAAAAATGTCAGTCATGCTAGGCAATCATTCTACCAACAAGCTACATCCCTAAGTTTGTGTTTAAAGTGTGTGTGTGTGTGTGTGTGTGTGTGTGTGTGTGTGTGTATAATTGACTGGGCTTGGTAGTGCAGGCTTGTAATGTCAGCTACTTGGGAAGCTGAGACAGAAGGATTTCAAATTCAAAGCTAGCCTTTGCAATTTAGTGAGACTTTGTCTCAAAATAAAACAATGAAGAAAAGACTGGAAATACAGCTCAAATTAAAATTCATGTAACTTTTTTGATGATTAATTTTTCCAATGTAGTCTTTGATGACATTTGGCTGATTTGGATGCAGTTTTACAATGAGCCTAACTGCACATAAAATTATATCAACTGAAACAAAGGGTGTATTCTGTGAGGAATCTATCTTACTGTTGTTTTGAGGGGATATTATATTAACTGACCTTTTTAGTAGCTACCAAGAGAAGTATGTAACTATTAGGAGTTTTGTGAACTACACAAGCTAGGGCAGTGGTTCTCAAACCTGTAGGTCACAACTACTTTGAGCATCAAACAACCTTTTTACAGGGCATGCCTGAGACTTGGAAAACATAGATATTTAGATCATGATCCATAACAATAGCAAGATTACAGTTGTGAAGTAGCAATGAAAATAATTGTATGGTTTTAGGTCACCATAGCATGAAGAACTGTATTAAAGGGTCGCAGCATTACAAAAGTTGAGAACCCACTGGAGGTACATATAAAAGAGGTGGTTGTCAGACCATAAGATTGCATGAATAGAATGTGGCAGCATAGTTTGAAAAGCAAAAGTTTGTCTGTGTGTTGTGGTGCAGGCCAGTAATCCCAGCTACTTGGGAGTCTAAGGCTGGAATGTCTCAAGGCCAAGGCTAGTTTGGGCAATTTTGTGAGATCCTGTTTCAGACTAAAAAGGTAAAAAGAACTAGGCATAGTATCAGAGCCCTTGCCTGGCATGTATGAAGTTATAGATTCAATCACCTGTTTAAAATGAAATAAAATAAATAATATAAATTATATTAATAAAATAATATTTTCACCCGTGACAATAAAATAAATAATAGTAAATAAATGTAAAAGTTTGAGATCTAGCAGGGCCGCAGGGCCTATAATCCCTAGACCTCAGTAGCCTGCTACCTGTGGTATAGTATTTAGCCAAGGTCCCAGCAACTAGGAAGCTGGGGGAGGATGTGATGTGAGGGCAAAATAATTGCTCAGGTTCCCAAGTCATGTTCTGAAGAACTGCCCCTTGAGGCACTTCCCTTTCTGTATTGCTGGCTTCTGGCTTTCACTGCATTCTACTGATGCTTCCCCCAAACAGGCTGTGCTTCATGCAACCCTTGGTTATCCTCTCTCTTTTCTTTAGTTCTCTTTAGTAACTTTTCCTTGCTAGACATCTCGTGTATGTCTCTGAGCCTGAGATAGGCTGGAGGCAGGATACAGAGGAGTAACCAATTTTGGCAGGGCTGTCTGTCTTTTGTCTGGTGTGTATTTCACAGCAGCAGTCCAGTTCTACAGCCAGCAAGCCTGCCAGAGTCTAGCTGCCTTTTGGGCCGTTCTGGTTCATACAGAGTTAAGTCTTCTGTTGCTCAGGGGCTGCTGCCTTTGCTGGTTGCTGCATCTTCCTTCTTTTCTGTCTTCATAGACTTGTGCATTTCCCAGCCCTCTACCTCTGAATCATGTATGTGGTTCCCTATTGCTCTTTCTTCTGTGCAGCTTCAAAACACCACTTTTCTCGCCTGCCTATCCCCTTTAGTGCCTCTCACTCTGTACTCCCTTCAGAAGACAGTTCCTTAGGGCAACATTTATGGGGGGGGAGGAAAGGTTTTATTTAGCTTATGTTTTCACATCACTGTTCATCGCTGAAGAAAGTCAGGACAGGAACTCAAAGAGGGCAGCAATCTAGAAGCATGAGCTGATGCAGACAGAGGCCATGGAGGGGTGCTGTTTATTGGCTTGCTCTTCATGGCTTGCTCAGCCTGCTTTTTTTTTTTTTTTTAAAGTTTTGATACTTTATTTACATTTCCAATGTTTTCCCCTTTCCAGGTCTCCCCTTTGGAAATCCCCTATCCCCTCCCCTCCCCCCATCTCTATGAGGGAATTCCACCTCCCACTCCCCCACTCCCACCCATTCCCATATTCCCACCTTGACATTCCCCTTTACTGGGGCCTCTCCTCCCCCTGATGGCCAACAAGGCCCTCCTCTGCCACATATGTGGTCCGAACCATGGATCCCTCTATGTGTATTCTTTGGTTGGTGATCCAGCCTCCAGGAGGACCGGGGGTGGGGGGAAGGGGGTCAGGCCAGTTGACACTGTTGCTCCCTCCATGGGGCTGCAGACTCCCTCATCTCCTTCAGTCCCTTCTCCAACTCCTCCATCTGGGACCTCACTCTTAGTCCAGCGGTTACTGTGAATTGAATCTTGGGTATTCCGAACTTTTGGGCTAATATCCACTTATCAGTGAGTACATACCATGTTCATTCTTTTGTGACTGAGTTACCTCACTCAGGATGATATTTTCAAGTTCCATCCATTTGCCTGCGAACTTCATGAAGTCATTGGTTTTAATAGCTGAGTAGTATTCCATTGTGTAAATGTACCACATTTTCTATATCCATTCCTCTGTTGAGGGGCATCTGGGTTGTTTCCAGCTTTTAAATGTTCTACTCAGAGTCCATGTTTTCTGAAAAGCCTCAGATGACAATCTGGAATCTGTCTGCTCTTCTGGGCGAGCTTAGCCTCACCTCATTACCTCTGCCATGGTGTGCAGACGTGATAATATTGCTAATGGAGAACTGAGCCCTGTTGAGCCAATTATCTTGTAACACTGCTCTTTTCCTTACTAGGACAAAGCTACAGCCATGTTTCTCCTTCAGAGAACCCTTAAGAGATATTTTCATTCCGCTTCTGAACATGAGAAAATTGAAACACAGCAAGGTTGAGTAACTCGCCCACGTCACATACCTATCAAGTGGCAAAGTTCTGTTATTAGAACCAATCATGTTCCCCTGAAGCTGTGGTGTTTACTTCAGTGCCACAGTTTTGGGCTTTTCACACTTAACCATGTATCTGGACCCATCTAAGGGCTTGTTAAACCAGGCTTGCTTGCTCCCACTCAGGTTCCCCATTGTGTAGGCATGGGGTAGAGCCTTTGATTTTTGCATTTCTCTAAGTTACTACCTTCCTTGATGAGAAATGGCTCTGGCATATTTGTGTTGCATGGGAGGCTGTCAGCGGCTGTGAAGTTTTCACCTTTCATCACTGACGTTTCTTCCAAGTGTGCATAGGTCGATAGTGTAGGGGCAGAATGAGAGTCTGTGTCTCAGCCAGGTGGTTGGTGTCACACCCAGGCCTCACCCCAAGGAAATGGTGCATTTATGACTGCTGCAGAACTTCCAGTGTGCCAAGAACTCAAATGTCAGCTTCAAATATTTTCTTTTGAAAATTAATTGTTTTTAATTTTTTATTCGATGTATTCATTGTATTTATGTAAGTGCTTTACCTACTTGAATGTATGTGCATAACATACATGCATGCTGCCTGCATAGGTCAGAAGGGGGAACAGCTCTCCAGGAACTGGTTGTGATGAGATGGTTGTGAACCACCATATGGGTGCTAGGAACTGAACTCGGGTCCTCAGCAAAATCAGCAGCAAGTGCTCTGAACAGCTGAGCCACTTCTCCAGGCCTACATTTTCATATGTGTTCCTTTTCTTTTAAAATGAGAACTTAACAATTTTCTTATTTATAATAGCAATTAGAAGAACTTCTTGAGAGGACAAACAGGCAGATTACCAATATTTATGACGCAGTTTCAAGAATGCACGAGTTCTGTGGGGTGTCACAGATGGAGAGATGTGTAAGTATTATAAAAGCATTCTTACAATCTTTCTAAACTTCTAGTACCTAACCATATGGAACCAGAAAATTAGCAAAGTTGATCTACACTTAGTTCAGCAGCAGATAGGTGACTAAATTACCACAAGTACTTTTATGTTACTAAATGACCATGTATAAAACTCAATTAAACTGTATTGAGTACACAGGAAAAGGGCTGCATTTACTTTTAACAGTAGAAAATGGTGTAGTGATAGAAAGAGATGTGCGTTTGACCAGTTTTAAAAAATGAGTGTGGGACTCCCAATGGAGGAGTTAGGGAAGAACTGAAGGAGCTGAAGAGGTTTGCAACCCCATAGGAAGAACAACAATATCAACCAACCAGACCCCCCAGAGCTGCCAGGGACTAAACCACCAACCAAAGAGTAAACATGGAGGGACCCATGGCTCCATCTGCATTCCTGTGAAGGCTATAGATGCCCCAGTATAGGGGAATCAAGGGCAGGGAGTCAGGAATGGGTGAGTGGGTGGGTGAACACCCTCAGAACCAGGATGTAGGGGAAATTGGCTAGGGGGTTTCCAGGAAGGGGGGAAACTGGGAAAGGGGATAGCATTTGAAATGTAAATAAAGAAAATATCCAAATACACACACACACACACACACACACACACACACACACACACACACACACACACTCTGAAGAATTCACCTGATGCATGTTAGGACTAATAAAGAAATCCACTAAAGTTGCAGAATAAAATATTCATATGCAAAAAATTTTTTAAATTATTTGTGTGTATGTATTTATGTGTGTGCACAGTTGCTGCAGAGGCCAGAAGGGCATGTCAGATCTCATGAGGTAGAAGTAAGCAGATGTAAGCTTCTTGGTGTGGGTGTTGAGAACCAAGTTGGGTGTTCTGGAAGAACAATATATTTAGCTATATCTGATTAGCATTTTAATTTTTGTTTTTATTCACAGTTTACTGGATGACTGTCATTTCAGGTGTGATATGTGTTCACACAAGAATATGTTGACTTTGGTCTGTTTAATTTAAGCATGTGATTTTTTAATTTGGAAGTTCTTTTTAATAAAGTATGAATTACAAAAAGGAGGTTTTGACAGCCAGATGTGGTGAAGTTTGCCTATCCCAGTACCCAGGATACCTGGGCAGGAGGGTCATCATTTGTAGGAAACCTAGAATGATATGACAACAAGCCTCAAGAAACAAAACAACAACAAAAAGAAACATTTTGATTGGCTGATCACTTGGACGAACTGAAGTATAGGAACTGAAGGAAGCTTAACTCATTCTGGTTTTCTTTTCTTGGACAGAGAAATTGTGGTGAAACATTAACCTCAGCAGTGCAGGAAGCCCAGGGCCAGGACAATCCCAAGGGAACAGTTCTTCAGCCAGGGGCAGAGGTCAAGCCTGAAAAGATAGTTCCTGATGCTGATTTAGAACCCTGTGATGGAGGTGCTCAAGAAATGAACACTGTCATCATTGCATCTCACCAGCCTGCTGTGGAGGCTCCTCTAGTATTTCAGCAACCAGTAGACTCCATTCCGGCCAATACTGGCATGATTTACCCAGTTATTGTGGGAATTGAGAATATCAGCCCAGATATGGTCCCACCATTTGTCTACATCTCTCCCAATTTGGGTAAGTATATAAAGACACATGAATAGCATTCTTTAGATTTTAAAACTCCTTCACACAAACTAGTATTAGGGTATGTTTTTATCTGAAAGATTTATGTTGAGACCTTTTCAGATTCACATACAGTGGTAAGAAACAAGGCAGAAATATAGTCTCCCTCAAAGGTAACATCTCATGAAAGCTATGGCTGCCATTTGCGCCTGTGAATTTACTTTTGTGCAGTTTACCACCTGAGAAAGTTTATGAGTTTACCAGTCGGGGTTCTAGCACAAGGCCCTTTTGATCACACATAGCTGCATTGCCACAAATACACAACTAAATCCATCCCCTTTGGCTGGCCTTTCCTTCCACTTGCAACCTTTTAATATAAGCTTTTCTCCTACAATACCTTGGAGATTCATCCAAATCATTGTGTATATCAACAGTTTTATTCTTTTGATTGCTGAACAGTCTAGCCCATGGTATAGGTATACTGTGATTTAACCATTTTCATTTGCAGGAAAATTTGTGGGGTTTTACTATTTAGGATTAAGACTGATATGAACACTTAGGTATAAATATTCATATTTATTTATGTAAATATATATTACATAAATATTTATGTAGATAAAACCTGTTTTTATGAATTAAACTTTTTATTTGCCTGACACAAAATCTCAAGAGTTTGATTTCTTATGTGAATTTGCATGTTTAGGGTTTTTTGTTTTGTTTGTTTGTTTGTTTTTGTTTTTTGAGGCTGAGTTTCTCTGTGTAGTCCTGGCTGTCATGGACTTGCTTTGTAGACCAGGCTGGTGTCAAATCTGAAGGTCTTCATAGATTCAGCAATGTCATCATCTCATAAGAGCAGCCTGCCTGTTAGAGATCTGCCTGCCTCTGCTTCCCAAGTGTTGGGATTAAAGCATGCACCACTACACCCAGCTTGCTTGGTTAGGTTTTTTAAATAAATAAATAAATAAATAAATAAATAAATAAATAAATAAATAAATAAATAAACAAACAAATAAATAAATAAATAAATACATGTTCCATTGAGATGTAACTTATGTCTTAGTTTATTTTCACTGCTAAAACAGGATAACTATTAATTTGTACAGAGATATCTTTTCTTTTTTTTTTGTACTATTCCAGAGGATGAGAAGTTGAAGAACAAGGCTCCATTTTATGGTGAGGGCTCCTTCCTTTAAAGGAGAGAGAGGCTGCATCCTCAGATGGTTAAAGGTTGGAAAGGGAAGTTCAGTAACAGCTGCACTAAGCCTCTTTTTACAAGGAACCTAATGCCATTCATGTAAAGGGGAATTCTCACTGCCTAGTTGCCTCTCAAAGTCCTCGTATACAACCACAGTATCAGTATTAAATTCTAAATGAGACAACATATTTGTTCAAACCATAGTAATTGATACGTAAAACCCTACACATGTTGAATGTATACAGTTTGACAAATTTGGCCATATGCATGTTCACTCTTAAGAGAAAATGCATGACTGCTTTCCAGTGTATTTAAACTATTTTACATTGCTGTTAGAATTTTATACCTTTCATTTCTATTGTTTTCTTTCTTCTGAATGATTCAGGGTTCCTTCTTTATCACATCCTTTTGTATTAAAGATTTATTTTTAATGCTTTTTTAATGGATAAGTCTGTAGGGAAAAAATTCTTCTAAATTTCCTTTTGGGGTGAATGTTTTAATTCTTCCTCCTTTCCTGAAGGATATACTTCATGTATGAAAGATCTTCTAACACTTAACTTTTTATTTATAGAAATACCAGAAATCACAGAAGTCATTATTAGAAACAACAGTGTGGTAGTGAACGGCCCAGCTTTTGAGGAAAATCAACAAAACAATTTCAATCCACCTGTCAGTCCCAACCTTGGTGAGTTTGAAGTGATACCCATTACAAATAGCACTCTAGAATCCAAACTCAACCCAGTGTAAGTTAGTGTCAATGATTTTTATTGTTTGAGAATCTTGTATATGCATATAACGTTTTGAATAAATACGTCTTTCCATCCTCTCCTCTCCACCTCCTCCTCTACCCCCTTTTTTCATTTCCAGTTTCATGGGCTCTTAAAAAAAAAAAAACCACCAAGTCCACTTTGTGTTGCCAGTATGTGTATGGATATAGGGCCATCTACTGGAGCCTAGCCAGCTTATCGGGGGTCTTATTCTTAAAAAAAATTGACTCTCCTTTTCTCAATAGCCATCAGTTGTCAATGGCTTTTCACCTAGGGGTGGGACTTATTTATTATGTTATTTTTGAGATTATAATTTAACTATAACATTTTCCTCTCCTTTCCTTCCTAAAAACCCTACCACCCACCACTTCCCAGTCTGTTTTAAATTCATGTCCTTTCAAAAACTATGACTGCATGCATATATGTATAAACATATATATTTCTAAGTACAACCTTTTCAGTCTGTATAATGTTACCTATATATGTGTTTTCAGGGCTGATCGTTTGGCATTGAACAACCAGTTGGTGTGCTTGTCCCTGGGGAAGGCAACCTCTCCCATTCCCGGCTTTCCTCAGTTGCCTTTAGTTCTTTGTGTAGGACTGAGGTCTCACGGCGCTTTCCCCTATCCACTTTGGCATGTCCATTGCTGCCACTCTTGTTCAACTCATGCTTAGGCCAGTCATGTTGGTGAAACTTTCTGACTGTAGCTTCTAATAGTACTAGGAGACAGATTCACAACAAATTCCCTGATCCTCTGGCTCGTAATAATCTTTGGGGAGTTGAACCCCTCCATCATCTACTCTCTCTCTCTGTACTTGTCCAGTATAGTGTAATTCTTTTTTTTTTTTTTTTTTTTTTTTTTTTTTTTTTTTTTTTTTTTTTTTTTTTTTTTTTTTTTTTTTTTTGGTTTTTCAAGACAGGGTTTCTCTGTGTAGCCCTGGCTCTCCTGGAACTCACTCTGTAGACCAGGCTGGCCTCGAACTCAGAAATCCACCTGCCTTTGCCTCCCAAGTGCTGGGATTAAAGGCGTGTGCCACCACTGCCCGGTTAGTGTAATTCTTTTAAAATGAAACTTTATATTTGAAATTATTTCAGATGCCTATGTATTTGTAAGAAGCATTTAAGAGAGAATCTTATGATTTGGATATTGTCCCCAATAATAAAATCTTTAAAATTATAGCAAGTATTATAGACTAAAATTTTTAAATTGGTTTAATCCATAGATCTTACTAAGATGTTCTCTTGTTTACTAACATTAACATTACTGGCCATTATCTAGTCTACTTAGTTTTATCACATTATAAGATAGATTATTTTCTACTGCTGGGGATGGATCAAGGGCCTGTGCTTATTAGGCAAGTTTTCTACCATGTTACCACATTTGTTTTTTAATTACTTATTAAATTTTAATGTGTGTGTGTGTATGTGTGTGTGCACGTGCGTACACACAAATGCGTGCAGTATATGTGAGTGACTGCAGATGCTAAAAGAGGCACCAGAGCCCCTGGAACTAGATTGCCAAGAAGTTGCATGCCACTCAATGTGGGTTCTGGGAACTGTAAGGAATCTGAGCCACTGAGCCATCTCTCCAGCCCAACTCTTATTTTTGTTGTATCCCTAGCTGGCCTGAAATTTGCTCTGAAGACCAGGCTGGCCTTAAACTCAAAGAGATCCAACTGTTTTGACTTTGTGAATGCTGGAAGTAAAAGGCATGCACCACCAGGCCTGGCCTTTCTGTGTATGTGGCCCCTCCTCTGCCTCTCTCTTTTTTTGATTACCCTTTCAAAGAATAATTTTAATTTTTTTAAAGCCTACTTTTAATGATGGCTCTTAAACACTTTAACCTCCCTTGTAGCCCACCATCCACTAGAGGGAGTGGGAAAGAAAAGATATGGGGAAGTGGACCTGTTTAGAAGGTTCTTTGGAGCAACTTCCATCTGCATTGTCAGGAAATCAGCAGGTCAACAGCGGCAGCTCCAACCACTTGCAAACACTGCATGGATAAACCAGCATTCCAGTTTGATAGAGTCTAGAGTCAGGATAGCAAACAAAATCAGCAGCAGTGGCACTACTTAGCAGAGACAGCCAGACCTCAGCCTCAGCATGAGTCAGCAGGAGGAGTACCAGGATTTCTTTGCTGTGTCTCCTTCAGCAAAATGAAGATCAGCAAAGATGCCAGACCAAGAAGCTGTACAGCTGGCTCTACCAGCAAGCCAAGCCTCGCCAAGCCAAGCTTCTTTCACTGTTCATTGAGTCCTATTTATACTTCCTCCAAACACCACATGTCCTCCAGTGAGTCTTCCCTTACCACATGTCTAGCCTCAGTATGTACATCTGTCTTAGCTGACATCACTCTGCCAATCAGCCTGAGTCTGCAGAAGCAACAAAAAGGCACCAGCACACTGCCAGAATTCTTATAGTGCCTTTTTCTCTATGGAGTCCTGACAAATGGAGCTCAACTATGTAATGCAAGGCAGACCAATACATGCATGTCATTAGTGAAGAATCCTTCATCACGTGTCCTTTCACATGCTTGCTTTAGCAGGTCATCCTTCCACCTGTGTCTGTTTTAGTGAAACGTTCTTTCCTGAATCTGCATTCACCTGTGTCCACTTCAGTGAAATGTTCCTTCATGTGCTTTCCCCAGAAACACACTATCCAACACAATTGACTTTCCAAAGAACCTTAAGTTTCCACTTCAACAACATTTATGCCACAGTGAGTGTATCTTGCAGGCAGGTCATTATTATGGCTCACAGACTTTTTAGCTGGATGAGATTGCTAGCTGGTAGGGGGTGAAGCTTCCAGTTGAGTATCAACTAGAATTCTTTCTGCATTTTCTCAACAATTATATGATAATTCTGACTAAATTTTATATATGTAGATATTTGCCTTACTTGGGGTTTCTATTGCTGTGATAAGATAGGACCTGGACAACTCTTATAAAGGCAAACATTTAATTAGGGCTGTCTTACAGGTTCAGAGGTTTAGTCATTATTGACATGATGGGAAGTATAGTAGCACACAGGCAAAAAATATTGCTGGAAAGGTAGCTGAGAGTTCCACATCTGGAACCACAGACAGCAGGAAGAGAGCAAGACACTGGGCTTGGCTTGAGCACCTGAGACCTCAAAGTCCACCCCCAGTGACACACTTCCTCCAATTTAAGGCTACACTTATTCCAACAAGGACGCACCTCCTAACAGTGCAGCTTGCTCTGAGCCTATGGGGACCATTTTCATTGCACCATTTAAAACCACTGCAGCATGTTATGAAGCTTCTGTAGTAGTAGGTTTTCATATAGCTTTTCAAAAGGCATTCAGCATTAGTTATCCAATTCTGTATTCCACCCTCCATTCTATCCTTCATCCCCTTTAATCTTCCTGTTCTAATTTCCCATTTATTCATTTATAACATGATATTCTGAATCCCCTTACTTGGATGATTCCCTTTTCCTTCTGGTCCCTTATTAGCTACCTAACCATTATGAGTACTCTAAATACAGCACCTAATTTAAGCATATATAAGAGAAAAAAGTTGTCGGTCTTTCTGGGACTTAGTCACCTCACTTAGAATGATCATTTCTAGCTTCATCTAGTTACCTATAAATTGCATGAATTCATTTTCTTAACATCTGAATAGAATCTCCTTGTGTAAATGTATCATATTTTCATTATTCATCCATTGATGGTTATCTAGGCTGTTTCCAAGTCCCAACAGTTATGAATAGAGAAGCAATGAACATGCTTGAACAACTATTTATGTCATAAGATATAGAATTCTGTGGGTCTATGCCCAAGAGTAGAAGAGCTCAATCATGTAGATCTATTTTCAGGTTTTTGAGAATTCTTTCACACTGCTTTCCATAGTGGCTCTCAAGTGTGTTCTCCTATCATCAATGTATGTGTTTTGATTTTTCAAAGCCTACTTTTAATAGGTGTTCTTAAGCACTTTAACTTCCCTTCCATCCCACCACCCACCACAGATAGTAGGTAATAAAGGTTATCCGGATATGGGTAAGTGGACCCGTTTAGAAATAGTTCTTTGGAGCAAATCCCATCTCCATTATCAGGATATCAGCAGCTCAGATTACACAAATCAGCAGCCGCAGCTTGAGCCACTCGCAAACACCATTCACAAATCAGCATTAGCAGGCTGATCCAGAAGAAGCCATGGGGCTCTGCTATATGCTGTTTAGAAGTAGCTCCTTGGGGCACTTTCAATCTCCAATTTGTGGGATACCAGCAGTCCAGTTTAGTAGTAGTGTCAGGATAGCAAACAGGAATCAGCAGCGGTGGCACGACAGAGCCGAAACAGCCAGACCTCAGCTGAATGGACATGAATCAGCAGGATCAACCAGGAGCAGCAGGAATGCCAGGAGAAGTTCTCTTCTGTGCCTCTCTCAACAAAGTGAAGATGAGCAAAGACAAAGATGCAAGACCAACAAAGCATTGCAAGCCCCACCCCTGTCAATGACTGTTGAGTCCTATTTGTACTCCCTCCAAATATCACATATCCTCCCACGGGTCTTGCCTAAGCAAAACACCACATGAGTCTGTATTAGCAAAACATCACGTAAGTCTGTATCAGCTGACATATCCAGAAACGTCCATTTCATTTTGCCAATCGGCCTGAGTCCACAGATGCAGTAGGAAGCCACCAGAACACCACTAGAAGTTTTTTGGTACTTTTCTATGAAGTCACAACAAACAATGAATGACCAGTAAGGAATGGCAAGGGGTACCAGTACTATCCATCATTGTCCACTGTCTGTTGGGTTATCTTCATATTCCTTCTTAACATCATGTGTCCTTTCACATGTCTGCTTTAGGAAAATATCCTATCACCTGTGTGCCCCAGCAAAACATCATTTGACATAACTGACTTTCCAAAGAACCCACAGGTTTCCATTTCATCACTGCTATGTGTTCCCCTTTCATCACGTCTTCAGCAGTATGTGCTGTTATTTGTTTTATTAATCTTAGCCATTCAAATACAAGTGAGGTAAATCTCAAAGGAGTTTTAATTTGCATTCCCCTGATGGCTAATGATGTGTTAAACACATTTGAATCTGTTTTTCAGCTGTATGTATTTTGTCTTTTGAGAACTTTCTGCTTAGTTCTTTTAAAATTGGATTATTTATTTTCTTGATATTCAGTATTTTTAGTTCTTCATATATTATGCATATTAACCATCTTCATGTCCAGTTCTATAAGGAACTGTCACTCTCCCATTTCTTCTGCTCTATATGGTTTTCATTCCTCGTACTTACATATGAATTATCCATTTTCTCCAACTTTGCATTTCTGATCTTTATATTGTATTATCTTTTGCAGTGATCCACAGTTGCTTCTGTCAGAGTGATTTCTTTTTGCCTTTATTTAAGGATTTTAAATTTTTCTTCATTGAAAATTATATTTTCTTTATATTATTTAAGAATAGTCTTATAGAATTTACAGTCTACAGTTTGTTTTTCATCAGAATCCTTAT
The DNA here is from genome assembly GCA_028551405.1 of Uromys caudimaculatus. NCBI lineage: Eukaryota > Metazoa > Chordata > Mammalia > Rodentia > Muridae > Uromys > Uromys caudimaculatus. Next base: position 23,643,200 of record CM052722.1, on the reverse strand, counting down.
AGCTTTATATTTAGAGATCATTTAAAATCTGTAAGTTAGTGGGAAGAAATTATAGAGAAACCCCATTTAATTTTTATGACTATGAAATTGACATTGATTAAATGTACATTTGTATGCATGAGTGTTCATAATTTAGCTGCTCACTTGTTCACTTCTACAGTTTTGATATAGAAGATTTCTAGCATCATTATAAGAAAATTTCCTGTTGTCCATCTATAAGCCACAACTATCTCTCTCTGTCATCTCCCATCCTGCTCCACCCTGAGCACTAGCTGGCTACCTGAGACCTTCATTGCTTTCTGTATTCTCACTTGCATTTTACTTAAATTTATCCTAATGCCATATAACTTTTTGGGTATAGTTTTTCATGAAATATAATTTGTTTACAGTTAATATCAAATTTTGCATATTTTAAGAGTTCTATTAGAGTTGCAAACTATTCCACAGCGTGACTGGGCAACATTCTTTGTTCACCCACTGAACAGTATTGAAGATGTTTCCAGTTTTACTGCTAGAAGTAAAAGACACATGCTGACACATGCTTAATTTTATAAGAAACCACCAGTTTTTCCTGCAAAAAGCTATATATAGCATTTTATCTCCTCACTAGTATTGGTGAGTGACACAATTTCTCTACATGCATATTTTGATTTCTTTTTTTCCTTTTTTTGCTGATTCTCAAAGCTTCATTCCTTTTATTGAGTACTTTCTAGATGATTTTCCTTTAGCCATTTTTAAAGGATAGGCTTTTTTACGATGAGTATTTTTAGTCTTAGTCAATGTGAGAATGTATTTATTTCTTGTACATTACTTAATACTTTTCTTGTGTATGAATTCATAATTGGAAGAATTGAAAATATTTTCCTTGTAGATATTCCAGATATACCAGAAACTGACTTGGTAAACAATCCTGAGATGATTAATTACCAACCTGCAAATGGAAATAACAGTGGCTACCAAAATTTAGTTTCATCTACTGGACCCACTACTGATTCTGGTAAGATGCAGCTGATACATTTTACGAAAAGCATTCTTCAATCCAATCCATAAACATCTCAGCATTTATAATACAAATTGCTTGTAGTTCATTTTTTAATTGAACTTTTTATTTTGAAATAATTTTAGATTCATATTATTTGTAAGAAATCATGTAACACAATCCTCTTTATATTTGACCATTTTATCCAACAATGATATTTAACAAAACTAAGATTAAATAGTACAACCAGGATATTCACATTGATCTGATACCCAGATAGTATTGAGAAGTCCCAAGGTTTTTTTTTTTAATAGTAGTTTGTGTTCTTACACGAATTTCTGCACAGATTATAATGAGTGGGTTTGCTTGTTACTGCTGTAGTCACGGGACAGGATAACTGCAACTACATCACCACTGGGGGCCTCATATGTTTTTGTTACCCAGACCACCTTGCTCAAGTCATGCTTTTCTTCTCAACTGCCGATTCCTACCATCTGCTAATAGTGGTTTCTATCATTCTGTCACTTTAATATATTATACGAAGAAAATCTTTTAGTGTGTAGATTGTGTTCCCGTCAACATCATTTCCCGTAGACTCCAACCACTTGTGGGTGTCTCTGTATAGCTCATTTCTTTCCCTTCCTCCCACCCTCTATTGTTTTTAATCATTCACCCCTTGAAAGAAATAATTTTTAATCCTTTTTTTTTTAATATTAGGAGTAAACCATTATAAACATTTGCCTACTGGCTTTTGTGCAAATGTAATTTTTATTTCTTTTGCATAAATGTTGAGAGTATAATTGCTGGGTCTTCTGGTAATGCTATTACCATAAGAAAGTGCCCATCAGTTTTCCAAAGCTGCAGTACCATTTTATGTCCCCAGTTACAATCCAGGGTGAAACAGCTTCTCCACATTTATGATTCTAGCTTTTCCATTGTTCTCTCCCAACCCCTTTCTGGTTTTCTAACTTCTCCCCTTACAGCATACCCTTTAGCTTTGCAGGTCTTCTCTTAGCTCTTTATATGGGTGAGTGTGCTAGCAGATTTATCAAGTTTTCCTTTGTTTTCTGAACATTTTTATTTTACACCTCACACACCCAAAAGTCAGTTTTACATTAAGTAGAATTTTCATGGTTGGGAATCCTTTACTTTCAGAGATCAAAGAAGTTGTACTGGTAGAAATGCCAGAAAAAACTGAAGTTATCATGAATGGCACTAAACAGACAGTCTATCGCCCTGCTTTATTAGGAAATGTTGTGCCCCCAGATCCTGAAACTGTAGCTGCCTCTATTTCTTCTCAGACTGGTGAGTTTGGAGTAATACATACACAATACAAGAAGTACTTTTTTTTGTATATGTATATATGTAGTATGTGTGCATGTTAAGTTGCATTTGTGGATATACATGTATGTGTATATGTGCAGGCACATGTCTGTATGTATGTCTGGGGATATCTGAAGTTGTTGGGTGTCTTCTATGATTGTGCTCCACTTTATTTACTGGGGTAGATCTCTTCCTCTAGCTGGTCAGCTTGCTCTGGGGACCCCTGCCTGTGCCCTATAAATGGTGATCTGAGTGCTAGGATCACAGGTAGTCTTCTACACATTGATGTGTGTGTGTGTGTGTGTGTGTGTGTGTGCATGTGTGCGTGCGTGCGCGCGTGTGCGCGTGCGCGTGTGCATGTGCGTGTGTATGTGTATGTGTGTGTGTGTTACTGAATCCAAATTCCAGTAATCATGCTTTTGTGATTAGCCCTTTATTCACTGAGGTACCTTTGCCCCAAATAACACTTAATTTAAATTTATTATTTATTTATTTTGTGTGTTTTGGTGGTTTGCCTGCATGTATATCTGTTTATCACTTTCATGCCTGGTGCTTGCAGAGGCCACAGAAGGTAAAAACCCCAAGGAACTGGAATTACAAATGGATGTGAGCCACAAATTAGCATTCTTTTTATTTTATTTATTTTTATGTTTGTTTGTTTATATGTGTATGAATGTTTTGCATATATATATGCAAATAATATATATATGTATGTATGTATACCATGTGCATGCCTGGTGCCCAAGTCGGTCAGAATAGTACATTGAATCCTCTGTACCTAGAGTTTTGCGTGGTTATGTGCTACCGTGTGAGTTCTGGGAATCAAACCTGGGACCTTTAAAGAGCAGTAAGTGGTCTTAATTACTGAGTCATCAATTCAACCCCCAGCATTAACATTCTTAATATTTTTTAAAAAATATTTTGCTTTTTGTGTATGGATGTTTTGCCTGTGCAAGAATATGGATCTATGTCTGTGCACCATCTATGTGTCTGTGAACTGTCTATAGGCAGTGCTCATGGAGACCAGAAGAAGGTATTGAATCTTCTAGAATTGAAGTTACAGATGGTTATAAACCACCATATGTGCTTGATCTGAACCTGGGTCCTATGTGAGAAGAACAGATGCTTTTAACTGCTGAGCCATCTCTCTAGCCCCAAAGTTTTTAATAGTGTCAGTGACAGTTTTTCTTTTGCTTTGTTTTTATTTTTTATTTTTTATTTTTATTTTTGGATATTTACTTTATATACATTTCAAATGTTTTCCCCTTTGGAAACCCCTTATCCCATCGACCCTCCCCCTGCCTCTATGAGGGTATTCCCCCACCCACCCACCCACTCCCGTCTTCCCTCCCTGGCATTCCCCTACACTGGAGCATCTAACACCCTCAGGCCCAAGGGCCTCTCCTCCCCCTGATTGCCAACAATACCCTCCTCTGCCACATATGTGGCCAGCACCATGGGTCCCTCCATGTGTATTCTTTGGTTGGTGGTCCAGTCTCCGGGAGCACTGGGGAGGGGTGTCTGGCCAGTTGACACTCTTTTGCTTTGTTTTAAATAGGATCACATATAGCCCAGGCTGACTTAGGCTTGCTATGTGACCCAGACTAGCCCTATGATCTTCTTGACTGCCTTGTGAGTGTTGGGGTGATCGGTATGTGCTGCTATACCTGTGGCAAGTAACAGCGTTTCAAAAGTCTTTTACTATCATTCTCAGTACCTATTATATTTTTAAAATTATATTTTATTGCTATAATCATTATTATTACAATTATTTTATATAAGGGAGGAAGAGTTTGTGGGGGTGCATCTACATCATGGTTCACACAAGGAGGCGAGAAGACAAGTTTTGAGAGGCAGGTTTCTCCTTCCGCTGTAGGATCTGGTGGTTGAACACAGGTTGTCAACTTTACATGGCAAGTGCTTCCGTGATTGAACCATATTACTGGAGCAACAGGTTTTTTTTTTTTCAAATTAAACTTTTCATGTTAATGTATTTCATAATCACAAGCAGTTAGTTGCAGGATGTAATCCAGGGAGTTCTTGTATACTGTTCATCTCCCCCCCCCAATATTACCATTTTCCCAAATTACAGTGAATTTTCACAACCAGGATTACGTTGTTATAATCCACAAATTTTATGTGATGCCCCAGTTTTGTTTGTATTTGTTTGTATTGTGGAAATATGTGTCAAGCACTCTGCAAATTCATCCCATGTATAGGAGTGTGTGTTCACCACAATAGACAAAAGAAGAGATCATTTCCATTAGCACAATGTACCTCATTTGCCTTTTATTTTCTTAAAGATTCATTTTTATTTTTAAGTGTGTGTGTGTGTGTGCATGTGTGTGTGAGGAGAGAGAGAGAGAGAGAGAGAGAGAGAGAGAGAGAGAGAGAGAGAGCGCTCATGCAAGTGCCCATGGAGGTTAGAAGAGGGTACTGAATTCCCTGTAGTTGGAGTTATGGACAGTTATCAGCCACCCATACATGGGTGCTGGGAATCAAATTCCAGTCCCCAAGAAGAGCAATAAGCACTATTAAATCCTGAGCCCTTTCTCTAGTCCCTCTTCTTAAATTTTTTGAGACACGTTGTAGCTGAGACTGATGTTGAAAATATCAGCAATGCTACTGCCTCAGACTCCTGAGTGCTGGCAACACATGCCTGAACTATGCTGCATGCCTTTCTCTTTGTACTTAAATGTTTAAGCCACCCTTCCTTATACCTGTGGCTTATCCCTGACACCTGGCTACCATAGGTATCTTCTGTTTCCTATAATTTTGTCTCATCTGTTATATAATTATATTTGGGCTTTGATTTTTCACTCATCTTTATTTTCTAGGGATTCATCCAGATTGTTATCCAACATTTATGTATAATTTTTATATAAATGTAAGATTTTGCTTTCTCTGTTAAGAATACCATGAGTAACTTTTTGCATCTTATGGAAACAGCATGTTTAGTTTTAAGAAACTGCCAAACAGTTTTCCAGGGAGGCTGAACCATTTTTTATTCTCAATAGCAAAGCAAGAGTGATATAGTCTCTCCATGTCCCCATTTCTGATTGTATCATTGCTATTACTTCCTTCCCCAGGAACCAAGAAGCCTGCTTTTGTAATAACCTTTCTGTTTAAAGAATTTTTGTTTGCCATTTTGAAGGGTAAATCTTTTGGAGACAAATTCTTTGAATTTTATTTTTTTGTATGTTTTCCTTTCCCCTTGTCAGTAAAGGATAATTTCCACTCAGTATAGGATTCATGATTGAGAATTTTGTATTCCAGTAATTGAAAAACTCGTACTGGTAGAAGCGCCACTTGATCCAGAAAGCATCATGGATGAGAGCTGTGAGATACTGAATAACCCAATTATACCACAACATGTTGGGGGCCAAGAACCTGCTGCTGCATCTTTTGTCCCTTCGGCAGTTGGTGAGTTTGAAATAACATAGTCTTGCTAGTGCTATTTCATCTAGGTCCAGCAACACTCTTGGTGCATGCACAGCTAGTGACAGCTCTTTCTTAAGCTAAGCTTCCAACTATGTGATAACTTAAGATATACACAGAAGTCGTAAGAAATAATACACTAATACTTTTTATATTCTACCCTTGTTTTCCAACATAATTCAATGAACATAATTCATCTTGCATTGAATGTATCAGGAGTCCATTTTCAATATGATATTTTATGCTGTGGGTGTGTACTTCAGCATGTCTATCTGTTCACCTATTAAGGTCATCTAGATTGTTTCCAGTTTTCAATTATAAGTAAGTTGCCACAACCATTCATATATAGGTATTCTAAATTTTTTCATACAATACATTTTGGTATATTCTTTGTTCTTGTGTAGGAAGTTTGTGTAAGCATGAGTTTTAACTTGGATAAATTTCAAGAGTACAAATGCCTGGTTATATGGAAATTTTATGTTTTATCTTATTTGTTATTAAATCCATTTCTTTATTTATATTCCAAATGTTGTCCCCCTTCCCAGTCCCACCTCCCCAGTCCCACCTCCCCAAGTTATTTATCCCCCCTTTTGCTTCTGAGAGGATGCTCCCTTACCCACCCACCAACCTACCATCACCAAACCCCCACCAGCATCCCCCTTCCCTGGGGCATCAAGTCTCTACAGGATTAGGTACATCTCCTTCAACTGAGGCCAGACAAGGCAGTCCTATGCTACATATTTTCCAGGAGCCACGGGCCAGCCCATGTATGCTCTTTGGTTGGTGGATTAGTCCCTGGGAGCTCTGAGGGGTCTGGGTTAGTTGATATTGTTGGTCTTCCTATGGGACTGCAAACCCTTTCAGCTCCCTCAGTCCTTCCCTTAACTCTTCCATATGACTCCAGACCTCAGTCCAGTGGTTGGATCTGCATCTGTCTCGGTCAGCTGCTGGTAGAGCCTCTCAGAGGACATCCATGCTAGGCTCCTGTCTGCAAACACAACATGCTATCAGTAATAGTGTCAGGGTTTGTTACCTGTGCATGGGATGGATCCCAAGTTGAGCCCGTCACTGAATGGACTTTCCTTTGGGCTCTGCCCCATTTTTGTCCCTGCATTTCCTTTAGACAGGAACAATTCTGGGTCAAAAATTTTGAGGATGGGTGGGTGGCCCCATGCCTCAACTGGGGCCATGTCTATCTGTTGGAGGTGGTCTCTTCAGGTTCCAACCACCCACCGTTGGACATTTCAGCTAAGGTCAGCCCCACTGAGTCCTGGGGCTTTCTAGTGGTTACCCCTGTCCCCTAACCCCCACTGTTGCATATTCCATTCATTATCCTGGCCCTCTGGACTTTTCTTCTGTCTCCCCCGATATGTGATCCTGATCCCCTCGCCCCACCCCTCTCCTACCCAGGTCCCTCCATCCCTCTGACTCCTGTGATTATTTTGTTTTCTCTTCTAAGTGAAATTGAAGTATCCTTGGGCCTTCCTTCTTGTTAGGCTTCATACACTCTGTGAGTTGTATCATGTGTATTCTCTACTTTGTTGGCTAATATCCACTTATCAGTGAGTACATACCATGCATGGCTTTTGGCTCTGGGTTACCTTACTCAGGATGATGTTTTCTAGTTTCCATCCATTTGCCTGCAAAATCCACAATATCCTTGCTTTTAATAGCTGAATAGCATCTCATTGTGTAAATGAACCACATTTTCTGTATCAATTCTACTACTGCTGGACATCTGGGTTGTTTCCAGCTTCTGGCTATTATAAATATGACTGCTGTGAACATAGTGGAGCATGTGTCTTTATTACATGTTGGAGCATCTTCTGGGTATATGCCCAGGAGAGGTATAGCTGGGTCCTCAGGTAGTATTATGTCCATTTTTCTGAGGGTCCACCAAACTGATTTCCAGAGTGGTTGTACCAGCTTGCAGTCCCACCAACAATGGAGGAGTATTCCTCTTTCTCCACATCCTCACCAGCATCTGCTGTCACCTGAGTTTTTTATCTTAGCCATTCTAATTCTGTAAAGTGGAATCTCTGGGTCATTTTGATTTGCATTTCCTTGATGATTAAACATTTCTTTTAAGTGCTTCTTGGCCATTTGAGATTCCTCTGTTGATAATTCGCTATTTAGCTCTGTACCCCATTTTTAAATTGGGTTATTTGTTTTTTTATACTCTAACTTCTTGAATTCTTTGTATATTTTGGATATTAGCTACTCTATCAGATAGAGTAGGGTTAGTGAAGATCTTTCCCCTATCTGTGGGTTGCCATTTTGTCCTATTGACAATGTCCTTTGCTTTTCAGTTTTATGAGGTCCCATTTATCAATTGTTGATCTTAGAGCCTGGACCATTGAAGTTCTGTTTAGGAAACCTCCCTCCCCATGCCAATGTGTTCAAGGCTCTTTCTTACTTTCTATTCTATTAGATTCAGTGTATCTGGTTTTATGTTGAGTGAGGTTCTTGATCCACTTGGACTTGATGTTTGTACAAGGTGATAAATATGGATCAATTTGCATTCTTCTACATGCAGATCACCAGTTAGACCAGTACCATGTGTTAAACATACTTTCTTTTTTTCACTGGATGGTTTTGGCTTCTCTGTCAAAGATCAAGTGACCATATGTGTGTGGGTTCATTTCTGGGTCCTCAATTCTATTCCACTGATCTATCTGCCTGTCGCTGTACCAATAGCATGCAGTTTTTATCACTACTGCTCTGTAGTACAGCTTGAGATCAGGGATGCTGATTCCCCCAGACGTTCTTTTGTTGTTGAGAATAGCTTTTTGCTATCCTGGGTTTTTTGTTGTTCCAAATGAATTTGAGAATGGCTCTTTCTAAGTCTATGAAGAATTGAGTTGGAATTTTGATGGGGATGGCATTGAATCTGTAGATTGCTATTGATAAGATGGCCGTTTTTACTATGTTAATCCTACCAATCCATGGGCATAGGAGATCTTTCCATCTTCTGAGGTCTTCTTTGATTTCTTTCTTCAGATATTTGAAGTTCTTGTCACACAGATCTTTTACTTGTTTGGTTAGAGTTACACCAAGATATTTTATATTATTTGTAACTATTGTTTTTAATTTCTTTCTTTCTTTCTTCCCTGACCAAGTTATCATTGAGTAGACAGTTGTTCAGTTTCCATGAGTATGTGGGCTTCCTCCTGTTTTTATTGTTATTGAAGTCTAGCATTAGTCTGTGGTGATTTGATAGTATATACATGTGATTATTTCAATCTTCTTGTATCTGTTGAGGCTTCTTTTGTACCCAATTATATGGTCAATTTTGAAGAAGGTACCATCAGGTGCTGAGAAGAAGGTATATTCTTTTGTTTTGGGGTGAAATGTTCTATAGATGTGTGCTAAATCCATTTGGTTCATAACTTCTATTAGTTTCACTGTGTCTCTGTTTAGTTTTTCTTTCAATGGCCAGTCTATTAGTGAGAGTGTGGTGTTGAAGTCTCCGACTCTTACTGTGTGAGGTTCAATGTATGTTTTGAGTTTTAGTAAAGATTCTTTTATGAATGTGGGTGCCCTTGCATTTGGGACATAGATATACAGAAATGAGACTTCATCTTGTTGGATTTTTCTTTTGATGAGTATGAAGTGTCCCCCCCATCTCTTTTTATAACTATTAATTGGAAGTATATTTTATTGGGTATTAGAAAAACTACTCCCACTTCCAGATAGTAAAAACTATTATAAGCTGAGGCTGCCATGACCATTAGCCAACCTGCCTACCTTTCTGTCTGTCTGTCTGTCTGTCTCTTTCTCTCTCTCTCTCTTCTCTCTGTCTTTCTTTCCTTCCTTCCTTTCCTTCCTTCCTTTCCTTTCCCTCCCTCCCTCCTTCCCTCTTTCTTCTTTTCTTTTCTTTTCTTTTCTTTTCTTTTCTTTTCTTTTC
>CM052722.1:23579286-23627329 GCA_028551405.1 Uromys caudimaculatus | reverse complement strand
ACATTTTCTGTATCCATTCCTCTGTTGAGTGACATCTGGGTTATTTCCAGCTTCTGGCTATTATAAATATGGCTGCTATGAACATAGTGGAGCATGTGTCTTTATTACATGTTGGAGCATCTTCTGGGTATATGCCCAGGAGAGGTATAGCTGGGTCCTCAGGTAGTATTATGTCTAATTTTCTGAGGATCCGACAAACTGATTTCCAGAGTGGTTGTACCAGCTTGCAATCCCACCAATAATGGAGGAGTGTTTCTCTTTCTCCACATCCTCGCCAGCATCTGCTGTCACCTGAGTTTTTGATCTTAGCCATTCTGACTGGTGTGAGGTGGAATCTCAGGGTTGTTTTGATTTGCATTTCCCTGATGACTAAGGATGTTGAACATTTCTTTAGGTACTTCTCAGCCATTCGAGATTCCTCAGTTGAGAATTCTCTGTTTGGCTCTGTACCCCATTTTTAATAGGGTTATTTGATTCTCTGGAGTCTAACTTCTTGAGTTCTTTGTATATGTTGGATATTAGCCCTCTATCGGATGTAGGATTGGTAAAGATATTTTCCCAATCTGTTCGTTTCCATTTTGTCCTATTGACAGTGTCCTTTGCCTTACAGAAGCTTTACAATTTTATGAGGTCCCATTTATCGATGCTTGATCTTAGAGCATAATGGTTACTCCAGCATGTTTCTTGGGACCATTTGCTTGGAAAATTGTTTTTCAACCTTTTACTCTGAGGGAATGTCTGTTGTTGTCACTGAGGTGCATTTCTTGTGTGCAGCAAAATGCCGGGTCCTGTTTATGTATCCAGTCTGTTAGTCTATGTCTTTTTATTGGGGAATTGAGTCCATTGATGTTAAGAGATATTAAGGAATAGTGATTGTTGCTTCCTGTTATTTTCAATGTTATTTTTTGTTTGTGTGTCTATCTTCTTTTGGGTTTTTTGAAAGAAGATTACTTTCTTGCTTTTTCTAGGATGTAGTTTCCCTCCTTGTGTTGGTGTTTTCCATCTGTTATCCTTTGTAGGGCTGGATTTGTGGAAAGATATTGTGTAAATTTGGTTTTGTCATAGAATATCTTGGTTTCCCCATCTATGGTAATTGAGAGTTTTGCTGGGTATAGAAGCCTGGGCTGGCATTTGTGTTCCCTTAGGGTCTGTATGACATCTGCCCAGGATCTTCTAGCTTTCATAGTGTCTGGTAAGAAGTCTGGTGTAATTCTGATAGGTCTGCCTTTATATGTTACTTGGCCTTTTTCCCTTAGTACTTTTAATATTCTTTCTTTGTTTAGTGCATTTGGTGTTTTGATTATTATGTGACAGGAGGAATTTCTTTTCTGGTCCAATCTATTTGGAGTTCTGTAGGCTTCCTGTATGTTCATGGGCTTCTCTTTCTTTATGTTAGGGAAGTTTCCTTCTCTAATTTTGTTGAAGATATTTACTGGCTCTATAAGTTGGGAATCTTCTCTCTCTTCTATACCCATTATCCTTAGGTTTCCTCTTCTCATTATGTCCTGGATTTCCTGGATGTTTTGGGTTAGTAGCTTTTTGCATTTTGCATTTTCTTTGACTGTTGTGTCAATGTTCTCAATGGTATCTTCTGCTCCTGAGATTTTCTCTTCTATCTCTTGTATTCTGTTGGTGATGCTTGCATCTATGCTCCTGATCTCTTTCCTAGATTTTCTATCTCCAGGATTGTCTCCCTTTGTGATTTCTTTATTGTTTCTATTTCCATTTTTAGATTGTGGATGGTTTTGTTCATTTCCTTCGCCTGTTTGATTATGTTTTCCTGTAATTCTTCAAGGGATTTTTTTTGTTTCCTCTTTAAGGGCTTCTAGCTGTTTACCTGTGTTCTCCTGTATTTCTTTAAGAGAGTTATTTATGTCCTTCTTAAAGTCCTCTATCATCATCACGAGAAGTGATTTTAGATCCAAATCTTGCTTTTCCTGGATACACCTGGATCTGGTGTATCCAGGACTTGCTGTGGTGGGAGAATTGGGTTCTGATGATGCCAAGTAACCTTGGGTTCTGTTCCTTATGTTCTTGCTCTTGCCTCCCACCACCTGATTATCTCTAGTGCTACCTGCCCTCGCTATATCTGAATGGAGCCTGTCCTTCCTGTGATCCTGGATGTGTCAGAATGCCTCAGAGTCCAGATGTCTCTGGGATCCTGTGATTCTGGGATCCTGTGATCCTGAGATCCGGGGTGTGTCAGAGCTCCTGGGAGTCAAGCTGCCTCTGGAACCCTGAGATCCTGGTGTGACAAAGCTCCTGGAATCCTGTATGCCTGTGATTCTGTGATTTTGGGTGTGTTAGAGCTTTCTCTGTGTGGTGTGGGACTGGTTGCGGAGTTCACTGCCAATGTCTGCTCAGGGCATCAGCCCAAACGGGAAGGAATCTGTGCCACTGGTCGGGTGGGGTTCCTGCTTTTCTGGATCCCACTGGTTCCCGTTACTCCTGGTATTGGGACAGATGTTGTGTCCTCCTCACCTCTGATGCTATATGGACGTCAATTCTAATTCTTGGAGGATAGTGGTTATTTTCTTTCTTGAAGTAGAAAACATTGACAATTTTTATAGTTAAATGAACATTTTGGTACACCCTTGTAAGAATTATAAATCAGTGCAATTTTTCAAGGCTTGTTTACATAAAAGCATATAAAAGTATTTATACTATTTGATTCATTAAATCCTATTTCTACCTGAAGGTATAATAAAACATTGCATTTAAATATTTTTACATAAGCCAGATGTGGTAATGCTTGCCTATAACTTAGTACTTTAGAGGCTAAGGAAGAAGGCTTATGAGTTTAATCAATCTGAGGCTACATGGTACATACCAGACTAGCCTGAACTATATAGCAAGACCTTGTCTCAAAACATTGGAGGGTCGTTATAAGAATATTCTGTTAATAGAATCATGAGAAATTGGAACCAAATAAGCAATACTAGTATGTTCGATAAGTGACACTTGATCTATGGATGGAATATGAGACAGTGAAACATAATGAGTGATTAAGTGTGTGGGGTTTCAATTGTGAATGCCCATATTCACATACCAGACAACAGTATGTTTTACTAATCTTGTGACCTTCGACTACTTTCTAATCCTAAATTATAGTTCTTTCATTCATGAGGAGACAAAAACAATAGTATCAAATATGAGATATTCTTCAATGCTAACTGCTACTTGGTGTTCTGACAATATAGATAAATTTGTCTGGTTTTCATTTTATTTCAATTAAGTGGACTCAGACCACAAAAATAAAAGAAATTTTAAAATTCCAGAACTGCTCAGATATATTAACTGACAAAATTAGTATTCAACTGTATATAAAGTATCCCAATTGTGATTTTAAAAGTAGAGGAAATAATAGAAGGAATTAGCAGAAGACTGTTCACCTGTTCACAGGTGTGTGTGTGTGTGTGTGTGTGTGTGTGCGCGCGCACGCGCGTTGAAATTATTTGTCTTCCTCAACTGTTTTTCCCTTATATTTTGAGACAAGGTCTCTCACTTAGTCCACAGCCTTCTGATTCATTTATTCTGTCTGACTATTAAAATACAGGAACCTTCCTAACACTAGGATTAGAGGCAATGTCTTGGTTTTATATGGTTGCTGTAGATTAAATTCAGGCCCTCGAGCTTGCATGACAAGTGCTTTACCAACTGAGCTACCTCCTCAGCCTCCACACTTAAATTTTAAAATAGGTTCTATAAGTAGTAATCTAACCTTATTTAAATAGTTTGCCTCTGGGTCTTAGTTTTCTTTTCTGGTTAGTGATAATGATAATGGAGCTATTTTAGAGTGATGAAACTGAACTTAAAGGTAAATATTAACATGGTAGATAGAAATTGTTTGAGAAATGCTAGTTATTTGAAAATTTTAACTATCGACCACATACTTCATATATTATTTTTAAGACACTTATAAACACTAATTACTGTAACTCTGAACATACTTAGAATGTAAAAGGGAACACTGAGAATACAAATAAATATGTTTACATATTTACCTGGAGCCTAATAGCTAAACTTATTCAAGCCAATGGACAGATAGTTGAAATGTGCAAGTTCAAGACTAGAAAAGATGAACAATGTTGCCAGATAGACAACATCAGGGAGACTCATTTAATAGAAAAAGAGAATAATTATAGAAAAATTCACCCTTGTAAATTTTGTGAGAACAGACAATTTGATTATCTTGGGTGTTTTTATGATATGCTTCCTGAAATTTTCTTTTTCTTTTCCCCTGTATTTTAATGTAACATTTTAATTAATTCTTTGATAGTATATACAATACATTTTGGTCATCCCTTATTACTATCCCTAACTCTGTCCAGATCTATCCTCTTGTCAACCTTGTGCCCTCTTTATATTTTTTTTAATGGTTTACTGAGTCCAATTTGTGCTTCTTTACTCATGGATGTGGGACTGTCCACTGGAGCATAGAAAACATACTAGTGAGGACAAAGTTAAAAGAAGATTGACGTTCTTCTCTACAGAAGCCATCAACTGATAATAGCTCTTCAATTAGGGAGAGGGGCCCATGAGCTACTCCCCTTTATGCCAGAATGTTTTGTTCTTATGCAGGCAACCATAACTGCTGGAAGTTCCTGCAGAAGTCCTCTCATATCCAAAATACATTGTTTTACTCTGGTCTTCCCCAACCTATGACTCTTACAATCTTCCTCCTTTTCTGTAATAGTCTGAGTTGTTGCATTTGTGGCTCCATTGACACTTGCTCACTGCACTTGATCAGTTGAGAGTTTCTATGGCCACCGTCCACTGCACAAGAAACTTCTTTGATGAAGTCTGATCTCTTCACTAATCCATGGATATAGAGATATAAATTTCAAGAACAGTTTGATACTATAATAGTAGTAGTTATGTTCTCTCCTGGGGTTCATGAGCTTGCCACACATGAGTTCTTGGCCATATTTGCAGGACCAGACATGCATATGGAGTGGGTCTTGTATCCAATAAGAAAGCGATTGATTACCCTCATAACACTTGTGCCATTGTTTCATGCCCTGGGCATATCTTGCCGTGCTAGTCATTAGTGTATGTCACAGGGTTCACAGCTGGATAAAGCTGTTGATGACTTTTCCTGTAAGAGGCATTCATAGCACCTTAAGGTACTATGAAAGTTAGTTAACCATGGGAGGAAGAAACCTGGTCAGCTAATTTGTCTATGACCTGTGATCAAAATGTGTGATAACTTTGCCAATGGGGTATTACTATCAAGTTCTGGTTTTTCCTGTATTTTAGAAGGTTATCTCGGTGATCCAAGAAGAAATATCAGGTTACCTAATTATCACTTGGTAACTGCAAAGAATAAACCAACTCCCACTTATGCAGCCTGCTACTTGGCTAATGTGATATTCTCTGAGGAAATTCTGCTTTTAAGCTCAGTTTCTGAAAATACAACACGCTATATATTCCTGGATCAAAACAAAATGTCAGCAATAAGAGGTATGTAAAGTTACTAAGGAATCTTACTTTTATCATTATTTGGTCATATAATGAATGTTGTTGGTAGTTAGAAAAGTATGATGATTATGTCTGCGAATTTTAGAATTATTCCTTGTACTGAGTGATACTGATTTTACCATCTAACGTTGCATGTAATTTTAACATCTAATGACGTTATAGCTCTTGAAGAGTAAAGCTTGTTCACAGGCTAGTGGACTAAGACCAGCCTTATTGACCATGGTTGTTTCTATTGAGTAATAAGTCATGTTTTTAGTACTGAAACTTATGAGGGGAAAGATAAAGTTGAATAACTAAATAAATAAATACATAAATAATGATAGGAAGAATAGTCTTTTAGTGCTAGTAACTGACAATGAAATGGGATGTCATGGTTAATCCATTATCATGTTAACCTTCCTGCCTTCCAGAAATATGTACCAAGGTCCTGGGATTTATAGACACTGAGAACACTATAAGGCAGTATTATGCTTATAGAATATTGCTCAGAGTCTAGAAGAGGACATATAGGTAACAATAGTTAGAAATATTTCCCAGTGTAGTGTTGAGGGGGCCTCAGAATCAGACAGCTACACTAAGGAGGCATGCGTCTGGATGACCATTTGAGCTCTAATCTGGAGGAGTCTTTGTCTTTGGCAGAGTGAATGGTGTACAAGAACTATGTTATACTGACAGAATAATTTAGGGGAATAGAGACATGACAAGTGCATCAGTAAATACGGCATGGTGTCACTGTGTTTACTGTGACACTTTCCCCTTTTTAGTTCTAACATATCAGTAAGTGGTCTTAGAACCTTGAAAGAGTTGCCACTTTTTTTCTTATATCACCAAGTTCTGAGTATTGGCCCCTCCTCAAGAAATCTATGAAACAAGTAATTCAGCAAAGCTTCCTCATCGTGTAGAACTTCTAAACTCCCAAGGGAGAAATTAGAGAAAAGAATGGCAATCAAGAAGAGAAAGGGTCTTTTTGTTTGTTTGTTTGTTTTAAATGAAACATTTCTTACTCATTTCTTAGTTTCTTTTCCAGTTTTTGTGAATACTTTCTCTTCTCTGTTTGCAGAATATCTCTTGACGGTTTTCCCAAACTGGGACTTAAGCGAACAAGGGAAAGACTGGAAAAACTGTATTTCTGCTGTTAGTTTTATGGTAGAGAGTTTGTATACTGAAGCAGAAATACCCACAGTAAGTTACCGTTTATCTTAATGAAGAACATGCTGTGTCCATGTTGCATATAACTCCAGAATTCATAGCATGGCACTCAGAATTTTCAGGCCATATGCTGTTTACTTGATGTATGTAGGTAAAGATGATTCTTCCAAATTATATTGCCTATTTGTTTCACTACTTGATACTCATATTTTGTAAAATGACTTCAAGAGAAATAAAGTATTATATTATAGTTAACATATTAAAATATTTAGCAAGTCTTTTTTCATATCTTACTGAGTCACACATACATACAAAAGCCAGCCATATGTGCCAGCAGTGGTGGCTGAGGCTATACAGAAGAAAGCACAGGCCAGGTCTTCCACTACTTGCTCACATCTAGTGATGGTGTAACTTGTTACAAAGAATGTGTGTTTTGAGATTAAATTATTGCAGATCTATTTTTTATTTCTCTTTATTTCTCCTTGCTTCTTTGTGTGTGTGTGTGTGTGTGTGTGTGTGCATGTGTGTGTGTGCGCGCGTGCATGCGTGTCTGTCTGTCTGTCTGCATGCATGTGTATATGCTCAGAGGTCAGAGGAGGACACTGAGTAAGTAACCTGCTCTATCACTCTCTACCCTACTCAGTTGAGACAGTCTCTTACTGAATCTGTGGCTAGGCTGGCAGCCAGTAAGCTTCAATGATCTTCCCATCTTCAACCACACAGAGTTAGTGTTACATATGTGTTCACAGCTATGCTTGCCTTGTTGTGTGGGTGATAGAGATGTGAACTTAGGTACTTGTGGTTGTACAGCAAGTTCTTTCCCCTCTTGTACTATCTCCCCAGACCACATCACACATATTTTATACCCTTTGTAGTTAGTATTTGGCAATAGCAATCTGGTTTCTTTCTAATGAATTCTATCTTCAAAGTCCACTAGAGATTTGTTTTTAACCTTTAGTGGGCCATTAGAGTAGAATGCTATATATGTGCTCTTCCTGATAAAATATTTAAGTTAATAACAATACTTAATTTTCACCAGTATCTCTAAAGATCCCACTTTATTGTTCGTTAAAGTATTTAGTCACATCTGTCCCTTTAGAGTAAGTTTATGGAAACTTTGCCAGGAGTATTTGTAGCTGAGTTTGTTTTCCTAGTGAGTGACTGGATTTCAGTGATAGCTCAAGCACCATCTGTTGGAAACTAGATCAGCTTATTTTTAACATTCCATT
The DNA here is from genome assembly GCA_028551405.1 of Uromys caudimaculatus. NCBI lineage: Eukaryota > Metazoa > Chordata > Mammalia > Rodentia > Muridae > Uromys > Uromys caudimaculatus. The sequence continues at coordinate 23,619,470 of CM052722.1, read as the reverse complement.
TTATAGCACTCAAAAACTGCATCCTAAACAATTTGCATGCAAAATCAATATGCTGTCTGGAAAATGGTAATTTGCATATTTGCTTAGCCTTCAGAAAAGAAGAAATATCTGCCAGGTGCCTGATGTGTGCTTTGTAAGAAGCCAGATACAGGTCCTTGCCATTCAAAGTGGTCCTGTGACCCAAAAACCTTGTGAGAAATATAATCTTGGGTTGCTCTTCAGACTCACAGAAGTAGAATTTGCACTTTTCAAGACCCCAGCTCTAGATGATTTATGAGTACACTAAAGTTTGAGGGGTCCTAACTTAGAACAGTGGTTGTAACCCTGTGTAAATATCAAAATCACTGGAGATACTTTTTGTTCATTGAGACTTGCTTCGCTATGGTCTGGTCTCACCAGAACTGTTCAGTCTCAGGAGTTCAAATGATCTTACTGCCCGACTTACTCCTAAGTCACTGGGCAACAGGAGCATATCAGACCTGATCACAAAAGACATTTGTAACCTGTTACAAATGTCTGGGCCTACCTCTCCTTTTTGGTGGAGTCCAGCTCAGGTATTTTTGTAAGCAGTGGATTCCTTAAGGGTAAGTTAAGTATATATAGCTAGATTTAAAAGCCATCAGAAGAAGAGAATAAAAACAAAAGTATAAAATATTAAAAAATAAGCAAAAAATTGTCATTCACAGAAAACACCCATGACATACGTATGTTCCTATTTTTCTGGAATATTTACCACACATTTATTTTTAGCAGTTCATTAGACAGAGTTGCTAAGTTCCCCCATGAAATATCAAATCTTGAGAGTTTGAGGTAGTATTGGGGTGCCTTGTATTTATAATGCCCTCCCTCTGTTTTAGAAATGGTTCATTGTTTCCTTGCCATCATGGGAGTGGGGCCATGGAGATAATGACACATGTACATACTTTCTCAGTATGGAACTTTATTTATAGATAGGATTTTGTGTTTCAGAATAGAAACTTCAGTGTGCCCATGTCCACAAACTGGTGCAATAACGATGCAGGTGAGGGCCCTTCTCAGTGGCTTCAGGATGTCAGGGACTCTGTAATAAGAGAAAGAGTGAATTTTGAACACATTCCTGGTGCTAACCCTGAGGGCAGTGATAATGCAGCCATCAATCCTGACCAATTGGGTGAGTTTTTAAACAAGCCGTCTGGCTAGTGGGTCCTGGTAATAAATTAGTAAGGTTTGTAGTATTATTTTCTACTTCTATGTTGTTGAAAACCTTCATAAGAAATTGAAACAACTTAAACTCCTTATAGTAATGAGCTAATGAAATAAAAATACTTGAGTTTGACACTGACCACTTTAAAAGTTGAATCTGTTATTCTTCTGTCAGAGAGTAACCCTTGGATGACATTTGACTGGTGAGAGCTCTTAGATGAGAGACCATCTGGTTTTGTGCTACAGGTGACAGGAACTACAGCTGGGATCAGCTTCTAGTGTTTGGTCTCTGTGCCTGGCACATTGGTGGTGCTCAGTAAAGGGTATCGGTAAAAATTAACAAATGCCATTTCTTAGGGCATTGTACCTTCACTGCCAGCTGTATATACTATGTCAAGTAAAAGTGGTTCTGTAAGTAATTGAGGCACTTGCTACTGTGCTTTCCATGACATTCTCCCCAGGATGCTGGCCTTTAACATTGCTAGAAAATGAGTGGTCCTTGGGATTGTCTTTACCATGGTATTCATATCACTATTCAGTAGACTGTTCCTGGGAATCATGTTCAAAAGGAATTATGAGAGAATATATCTTTCTCTTATATAAGTAATATAACATATAACTGTTTTATATGTTAAAGTTGTACCTGGAGAAAGTGGCTGAATTAAACAACAATAAAAATCACCAGACAAAGAATTCAAACAAACAAACAGACAAATAATTAGAGCTTCATATAAGCAAGAGCCATATCAGCCAAAATACTGACAAATGCAATTTCTTTTGAGAGAAATGGGTCAATTTTCTAACCCCAGTTTCATTCTCCCTAACTTAACACCTTTCTTTGTTTGGTGCTTTTTGTTTAAAGTTTATTTTTAGAAGGACCTTACCTACTATAGTGCCTTTTACCTTCATTTAAATGGTACATTCCATAGTTTAGGTGATTTTCTTGGTTTCTGTGAAATTAAATTATCATGTAAGTATATCAACCTTTTTCTGACCCTTGATAAATATATTAGGCTAATCTCCCAGAATTAAGTCTTTAGGCCCATTGAGATGGTTTTAAATAATTTACTCTCTCTTGAATATTAAATGTGTGTGATTCAGCATATGTACTCCTATATATTAAATAATGACTGCTCTGGGACAATATTTTTTGATTTGTAAGAATCATACCATATTTCTCTGGGACATTTTGTCCACAACTAACCTTTTGTCATATATAATATATAATAATTTTCAATTATGATTGGTTTGAATTATTGTGGATCTCAGGCAGATGCTAATAATCTATAGAATTGAGAAATGAAAAAGCTTAACAATTTTTTACTTCTAATAAGATATCTAAAATATGGTATCTATGACAATTCCAAATTTGTTGACTATAAAGAGGTGGACATATTACTAAAAAGAAAACCTACTTTTTAAAGCTTAAATGTATCAGTAAGAATTATGTTGCTTTTTTTTTGAAAAAAAGAGTCTTCTTTATGAATAAGGAAATGATGCATAAAAATTGTTTAGAATATACTAAACTTAGTTTTACTACTTATTGCCTGCTAGGAGGTAGCAGAACACAAAGTCATCTTTTTTGAACAATGGTAGCACAGATAATTATGCCAGCAGTAATTTATGCCTCATTTCTTATGATGCCTCATAATCTACTAAAATTTTAAAAATTTAAATTTTAAGTTACATTAGAGTTATTTCAAAAAATTGAACCAGTATATTTTGATCATATTCCTTCCTCTCCTCCAAGTCTTCCCAGGTCCTCCCACCTACTTATCTACCCAAGTTATTGATTTTGCTTATTCTCACAAAAAGCCAAAAACCTATAAAACAAAATACTAGAAATTTAAGCTTTAATTCTTTTAGATTCTCAAATTCATGAACCTCAAAAATCCATAAAAAAATCTTTCTAATAGAGCCTTTTAGAAATACAACCTGATCTCTGCTTTTTCTGTTTTTCTTCTAGTATATCTTGGCAATCCATCTAGAGATATACAGATACCATATTCCGTACTGAAAATAGCTAAAGCCCATTTGCGTCCAGACCTGTCAGCCAAATACATCATTCTCCACTTGTTTCCGGAGGAAGTCCTAATTGGAAGTAATGTTTATGGCAATATGGAGTGTGGCCTGCTTGCCCTTGATCCCAATAGGATTGATGCTCTCCGAGGTTTGTTATATGTAGACCATGAGAGAATAAATAGAAGTCGGTGGTGTTAAGGGAAAGGGGCCAAAAGAAGACTTCATTTCAATCATGTCTTTTCTCAGAGAGATGGAAAATGTAGTCAGTCTTTTACTGCCATTATCATCAAGGCAGGAAGCATGGCAGTAACCAGGCAGACATGGTGCAGGAGAAGCTGAGAGTTCGACATCTTGTTCCAAAGGCATACAGAAGGCATACATGAACTCATAAGGTTCATGATTAGTACTTCTCTCTGCACTGGGCTCGCAAAGGCTAACTGCTCTGTCTTGAGTGGACCTAAGTTAGGAAAGGCTCTACTGACTACAGCTCCCTGTTGTGGTATTCCATAGGTATGGAAACTCAACAATGCTTTCATTGACTGAAGCTCAGGATTGAAAGTGTTTTGTTGATTTGCAAAATTTCCTTGCTGCATGATGACATAGACTAGGTTCTACCTATAACACATGTAAATGAAGTAAGAAATCTTCCCTCCAAAATTCAGTGAGATATTAAATTTGGACAAAGGAGTAAGCAGAGTATGTCTCATGTTGTTGGTGCTCAACACAGATGTACATACCTCTGATCCCAAGCCTTACCTCTATTGATACCTCTTTGGCTATTCCTCTTATCACATAATTTCATGTCTAGCAAGTTGGAATAACACTGATACATCGGGCTTAACTAGCGAAACCTGACTTACAGCTCCCTTTGTAAGCATTGGCTGCCATTTCACCCAGTTTTTCCACCTTCAAAACAAACATCTGCTACTCATACTAAAAATACATAGTACACTGTAACCCAGTATAGTCTTGTGTGTGATCGGAAAGTAAAAGGAACACATATTGCAATAACAATCACTCATATATGTGTCCTGCAGGACCTTTAACTTCTTTCTGTCTTATCTTCCTTCCTTCCTTCCTTCCTTCCTTCCTTCCTTCCTTCCTTCCTTCCTTCCTTCCTTCCTTCCTCCCTCCCTCCCTCCCTCCCTCCCTCCCTTCCTTCCTTTCTTTCTTTTGCAATGGAAGTTACTGTCTAAGATGTGGGATTTTTCAGAGCTACGGTTTCAATTGCTATGAAAAGACACCATGACCAAGGCAGCTCTGATAAAGGTGAACATTTAATTGAGGCTGGCTTACAGGTTCAGAGGTTCAGTCCATTATCATCAAGGCAGGAAGCATGGCAGTAACCAGGCAGACATGGTGCAGGAGAAGCTGAGAGTTCGACATCTTGTTCCAAAGGCATACAGAAGACTGGCTCCCACATGGCTAGGAAGAGGGTCTCAAAGCCCATCCTGACAGTGACACACTTCCTTCAACAAGGCCACACTTCCCAACAGTGCCACTCCCTATGGGCCAGGCATATTCCAACCACACCAGCACTTAGTATACTTATATACTAAATGGAGACTAACTTAGGAATATCATATTTCTCTTCTATACACAGACTTTCCCCTAAAATTTCTTTTCAGGACTGATGTTTCAGAGAACACATCTTTGGAAGCACAAATCAACTTTAGTCCCTTGTCTCTACTACTTGTAAGCTTTGCAAATGCTGTTTGTCTTCTAATGTGTTCATTATGTACTACAACTTCATAGTCACAGACACATAAGACAAACTTTTCCCTAACTTGTTTTTAATTTCACAAAAGTATATCCATCAGGGGCCAGGGAGATAGCTCATTCAGCAATATGTTTGCTTTGCAATCATGAGGATCTACTTATGATTCTGAGTATGCATGAAAAAATGTAGGGCATGGTGGTACACTTTCACATGCTCAGGGCTGGGGAGGCAGAGACAGGAAGCTCTCTGAGGCTTGGTAGCCAATCAGTCTAGCTGAATTGGAGACTCTAAGTCAGTAAGAGACCTTGTCTCAAATATAGTCCATAGCATGACTGAGGTTGACATCCAAGATTGTCCATTGTCCTCCTCCCATACAGACACACTCAGGAATAAAAATGAGTTCATTAGAGAAAAGTCTGCTTCTGAATCCAGTGATTTATCACAAACTCTTCCTTCTAGACGACTGCTAATCTCGGTGACCTTTGAGTGTGCGAGCTTTGAAACATGTATTGCTAAACATTTTGAATCTGTGCTTTGTTATCAGCATTATCCTGATTTATTAGCTTATTAAATCTGCAGAAACACAAACAGATCAATTTTACAAACTAATGCTGACACGAAGGGACCACCAGATGTTAAGGGATCAAAGGTATTGGAGCATTAACCTGCAAAAGCATTGAAAGCAGCTTTGCTATACTAAGAAACAGCTGTCTTCTCTTTTGCCGTCTTGTTTTTCCATTTTCTCTAAAAACACTCCTTGAATTATGTTACTTTGTCACCTTCTCTTATGTGCCATCTTTCTAGGAATGAAAGATCTAAATCCCCTTATATTTTGTTAGAGATATGACCGTCAATAGCAAAACAGCAGTGATGGCTTCCTGAGTCTACATGTATAAAGACACTGCAGTTTCTTGTGTATTACAAGGACTTAAGATGCTTGTTTTTAAGATAATGAATATGCTAGGTGCATGTTTGAGACACTTAAGGAGAGTTGATCTTGGATAATTATAACAGCTGAGGATTTCAATTCTGATATGAAATAAGATCATTGGGGATTATGATTTGAGAATGGTGCTATTTCATGTTATTATTTTTCAGATTTATCCAGCTAATTGAATAGTGACTGTAATCCGTGAATTTCAACTCATTAAATTCATAAAGACCCTTTGCTGGGGTACAGTTCAATGGTAGACCTGTGTTTGATCTCTAGCACTGAAAAATAGGGGAAGTGAGAAAGCAGTAAACTAAGAGTGCGTGAATTAATTTCTCTGAGGTAATGTCCAAGTAACTCTTCTGTTTTGGCTCTTTATCACCAGAATTTCTTCAAGACAACTACCCTGAATATGATCTAGAAGAAACAGGATATTATTGGAAATTGTGTGTGACGGCCATCAACAGCTGTCTCCAAACCCTTAGGCAAGGCCCAGGGAATGTCGTAGTCTAAGAAAACTACTTCCTAGCAACAACTCCTTCCATGGAGTCAACCAAACGGACGGATGAAACTAACTGATACACTTACCCAATTTTTTCCAAAATAGAAAAACATTTAAGTTTCTGAAGTTGTAATGCCATATTTAGCCTGCCAAAATGACAAAGTTTTGTATTGACTACCAATTAACCAAAGATCTTTTTCTGTTTTCAAGAAGTCGTTTTTTTCTGGACAAAGTGGGGAACAGTATACTTCTTTCTTGAGCTTTCAGTTAGGGGAATACTAGGAAATTCTTAAATGATTATTTTACCTGGTTATTTGAATATAGAGCAAGAGTAGTATACTTAGCACTTAATGGCAGACGAAATCTGAGTGTCAGCAGCACACATGTAGAGAACTGTAGTTGGGACAATACAAGATGTTTTAAGTATATCTTGCATATGGTAGGTAGAAGCTTTGTATTTGCCAAGTGAGGTGACAGTTTAGAACTTAGGTATAAACTGTTGATTCAGAAAGGAGATGTTATCTATTTATATTCAAAATGCCTTCAGTGGCTTCCTTATACATTGTCTACAGTAACAAAATTGCTGTCGCATTTGCTTGACCTAGCCTTCCAGTGATAAGACCTAGTTGCCTTGATATACTCCAGATAGAGTAGTATTTTTTAAAAATTACCTCTTGATACCATTTTATTACACAGTTTCTAATATTGAGTGCTAGGGGAACTGGCATTCCTCTCAGCAATTAAACTTTTAAAATGTCTGTGAGTACTAAGGATCTGACCAAATTCACTCAAATTATTTTTGGTTTCTGAAGTGTCTGGATAAAAGTTTTAATCTATTACCATTTTTCAGATACATTCTACTAGCTGAATGCACACAAATTTAGATCTGGCAGTATTTCATGTATAAGAGAACATTGGCCAGAAATTCAGAGAAAAGTGCTCTTAAAACAGTGGTTTTCAACCCGTGGGTTACAACCCCTTTGGGGTCAAGTGACCCTTTCACAGGGGTCACATATCAGATATCTTGCTACAATTGGGGGTCACCAAAACATGAAAAAATCTGTATTAAAGGATTACAACATTAGGAAGGTTGATGGCCAGTCTTAAATTAATATTAACACAAATATTTAAATAATTAATATTAGCAGGAATATGGGGGAAATGAAAAAGGTCCATCTTCCACATGAATAGTATTTTGTTCTTAAGTCCCTTATTATAGAGAATGCTATTGGATGTTTTAGCCACAGGAATAATCCAAATATTTGAATATTCGTGTTTAAGGAACATTTTATTAGTTATAATGCCATCCTTTAGCTGTAAACCTATCAAAATTTTATATACATTTAAGTAAATTTTAAATTAGATACAAAGCAAATTTTTCTTGCATAAAACTTCAGTATAATCCAAAATTGTATCTTACATGGTTGACCTTCACTCACTTCAGTATTTTGACATAGCTGAGGGGAAAATAATCCAATGGAAAGAGATACTTTAATTCCATTAAATAGTATAACTATTTTGAAGTCCTGTTATTTTCACAACTTGTGAGAGATGCTAATATTTTTATGTGACCAATTTATAGAAGACATGTACACACACACACACACACACACTAATTTGAAAACTAAATTCAAGTTTTAAAGTCTTAATATGATGTAATATGTCTTTATAAGGATTATACATGACATATTAGATGTTGTGGATAGCTGTGGTGCTCAGTGGTAATATGTTTATTATGTACAAGGTTCTGGGTTAAATATTGACACTAAAAGAAAAAGAGGAAATTGACATCTTAAGGCATTTAAGGCTCTAAATCAATACATAAACAAATGAGTATTTTCCTTTCGCTTAAAAAAAACTCTAAGGTGTATATATAAAGGATTTAAAAAGGAGATAGTTTTAAAAATCTTTTATAATGGACAAAAAATTTTGACAAGAGTAATTTAGACTTACTTATCTAAGCAAGCATCTGGCTTCACCATTCAGTTTAACAAATATTGATGGTTGAGCTAACATAGAAATAAAATACATGCTATAAATATACATGGGAACATAACATTGTCTCCATGAATCCATGCAACTATTCGGTAGTTTAAAATGCAATTTTAAAAAAGGAAAGTGAAATTATATGCTAGGCGAGAAATTATTTCAAACTGCATATACACATTTCAAATTGAACTTGTCCATTTTAAAAGAAAACCGCAAAATCAAGATTCTCTGTATTTAAACAGTTTTCAGGACACATGGTCATTGCTTATATAACTTATTTGGAGTAGTGCTCCAATAGAACTTTTCGACTGGAATGGAAACATCATTAAGTGACTTGTTCATTGTGGATGCCACTAGGCCTATGTAACTGCCGAACACTTGAAAAATTACATGAGTTAAATTTGAATTTTGGGTGCTAAAATGGAAAGGTGGGTTTGTATGGCACATTTGAGATATACTGGCTTCTTATTTCTTATTTTATAATAGGAAGAACTTAATTTCAAGTCCCATACATAGCTAGGCAAGAACTTCATTTAAAGTTCAAAGAATACCCTCCTATTGTCTGAGATATAACATGTATATCTTCTGTGAAAACCTTATGTTGCAAGATAATACTTGCATGATGATACTGAATATTTTATTGTGCACTTGCTGCCTTCAAAGTTTTACACATTCATCCTGTTGTATTAGCTCAGTAAATGTCTAATTTTAAGGCTTGCTTTTGATAAGTAGATTCATCTTTTTTGTTGCCTAAATAAACAAAATGAGTAAACATTTAAAATATTCTCAACATAAATGCTTTGGTTGCTTTTTTAAAATTTAATGTTTTTAATTTTTATTCACTTTACATCCCGCTCACTGCCCACCTCCAGGTCACCCCCTCCCATAATCTTCCCCCCTTCCTCTTCCTCTTCCCCTTCTCTCTGAGAGGGTGGGGCCTCCTAGGTATCCCCCCACCCTGGCACATCAAGTTTCTGTGAGGCTAGGTGCGTCCTCTCCCACTGAGGCCAGACAAGGCAGCCCAGCTACAAGAACATATCCCACAAACAGGCAACAGCTTTTGGGATAGCCCTGTTCCAGTTGTTCAGGACCCACATGAAGGCCAAGCTACACACCTGCTACATATGTGCTGGGAGGCCTAGGTCCAGCCTGTGTATGTTCTTTGGTTGGTGGTTCAGTCTCTGAGAGCACCAAGGGTTCAGATTAGTTGAATTTGTTGGTCTTTCTTTGGAGTTCCTGTGCCCTTCAGAGCCCTCAATCCTTCCTCCTGTTCTTCCATGAGAGTCCCCAAGCTCCATCCACTGTTTGGCTGTGGGTGTCTGTATCTGTCTGAGTCAGCTGCTGGGTGGAGCTCTCAGAAGACAGCCATGCTAGACTCCTGTCTGCAAGTATAACAGAATATAATTAATAGTGTCAGGGATTGGTGCTTGCCCATGGGATGGGTTTCAACTCTAAATAAATGAAATGAGTAAACATTTAAAATATTTTTAACATAAATGCTTTGGTTGCTTTTTATTTTTTTAATTAATTTTTTTTTGATACTTTATTTACATTTCCATTGTTTCCCCTTTTCTGGGTCTCCTCTTTGGAAACCCCCTATCCCCTCCCCCTCCCCGCCTCTATGAGGGAATTCCACCTCCCACCCACCTACCCACCCATCCCCATATTCCCACCTTGACATTCCCCTTTACTGGGGCCTCTAACACCCTCAGGCCCAAGGACCTCTCCTCTCCCTGATGGCCATCGAGGCCCTACTTTGCCACATATGTGGTCTGAACTATGAGTCCCTCGATGTGTATTCTTTGGTTGGTGGTCCAAACTCCAGGACGACCAGGGGAGGTTCAGGCCCATTGGCGCTGTTGCTCCCTCCATGGGGCTGCAAACTCCCTCAGCTCCTTCAGTCCTTTCTCCAACTCCTCCATCTGGTACCTCACTCTCAGTCCAGCAGTTACTGTAAAGTGAAACTTGGGCATTCTGAACTTTTGGGCTAATATCCACTTATCAGTGAGTATATACCATGTTCGTTCTTTTGTGACTGAGTTACCTCGCTCAGGATGATATTTTCAAGTTCCATCCATTTGCCTGCAAATTTCATTAAGTCATTGTTTTTAATAGCTGAGTAGTACTCCACTGTGTATATGTCTTTGGTTGCTTTTTAATGAACACACTTTACAGAACTTTTACTAATGCTATCATACAGTATTTCATGTAAATGATGAGTTAGTCAGGTGATTTCATAGTTGACACATATACAGAACACTCGTTTTCTTCTTTTTTAAGCAAAAATAGGCAATACACTGTTTATAGTGAACTTTTACACTACCATGCTTGGAAAACACTTTGTTCTCCTTTAAGATGTGCTAATTAGGAATCTTAAATAATTAGTAAAATCAGCTTGGAAGGTCAGTGGGTTACAAATCCCAGTCCACAAACATAAATGGACAAGAAATTTAACTGTGTCCTTACAACTTCATTTCTACTTTGAGGCTCCATGGGGCCTTTGAATTTCCTTGCAAGGCACAGAAATAGCCCAAGACATGAGCAGAGGCAGGCTGAGGAGAACACCATCAAGTGAGAGTCTTCATGACTATTTTCTAAGTTTTGGGCTTTTCCAGGATAGGGAGAGGGTATCAAAATCATGCTTTTCTCATTTTCCTTAGCTGCCATCTGCTGAGGTATCTCTATCTCATCTGGTCTTTAGACTTTGGCCCAAAGTCATTCAAATTTCTATCTTCAAAAACCTATTTTCCATTGTGAAAAATATCAGCCCTGAAAACATACACATGAATAACATTAAAGTCAATAGGTTATACTTAGGAAATATATATGCCTATACAAATATAATAATACATGCAGTAACAATTCATGAAAAAAGCCATGAACTTGAAGGAGATCAGGTAGGGGAATAGAGAGGGCTCAAAGAGAGGGAAAGGAAAAACAATAACTAAATTACAATCTTAAAAGTTATCAAGAAACCCACATTCTGATCAAACAGCTGCTTTTTTCATTTTAAAATTACATTTATTAATTTTCTGAGCATGTAGAGAAGGGACTGAGCATGCACACACCATTACAGGTAGAAGTCAATGATGGCATGCTGATGTTTGCTCTCTCCTTCCACTGTGAATTCTGGGGATTGAACTGAAGTGTCAGTCTTTTATTTTTATTTATTCTTCTCTCATATATTACATCCTGACTGCAGTTCCCCTGCCTCTTCCCAGTGCCTCCCCCACCTCTGCTCTCCCCCAGATCCTCTTCTCCTCCATTTACCTTCAGAAAAGAACAGGTCTCTCAGAGATACCAACCAAACACCGCATAATAAATTATAATAAGACCAGGCACAAACTGTCTTCCTCAGAGTCACAGAATCCCTTTTGTTACTTCATTTTTTATCACAGGAAATGGTTTTGTCTGGATCCCCCAACATATTGTATATTTCTGTGTGAGACTGACTACATAGTTTGCTGTCCCAATACAAAATGATGAAATCATTCTTGGTATTACTTAGAAAGCACAGGGTTGTTTTTTTTTTTTTTTAATTTTTCTTACTTTTAATTTTGAACTGTCAGTGACAGAAATATTGGTGACAGTGAAGCTTGCCACTTAGCAATGGCTGTGTGTAAGGGATTGGGCTTTCAATGTAGGCTGGGGATTATCCAGCTTCAGCCAGCCTCACCACTTCCCTCTCTTGGAATCTTCCCTTGGTAAAAGGTAAGCTGGGATGTGAATTTCTCTGGCTCTTGGTTTCAGGGTGGTTCTAATCTAGAGTTTGTCAAGGCAAGAATGGGAATGTAGTTGAGTTGCTAAAGTGCTTGACCACCATGCATGAAACCCTGAGTTTGACGTTCAGCTACATAAAAGCAAGGGTAGTGTGTTACCTGTAGTACCAGCATTTGGGAGATGGAGCAGGAGAATCAGTGTTTAGGCTGGAGAGATGGTCTAGTTGAAAAATTGCTTTGTATACACGTGGGAACCTAAGTTTAGACCCTTAGAATCTATGTAAAAAGACAGGTATAGTATGCACCTATGATCACAGTGATGGAAAAGCATAGACAAGTGCCTTCTGGAGCTCTCTGATCAACTAGCCTGCCTAGCCCAGTTGGTAAGCTCCAGGTTCAGTGTGAGATTGAGGACAATTGACCTCTGGCCTCTACAAGAATACACACACACACACACACACACACACACACACACACACACACACACACACACACACGGTTCCAGTCAACCTTTTCTATACAGTAAGTTAAACATCAGCCTGAGATAAAAGAGTCTCAGTCTCAAAACAAAAGAAAAATTGGAATTTGCCAATCCCTGGAACTTGCAAGTAATTTCGAAGGCAGGAAAGCAAAAGTTCTACTTGAAATAGGCGAGCAGGGTTCCATAGGGCTCTACCCCTCCTTGAGGATTTAGAAGAGATAATGGGGGAGGGAAAGACACATTCTTTAGTAATGTAATAGCCACTAGGAAGAGACACATATTTTAGCCAACAGTCCCCACCCTTGTCCCTGTAAACAACCCTAGAGAAACTCATTAGTTTGAAAAAATCAAAATAGAAGACATTTCATTGGGAAGAGCAAATGAGGGAGGGAGACAAGATGAGTTAGTGGAGGTAAGGATGACTTAAGTAATTATGTACATGTATTAAAATAAAATGAAACCTATAATGCCTAATAAATAAGCCTTAATAACAACATTAAATGAAACAAAACCCAGAAATGTTTTTTTTTATTTCTAGCCAGACTCCATGATAAATATAGGATTTACCAGAAGCTTCCCAAAGAATTCAGGAGAATTATGTCCTTGACAGCTGCAGGCAGTGGTTGGAATAAACTGAAAGGGTTTTCAAAGATTCTTGAGAACTTCCACAGCTTCCCAGGAATCTTGAGAACGATCCACCTTTAACTTATCCACTTGCAGCCTTCGTCTTTGGCGGTACCATCCTTGACCTTGTGTTTCCTACTTCTTAATGGTATGGCAAACCATACATTAACATGCTGAAATCCTTTATACCAGATACACGTAGCTTGACTTCTGTTTGCCCAGCTGGCCCCTGATGCAGGTAGCCTGTTAATGGTTTTGATTTTCTCTTCACCTCTGGAGTTGGCTGTTAGAAACAAAAGGATTCACAAGTCTGCTGTGCCCATATCCACCAAGGATCAGTTTAATGAATATTTCAGGCATTAGTAATAAAGTCGAGCAGCTTTGTTACCAGAATTCGTGTTCTTGTGTAAAAAGAATGAAGATCAAAATTTAATTTCTTTCCTCTTTTTATCTTTCAAGTATAAAAGGCCATTTCCATATGAAAGCATTCTCATATACTTCGAAAGCACTGTAGAATCCATAACCTGAGGACCAGAAATATCCCTTCCCTTTGTTCTAGTGGATGGCACATGCGCACCCAGGAGCTTTAACCTCACTTACTTTTTTCATTATTTGTCTTTGCCACTAAGCTGAATTTTCTTATGGCAAAGACTGTGTGAGTGATGCCTAACACAGAGGTCTAGGAAAAGTAAGTGTCAAATAAACAAAGCCCTTCATTTCTTCTGCTGTTCCTGAAATGGTACCATTAGTTTTATTTCATTGGTTGAGCCTGATTTGAGTTTTTCCCCCTGATAAAATTGTAATTTCTGAATTGTACTTATTCCTTCTGTCTTCATCAAGGCAGAGAGAAAGGCAGAGGTGATGGTAGCCTCCAAGGAAATAGGATCTTCCAGACAAAGCAGGACTAATATACATATGAACTCATAAAACCTCCGCAGGTTCCAGCCAGAAGTCTTGGGGCTGAGACTGGGAAATGGACAGAAAGTGCTACCCCTTACCAAGAAGCTATTTTCAATAGGGACCTGCTGGAAAAGGGAAAATCAGCCCTCTTTGAAGTATCCCTGAGTATATCAACCACAGTCCAGGAAAGGTTCTGTGCCCAAGAGTAGTTGGCTAACACAAAACAGGTTCCATGTATCTGTGGGCTTTGTTTTGGGGTGTGTGTGTGTGTGTGTGTGTGTGTGTGTGTGTGTGTGTGTGTGTGTGTGTGTTTGAAGTTTTTGAATAATTTGTATTCATTTTATATCCTGATCATAGCCCCCTCCCTCCTCTCTTCCCAGGGTTACCCTTACAATTCCCTTCCTCCAGCAGCCCTCTTCTTTTTCTGAGAGAAGGGGAGCCCCGTTGGATACCACCCCACCCTGGGACATTTAGTCCCAACAGGACTAGGCATATCCTCTCCCACTGAGGCCCAACCAGGCAGTCCAGGTATGGGGAAGGGGAGCCAAGGACAGGGAAAAGAGACCTAGACAGCCCCCAATCTGCTTCTTAGGGTACCCACAAGAAAGCCAAGGTGCACATTTACAACACATGTGTAGGGGAATCTAGGTCCAGCCACTGCATGCTCTTTGGTTGGTATCTCAAGTTGGAGTAGGCCTCTGGGGATGCAGGCAGAGCTGTGGGGTGGGGGAGCTCTGCTCCACAGCCATCTCTGGTGAAGAGACAGAATGGAAGGAAAATGGAGCTCCAACTGGGAGGGGCAGAACCCAAGGTGCTAGGCTTGCTCATGGCTGCAGCTGGTGTAGGCATGGCCTGGAAGGTAGATGGAGCACTTGTGCTTGTCTCTTATTGCCTGCTCTCTGTCCCTCAGGAGCAAATAACTCTCCTTTGTGCTGATAACTTGGTCTAGAGATATCTTGTGCCCGACTTTAAGGTTCCCTACACACTGTTTCATGAGCTCACATTCCAAGAACTGGAAATCTCCCTGTGTGGAACCTAAACAAACACAGTTCCTTCTTTGACCATTGTCTAATATGCTTTTATATTTATTGGAAGGTTTCTCTTACTCTAGGTACTCTGATTTTTCTGAGAGCCAGGAGCTTATTTCATGACATAATGATAGAAATGCAAGACAGAATAGACCACGTACTATTATAGTTGAAGATTTCAACACCTGTCAGAAATTGACCTTTCCAGTAGACTCTCACCTGCCCCACCCAAAAACAAACAAAAAAATTCAGCAGCACTTCCCTTTTAGGTATTACTCCAGTGCCATCCACGGAAACAAACAACAAAAGAGAAAACCCTGCCCACTGCAGATTTACGTCAAACTTTGGGTGTATGTCGCCCTCTTGTGGTGAAATCATGGTAACACACCAACTATGGACTTAACAAAAAATTGCAGTTAGGGCGCCATCTCGTGGTACATTCGTGGTAGTAACTAAAAGATTTGAGGATATAATAAACTACTGCCTGCTTTGAATTTTTGAAAACAGAAGCAGTAAGGCAGATAATGAAGACTGAAATCAATACCTGATACTTTGATGAAAGATTGTAGGCATAAGCCAAAAATATTAAGAATTTGGAGATGTTGAAATAAACAAGGATAATTTGGTTAGATCTTACAAGCACAGGAAAACAGTCAAAAATGAATAAAATGTATCACAACAAATTAAAAACCGTCTACACAGAAAACGATGAGCAAAGTGAAGAAACAAACTTTTTTTTTTTTTTTTTTGAGACAGGGCTTCTCTGTGTAGCCCTGGCTGTCCTGGAACTCACTCTGTAGACTAGGCTGGCCTCGAACTCAGAAATCTGCCTGCCTCTGCCTCCCAAGTGCTAGGATTAAGGCGTGCGCCACCACTGCCTGGCTAGAAACAACCTTATTAATGATGGAAATATTTGCCAACTATACATATACATATCAAGAAATTGATAGCCAGAAAAAAATCTTCAATAGCAAAATACAAATAATCCAATCTTAAAATGCCCAACAGTGGGGAGAGGGAACCTGAAGAGTCCACCTCCAATCAATAGACAGAGCCCCAAACGGAGAGATGGGATCACCAACCTACCATCAAAATTTCTGACCTAGAATTGTTCCTGTCTAAAAGAACTCCAGGAACAAAAACGGAGCAGAGAAAGCTGTCCAACTTGGGATCCACCTCATGGGTGGGCACCAAAGCCTGACACTATCACAGATCCTATGCTGTGCTTACAGACAGACATCTAACACGGCTGTCCTCCGAGAGGCCCTACCAGCAGCTGGCTGAGACAGATGCAGATCCTTATACCAAACATTGGACTGAGGCCAGGGACCCCCTATGGAAGAGTTAAGGGAAGGACTGAAGGAGCTGAAGGGGATAGCAATCCCATAGGAAGACCAACAGTATCAACTAACCTGGATGCCTAGGAGCTCCCAGAGACTAAGCCACCAACCAAAGAATATATATGGGCTGGTCTGAGGCCCCTGGCACATATGTAGCAGAGGACAGCTGTAGGGTGATGGACTGTGACAGGCAGCCTGGCCCTTGGTTGAGCACAGGCTAAATCCGGGTGACCCAGTGGGGGCTTACCCTACAAGGGACTGGAAAGCATTTTGCCAGTGCTCCCGGGGCCTTGGCTCCTGTCAAATAGCCACAACCCCCACTGTCATGTGAGGACCCACATGCAGATAAGGTATCCTTAAACTCTCAGACCAAGCCCTGCCAAAGGTAGAGGCATGGCCATGAAGCCCCAAGACATTCCCATGTTAATGAGATACCTAGAGACTTAGCCATGCCGCTTCCCAGTTACTATTTCTACTTCGCACCCCCCTCCCTGGAGGTTGCAGGGTATAGTCTCACCCACACCACCCTCCACAATGAAAATAAATGCCTTAGAACTATAGACTGTCTCTTTTCAACTTCATCTGCCGTGGGAAGCGAGGGATCTGGCCTTCCATTAATGAGCCACGCCTAATCTCTCGCAGAAGGCGTCTCAGTGCTTCCAGACAGCACCCATTTATTCAAGCCAAAGCAGCTAGCTAGCGCTCAAGCCGCCAACCTGGTCCTGGCAGGGACCCCAGCTGCGCTCCTTCTAGCTCTTCTGAGGCACCCAGCGGCACCTGTGGTGCCCAGAGCTAGAAAACCCACAGAGACTGCCGCTGCGCTTTCCCCGGGAATGGCCGCCCCTCCCCCACCCATGGGCAGGGCCCACAAAAGCTTCCCACAGCCTGACTAGCCCGGTGGACTGTGGGCGGAGGCCCTCGGTCCCTTTCCACGTGTCCCACGCCTCACTCAGGAGCCATGAACGCTCAGGCGGACACGCGGGGCTTCACTCACTCCACCATGCCATTTGTTCCCACAGACAGCCTTGTCTGGCCTCAGTGGGAGGGAATGAGGCTAACCCTGTAGAGACTTGAGGACCCAGTGAAAGGGGATGCTGGGGGAGCAGCACCCTCTCAAAGGCAAAGGGGAGGAGGAATGCGTTGAAGAACTGTGGGAGGGGGACTGGGAGGGGGGCAATGTCTGGAATGTAAATAAATAAATAATTAAAAATGAATAAAGTTGTAGAAGACAGAAAAAAATTGGCAGCAAGTCTCAGAGGCTGAAAACATTGTTGCCTAGATAAGATCGGATGGAGGTTAGAAACTTCCGGGACTAGGGTTTGGTTAGCAGACAGAGGCAGTAAGCCTCCAAGATGACAATTATAACAGATGTATAAAAGATACTATTACAAAATACCTTAGCCTGGATAACTTATAAGCAACACACACTGCTTACAGTTCTGTGGGTGAGAAGTTGAACATCATGGTCTCAGAAAATTCAGTATCTGTTGAGGGCTGCTTTCTGATCCATAGACAACCATCTTCTTGTATGTTCATGCATGATGGGAGGGGTCAGTGGTTTCTATTCTCCTGTATTCTTTCTCTTCTCCCTTTTCCTCCCCAGTTTATTCTTGGTATATGTGTGTTTTCCCTGCATGTATGTTTGTGCACTATGAGCATGCTTAGTACCTGTGGAGGTCAGAAGAGGGCGTCAGATCCTCTGAAACTGGAGTTACAGATGGTTGTGATCCACCTTGTGGTGCTGGGAATGAATCTCAGAGTCTCTGCAAGAGCCCCAAGCACTCTTAACCACTGTGGTATCTCTCCAGCCCGCCCTTCCTTTCTTCTTTCCTCCCTCCCTTCCTCCCTCCCTCCCTTCTTTTATGGCTTTCCGTCTGACACAGTCTCACTATGTAGCTCTTGCCTGGAACTCACTTTGAAGAGCAAGGTGACCTCAGGTTCACAGAGTTCTGCCTGTCTCTGCCTCCTGTGTAGGCTTTGAAAAATCAAAGTCTACTTTTAATAAGGGTTCTTAAATGCTTTGACCTCCCTTCTAGGCCACCACCCATTAGAGGTAGTGGAAAAGAAAGGTTATCATGATACAGGAATCAGCAGTGGTGGCATGACCCAGAAATAGACAGGCCTCTGCTAAATCAGCACAAGTCAGCAGGAGCGACCAGGACCAGCAGGGACACTAGGAGAATTTCTCTGCAGTGCCTCTCAACAAAGTGAAGATCAGAGAAGAAGAAGAAGAAGAGAAGAAGAAGAAGAGGAGGAGGAGGAGGAGGAGGAGGAGGAGGAAGAAGAATAAGAATAAGAATAAGAATAATAATAATAATAATAATAATAATAAGAAGAAGAAGAAGAAGAAGAAGACATAGACACAAGCATTGCAAAGCTAGCTATGAACCCCCCTCCCCGCATCACTGTCCATTGAGTCCCTATTTATACTCTCTGCAAACATCACATGTCCTCCCATGGATCTTACTTCAGCAAAACTCCATGTGAGTCTGTATTAGCTGTCATCACTCTGCCCACAAGTCCTAGTCTGCGGAAGCTGTGAGAATCCGCCAGAACACCACCACAAGGTTTTTTGTTTTGTTTTGTTTTGCATTTTCTTCTATAAATTCACAACAGATGATGAACACGAAGGAATGGCAAGGAGTACCAATACCATCCAGCATCGTTCACCATCTGTTGGGTCTCTCTTACTTCCTGTGTCCTTTCTCATGTCTGCTTTAGCAAAACATCCTTTCACCTGTGTCTGCTTCAGGGAAACACTCCTTCACATGCCTCCTTTAGCAAAACACCATCTGACACAACTGACTTTCCAGAGAATCCATAAGTTTCCACCTCACTCCTGAATGCTGGGATTAAGGTCTATGCACTGCCAGACCTGCTTTTCTCAGCTTTTTGAGACAAGTTCTACAAGTTTTCACTAAGTAGCACAGGCTGGCCCTGACCTTTCCATCCTTCACCTTTAGTTTTTCCAGTGCTGGAATTGCAGGTGTCTGCATCCTGCCTGCTGGTGTCTCTTTTATTGGGGAACGAATCCCATTTCCTGAGTGCTCCATCTTCGTGTCCTAATCATTCCCCAAGACTTCCACCCCCCAATACCCATCACTTTGAAAGCTAGTGTTTTGACACATAAATTGAATGGGGGAATACATCAGCAATCTGGGGCAAAACCACAGATTTGATCTCAAGGAGTTTGAGGAGGTGGGACTAGCATTGTTAAAAACGATAAGAAAAAGAGAAGAACCAGAATACAACACTAGAGAATAGAAAACAGCAGTGTGAAAAAATTATTTGGGAACTTCTATCTGTACTGTAGGTAGATACTGGATTCCATGTTAAATGTACTTTTCTTTGTGTGTGTGTGGTGCCTGCATGTGTCCATGTGTGTGCAGGTATGCTCACTTGTGAGGGTCTGTGTGAAGGCCAGAAGTCGAGTTCAAGAATATTTACTTGATTACTTTTCCACTTGATTTTTTTGTACTGAAAAATTGTTTGTCATACAAGATATTCTGATCATGGTTTCCCAGTTTCCCCTTACCCAAGTCCACTCCGATCCTCCCTACACCAGCCCTTTCTTTCTCCCTCTCTCTTTAGAAAACAAACAAGGAAAAAAATCCTTTTGAGACAGGATATTTTACTGAAGCTGAAGATCACCTTTTTGGCTAGAGTGGCTAGCCTGTGAGATCTCAGAACCCACCTGCCTTGGCCACCAAGTGCTTGTGTGGCAGACATATGTCATTGGTATGCAGCTTTTATGTGGCCTCATGGGCTTTGAACTCAGGTCCTCTTTACCTTGCAAGAAACACCTTTACCCACTGAACCTTCTCTCCAGCCTCCATGAAATGCCTCTGTAACTCAAGTACTTCCATGCTATGCTCACTGTGCTGACATGGGCAGTCTGACAGAGGTTTTGTGATTCAGAGAGAATAGGGGTTGAGCACCTCAATGGAAAAGTGTTTCTCCTCTAGCTAAAAAGAACACACGAGCCTTCCTCCCATCAGCCACAGTGATTCATTCACAGTGAACTTGCACATCCTGAACGGGCTTGGAAAGTGAGGTCTGAACCTCTAAGGTTCTATTTTGGGGTGTGAACTTCTCTGACCCTTGGAGTTCTTGCTTTTGAAATTATTGAGAGCTTATGATTTTTTTTTAAACCAAAGCTATCTCAGATATGTGCTTAAAGGAAATGCCAGCTTTCAAGATAAAGGCAAGGGCAGGTTTCGTTTTTTCTATGTGTATGAAAACATGAACACACACATGCATATGTACAAGTGTGTTCGAATGCATGCGCACGCACACACACACACACACACACACACACACACACACACACACACACACACACAAAACCAATTAAGGGCCTTGCTTAACTGAAATATCCATTCCAGATAATTACAGCCTTTTACTCTCATTTCAACAGAACAATTCAAACCCAACCCCAGGAAACAGCTGAGAATTTACATCCGCATCACACGCAGTTTCTAAAGAATGTAGGCACTTTGGAAATGTTGCTACTTACACACTACCTTGGTGTAGCCTTCTTAAGAGTAAAATGCCCTGGAAATAAATTGTACATCTTAGAGGATATCAGCTTGCTTCATTCGCACTTGTATTTTTCAACCTAATTGCTGCTGTACTTTAACTGACAGATGATGTCTGTGGAAGGAAGAAATAATCGGAAGACATTTTTGCAGAGCAGGACTGATACTAGGCTCCGTGAATAACTATGTGGTTTAAGCTTTCCTTTGATCTGACTGAAAATGAGCTTTAAAAGGACAAGCCTGTGATAAATGGTTATACAACAGTAATAGGTTCTCCACTTCGGCCTAGCATCTCCCCAAGCCAGGGTGATTGCCACATTCAACCAGAGGGCAGTTGCTTATGCCTGTGATAGTCAAGCACTATTGTAACAGGAGAGCACATCTTGCTAATGATGCCGTCTCATCCCCAGAAAACCCCCATAGTACCCTCTGGGACTTTGAACACTAGCTAGCATGGAGAATCTGGAGCTTTGAATGCTAGCCATTAGAGAGGATGCTTCCAGTTTGGTTCCAGCTGGCTTTTTCTCTACCTTGCATCCAAGATGTATAGTATCTTCTGCAGATATGGTCTTCTTCTCTAGTTCAGGTGGGGAATCAAGGAAAGTCACAGAAGCTTGTATTATTTGTGGGACCTCAGACCTCCTGACCAGCTCTTGTGAAAGTGTCTCATATTGGCAACTGTAGACTAGATTCAATAACGTACTGCTTCAGGGTAATGCCCTTCAGTCCTTCTTTTGTATACTTTATTTGGGTTACAGTTTAGCAGACCTCCGAATGGCTTCTTTATATTCTGGTTAATCCTCCCCATCTCTGGTCCCCGCCTCTTCCATTCCTGCACCCTCTGCTTCCCAGTCTGTTTGCTTCTGCTTCCCTCCCTATTTAAACCATCCCATGCCCAGCAGTTCTGGTTACCTTCCTTTTTATCTGTTTTCCTATTCCTCTCCTTTAAGTGACCCACCTCCATGTCCCCTTCCTAGTTTTCTGGGTTCCACAGGTACTTCCCCGTGTTAAACGGAAGTAAAGCATCAAAGCTAGGATCTGCATATAAGAGAGAATACGTGGTGTTTGTTCTTCTAAGCCTGGGTTTACTTCGTTTAGTATAATCTTTCCATTTTCACCCATTTCTCTGCACATTTCAGTTTCTTTTGTAGTAGAATAAAATTCCATTGCATATATGAAGCACATTATTTTCATTATTCATTCACCAGCTGATAGACATCTAGATTGGTTTCCTTTTCCTAGCTTCATTGTGAATACAATGAACTTGGCCCTGTGGGTGTTTCTGTAATATCATATTGTCCTTTGAGACTATGGCCCGATGAAACGATAAGGGAATAGAATGCTGGTTCTGTGTCCTTGCCCAGGGGCAGATTTGTCAAGGTCCAGTCTGGGGCTGGGGCTGGGGCTGTGAAGAAGTTAAAGTTTACTTTCACGGGAATCTGACTTTTCCTCTCTGAAGAAACTGGTGTTATTAGTCTTTTTCTCCATTTATTTATTCACTTTATATCCAGATCAAAGCCCTCTCTCTCCTTTTCTCCCAGTCTCACCCTTACCAGTCTCTCCCGCTATCATCCCCTCCCCTTCTCCAGTCACAATAGGGCTAAGTGCCTACTCTCCCACTGAGGCCCAACCAGGCAGTCCAGCTAGGGAAAGGGGTCAGTTTTAAGGGTGCTATGGGTTCAGTCTGTGAAGCACTTGAGATATTCTTTGTTCCCTTTTTGCAACATTGCTTCATTAGCTTCGGACCAGCTTCGTTCCATTGTATGACAGTTTTCTGCCGACTCTGTCCCATTTTACATCCACAAACTGTATACATAATGCTGCACTTAATAAATCCACTTGGCATAAGTCATCCAGTTACGTAAGACCTCCTGGTCCCAGCTTTCTCTCTAGCTTCATTATTATTCCCTGCCTTCCCCCTTGACACCTCCCTGCGGTTTGCAACCCTTACTCCTTCTAATTCAAGTCAATTTGATAATGCTTCTGAGAAACAACCAGACTGATTTCCAAAGTGGTTGCGCTAGTTCCCACCAGTGGTATATAACGGTTCTGATTTCAACACACCCACAACGGCATTATTGGTGTTCTTGATGATGGCCCCTCTGATGGGGGTCAGGTGAGATCTTAAAGTCATTTTAACTTGCCTTTTTCTAATGGCCAAAGAAACACTTCAAACACTAATAAGCACTTCAAAGTGTAAAATACTAGTGTATTACTTTTCTTTCTTCTTTCTTTTTCTTTTTGCAAAATCTTTATTTAGCTCTCGTTAAAAAAAAACCAAAAAAGCCAGGCAGTGGTGGCACACGCCTTTAATCCCAGCACTTGGGAGGCAGAGGCAGGCGGATTTCTGAGTTTGAGGCCAGCCTGGTCTACAGAGGGAGTTCCAGGACAGCCAGGACACAGAGAAACCCTGTCTCAAAAAAGAAAAGAAAAGAAAAAAAAACCAAAAAAAAAAACCCAACAACAACAACAACAAAAAAAATGAAAACAAAAAACAACCCAAAATACAAACAAACAAAAAACCAGTAGCCCATTTTTAAAACTTGGGTTGTTTGTTTTGTCAGTGTATTAATCAGTTTCTTTCTGGTTTTTGTTTCTGGTTTAGTTTTGTTTTGTCGACACAAACTAGGTTCATTTGGGAAAAGGGACCCTCAGTTGAGACAAAAAAATGTCTCCATTAGATCAGCCTTTAGGCTAGTCTTTGGGCGCACCTCCAGGATTAAATATTGATAGTGGAGGGAGGGCCCAGGCCTCTGTGCAGTGCCGGCCATGCAGTCCTGAGTTGTGTAGGAAAGCAGGCTGACCAAGGCTATGGACTGGAAGCGGAAATAGTCCCTCTCCTCCTCAACTTCCTTTTAGTAGTGGTGTCTTATCACAGCAATAGAGAGGTAAGACAGCTGATGTTTAATTGTGTGTGTGTGTGTGTGTGTGTGTGTGTGTGTGTATTCTGAACACTAATCTTCTGCCTGATATATAGCCGGCAGAGATTTGTTTCTCACTCTGCAGGCTGCCTCTTCATTAGACTGGGAGGGTTTTAGTTTCATGTGACTCCATTTGTCAACCATTTGGTCTTATTTCCACTGCTATTCCTATGCCTTGAACTGTACTTCCTATTTTTTTCTTTTATGAGTGTCAGGTTATTTGGTCTTATATTGAGGTTCTTGATCCATTAGGCACTGAATTTCCTGTGAGAGACAGGGTTCTAACTTTTATTCTTCTGCTTGTTGATATCCAGGTTTCCAAGAATAATTTGGTGAAACTGGTATCATTTCTCCAACGCAGTTTTTGGTATCTTTGTAAAAAACAATCAGGTAGTTGTTTTAATGGACTTATATTTGGGTCCTTCCATTCCATTGATCTATGTTCTTTGTTTATGCTATGTTTATTACTATTGTTTTGTTGTATAATTTGAAACCAGGTATGGTGATACATTGTACAGAATTATTTCTATTGAGGATTGCTTGGGCTAGCTTTGGTCTTCTTTGCTTCTGTATAAACTTTAATATGGTTTTTCTATGTCTGTGAAGAATAGATGTGAAATTTTTATTGGGATTGTATTGAATTTGTATATTGCTCTTAGTAGGATGGCCATTTTTATGATACTAATTTTCTTCCATCCCTGAATGTGGAAGATGTTAGAACAAATGGAATTTATTTAAAAATGGAAAACATCTAAAGAATCAAGACAGAACGCATTATAAACAGAACCTTCCTGCCTTCATAAATTTTGTTATGATGCTCAATAAACAGATCTTCAGTATTTACCACACTGTGATTTCAACAAAAACATTTCCTAACCAAGTTTACAAAACTAAAAATATGGGAGGCAGAGATGATCATAATATATTCTATGCATGTATGAAGTTCTTAAAGAATAATAATTAAAAATCTGTTACCAATCACCAAGCTACAGGCTTGAGAATCCAAGGGTCCATATATACACGCTTACTAGCTCGTCAATTATGAAGCAGGGCAGGACTTCTAGTGGGGTGATGACCTCATAACAAAGAAGCCGTGTTCATAACTGGAAAGTTCTCAAAGAGTGTTGTTGCAAGAAAGGCCTTAGCTTGAATCCTAATTGTTTGTTTTGGACTCTTTTGCGGGTTGATACTGTGGGCTGAAGCAGTCTTGTGCATTCTACCCTGGGTTAAGCTAAATCCATAGCCTTCATTTTACTTTTTTATTTTGAAACGGGGTCTTATTAACTTACCGAGGATGGCCTTGAACTTTATTTCCGACAGATCTTAATTTTTAATATTCTTACTTCAGTCTTCTGTGTAGCCAAGATTACAGGCCTGTAGCCTCAGGGCTGGCCAGTTCGGTCATTTTTTTATTCAAGTCCCCATGTATATTTATATTGATGTGAAACATTGTTCTAACTTATAGATACTACACTTCATTGTCATGATCTCCAAATAAACGAACTTACAATATAATACATGCCAATCTGTGACATACCAAAACTGTGTCAATACTATGTGACAGTTGTACGTGTATATGCTTTCTTTCCACTTTCTTCGTGTGTGTGTGTGTGTGTGTGTGTGTGTGTGTGTGTGTGTGTGCGTGTGTTCATAGAGGAGGGGAGTATGCTCGTGTGTTTGGCTATATATGTATGTGCAGCATGCATGTGGAAGCCAGAGAACAACTTCAGATATCATTTCTTAGAAATCATCCATTTCTTGTTCTTTTTAAATATATTTTAAATTGTATGTATGTGTTTCTATGTGGGTTTTTGTACCTGAATACAGGACCCCCAGAAGCCAGAACAGAGCATCAGATTCCCTGGAGGTAGAGCTTCAGGAAGTTGTGAGATAACTCAAGTCTGTACTGGGAAGCCAACTCCAAACCTCTGCAAGAGCAGTAGGTGCCATTAACTGTTGAGCCATTTTTTTTCCAGCCC
The DNA here is from genome assembly GCA_028551405.1 of Uromys caudimaculatus. NCBI lineage: Eukaryota > Metazoa > Chordata > Mammalia > Rodentia > Muridae > Uromys > Uromys caudimaculatus. The sequence goes on along the minus strand of CM052722.1, from coordinate 23,593,594 downwards.
TTCTTGTTCTTTTTGAAAATTCATATCTAAATGACACAATTATACAAATTGATGGTGGTGTAGTGGGATGTTTTGATAGATAGATATATGATAGAATGAGGGTAATCAGCATATTTATTATCTCAAAAAGGTCACTCCTTTTCGATGAAACATTTAAAACTTTCTAGAAACTTTGCAATGTGCACTCCGTCACTGAGAGTTAGTCCATCCTACCATGCAGTAGGAACGTATTGCCTTTTCTAGTTGCCTCTTTCTCCCCTCCTCTAGCCTCTTCTTCTCAGCTTCTGGTAAGCATTATTTTATTTGCTGCTTTTACGAGTTCTAATTTTTCCAGATTCCATTATGACTAAAATCATGTCTTTCTGTCTGGGTTATTTTAGTGATCACAATCTGCACCAAGTTTGTATATGTTGTCACAAGTGACAGGGTCATGTCTTTTTATGGCTGGCTCTCGTTGCATTGTGCATGTGACCAACATTTGCTGTATCCACACATCAGTCTATCATCACTTGATTCTACCATGTATTAGAGTTGACTCTTTTAAGTTGAATCTGTTTGATAACCTTTGATCTTCCTGTACCTGGATTTTAGTGTCTCTTTCTAAGAAATTTTGTGGTATCATCCCTTCAAATAAGCTTTGTGCAACTTTGTCCTTCTGAAAGCCCCTCCTCCCATGCCTCCAGACATGAATATTTGCTCATTTGATGCTGTTCCATAAATATTCTTTATTTGTTCTTGTTTTCTTTTCTTTGCCTATGCCTGATGCTAGGCCTTGCCATGATGAGGCTGGCGCTGGATTCCAAGGTATATCTTGTGTCTATTTCTTTCTCCTTCCCCCAAGAACACAGTAACACTCTGTGATGTGCTGCCTTGATTTGGGAAAAGGATGAATTGGGTAGGCCTCATAGCTACCATAATCACAGTGACACTGTATCTCAACTTAAATCTACAGCCATGTACATAAACCAGAAAGAGCCTAGTCCAATGCCCACACTCCTACATTCCTTTTGCCACTGAGGTTTATTTAAGGCATGAGTCTGCAGTGGTTTGCTGGCCATGAAGGGATTCATGAACAACTCTGGCTGGATAGGGCTGGAGTCTCTATCTAGTGTGAGAACACATCTAGAGGCTTTATCCATAGGCACAGGCCTTGAGCTTGGGGGTTGTTTGTTTTGACTGATGTCTTATTGTTGTAGGCCTGCTGCTGAGTACCAAGGAAGAGTCTTTCTCTACACAGTGCTGCCCAGGGCTAAGGGAGGGAAGGAGAGTGAGGCAGCCCTTATACTGCCAACACCAATGCTAACCTGACTCAAACCTGAGGCTCATTGTAGTTGAGATCAGGGCGATCCCAGGATATATTCCAGGACTGGAGGCTTGGGTGGGGGTGGGGATTCTACCTGTTCCTGGGTTTCACTGTGGAGGGTCCAATATTTTATTATAAGCCAGTGAGTACCTTTTTATCACTCTCCCTTCTCCAAACAAGCTGTGTGTTTCTTGGAGCTGGGCTGTTTGGACTTCCAGGAGGGTGATGCAGGCAATGGGGTTTTGTCTTTCCTAACCTTCAAAATATCTTCTCTTATGGTTTTCCTAAAACTGTGTACTGTATCTTACTTAATTTTCTTTAAAATTTTTTACTTCATTTATCTGTGTGTGTATGCATGTATGAAGTACATATGTGTTGGGAGGTAGGCATGTGCATGTGCACATATACAGGATTTGGAGGTCAAGCTGAGCGTGTGCCTTTATCACTCTCCTTTTGTATTGAGACAAGTCTACTGAACCTGGCTAGATTGACTAGCCAGAAAGCCCATTGGCGCCTTCACCTCGCAGGTTCTGAAAATCAAAACCCAGGTCCTTATATTTGCCCAGCAAGTACTTGCCATCTACCCAGCTCTTTACCTGGTTTCCTCGGGTCTTATGAAGGTACTTTAATATATCTACATTCAAATTATTATTTCTGTGAGTAGAAGAGACCATTACTCTGCCAGCTTGAACCTGCGCATGCTGCTACAGTCTCTGTGAATTCATACATGCATCAGTCCTGCTGTGTCTGGAAGACACTTTCCTTAGAGTCATCCATCACCCCTGGCTTTTACATCATTTGCCTCCTCTTTGTATAGTTTCCTGAGCCCTTAGGGGAGGGGTTTTCTGTTTGATGTACTGTATATAACTTGATAGATAACTCCTTTAGGTTGGGAAATGTTTCTTCTATGACTTTGTTAAGAATATTTTCAATAGCACGGGGATCTCAATGGAAGAGTTAGAGGAAGTACCCACAGGAAGAACAACAATATCAACCAACCAGACCCCCAGAGCTCCCAGGGACTAAGCCACCAACCAGAGTATACATGGAGGGACCCATGACTCCAGCCACATATGTAGCAGAGGATGGCCTTGTCAGGCATCAGTGGGAGGAGAGGCCCTTGGTCCTGTGGAGGCTTGATGCCCAGTGCAGGGGAATGCCAGAGCAGGGAGGCAGGAGTGGGTGGGTGGGTGAGGAAATACCCTCATAGAAGCAGGGGGAGGGGTGGGATGGGGGTTTTCAGAGGGGAAACTGGGAAGGCAGATAACATTTGAAATGTAAATAAATAAAATGACCAATAAAAAAGGAATATTCTCAGTAACTTTGACCTAGGGTTTCTCTTATTTTATCCCAATTATTGATAGATTTTTATCTTTTCATAATGTCCCATATTTCCTAGATATTTTGTGCTGGATTTTTTTTTTCATTTTCTTTGACTTAGTTTCTCTCCTGCATGTTTCATACTTTGTTGGTGAGGCTTACTTCTGAGGTTTTTGTTTGATTTTCAAATTTTTTCATTTCCAGTTTTATCTCAGTTTGGGTTTCCTTTAGAGATTCTATTTCTACTTTCATGTCTTAAACAGTTTTTTATCATTCCATTCCACTGTTTGTTCGTGTTTTCATGGACTTCTTTAAGGGATTTATTTACCTTCTCTTTAAGATCTGTTGTGGGAAATATTAAAAAAGAAGGAATATATAGCATGTTCCCACGCTATTCCCTGGTTCTCTCAGCCCAGTCAGCCTGGCCAGTCATGCACTGGCAAGCAATGGCTGACCTGCTTTTATCTTGTGGATCTCTGACTCAGAGCTCCATAATCTCTCCACCCAGCTCACTAGGTTCCCACTGGCGGGTCGCTACCACGCCAGCCCCATGCTTCAATGCCCCCATGGCCTCAGTGGTGCACATCAGGCAAACCCACGCTTTGCTGCTGTACCTTTCTCTCTGGAACCCAGACAAGCCGCTGTGAGAAGGAAAACACAACACAAACTTAGCTCAGAAACATTGGTAACTCAATCTCTGAGCACAACAACTAAAACCTAATCTTGAAAGCCTGAATGTCAAGGTGGGAATATGGGAATGGGTGGGTGGGTAGGTGGGAGGAGGAATTCCCTCACAGAGGCGGGGAGGGGGAGGGGATATGGGGTTTCCAAAGAGGAGACCCAGAAAAAGGGAAACATCGGAAATGCAAATAAAGTATCAAAAATAAAAAAAAAAATAAAAAAAAAATCTGATCCCTCTGGTGGCGAATCCTTGCGGATCAGCCATGATACCAGGAGACTCTAATAGCTACATCTTACCTATCTGCTGTCCCCATTCCCCAAAGGACCCTCTCTCTCTCTTGCTTCCTCCCTTCCACCCTCCAATCCAGAAGTGCCTCCTATGCACCCAGTGATTGGCTCCTTTATTCATTAAGGGATTGGTTCACAAGAAGTCACATGAGTATGTAACTCACACCTTGAATGAAGCCCCTTCCAAGAGGGCAGAATTAGCAGAATACAAATAGTCTCAGGGCTATCCACAACAAGATCCTTGAGCATTTTCATAATTGTTAATTTGATAACTTTGTCTTACACTTCAGTTATGTTACTTTTCTCAGAGCCTACTGTAGTGAGATTACTGGGTTCTGGTAGAGGCATATTGTTTTGAATATATATATATATATATATATATATATATATACACACACACACACATATATACATATATATACATATATGTATGTATATATATATGTGTGTGTGTATATATAGGTGTGTGTGTATGTATGTATATATATGTATATGTATATATATTTGTGTTTTGTTTTCATTTGCTGCTGTCTAGGCATCCAGCTAGAGTTACGTGTTTGAATGTGATTCTGGATTTTGATATCAGCTTTTATTTTTGCTGAGTGTGTGCTCCATTCCTTGGTTTCCATTGCCCTCTTGGGATCTTAGGAAAATGTGGTAGCTGGGATTTGTTTGATACAGACTACTTCTACGGGTTGATGGGTGACAGAAAGGGTTAGAGATAGGCTAAGAGAAAAGGCCAAGAGGGGACATTGGAAAGAACTAGAGGAGGAGTCCTGTTAACATCACAGAGGCGGGGTTCCTGTGGTGGGAGGCGGCGTTTCTGTAAGTAGGACAAAGAATACATCTGGAGAGAGAGATAGAAGTGTTAGGGGAGCCCTCGGTCTGTACTAAGAGTTGGAATCTCTAGTCAATGGCATGGAGGTTGGAGGAGGATTATCTGAAAGCATGGAGCTACTGGGCTGCCAGTGAGACTGGAGAGACCATAACGGAGGCCAGAAAGGACAGTGAGAATCACTCACCTGAGGTCTAGCCTGCTGTGGCCAATGGGGTCCCTGGTACAAAGTGTTTCTAGGTATCAGTGGTGGACACAAAGGAACGGCTGACTGTTATATTTTTAAAGAATTAAAAATTTTCTACATTCATTAAGTTGTGTGTGTGTGTCTGTGTGTGTGTGTGTGTTTGTGTGTGTGTGTGTGTGTGTGTTCTATGTGTGTGCATGTGGGGTCCAAAAACAACCTGCAGGATTTACTGGATTCTCTCGCTCTTTTTTTTTTTTTTTTTTTTTTGACAGATGAGTCTTTTAATAGAAAAACAAAAACAAAACCACCGCCAAAAAATCAAAAGCTACAAGTTGCAACAGTAGTAACACACATTTCTTCAATCCCGGCAGCTGAGTTTCAGTTCTTTGACTTGGGAGGTGGCCTGTACACACCTACAACCACAGTGTGGTCTCATTCATAAGGCTCTATCTAGCATCAACTGCTCCTGGGGCTTCATGTTCTCTTGCTGCATCTTCTTCACTTCAGATGCAAACACAGCTTCTGCTGAGGCTGTTGAGTCAACGCAGTTGGTCTTAATGGAAATCACAAAGTGTCCTCCATTCTGCAGAAAGATGTGGGCATTCAGGGCCACAATCCGGGTTTGGTCTGGCTGGGCCACATCAGCAAAGATGACATCCACCATTGCGATAAGCATGCGGTATTTGTGTGGGTGCCGAGCATCTTCAATTACAGAAATAGTGTTGGTCCTCTTCTTGGCCAAGTTGATGAGGTCACCGCCAGGGCTGTGGGAGAACTCAACTGCATAGACCAGATCATCCATAGCCCAGACCATCCGGGCTGACAATATCAGAGACTTGGGAGACGGTGGTGCCTGAGGCTGCCCCAAGGTAGTGCACCTTGACTCCCGGCTTGATGTGGATCTGGTCTACTTCTCCCAGGATTGCTGCTGCCAGCTTGGAGCAGAAGGGGTTCCAGGCTCGGTACTCAATTTTGTCATCTCCTTCTGAAATACAGACTCTTTTCTTTCCATACACAGATTCTCCAGAGACCAGATTCTTCGTGACAAGCGCATCTTCCCTTCCATGACAGATAAAGACATCTTCATGCCTATGCGGCTCCACCATCCCATTCTTCCCTGACTTCCTCTCTTGTTTCCCCAGTAACCACCTCGACCCTGGTTGCCCCCAGATTGGAAGCCTCCACCTCGGCCACCTCCACCTCCTTGTCCCCTGAAGCCACCACTTCCTCTGCCTCGACCTCGACCTCAGCCTCCACCGCCAAAGCCTCCTCAGCTTCCTCGGTCTCCTCCTCTACTGCCTCTGCCACCAAACCCACCCCCACGGGGGCTGAAACCTGGCTTCATTACTGCGTTCTGGTCGCGCGACGCAGACAACCTGCAGTGTCCCTGACTCCATGTGTCTCAGCTTTCACACGTGGACAGGTTCTCTCTTTTCATCATGTGTGTTCAGCGGATGGAACGCATGTCATCAGTCTGGGTAGCAAATACCTTATATGACTGAGATATCTTGCCAGCCTCTCTTCTTGGTATATTTTAAAGAATAAATTGTACTTTGTATATTTAAGAAACAAAACATGCTACAATATATATGCATATATGCGTTTCATATGTAAGTATTTATGTGAATTGTCCATTATCTAACTATTTTTTAATGTGCACTTCATTTTATTTAGTTGAAAGGTTATTGTCCAAAAGAAGATGAAACGCCTTAGTCCCAGAAGGAAATCTCAGACACTGGAAAGAACGTCATGTTCAGTTTATTACAGGTAAAACCTTATTTACCTAGAGTGATTTTGACCTTTTAAGATATGGCTATAAAGCATGTGGAGTAACATGAATATAACCCCAAAGGCTATTTAAACTACTGAGCAGTGAATCATGATCTTAAATTCTTTTTGAAAAGAGGAGATCCTTTTGAACTCTTTTCCATTGTCTTGCTAGCCACTTGAAAGGAAGCTTTGGTATAAACTTTCATGGCTTTCTTCTCTCCAAAGGAGGGCAGGGGGACACGGCAAGGAATGACTGGAGTTGATAAACCCACCCACAAATTCTCTCCTCTCTCCAATCTTCCTTATCAGATCCTTGTAAGAAAGGAACAATGAATAACTGAGAATCATCTTGAAAAGAATAAAAAAGTGAAAGAGCCACTCCTTAACTGTCTCCAAGAATGATGATAGCTATGGTGTGGGCCATCTCCAGTCACGTCTCTGAGTTTTTCACACAGGGGACACAGTTCCCCAGGAAAGGACACTATTTTAATAGTAGAACTCTGGGAGAAGACATGTCCTCCATGAAAGGGACAGCAGACCCCAATGTTTCCGTTTCCCTACCCCTGCCCTTACACCCCCACCACTTTTCGTTGTGTCTACTGATCTTAGATATTCTCCCCTACTTTCTTCCTCTGTACCAACTACACAGCACTACGCTCACTCTCTAGTGTTAAAACTGAGACCACCACGACTATGCTATGCTGAGATGCTCTGAAGTTAATTGGTTGCTTACATTTGACCATTTCTGCATTTAACAAAATCAAAACAAACGTCAAATGTTCAATTATCTCTAGCATTCATTAATAAGTAGAAATCATGCAATTTTTTTCCTGAATGAGCTTGTATCTGTTTGGGCTCCCATAGAAACCGATTTAAAAACAAAGGTTCAAGTTCAGATTATTTAGTTCAGAAATGAAGTAAACACTTGTTGGGAACAGGGAAGAAGCAAGAGAGGCTAACGAAATTCATAAAGGAGATATTTGAACATAAATCAGATAAGACATCAAGGAGACAGGGTAGAAAGTCCACTGGTGGCCAAGGAAGCAGAGGCATTTATATTCTAAAGCCTGTCAGTTTATGGGCTGATACTGTTAGGGAGTGCATTGTTTTTAATGAAAGTCCCTTAGGGCACTTGTTTCTCCTTTTTCCTTATTTATTTATTGATTTATTGATTTATTGATTTATTGATTTATTCACTTCACATCTCAATTGCACTCCACCTCTCCTCCCAGTGCTTCCTCATACAACTCTTCTTCCCCTCTCCTTCTCCTCTGAGAGGGTCGAGTTCCCCACCCTGCACCAACCCACCCTGGCACCTTAGGTCACTACAGGACTAGAGGGCCTGTGTTTCAGAGTCTGGGATGCCAGCTTGGAAATACTCTGAGGTACTAAAAAGTTTAAGAGGCTGGGGTCCAGTGTGAGGTCATTGGGAGCTTGCTCCACCAAAACGATTGTTGTACCCCACTTTCTTATCTTTTTCTCGTTGACTGTAAGGTGAGCTGTGATGTGTTGCTTTGCAACTGACCCTGTGGAGGTCCAGCCTCAGCCTGAGAGAGGGAACTGAGGAAGGGGCGAATGGGAGCAGCAAAAGAACTGACTCAGAGTCAGTGATGGATGCAGCTGACAGTTCTGTGATTTGCTCAATATAGAGCTCTCTTGCAGACCAAAAGCCAGTCTTTTATTTACTACAAGTGCGTAAGCTACTTCCTTAGAAACTGCATATCATTTACCCCAGGTTCCCTTTTGATCATTCCATGATCAGCACTTTATGACTTTAGCCCCTTGACCCTTACAAATAGAAACCGAAATACAGAGCACATTCAAGGCAAATGGACCAGACAGCAAGTACGGTGTTTTTGGTTCTTTTATCTCAGCGCCTCCAAGGCTTATTATGAGAAAGTATTAAGCAATCCCAGAAAGTAGGAATATCGTTAAGTCATCAACATTTTTCTTGACACCAGACTTTTGTTGGTCCCCAGCCTCTATTTGGATCACACATAGAAACCACCTCCTTTAGGCAGTAGAATATCTGGATCAAACTTAGTTGTTGATGGCGTCTGTGGAGGAGACCACCATTTTACCACTAATATTGTATGACCACTTATCCAAGCTTTGTTCTTTTAACTTCTCCTTTCTCTTGCCTGATCCACGTTTTTTCCTCTATTTCCCAAGTCCCATCTCCTTTAATATCTTTCTGACTGAGCTGATTCCTTAGTGCAGTTATCTCTGTTCTTTCAGTCCATGAAGCTGCTCATACAATTCATATCCTATATTTATATTTTGCATAGTTGAGAAATACTGTGAAGAACAGTTCTTATTCTCAGTGCTTTCAGCCTGCTTCCCTGGTGGCAAAATGGTTGTTTAGAGATATGCAAAAACATTGAGAAGTATTCAGATAGTTTGTTAATACAATATGACACGGATGCTACCAAGTAACTTTTTTTTTCTAAAAATGAGCAAATAGCAGACTTACTTAAAATTGACCAAAAAAGACAATAAAATCATATATTTAATGGCCTTATTTTAAGGATAAAATGAATCAATATTATCTATAAAAGTACAACAGAAAGTGGCCGCTGAAATGATTTGACCACTTCAACTGGTTATAAAGGGGAACTCAGGAAGAGCAATAAACTCGGAAATAAAACCATCACATTCGTTTCTCATCTCAATGTTAGAAACTTGATTTTGCATGTGTCATAACTGGTTAAGTAACCTGCCAGTGATCATTGCTAAATGGGACATCAACCCCCCTGCCAAGAATGTAAAAGCCAGAGTGTGGGGTGGAATTTTGTGAAATGCTGTCTTCTGGCATGACAAGACTACTGCACCCAAGAACTCACAGTAGCTGTTGTTATAGGCACATGACCTTGACAAGATTAAGCTAGCAAAATTTCCAACATGGATTGGGGGAGAGCTCATGGGGTTCCACTGCCTGTGGAACACCTATTGGTAGTTGGTAGGTGCTAGCAGAAAGCCATTTTTCCTTGGAGGTATGGTCATTGGTAGGTCGTTTATGCTCCAGTGGAGGGACCTGTACTCATGCACATATGAGCAGCACTAATAGGATTCAGTTTTGTTTTAAGAAAAGGACATGAAGATGTGAGAAGGATGTTTTGAGGATCCCAGGGGAAGTTGGAGGAGGGAGATGAGAGGTGGAGAAATCATATTATATACATATATGAAATACTAAAGGAATGAATTTTACAAACTGATTTTGCAGTCTTTTGTCCTAGAACTTGTGAGGCTAAGACAGGAAGATTGTTGAAAGTTTGGGACTTATTTGAGCTACCTAGTAAGTTCCTCTTTTGCTATCATGTTCTTTTATTTGTCCCTTAGATTCTGTATGTGAAAGCTTGCTAGCTATTTATCTGATATGGGATTAATAACTAGAGTATATCAAGAACCCTAAAATTAAAATAAAAAAGAGCAAATAACCCAACAAACCAACAGGGAAGTGAACTTAACATACCATTTTTCAAATGAGGAAATACAAATGGCCAAGAAACACATAGAAACATTTCCAACTTTGACCACCGTGCAGGAAATACAAACTCAAACTATATTGTGTCTTCTTCTCTGATTCATCTGTGTGGTGGTTTGAACTAGAATGGCCCTGGTAGACTCTTCTGTTTGAATGCTTGGTCCCTAGTTAGGGAAATGTTTAGGATAGATTAGAAGGCATAATCTTCTTGGAAGAGTTATGTCACTGGGAGTGGGCTTTGGAGTTTCAAAAAAGCCCATGCTAGGCCCAATCTGTCTCTGTCTTCTTTTTTTTGTTGTTGTTTTTTGTTTTTTGTTTTTTTTTTTTTGTTTTTTGTTTTTTTTTGTTTTTTTTTTTGTTTGTTTGTTTTTTTTTTCGAGGCAGGGTTTCTCTGTGTAGCCCTGGCTGTCCTGGAACTCACTCTGTAGACCAGGCTGGCCTAGAACTCAGAAATCCGCCTGCCTCTGCCTCCCAAGTGCTGGGACTAAAGGCGTGCGCCACCACCGCCCGGCTCTGTCTCTGTCTTCTTATCTCTTTGTCTGTGTCTGCCTCTCTTCTCTCTGTCTGTCTCTGGCTGTCTGTCTGTCTCTGTGTGTGTCTCTTTGTCTCTCTCTGTCTCTCTCTCTTTGTCTCTCTGTCTCTTTCTGTCTCTCTGTCTCTGTCCCCGTCTCTGTCTCTGTCTCTCTCTCTGTCTCTCTGACTCTTGCCTGCAGATCTGGATATAAAGTCTTAGCTACTGCTCTTAGCGCCATGTTTGTGTGCCTGCTGTGATGGCCAGGACTCACTCTCTGAAACTGAAAAAGCCACAGTTAAATGTTTTTTTTTTTTTTAATAAGTTGCCTTGGTCATGATGTCTCTTCTCATCAATAGAACAGTGTCTAAGACAATTTTAAATATTCTTGGAACTTTACATAATCTCACCTCTGGATCTCAGTTATCTACTCTTACCTTAGGCACATTAGGCTTGTGACATTGTGGTCTCATAGCTAAAAGTCTTATCGGATTTTGCTCCAGCAGGAATGCTAAGTCAGCAACTACCTTATAATTGTCACCTTTGCACTTGATGGGATTCTCTTCATACTTTCTTAGTATGTGGTCAATTTGTGTAAGCGTTCCATGAAAATGACTGTGTACTCTGTGTTTGTCGAATGCAATGTTTTATATATAAATATTGTCAAGCTATGTTTTATTATATATTGAATCTTTACTATTCTTTCTATATATATTTTGACTTATTAATAACTTTTTTGAGAAAACTTAAGCAAGACCTTCTTCTTTAATGAGAGATCTACATTATAATTACTTGCTTTATATGTTTTGAAACTACTTTTTAAATGCATAAAAATTAAAATTGTTCTAGCTCCATTGTGGATTAGTTATCTTATTGACGAGTGAGGTCCTGCTTTAGTTCTCCTTTCTCCTTTGAATTCTGTTTTCCTTAGTTTCTGGTTGTTTGTCTACTATGTTCTTCATTTTAGCTGAAATATATTTCTATATTTTATATGTGCCTTTTTAATAAACAGCCAAACAGTTGTCTTCTGTTTTCATCTACTCAATCAAAACTATTTATTTACCAATCAAAGGTTAATAGTGATTAAAGCTGAGCACAGAGGTACACCTATGTATTACCAACATCCAGAGGGGAGAGGCAAGAAAGAGGATTGTAAGTTTAAGACTAGCCTGGACTACACAGCAGACCCTGTCTGAAGAGAACCAAATCCATCCCAACAACAACAGCAAGATAACAGAAAACAATACCTTCCCTCAAAAAAGATAGTACTTAATAAAAGTAGATTATGGATCTATTTGGCTTTAACATTCTTGCTTGCTTGTTCCTTTGCTTCCAGTAAACGCACAATAAATATTTATCATGTGAAATGCCATTCACTGCATGTTCGAGGATTGTTGCTAGCCCTCTGATGACGCCATACTTTCGATCTCGCTTTACTCTTAGTGCTCAGGCTCCAGGCTAGTCAGGAAATTCTTCCCAAACTTTAGTTATTCTTTTTAAATAACTCAGCTGAATATCCCTCCTCCAATTCCTTGTGATTTCCCTGACCAAGAATCTTTTTAAAAAAGAATCCTGGAATTCTGGCACGAAAGCCCTCACCTTCAATTCCTGCCTGTGGAGCCTGAGGCAAGGGGATAATGACCTGGAGGCCATCCTGGGCTACGAAGTGAAAGCTTGGTGTGAAGAACAACAAGGACTTTAGAGTAGTGCAGGCAGGACAAGGGAAGATTTAGTATATTACCTCATGACACATGCGCCTTCAGTTAGCTTGTGAAAGCTCACTAGTTAAGAGGTCATGATTTTGACTGCTGGGTCTATAATTAGGAAGTGCTCATTAAGGACTCTGTCCTGCATTTTTCTGTGGGGTGGTAGACAATATTTTAGCAGTTGCCAGGGTGGTAGTAGTCCTGCAAACTGGAATGAGTCCAAAAGCAAAGAAAGAACTTTATCAAGATGAAAGGGGAAAAACACTATCAGTAGCTACAGTACAACTAGAACAAGGGAGGAAGTAGTTTGATGGTCTCCCAGGTATCAAATCTAGAGCCTTCTTAATACCTAATGCTTTTATAGAGCTTGAAATTCAATACACAAATTTTCTTCCACCCTTATCTCTCCTGCCTCTCTTGTCTTTTGGTCCTCCCATGTCTTAGCTTATATGTATTTTCTTATTTTTTTAATTTTTTATTGATTCTTTCTGAATTTTACATCAGGCACCTTAACCTCTAGTCATCTCCCAGTCCACTCATCTGCCCTCTCCCTTTACAACCCCTCTCCCACCATCCACGAAGCCGGCGGGCCTCTTGGTGTCTTCTGCCCACTGGGCAGGCCTCTGTACACATGGGTTCTAACTACTGTTCTATAGTCTTGGTCCTTCTCCAACCCTCCACACTAATAATATTCCATTCTGATAGCTGCAAACACACATTTTGCTGATGACACTCAAACTCTTGTCTCTGGCCTTTTTGTAAAAGGCTAGCCCATCTTTTGAACTACCTGCTGAGCATCCTCCTTAGAAGCTCCTGAGAAGCCTTAGCTCATCATATCTAAATCCAGATTTGTACTCCTTTCTTTCAAATTAAGTTCCATAACCCATGACTTTGACAATTCTCCTCTGATATATATATATCAGAGTGTTCTGGAATATGACACCTTGGCCAAATTAACTTTGGTATTTACATTTTTATTATATTTATGAGAGTGTATTTTCATGTGTGTGACATTGTTTGTGGGCACACACATACCATACAGTGCACCCGTGCAAGTCAGAGGACAGCTTTCAGGAGTCAGTTCTCTCCTTCCATCCGGTAGTCATGGGGATTGAACTCTGGTCTTCAGGTTTGGTAGCAAGTGTTTTTACATCCTGAGCCATCTCATTGTTCTGACTTTTTTTCTGAGACAGGGTCTCATTTTGTAGTCCCTGCTGATCTCAAGTTCTTGATCTTCTTGCCTTTCATGATCCGAACTGGAGCTGGAAATAGATGTAGATGTTGAAGTGAAAAGTTATCTCTAAATTTAAAAACTCAATGTGTTTTGAGTGTTATCATGTATAAAAGCAAGTGAAAAGAATTACATGCTTCTTCTGATAAGGGGTAGAGACTTTGTTAAGTAATGCTTCATGGTTTCATAAAGAAAGCTCAGTAAGAAGAGAAGAAAACTTTGATCTCCCAAAGTCCTGCTTGAAAACTATTAAATGGTACAATGTCAGAAAATGCCCTCCAGAGGCCTGGAGCAAAACAAACACATACTTGTGAGACTTCTCAGCATTGGGCTATAATCTCAGCATTTAGAAGGCTGGGGCAGGATTATTGTAAGTTCAAGGCCAGCCTGAGCTACAAATCTCTCTCTCTAGTGTTGAACACTTTGAGCAATGTTATAGCCAGTGGTTAAAATAAGGAAAAAGAAATAGAACTAAAACACACACACCCACACACACCCACACACACCCACTCACACATAGACACACACAGAGACACATACACACTCACACATACACACACACCCACACACACCCACACACACCCACTCACACACACACACACATAGACACACACACAGACACATACACACTCACACATATACACACACACTCACACACACACACACACACACACTCACACATAGACACACACAGACACATACACACTCACACATAGACACACACAGAGACACACACACACTCACACATAGACACACACATAGACACACACACACTCACACATAGACACACACAGAGACACATACACACTCACACATAGACACACACAGAGACACATACACACTCACACATACACACACACCCACACACACCCACACACACCCACACACACATAGACACACACAGAGACACATACACACTCACACATAGACACACACACCCACACACACCCACACACACCCACTCACACATAGACACACACAGAGACACATAC
>CM052722.1:23495439-23578786 GCA_028551405.1 Uromys caudimaculatus | reverse complement strand
GAACGGATACAGAAAATGTGGTACATTTACACAATGGAGTACTACTCAGCTATTAAAAACAATGACTTCATGAAATTCTCAGGCAAATGGATGGAACTTGAAAATTTCATCCTGAGTGAGGTAATGCAGTCACAAAAGAACAAACATGGTATGTACTCACTGATAAGCAGATATTAGCCCAAAAGTTCGGAACACCCATGACTCAATTCACAGCAACTGTTGGACTGAGTGTGGGATCCCTGAGGGAGGAGTTGGAGAAGGGACTGAAGGAACTGAAGGAGTTTGCAGCCCCATGGGGAGGGAGCAACAGTGTCAACTGGTCAGGCCCCCGGTGCTCCCAGAGACTGGGCCACCAACCAAAGAATGCATATAGAGGGGCCCATGGTACTGGCCACATATGTGGCTAAGGAGGGCCTTGTTGACCATCAGTTGGAGAAGAGACCCTTGGACCTGAGAGCATTAGGTGCCCCAGTATAGGGGAATGCCAGGGAGAGAAGAGGGGAGTGGGTGTGTGGGTGGGGGAATACCCTCATAGAGGCAGGGGGAGGGGGATGGGATAGGGGAGACCTGGAAAGGGGAAAACATTTGAAATGTAAATAAAGTATTAAATAATAAAAAAAGAAAATTCCTGCTTAAAGAAAAAAATGAGGACACCATGAATTTTGCAGGCAAATTGACAGAACTAGAAAACATCATTCTGAGTGAGGTAACCCAGACTCAAAAGGAAATGCATTTTATGTACTCACAAATAAGTGGATATTAGTCAAAAAGTATAGAATACCCATGATACAACCCACAGGCTGTAAGAAGTTTAACAAGAAGGAAGGCTCAAGTGAAGATGCTTCAATTCTACTTAGAAGGGGGAGCAAAATAATTATGGGCTGCAGAGGCAAGGAGGCACCTCAGTGGGAGAGGGGAGGGGAAGGGGAAAGAGGGGACAGGAGCAGGTATGGGGGGAGACAGGAGAGAAGTCCACAGGGGTCAGGAGAATGATGGAAATATGCAGCTATGGGAGTGGGGGAAGAGGGAACCTCTAGAAAGTCCCAGACACCTGGGATGTGAGAGACTCTCAGGACTCAATGGGGGTGACCTTAGCTGAAGTGCCCAGCAGTGGGAAGATGGAACCTGAAGAGACCACCTCCAGTAGATAAATGGGGCCTCCAGTGGACGGATATAGTTACTAACCTACCTTCAAAATTTTTGACCTAGAATTGTTCCTGATTAAAAGGAAATGCAGGGACAAAAATAGAACAGAGACTGAAGAAAAGGCCATCCAGAGACTTCCCATGTTGGGATCCATCCCATCCACAGACACCAAACTCCAACACTATTGCTGATGCCAAGAAGTGCTTGCAGACAAGGGCCTGGTATGGCTGTCCCCTGAGAGGCTCTGCCAGCACCTGACTAAGACAGATGCAGATACTCACAGCCAATCATTGGACTGAAGTCAGGAACTATGGAAGAGTTGGGGGAAGGACCGAAGGAGCTGAAGGGGATGACAACCCCATAGGAAGACCAAGAGGGCCAATTAACCTGGACCCTTGGGAGCTCCGAGACTAAACCACCAACCAAAGAGCATACATGGGCTGGTCCATGCCTTCTGGTACATATGTAGCAGAGGGAAGCCTTGTCTGGTTTCATTGGGAAAGGATGCGGCTAATCCTGTAGACACCTGATGCCCGGGAAAGAGGGAGTTGGGGGGGGGGAGGTTTGAGCTGGGGATGAGTTGGTGGGTGAGGGGAGTGGGAAGGTGGTTGTGTGTGGGGAGCACACTCTCAGAGGCAAAAGGAAGGGGGGAGGTTGTGTGAAGAACTCTTGGAGGGGGACCAGGAAGGGGGCCAAAATTTGGAATGTAAATAAATGAAACAAACAAACAAAGTCTCACTATATATCCAAGACTAGTCTCAAATTTGCAATCCTTTTGCTTCGGCCTTCAAGATCCGGTGTTATGGGCATGTACCATCATACCTAGCTATTGGTATTAAGTAATTGTAAAGAAATTGATTTGCAAAGTATTTAGATGGAAAACAGTAAACAATCTTTTGTTGAAGTTTAGACATGATGTAGTAGATAAAAACAAATGAACAAAAACAAAAACATAAAAGAACACTGAGGTCATTAGTATGAAGCACTATGTTTATGTGACTTCAAGTTTTACTGTATTTACTATTTATTACAGCCACACATTTTAAAGGTTTCAATATTCTCTCCTGTACTTGTTTTTGTTTCTCCTTTGTCCTTGGGTTTCTTTAGAGACTTCTGAAACCAGGCTTGAGACACACAAGTCTTCCAATTGTGTTGCTGTGTTACTTACTGTACAGTTATGCAATGATAAAGACTTGGAATATGGAATGCTTTCTATAGTTCTGTGATCTCAGGTTTTCAGGAAGCTGTGCCTATTAGCTGCGACCCAACATGTGCTTCTTAGCACCTCCTTCTGTGAGAATGAAAGGGTAGAGCTGGCTGGACTGTGGTACTTTCATCTCCCAGATTAGCTGGACTCTCATAATTTGTTTTTCTCAAGGGACATGGCTGAAAACAAAACAAAACAAAACAAAACAAAACAAAACAAAACAAGAACATTTTGACCATACTTCAAAATGGCTACCGTTCTACTCACAGAATCAAGAGGAAGCTTTATCACCCCTCAATCCATACTGAGAACTTGCTAGGGATTCTGGAGGTAAAACTAACAGAAATGAGGGATCCTAAACACGGGATTCCCTATTTTAACTCTTAGGCTTGTCCACAGGGAGCCTTCAAAAATCTATCAACTAAAGCTTAGCTTGTCCTGCTACTAATTGTCACAGAGCTTTCTGCTCCTGAGAGCAAGCTGGCAGTCTTTGTATCTGTCCATCTCTCCAAATTTAGAGATAGTAGTTTGCTTCCTCTGATCGGTCTGGGAAATGCTTTTGGTTTCCACATTGTTCAACTTATTCTATTTTATGACGAAGAGAGTGACTGACAATTTCCAGCTACTTACATGCTGGCGTAGAGACAGAAGTCTGCTTTAGCCTACTTGGGACCATAAGAAATGTTTCCAGACATTGCTTAATGCCTGGGAAGAGGAGGCAAAGAACCTTCACTTGTATATCACAGCTATTGTACTACTATTTAGAATACTACCTGTAATGATATTGGCCACCGCATCATATGTATTCACTAAGAATAGACTAAAGTGAATGATGGCTCCTGGATTATCGCAGGAGAGAGCATTGTGCTTTCCACTGCTGCCTAACACAGAGGCTGTGGAAGACTTGTCAGATGCTTGTCAAACCCATTTCCTTTCCCTTGGCATTCAGACAACAAGACTTTCAGCTTCTTGGCATCTGGATAGAGCCCTGTGATCTGTTCAGGCTAATTGAAACCGCCTCATGTGACCCTCATATTCTTTCATATTTTTTTTTTTTATCAGACAACCGGAAGAGCCAGAGAATAATCATTGTTCTAGTTGAGGTTACTATTGCTGTGATGAAACATCGTGACCATAAACAACTTGGGGAGAAAAGGGTTTATTTTATACATGGTTCCACTTAACAGTTCATCATCAAAAGCAGTGAGGGCAGGAACTCAAGCAGGGTAGGAACCTAGAGGCAGGAGCTGATGCAAAGGTCATGGAGAAGTGCTGCTTACTGGCTTGCTCCCTATGGCTTGCTCAGTCTCCTTTTGTATAGAACCAAGGACCACCAGCCCAGGGATGGCACCAACCACAATAGGCTAGGCCCTCACTATCCATCACTAATAAAGAAAATGCTTTATAGTTGGATGTTATGTGGGGGTCCCTCTTCTCAGATGACTCTAATCTGTGTCCATTTGGCATAAAACTAGCCAGCAAAATCATCCGTTGCACAGAGCCTAGATTCTGGAGTTACTGCTTGAAGAAAAGCCATCTGAACTAGATACTCATGTTGAATTTTGCTAGAATTTAGGATTAATGTATCACTGTCACACATCCTAGCTTACACTAATTTAGGGGATCAGATCCGTATTCAAGAGCAGAATGACTCTAGAAGTTTAGATGAATTGAAGAAATGCAAGTATTGGTATTAACATTATACATTATGAACAATTATGATATAGGAACATACTAATAAAATAATTGGGAATTCTTTAAGAGCATCATGGTAGTTTGAATAAAAATAGCCCATCATAGGCTCATATATATGAATGCTTAGTAACCAGAAAGTGGCACCATTTGAAAGGTTTAGAAGGATCAGGAGCTGTGGTTTGGAGTAAGTGTGGCCTTGTTGAAGGCCCATGCCACAGCCCAGTTCCCATCCTTTCTCCCTCTCCTCCCCTCCCCCCTTCCCTTCTTTCCCCCTCCTCCTCTCCCTCTTGCTCTCTTGTCCCCCTATCAGTCTCTGTCACTGTCTCTCTGCCTGCAGATCAGGATGTATGTAGCTCTCAGCTACTGCATCCTGTCATGCTCCTCACCATTCTTCCCATGGGCTATGCCTCTGAAACTGTAAACAAGCCCCCAGTTAAATGCTTTCTTTAATAAGAGTTTCCATATTCATTGTGTTTCTTCTCAGCAATAAGAGAGTGACTAAGATAAGCACTCAATTCTGTAGAGTTTGTTGGAACTAGATCCCTAAGAGTTCCAACTGTCCTATGGTCTGATTCTGGTTATATTGACCAGAATGTTCCTTTCCAAGGCAAGAACCAGAAGAACTTTTCCACTTTGGTTGCTTTCCATAGATCTGACAAATGTGAATATGCAAATAATAATCTAATTCTATCCAAAGTCAGATGTCAGATGGAGACTAAACATCCAGATGTTTAATTCTTCTCATTAATTAAAATGTATAGGAATGCGAATGGTTGGAGGGCACTGGCTTAAATTAATCCCTGGCGTTTCTGAAACCACTGAAGAGAATTAGAAGGGTTTTTGCTTTTAAAAATGCAAACAGCGCCACTCTGTTTACACATTTTATGTGGGAAGTGGCAGGTTTTAATTTTAGCTGTATGCCACCTTCTCAATTGTTCTCTGAATGTAGTAGAAACATTGAGCAAATTATACAGGAAAAAAAAAAAACCATAATAACTCAAGGACTGAAAAGAGTTTAAAGTTCAAGCAAAGTGCACTCCATAGCTGGCACATTCTGTAATCCATGTACATATGATCAGGAAAAATAGTCCTTTAGAGTGTTTTTGACTGCCTGGATAGATTCACAAGAGGGAAGATTCATTCTCAAAGGGGGGAAAATAAGTAGGCTCACGATATGCAAGGAGATACCTCTAGGGTTTTAAGATTTTTTTCCCCATCTGATATAAAACTTTTTATTTTACAAAGGATTGTTTTTATGCTTTGGCTTTTCTTGGTTTTGTATTCTGGAGGATAACACGTATTTTAGGTCTTGTGCTGGAATGAAGGCCAAATGGCAACTGACAAACATTTAAATCTTTGGCTGCAAGGAGGATGGAAAGGAAGGATATCCGTTTCCTTTTTCATAGGCAAAATTCTTCTGTGTGGAGCTTTGTAAACTAAGGGACTTGAGTTTGGGATGAGGACAGTCTGTCCATTTGTATGTCTGTCTTATTTACCCAGATTGGCTACTTGATAAGTTTTCTGCCTCAGCCTTCTGGGTGCTGAAATTCTAGGCATGTGCCACAAAGCCTGGCTTTCCAGTCCAGTTGCTCCTGTCTTCTGCTCTTTCCTTGTCTCTTCTCCTCACATCTCATTATCTCCCTTCCCCTGTCCTCCCTGGCCTCTTCCCAGTCTCTTCCATATCCCCTATCCCTCTCCTATGCCCCTATTCTTTACCCATTTCTCCCCTCCCCTCCCCTCCCCTCCCCTCCTCTCCTTTATTGTTTTCTCTTCCTTCTTTTCTCCCCTCCCCTCATCTTTCCTTCCCGGAACAAGTACCAGAAATGTGTCTTCCATTGAGGCAGGGCCCCCAGCCACAGAGGTGACTTTATTAGGATACAGTCTAATTATTTGCCTTCTTATTCTATTGGGCTTGCTGCCCTTTGCCATTAGTAAATTGCATTAATCATGACAGGGTGAGATGCATCAGGACATTGTCCTCAATGTCTGAAATGCTGCTTTTGTTCAGGTCACAATCTGATGCAGGCCTGTGAGCTTCTCCTTTTCAGTTCTACTCCAACATTTACTCAGATGACAGTCATTTCTGGGTCCAATAGAGGAGAGGTGATCAGGGCAATGTAGCCTTGACTCTGAGGACAGCCTATGTATGGATAGAGAGAGGGTTTGAAAATCAGGGGATAAGAACTCCTGATTCTTTCTTTAATTTTCCAACTTCTCAGACCATGGGTTATACATTGGGAACCTTTTCCTCTTCTTCCTCCATCGAGGCCCTTGCTATCTGCTTAAATCCTTCTCACCTGCTGGGATCTGTGTGGGAAAAGAAAGGCATTCCTAGAGGATGATTTGCCCCCTCTAGAAGAGCTAGCTACTTCTACCTACTGGGTAGGTGTGGAGATTGAAAGCTACCCAGATGTGAAGAAAAACTTCAAGCAAGACTTTTGGTTTTGGTGACATTTTCCTGCTTATCAAAATTATTCTTGTCCTTGCATGTTCTTGTTCATGGCTTTTTACCAATGTAAATATTAGAGTCAATTCGTGAAGTAAACTTTTTCCCCCAATGGAAGTTTGTAGCTAGGCAGTGGTAGTGCATTGCTTTAATCCCAGCACTCAGGAGGCAGAGGCAAGCGGGTCTCTGTGAGTTTAAGGCCAGCCTGGTTTATATTGTGAGTGCAGGGACAGTCAGAACTATATGTGTTAAGATGGTCTCAAAAAGAACAGAAAAGCAACAAAAAATTTTCTTCTAATGAGAGTTTGTGATTGGGTCCAACCAACACAAACACCACTGCTTTTCATTAGACATGAACATGATATTAAATAATAAAACTCACTCAATGCTTTTTTTTTTTTTTTTTTTACCTAAGAGAATATATCGAACCCCTACTGTGTTCTAGCAAAGTTATCTATTTCTAATTTTAGGACAGTGAACAGCATTTAACATGAAGGATTTACCCTGTTCTCACTACCGAATTCCTTTCCTTAATCCCAGTCTTGTTGTATGCTCTTATTATTAAAGTAATGCTATATATTTTGTCATGGATTTTTTTTTTACAGTGATTTTAGTTTTTAGAAATAGTTCACTAATGTACATACGTTTGGGCTGGAGGGATGGCTCAGTGGACAAGAGTCCTTGTTGCTCTTGTAGAGAACATGATTGTTTAGAACATCTGAAACCCCGGTTCCAGGGATATAACACAACACACTCTTCTGGCCTCTGTGGACACCAGGCACACATGGTGTACATCTATGTATGCAAGCAAACACTCATACATGTAAAATAAAATAATTTTAAAAGATGTTCTTGACTGTTTTAATAACCCTTTAAAATTTGCACCTGAGGTGAATTCCAGGTCTCCAGCCCCAAGGAAGGAAAGATACTGGAGGGATTAGCAGAAGGCTGATAGCTGAGAAAGACTGAGATTTTGTAACTCAGCTCGCCTGCCCAGCGCCTCTTTTCACTCACTACAGTATAGACATGGATTCTTCAAATGGCAGCCTGACTACAAGTGTGGCAAGTAACTCAGCTGAGGAGGAGTGGGCACTTCTATTCTGAAAAATGTGTTCATGCATTTAGTATGGGAGCCAGTAGTCACATGTGGCTCTTGAGCAAGTGGAATGTAGTTAGCTCCAATTGTGATGTGCTAACAGTGTAAAGTTCACCCTGGATCTACTCCTGAGCATCTCGTGAAATCTCACTTGCATTATATTAGCTTCAATAAAATAAGTTATTAAAAATAGATGCATCTGCTTCCTTTTATTCATTGAATTCATTATCAATTATTATAACGTGTGTGTATGCAAATGCACACATGGAAGTCACAGAAGCATTTATTCGAGAGTCATTCCTCCCCTTTCACTTTGGTTTTGAAGCAAGGTTTCTCTTACTGTTTCTATCATATCCTAGCAAGCTGGGTCCCAAGCTTCTAGGTGATGCTCCTGTCTTTGCCTTTCATCTTTCCTGAGGAGCACTGCAATTCCAGATGTGTACCACCAAGTCCAGCTTTTTGCATGAGCTCTGGGGATCATGTTTAGGTTGTGGGACTTATGAATCAAGCACTTTTACCTGCAGAGGCATCTTGCTGTCCCCCTGTTTCACTTAAAATTTCTTTAAAAAAATAGTTTTATGATTCTTTGAGAATTTCATACTTTATACAATGTACCTTGACCACATTTACTTCCTGTCTAATCCTTCTCGCAGATTCCCTACCATGTACCCCTCCTGACTTCATGTCCTGATTATTTGTCTTTTATTACCCACTGAGTGCAATCAGCACTGCCTATATCAGTGGTTCTTAACATTCCTAATGCTGTGACCACTTCATACAGTCCCAAATGTTGTGGTGACCCCCATCATAAAATTATTCTCATTGTTACTTCATAACTGTAATTTTGCTACTGTTGTTACAAATTGTAATATAAATATCTGTGTTTTCTGATGGCCTTAGGTGACCAATGTGACTCCCAAAAGGGTTGAGAGCCATAGGTTGAGAATTGCCAGCCTGTACACTCATGGGTACGATTCCTTCTCTGTGTGTATGCATGTGGATACATATGTGTTATAGCTGATGTGTTGAGATTTGAGAACCAATTAAGGGTATCAGTTGCCTTTACCCATTATGCCATTTCGCTAGCCTACTGTTTCTTCTTCTTCTTCTCCTCCTCTTCCTCCTCCTCCTCCTCCTCTTCCTCCTCCTCCTCCTCTTCCTCCTCCTCCTCCTCCTCCTCTTCCTCCTCCTCCTCCTCCTCCTCTTCCTCCTCCTCCTCCTCCTCCTCTTCCTCCTCCTCTTTTTTCTCCTCCTTCTCCTTCTTCTCCTTCATCATTGTCATCATCATTTAGATAGGATTTCACTATGCTGCCCAGGCTGGCCTTGAACAAACAGAAGTCTGCCTTCTTCTGCTTCCTGAGTGCTGGGATTAAAGGTGTGCTGACCACCATGACTGACCTCCTGTTTTGTTTTTTAAAAACAGTTACTTAGAAAACCTTAAGTTACATTATGACTTTTGGTCATGTTTCAATATCCAAAATAAAATTAAATTCAAGGTTTATAATTATGTGATTTTATTTACAGTCAAAGATTATTCTTTAGATGGAAGCCCTTTGGCCTACTAGAGAGCCAAACTATAAAGTACATATATGCATGTAAATGGGCAGTATTGTTTCAGAAATGATCTGTGGGGTTTGTGATTGCAATTGTGTGGACTGTGCTTCGCAGTGTGAGTTTGTATTGTAATGTAGTGTGCAAGGTCAGTTACTTATGTTCATGAGCTTAATTCTGACACTAGACTGTCCCTAAATGATGGTAACCATGTAAGCATGAGTCTTTGTGATGCTCTTGCTTCAGCACCAGGATTGCTGAAATTGTAGGTCTATGTCGAGACTCTAGCTTTAAGCTCCAGTTCTCAAAGAAAAGAATATCCAGGCATGCTTACCTTGGCAATGACCAACAGATCTCTAACTAAACTTAAGACCTACTCAGCAAGAGAGAAACTGCCTGGTGCTGGAAACCTAGCTAAATACTCAGCACTATTGAAGTCATGGATATTGGAGAAGAACATACAATCACTACTTTATTAAACCAGTATAATACCTAACAACAATTTAAATATTTGTTCTTTTTACCCACAAATAAGTATAATATTCAACCCTCATCAAGGAAACTTCTCTTTGTAATACATGGAGACCAGTACAGAAAACCACAACTAATCAAAATTCTGAGTGTAGGGCTCAGATCCAATGGATATATCTGCAGAATACTCGTGTACTTAAGGCTCAGGATTCATTGCAGAAGAGGGGGTATAAAGATAGGAAGAGCCAGAGTATCAGGGAGTTTGCTATAAGATTCTGTATGCTAGTAATGTCAGAAACTACTTACATAAAATCTCACCAACATGATTGCTCAATCATGAACTGAAAAAGGATATCACCAATGGATGTCAAATTGGGTGAGGAAAAGCCCACAAGGACTCAACCCTACACAAAGAACTATAGGCAACCAAGGACAACTGAGAGTGGGAGCTGAGACATGGCCTTCCTCAGGGAAGAGCGCACCAATTGGTTGCCCAGTGCCGAAGGATCATCTCTGAAAATATATATAAGTAACATTATATAAACTGAGCAGGTTATATTTATGAATATATATACAAATACACTTTTAACAACAATCAATGTAAAAAGAAGCCATGAATTTGAAGGAGAACAAGAAGTACATGGAAGGAAAGGAGGTGGACCAATGTTATAGTTGTAATCTCAAAAAGAAGAAAAGAAAGAAAAAAGAATCCAAGAGCTTTGAACATATTGTGAGTCACCAGCCCTCCTATTGCAGATACTCCACTAAGCCATTTCTGAGATGGGGCCTCTGTATCTTGTTGGTCCTCCATCTTAGCCTTGATCCTATCTGCCTGAGTGACAGGCGATCTCTTTTAAGAATCAATACCATCCAGAGGAGGATATTTGTTTGAGAAATGTTGCTTCAGTCATTGAGCACCATTTATAAGAATGGGTCCCCCGGGATGTCAGACAAGCAGCTCTGATAGGGACAAAGAGACACAGCAAATGAAGGAGGCTGAGCTAGTCCTGGTGTTTTGCTGGGGCCAGGTTTCAGTATGCTCAGTCATGTAAGCTGCTTTTGTCTCACCTACTAAAGGGAGCAGGTTGATGGGGTGAAGCCTTGTTTCTTGCTGAGTCACCAAGCAGTATGGAGTCCAGAATGGTCAGCCTGTCAAACTAAAACTGCATAGAGAGCTGGGAGCTAACGATCCCATTGGTGACTCTCCTTGAGATCTGCTTTGAAGGGTGTTCTCTAAAGAGCCCTTATGGTTCTGGAGGCTGCCTTCAGTGATGCTGGATGTCTGGGTTGTCTTATCCCCCCTCCCATACCACGACTCCAATTTCTATTGGGTAGCATTAGTCTAAGTAGTATCAGAATGTGTGTCCTTGAACTCAGCTACTTGTCCTGATCATAATTCTTTTTTTCTTTTGACATAGTACCTTTCTTATATTTGGATATTGGCTCATCCTTTAAAAGTCTAATATCTCTTAAGATGACAAAAATGCTCTGACTTCCACAACCTCCTTTGTAGCTAGAGACCAAGGCTCACTCAGCCTGCCTCCCTCTCTCTCTCTCTTTCTCTCTCTCTCTCTCTCTCTCTCTCTCTCTCTCTCTCTCTCTCTCTCTCTCACACACACACACACACACACACACACACACACACCACACCACACACACACACACACACCACACACACACACATCAGCATTGGCTTTGTAAGAAGTCACTAGGTGGAGGGTGGCAGCACCTAGAAGAATGGGCTTCAGTATTGGTAAGTGAGTAGTGCCAGTTGTTTATGGTGGTGCCAGCTACTGTTTGGGATTGGGTATGATGGTACCCGAAGGTGACAGTAGCACAGTCTTTTGGTGAAATCTGTGTGCACTGTTCATTACTGCATAGTCTCTATGCTAAAAAGGATTCTGGTGTCTATAGCCAAAATTCACACACACACACACACACACACACACACACACACACACACACACACACACACACACACACACTTTTATGCTTTATATATACTAATCCCCAAATAGTGCTTCAAACAGCAAATGACTCCTGCTTTAAGACCTATTTTGTGTTAACCAATGTGATCGCAGCTGGAGTGATTCAGGAAAATATGATCCTTAACTGCTTCATCGGAGAAACTCAGAAAGATGTTACACGTTGAATGACATTCTGGTACTCAGGTCTTCCCCAGAGCTTAAGGAATCAGGTTCTGAGTCATCTCCAGCATGACATACACATTCCACTCTTCAAGATTTTCAAAAAATTTTCTACCTGATTTTCACATTTGGATATTGTGTTTAGTGCTGGAAAAGTGGTTGGTGGGTGATTTGTGTGTACCTTATTTGAAAGAAAAAGGACGTTTTTAAATCTAAAAGTATAAAGAGACTCATAGTGTTGAGGACCTTTTCTGACAGCGTGATTGCTGAGCCTGTACACTGGGGAATGCTGCCTCACAGCTTTGCCGCCCCTACTGGAACTTCATTCTGTTTCTCCCACCAGCATCTCATGGAGATGAGCCCCTTGTCTGCTAATCCAGTCTTGCTCTGTGGTTTCTGTTTCTTGTTTAATATTCTATTTGAAACCTCTAATGTAATTAACTACCCATCTTTTTTCGTGACATCTGTTTTCAAATTATCCTGAAGACGAAGGCTATTCTGGATACACACACGTGTATGTGTATGTGTGCATGTAAACACACACATGCACACGCTCATGCACTCAGAGTCAGAAAAATCCTATTTAAGTCTCTCCTTCTGTCTGAATTTATCAGTCTATTTCCCAAGAGCAAAATGAGAGTGTGCAGAAAAAAGGGCCTGTTAAATAGCAGATTACTGCTGGGGTCCCCTGGACTTAAGCCTGCTGAGGGATCTCAGAGAGCATGTCAAACAAGATTCAATAGTACCAGTGAGAGACAGGGCAGTTGGGATATTTATTTACCAAGTACTGTACTTATGTTTGATTGTTAGCACTTCCGATATACTCTGTATAGACTGTGAATGTTACAGTAGTCATGAAGAATCTCACGCAGGGAGATCCAGGTGCCAGAGGCAGGAATCTGTCGGTTTGGGGGGCAAGTGTCCATTCAAACTATAAATAACTTGCAGATAGTCCAAAAGATATTGGCCAAACTTTTTAGTACTGACCACATCTAGATAAGAAACTTTCATTCATGCATTCCATATTTATTAATAAACACCTAGTATGTTTCTAGTATATATTTCGGCATGACAACACAGCAGTGAATGAAGCAGATATAAAGCTCTCCTTTCACAATGTATTCTAGGGATTATTCTGATGAGTGTTCAACTTCGCGTATCACAAATGTTTGACAGATTTTCAGTGATCTATCCATTTCTTATATTCTATTATTTCTTTAAAATTATGCTAGTTGGATAAAATAAGGCATTTACTCTTTCAAAAACCGACTTTCGTTAAAAACCAATTTCAAGGGGGCTGGAGAGATGGCTTAACAGTTAAGAGTACTTGCTGTTCTTTCAGAGGACCTGAGTTTGGTTCCCAGCAAACATTTCAGGTGGCTCTCAACCATCTGTAACTCTACCTCCAGGGCATCTGACACTCTCTCCTGGCCTCTATGGGCACTCCACTCATGTGTAAAAACCTACATGCAGGCATACACATATATACATAACTAAAACAAATTTGTAAAGAATGTTAAGCTTGAGGTATATTCTTTAAGACAACTATAGCATAAAAGGCAAATGTAGTTCCTCAAAGATACACAACCGAATTCTTCATCTATTTTAACAATAATAGAGACCAGCTGCTTTATAAACAAAGCAAAAAGGAATTTGAATGTACCTTTCAAAGTATAAATAAAGCAGGAGTATAAATTGTGCAAATTTTCTCATTCAGTTTCAGCGGCATTATCACCTAGCAAACTTTCTTGTCATAATTGGCATAAGTGTTAAGAGCCTTAGAACTAAATACTGTTATTGACATAGGAACTCAGCTTTTAGCAATCTGTACTAACAAAATGATCAGAAAATTGTGAAATATTGATATAAAAGGACTACTAACACAAACATACAAAAAGCATACTTTCAAAGAATAGAATATTGGAAAATACAGCATTATATTTAGTGAAGAAATGAGGATATATAATTTCATATACTGAGTGGTCTTATCGTTTTCTCAGAAAGATCCATATAAAGAAAATAAAACAGAGCTGGGTGCTGGAATTGCATAGAACCCTGATTCTTTCTCACATAATTGCATTTTCCATAATGGGCATGTACTGCTTTTATAATCAGAGGGGAAAAAAATAAAACCTAAGCGTCCCCCTTTGAGTTTTACCTCTAAACATTGTGATTAGTGATGGAGAAGTATTCAGCAGATGTGTGTGTGTGTGTGTGTGTGTGTGTGTGTGTGTGTGTGTGTGTGTATGTGTGTGTGTGTTTTAGTGGTGAAAATTGTACTGTTTAAAATTAGGCCTATGACGAACAGAAACATTCCAGTCTGAGTAGCTATGGAGGGGAATACTTGGGCAAATGCCTTCCTTCAGGGCTCTGTCTCTCCTTCCTGGAGTTTCAGCTTCCTTCTGCTTATGGGCATCCCATGGAGATGGGTCCCCCATCTCCATCCTGCTCCTGTGCTCATACCCTGTACTTTTTATTTCTTTGTTTCTTCCCTCCCCATCAGCTTTACACTTCAGCATGTTCCTTTTGATTCATCTTACAGAAGCAGAGTCCCATGCCACTGGCTTTCAGCCTTTCTCTTCATTCAGTTCCAGCAGCATTATCGTAGGGAGGGACATCATCTCCTCTTACCTGCTGTGTTTTTCCTTAAGAACTGCCCGTGGGATTAGACAATTACAATAAAGATGAAAGAAAATGAGCTGTCGATTAAATATATCACCTTTGGACTTTTCAGAGATGGAGAAGTCAACTCTGCCAAACCCCACAGGAGCCCCTACCCCCTATGGCAACACTTCCCCAAAGGCATGCTCTCTTTCACCAGAAACTGAAGCACACAGACCCCTCTTCTTCCCCCCAGACAAGGCTGTTGTTTTGTGCCCCAGGTTGCTACCATGTGGGAATGTTGTGGTGTGAGAAAAGTATCAACACTGCAAATGTCAAGTGCCCTTGCTTTCCATCAGTTCTGAAGGGGCCATTAATCATTCTCCATCCTTGTGTCCTTCCTCAGTCTTTATTACAGAGAAGCTGTTCTTAGAATTTCTGTGGAGTATCTGTGGGTGGTGCCTAACCTTTGGCATTGTCCATGCGATCTGACTGATGGGGGAATAGTCTGGAGAGTCTCCTAGCGTCAGCCTGGAGAGAGTGTTGAAGGGCATCAGAGAAATTTCTGTGGTCAAGTGCAACCAGGCAGAAGGTAATAGACATGCAGGGAATGGAACCAGCCTGGAGTTGGCTTTTGGGGGCTTGGTTGTGGGGTATTTTCAATTCTTTGCTTAGGGAAACTCTGAAAGCATTTTACTCTGGATCAGGTCAGCAAAAACATTCACTCCAAATACCACTCACTAGAAAGCCTCTGCTCATAGCAGATGTGTAATGAATCATTCTTTTGGAGCCTTGCAGTGTGTTTAACTCAGAATACACTTGGCTCTACTGGTTGGAGTTCAGTGATGGAAATAAAGACCTTGTTAGGCATTTAAACAGAATTTAGAAAGTCATATATTTTCATATTGTTAGGAGTGGTGGCTAACACATATGCCAGCTAGAAGGTCGTAGGTATGACTACCCCAGCAAAATCCCACCTCTCACAACAACGAGCAAGGTGATCCCCTAGACTGCCATTGCAATGGACCATTTGAGGAGCAGGGCACGCTTCTGATGCCTCGGGGCAAACTGGAGGAACAAGGTAGACAGTGGGATCTACTACAGGGATATAAGGCTCTGCTGAAGGGCACAGACATGTTGGGGACATGTTCTCTGCCACATATGTGACTTCCCATTGAGAAAACATATCCATGTATATACACTGGAGTTAAGAGAGGCTGAAAAATATGCACTCAACCCTTCATATCTGAGTTTCATGTCTCACATTCAACCAACTGTGAATCAAAACTATGTTTAGAAAATTGCATCTGTACTGAACATATATAAACTTTTTCTTATTCCTTAAACAATATAGCATAATTATTTACAAATTTTTACTACATTATTTTATATGTGTGTGTGTGATAGATGTTTTACATATGATATATGGGAGATGAACATGTCTCATTGTTTTCTTTTGTTTTTTATTTTTATTTTTTTGGGTTTTTTTGGTTTTTCGAGACAGGGTTTCTCTGTGTAGCCCTGGCTGTCCTGGAACTCACTCTGTAGACCAGGCTGGCCTCGAACTCAGAAATCCACCTGCCTCTGCCTCCCAAGTGCTGGGATTAAAGACGTGCGCCAGCACTGCCCGGCTGAACATGTTTCATTGTAAATGTGTAGGTCAGAGAAAAGATTGTGAGAGTCAATTCTCTTCTTTTATGTGGGTTCCAGGAATCAAACTTATGTTATCAGACTTGGCAGCAAGCAAATTTACCTACTGGGCCATCTCATTGCTCCCTTCCTCCAATTTATCAGTTTATCTATTTATGTATTTATCTCTCTCTCTCTCTCTCTCTCTCTCTCTCTCTCTCTCTCTCTCTCTCTGTGTGTGTGTGTGTGTGTGTGTGTGTATGTGTGTGTGTGCAGGCAGGCAAATGCACATATATAATAATACATGTTTAGAGGTCAGAGGACAACTCACCAAACTCTCCTTTTTACCATATGGATCACAAGAAAAGAACTTAGGTAGGTCATAACACTTGGCATGAAGCACCTTTATGTGCACAGCTATCTTGCCAGATCAAATATAACTATTTACATAGCATTGCATTATATTGCATATTTAAATATTTTAGAGACTATTTAAAGAATATGGGAGGATATTCATAGCTTATATGCAAATACTATTTTCAATAAACAATTTGGTCATCCGAAGATTTAGGAATCCAGGAGCTATCCTGGACAACTCCTCTATAGATACTGAGAGACAAATGTATTTAACTTTCTAGAATTTTTAGCGCAGTGAGACATGAAGGAGTTGGAATGGATGTCACATGCTAACAAATCACAAGCAATACATATATGCTGTCTAGTTAACCCAGGCCCTAGAGGTCCTATAGGAATGCTTTGCCATCCCTCTGATGGCCCATATGAGGAGTGGCTTTGCAATTTCATGTGGGTCTGAGGCTTTGAAGTCTTTGGTACAATCATGCCCATGTCTGTAGTACACATTTACTCAGGATTTCACTCACTCAAGGCTTCCTCCACTCCATTTAGACCTAGTTCTTACTGATCACCAGATAAATGGGTCCATATCACTGTGTTCCCCTAAGTACATGCTGGTGTGGATAGAATGAAGGACTCAAACATTTTGTTGACTAGCCACATATAGCATTTTTCAAGTGTTTTGATGGTTACTTCTGACTACCTTCATGACATTTATTTCCACAAACAAGTAAGACAATAAAGTTTAGAGGTGACAGATTGTAGGCAGGTGGGAGCTGTGACTCATAAGGGATAGTAGACTACTGAGATAAATCTTGCAAGAAGCTATGGAGGGGTGGTCACAGCAAGGAGCAGTAATGGAATTGCAGTGGTTAAAGAAGGGTCCTGGGAAGAAAGTGAACTGAATGCAGTGTCAGAAACCAGAAGAGACCACTGGATAGGTAGAAGATGGGAGATCATGGGGAGAGGTGCAGGGTGAAGGTTAGGGAGACTCAAAATGGGGCAGTACAAAGAGCAGGTGCTGGCAATGCTTGAAGGGATAAATGTTAGCCTGGTAAAACTGATGGATCATCACTGTCCCACATAAAGTAATTTCTATTCCTAAGAGAAGACTGTCTATGCAGTACACGAGAGGAAACTCTGATAGAAACTAATGACTTTGCAAATCTCCTTTGCTGGCATGAATCCTAAAAGAATTTTAAAATCTTGAATATAATATCAAAATTGATAAGGCCGAGACTGGAGGATTGACATGAGTTTGAGGCTATCCTGGGCTATGTAAAGATTTCCAGGCTAACATGGGCTACAGAACCAGACTCTGTCTGAAAAACCAAAGCAAAAACTATAACTCACTAAGATTCAATACACAAGGCATACATTTATACATAATATTTTTAAGACAGGGCCTTCCTGCTATTTATCTGACCTTGACCTTGTCAATCTTCCCTCAGTCTCCCAAGTACTGGTGTATGTTATCACACCTGGAAAATATGCATATTAATCAGGACCTGTAATATTCTGATGTATGTATACATGGTGTAATATTTAGATCAAATGCTTATCACTTCTTCATGGTAAAATTTTGATATCCTTCTGGATTTCAAAGTGTACTATGTACTATTGTTACCTGTAGTCTCCATGCAAGCAATGGAAACCCAGAGCTTCATGTTGTCATCTTACTGGAACTCAGGAGCCATCAAATCCATCAGTCTCTCAGTTCCTCAGTCCATCAGTCCATCAGTCCATCAGTCCTTCAGTTCCATCAGTCCCTTAGACCATCAGTCTATCAGTCCATCAATCCATCAGTCCCATCAGTTCATCAGTCCATCAGTCCCATCAGTTCATCAGTCCCTTAGACTATCAGTCCATCAGTCCATCAGTCCATCAATCCATCAGTCCCTCAGTTCCTCAGACCATCAGTCCATCAGTCCATCAGCCCCTTAGACCATCAGTCCATCAGTCTACCTTCCTAAGATCTGCAACAAGGCAACTGATGGGTACTAAGTTATAGTTAGAGAAGCACAAATAGCTTACTTCTACTACTTTACTTCAGCTAGTACTAGAAATCCTAGCCAGTGCAACTGGGAAAAACTGGGTGAGGGTGGGATCACTAATCAAATTTTAAAAAAAGAAAAGAAAAATTAAAGAAGTCAAATTGTCCTTGTGTGTAACGCAACACATTAGGAGACACTAAAGTTTTTAACAATTTATTAGAACCAAACAAATTCAACAAAGTTGCAAGATACAAAACCAACATAGAAAAATGAGGAACATCACTGGAGAGCATTAGCAGTTTATCTGAAGCAGAAGTTAAGAATGGTGCTGTCTTGGGCAGCTTTTGTTGAGACGTCTGCTCCAAAGTGAACTGGGGTACACTTCTGGCTTGTTTCTTTCCTCTTGCAGTCATCAGAATTCTCTCTTTATCCTTTGCCTTTGGAAACACGATTATTAGTGCCTTAGAGTTGATATAGTTGGGTGAAGTCTAACTGCTGACCTTGTACTTGGATATTTACATTCTTCTTTTAGTTTAGGAAATTTTCTGTTATCTCTTTGAATAGGTGTTATATTCCTTTGGCTATTTTTTCTTTTTATACAGGATCTCATGTAGCCAAGGCTGGTCTCAAACTTGCTATATTGTCAAGAGGAGGATGACCTTGGCCTTATGATGCTCCTGCCTTTCCCTTCTGAGTGCTAGGATTACAGGATGTGCCACTACAGTTGAGCTATGCTGGGCTAGAGAACAGAGCCTGGGGCTTCATGCTAGGCAAGCACTACAATAAAAAGAGATCCGCCCATGGGCTCTCCTTTGGCAGTCTTCCTCTTTCTAGAAACCCAGTAACTCAAATAGTTGCTCTTTGAATTACCTAAGCTAAATTCCTCTGCATAGTCTTCATTTCATTCATTTTCTCTCTGACTTTTCTTCAGTCTGTCTTAGTACTTGATATTTCTTCTTTCTATTTACTCCATTCTGACATTAATACTTTTGATTTTACTTTTATTTTTGCTGAGAATAGTTTTCAGCTCTAGGGTAGGAAGCATGGGACTTTGCTTTGGATTTGGTACCAGGTTGCTAAAATCCAACACTGAATTCTCTTTGATTTTTAAAAAATTATCCCCCCCCCCCCGTATGTTTGAGCTTCTCTGGTAGAATATTAAATTCTGTCAGTATTTTCCTGGAGTTAATTAGCTATCCTTTAATCAGTTGTTTTAAATTATTTATCAGGTAGCTTTACCTGTCAACTTGGCATAGCCTAGATATCACCTGAGAGTAAAACCTCAATTAATTCTCTAGACCAGATTGACCTGTGGGCATATCTGTGGAGGATTGTCTTTATTCTTAATTGATGTAGGAGCTTCACCAGGGAAGGCACTATTCCCAGGGTGAGTGTTCCTGACTTGGATAAGAAAGCTAGCTAGGCATGACCCTGTTTCCCTGAGCCAGCTAACAAGTGACATCCTCCATGGCTCCTGCTGTACTTGGCTGTGGAGTTTCTTGATAGGAGGTAATGCTGTGTAGAATAGCAATGAGATCTGCCTTGAGTTCCTGCCTTGCCTTCCTTAATGATGATCTGTGACCTGGAAGTATAAACCAAATAAACCCTTTCTTCTCTTACATTGCTTTTGGCTGGAACACTTTATCTCAGCAATAGAATGAAACTAGAACACTGTCTTCTAACTACTGATGGTTGTCTGGTCAGATTCTGGCATCTTCTTTTGACTATTAACTGAAGTTGCGGTGTCTTGAAAGCCCTGGCCTTGTTCCTATTGCTGCAGAAATGCCAAATGAGCTGTTTATTGTCTCTGAGTTTATGGTTCATTCCCTGATTTCAGCACTGGATGGTGCCCAGCTCCATATTTGCCAGGCGTCTGTTGTTAGTGTGTTATCAGTCGTTGGGCACTAGAGGGAAATCCAAGATCAAACTTGTTCCAAAACTCCAGTTTGTGAGGTTCAGATTGAACCAGGGAGTACCTACAAAGAGTTGCATTCCCAGAGGCTTCTCCCAAGAGCCCAGGTACGCAGTCAATACTGGCTTGTGGTCAGGCACTGTAGGGATTTTCTTAGCTCTGAGTGAAGTCACAATGAATGGAGCAACTCTAGGTTCCTTGTAATACCTATAGCCAGCAGTGCTTCCAAGTTGTTCCACAACTCTGAGTCCACCACTTGCCAAAGCTAGTGCAACACTGAAGCAGGGCTAAGGCCAACTCTGCCAGGGACTGCTTAGTGCTGATGGAGAGTCATGCATGACCCATGATCACTTCAATCAGCCACAGGTGAAGTTAGCAGGAATAGAAGTCTAACAGACTAGAATTCTATGCCTTCCTCCCAATCTCAGGCTTGTTGCAGAGGCTCCATACGCAGGTAGCCTTGGGCATATGGGCCACTATGGTCTACACTGTTAAGTTTCACTAGCCTGGCAGTAAAATTCTAAAGTCCTTTGCTTACAATCCCATCTCATTCTCATTCACTGGGGATATGTGCCATACTATGATATCTGAGGTTGGGGCTAGTGTTGGTAAAGACAGATCCTTGGTGACTTAGGCCGATGCTGTGCCTCAATCTCATAAGCACATGACCTGCCCAGCTTCAGGGGAACACTCAGGACCATGCCACAATTCTCAGTGAAGCAGCTGAAATGTGAGTCTGTTCTGCCAGGGTGCAGATTTCTTCCTAGTACAGGAGCCAGTCTAGAACTCTGTCTTACAAGCACTGGCCTGGATATGTCTGTGCTGCCCCTGATAGGGGACAGATGGTAGAGACACTCCCTTGATCACTAGAGCTAACGGCACTAAGCTGGGTTGTATCTCTCACAGTGGCAGGAGCATCTACTCTATCATATACAGGTCTCTGACTAATGTTGGGGTGCTCTAAAGCTCTCTGAGCCCTGGACTGCATCCAAGAATTTTCATTTATACTGTGTGTGGAAGTGTAAACTTAAGGGTTCTTTGGAAAGTCAGTTGAATGGTGTTTTGGTGGGGCAAACATGTGAAGGAAGGTTTAGCTGAAGCAGACATAGAAAGGATGTTCTGCTAAAGTAAGCACATGAAAGGACACGTGATGAAAGATTCTTTGCTAACAACACACATGTATTGGTCCACCTTACACTGCATAGTTGAGCTGCATTTGTCAGGATGCCATAGAGAGAAATACACCAAAAATCTTTTGGTGGTGTACTGCAGTTTCTTGCCACTTCTACAGACTTGGGCTGATTGGCATTGTGCTGTCAGCTGAGACAGACTCATGTGATGAGGCAAGACCTACGGAGGACATGTGATGTTTGGAGGGTATAAATAGAACTCGGTGGACAGTGACGGAAGCTGAGTGCATCTCCAGTCTTCACTGATCTTTGATTCCCTGAGAAAGACACAGCTGAGAACTTCTCCTGGCATTCCTCCTGGTCCTTCTTGCTGAGTTGAGCCAAAACCGAGGCCTGGTTGTTCCTGCTAGGTCATACCATGGCTGCTGCTGACCAGATATCTCTGTGAGGTGTTTGCAAGTGGATCTAGCTGCTACTGTTAACCTGTGAACTGAACTGCTGATTTCCAGACAACACAGATGGGATTTGCTTCAAAGAACCTTTCTAAACAGGTCCACTTCCCCCGTATCCATTCTTTTCCACTACCTCTAGTGGGTGGTTGGCTAAAGGGAGGTTAAAGCATTTAAGAACCATCATTAAAAATAGATTTTGAAAAAAATAAAGTTACAGGGTGCTTGTTCTCACCACAGTGGGTCTCGCTTGGATTGCAAGACAAAACCTTATGCTCTCACACCTTGGTTACCAAATTGGAGTATGGTTTGGGAGACAGTTGCTGGCATAGCTAAAGAACTTCCAGAGGTGCAGTCTGCAGAAATTAGTCCCCTATTTCTAGAGCCCTTGACAAGTTTTGGGTTTAACTATGGCTGGTCTGGTAATGGGTTTCAAGTCTAGTGCCTTGAGTTAACTACCTCACACTTCCCGAAGCAGAAGGTGTTTCTCTCTGCCCTGACTTGCTTGAGAGAAGAGCAGCTCATTTCTTCCTGTCTTCAGCTTGTCCTTTGGCTTTGTTAGACTAAAAATAGGCACCATAATCTGTCATCTGATTTCTTACTTTATGTGAAGGTAGTTGGTGTGTGAGTGGCTTTTCAATTTGCTGTGTCTATGGGACGACAGCATCCAGATGATCTTATCCAGCTCCCAGCATGCTTTATTGCATCCGTCAGCATTTTAACCTTGAAAGGGTTTTGTAAAACTCCACCCTCTCTCACATTTACACAGCTGGTACATGCAATCCTTCGTCCATTTAAATACTGTAGTTCCAAAGGATGTGATAGTCAGTATAGAATAAATATTGACACTTAAAGAAAACTCTTATATTGTACCTCCTGGAATCAAACCATAATTATGACAGTTACCGTCATCCATTTTAAAGGTACCTGACAAGCTCTTTGGCAGTCAGAAATTTTACATTGTTCTTTTTGTTCTTTGAAATTATATTTGCACTTCTCCCACAGAGTTAGTTATCTTGATGCTTGCAAGACTTTTACTATTATGAATTGCAGAGAAAATCCCACTTACAGATATGTATTAAGTTTGTTTTCTGTAACCACAAATGATTAATGATTATTACATATGTGAAGTAAAAACTGAGTATGGCAGTGTACACCTGTAATTTCAGCATTCAGGAGGGTAACACGTTCAAGACCAGCCTGGAACCTCAGTAAGATCCCCTCTAAAAATAATGAAACTAAAACGCTAAGAAAAAGAAGAAAATGTAAATGCAAAATGTTTTTGGGAAAACATTTTTTTCTGAGTAACTCATAGTTTCTGAGTATTAGTACTTTAAATCTTAATTATTACTTTTGTAACTAATCATTGCATGTATTGTATCATATGTGGAATTTAGCTCAATATCAATGAACATATGTTCTTAGCTACATGTGCTTGAAAGCGTTTCTTCATAAGGTACATGAGGTAAACAAGGTAGCTCATGTTCCCTGTATTAAGAGTTTGACCAACACTGTGCGCTCTCTCTCTCTCTCTCTCTCTCTCTCTCTCTCTCTCTCTCCCTTAGAAATAACATTTAATCTAAATGAGACTCATATTTCTTTAAATCATTTTTGAGAATTACATAAAAATGTGTACAGTGTGTTTGGGTCAAACCCCCCTCCATTTCTCCCACTTGGGTTCCCTCTCTCCTCCCCAACCACTACTCTCTCCCAATGTCACATGCCCTTTTTATTCCTTACCTAATGAAGTCTCTTACCACTGCTAGAGTATGTGTAGATACAGGCCATCTACCAAAGCATGGGTAGCCTCTCAGGGACTGACTGCATCATTAAAGAAAACTGACTCTCCCTCTCCAAGTTCTGATCAATTACAAATAGCTCTTTAGCTAAGGGTAGGATGTTTTGATTATCGTCTTCTTCCATGCAGGGGTGTTCTCTGCCTTGATCTTGTTCAGGTCTTGTGCATGCAGACAGTTTTTTAAATTAATATTTTCAGTTAAGGTATACAACCAAATTAAACATTTCAATGTACCATATTCATACATAATACAACTTTGTACTTTGTATTTGCCCCACTGGACCTGTCTCCACTTCAAATAACCCCATTGTGCTTTCTTGTTACATACATCAATTGCATATGATGTAGTGTCCTTTTTCTCACTGCCCTCTCCTGTTTTCTTTCTCCCTTCTTTACCTCAATGCTGTCTCATCTACTCTAATGTATATATGTTGAAATCTAGATTCTACATACAAAACAGAAGATATTTGTCTTTCTGAGACTAGTTTATTATACTCAACAGTTCCATCAATTCTTTCTGCAGATGACAAGATTTCATTCTACTTTATGGAAAATAATAAAACTCTCTCTGTCTCTCTCTGTCTCTGTCTCTGTCTCTGTCTCTGTCTCTCTCTCTCTCTCTCTCTGTCTCTCTCTCTCTCTGTGTGTGTGTGTGTGTGTGTGACTGTCTATTGCATTTTACATTTCACTTATTTATTGTGAGAGTTTGAACATGCATGTGTGTTCTGTGCTCATGCCCAGATGGCAAAGGATAACGTGTAGAGGTTGGACTTTTCCTTATACTTGTATGTCCTAGGGATAGTGCTCAGATTATCAGGCTTGGCACCAGGCAGCCTTACCTAATGAGCCACCTCACTAGCCCATATACTACATTTTAAAAAAAATCCATTCATTTATGGACATGGCAGGCATGGATGCGCAGCTATCTCTGAGGTTTGCTGACTCGGATATTATTACCATGATGAAGTTAAGATGCCTTTTACCTATTTCCTAGACATCATAAAAGGCTCCCAGATTTTTTGTGTATACCAGAGCATGAGAAAGACCCTAATATTGTAAAACACCTGAACTTCTTAAAGGTGCAAATAAATCAGTTTTTAGAGGCCAAATCACTTAACTTTAAAGAATTCAGTAATGTGACCAACAGAAAGGTTCATGCCTGTGGAGGGGGAAGGAGAGAGAACACATTTGTTTATTATCATCAAACTGTTGTTAACTATCTGTTTTCACTATTTCTTGGCAACTAAGTGACTACGGGCAACTGCTTATCTGAACGCCTTTGTCTGTCCATAAAATAGGTGTAGAATTCTGTCTTATGGGATCTCTTAAGCACTGCGAGGTTCATGTAGGACACAGTCATACCTGTGATATCACTTTCTAAGCTATATAAAGGATTCTTAATGTAAAAATACTGAACATCTTTATTTTAAAATGCTTATAGATTAACAGGAAATGGTAGTGGTATATACAGGATGGCCCCCTTCACTACACGCCCCACCTTCGCAATGATGGCCTCTTGCATAACTATAGTACGATATCAAAGTTGACCTTGACATAATCTTGAGAGCTTATTTGGATTTCACTAGCTATCCATACTTTCTGTGTGCATGCATTTACATGTGATTGTATCACGTGTGCAACTTTATATAGTCACGATAACAATGCAGATCTCACCCATTGTCACTAGGCTCTCAGGCTAAGTATAGCCACCCTATATTCCTTAACCTTTGTAATATTAATGTTGTCTATATTTTTACACTTTTGTTATTTCAATATTATATACCTGAGCTTTTGTCTTATTGTTTTTGTTTATTGTTTATTTATTTATTGTTTTGTTTATTGTTTATTATTGTTTTGTTTATTGATTTTGAGTCAGGGTTTGTATAGCCCAGATTGTTATGGAACTCATTCTGTACACCAGGGTGGCCGCAAACCTGCAGTGATTCTATGGTATTAGACCCTTGGAATGCTGGGGTTCCAGGTGTCAGCCTATACACATGGCATTGTAGCATCATTTTCTGCCTACACCAAGAATTTGGTTCTTTTCCTTTCCATGGTTTTCTTTTCCACATTTCATTTAAGGATTCACCTCCTGAAAGGCATTTGGGTTGCTGTTTTACATGTTAGGCTATTAGGATCAGAGCTGTTGTGAACATTTGTGTATAGGTTTTCCAGTGAACATAAGATCTTATTTCTTTAGGATATGTATGTACCAGCTTGATTTCTGTGATAAACATGTGTCTAGTTTGACAAGAAACTACCCACCTATTTGCCAGGCTGTCTATGCCATTTTACATTTCCTGCAGAAAAGTCTAAGTGATCTGTGTTCTCTGGAACCTCAGCAGCATTTAGTATTTTCACTAGTTTGGATTTATACATTCATATTAGTGTACTGCCTGAGTATTCTCTGGTGAAATGCTTATTTATATATTGCCTGTTTTCTAGGTGGGTTTGCACTTTCAAATTTTAGGTGCAAGTCTCATGTGTGTTACAAAATATTTTCTCCTAGTATATAGCTGTCTTTTTATTCTTTTAGCAGAGTGTTTCCCAGAGCAAGAGTTTTACATTTTTATGAGATATTTGTTAACTCCAGAAATCTTTGTCTAGATCTAAATTCTAAGCGTTTTCTCCTATTTTTTTCCTTTGAACTACATTTTACATTTTGAATTAATTTTATCTAAAATGTAAGAACTAGGTTCATGTTTTTCCTGCATATGAATGATTAAGTGTCTGGATACTGGATGTCTAAAATTAGGTATTTTCTCAATTCTCAACTCTTGTACTTTTGCCAGAAATCAACTGTAGATTGATTTCTGTATTCTTTTCCATTTATCTGTGTCTTGTCTCTACCATGTCACACTTGTACTCTCTTACTCACTGTGGCTATATAGTTAGTATATCTTAGTACCAATTAGGAAGATTCCCTTCCATTTTATTTTTCATAAAAGCTATTTTAGCTGTTCAAGGTAATTTGCCATTCCATATACATTTTAGAGTAATCTTGTCTATGTCTTCAGAACATGTGCTAAGATATTTACAATAATTGTATTAAACCTATAAATTCCATTTTGGTAATGTTTTTCTTATAGTTAGCCTTTTAATCTATGAGCCTGGCATGTTTCTCCATTTATTTCAGTGTTTTAAATGTCTTTCAACATCATTTTGTAATCTGTAGGATACAATGGTTCAAAATAATTTATACCTAAGTGTTTTATTCTTTAGAGTAAGTGCAATGGAACTATATTCTAAATGTTGGTTTTCACTGTGTTTATTACTAGTATATATAAATGACGTCATTGTTCTTATCTATATGACCCTGCTAAAAATTAATTCTAGAATTAAGAACTGTTCTTTGGGATTTTCTATTTAGACAAACATTTCATATGCACTGGTTGTCTTTCTTTTAAATCACTTTGTATGTTCTTTCATTTAATTGTTTGATTTCTCCCCCCAACAATGTTTGGTGCTGTGCTGACTAGGAATGGTAAAAAGAGGGGCTCAAGACATGGCTTAGTGGACAAAACACTTGTAAAAGTGTGAAGACCAGAGTTCAGCTCTCTAGCACTCATGTAAAATTCCAGCATGTATGGTGGTCACAGGGAGCCCCAGCATTTAGGAAACAGAGAGAGGAGATCACTAGAACAAGTTGGTAGACTTCACGAGAGACCTTGCATCTGGGTTGGAGAGGTGGCTCCGCTGTTAAAGGCTAGGCTTAAACCAAATAGATGAGACCTTGGCTCAAAAATACAAGTGAAGCATAATTAAGGAGGGTGCTTACTATAACCTCTGGTCCTCCACATGCATGCCCAACACCACATGGGAACACACATTCACACATGCATTCACAACCACCACACCCCCCGCAAAAATAGTTACAAATGA
The DNA here is from genome assembly GCA_028551405.1 of Uromys caudimaculatus. NCBI lineage: Eukaryota > Metazoa > Chordata > Mammalia > Rodentia > Muridae > Uromys > Uromys caudimaculatus. The sequence goes on along the minus strand of CM052722.1, from coordinate 23,551,278 downwards.
AGTACTTTTGTCTTACCGAGGAACTTAGAAAAAGTAAGTTTTATTTAAAAAAAAAAATTGTTCTGGGAGAGGGGTTTTGTAACCTAAGTTTATTTTTCTCATTTTCTCCTGTGTAAAAGATATATAAAAATCATTTATTCTAGTGTTATTTAATATACAAAATGTGCTACTATACATAAAGTCTGTTTCCAAGAAGAAAAATGAAATCTTTTCTTTATTCCTGACCACAGAGGGAAAACATTGAACATGTGGGTCGTTTTAGCACTTTGTCAAGTTGAGAATGTTCGAAATTTGCTTCCATGAACTTAGTGTTATTTTCTTTTGATAGTTTTTGTGTGGCATATGTGTGAGTGATGTTGAGACATGACATAATCTACAAAGTTCATGCTTGAAAACCTCACCGTGGAGTTTTTAACCCGCCCCCAATCTCATTCTGATTTAAGGAAGTTTATGAGTCATTATTGGGCTTTATTCTTAGCTATCCTGGACCACTAGCAGCCCATAGGTCATGGGATGACTACACCTGCTAGAGTGTCTGGTTCTAGAGTAAAAGGATGCTGGCACACGTGCTTAGCTCTCCTGATGGTTGAATTTTCTGCTTTGGATTCTGACTTCCATGAAAACAGGTATCAGGTTGACTTGCTAGTAGTACTTCCAGAACTCCTATAGAAGAAATATTAATAGAAGGCTTTCTGCTAATATTGGAGTAAGGGAGAAGGAACATGCACGTCCCTTGATGCTGAACTAGAACCAGTATGATTTAGTTCAAGAATTTGGAGATTTCCTCATTTGTAAGTAGCCTTTGCTGGTGGTTTTTATTCCTCCGTGACCTTGTTAAAGCAAAGAGTGCTCATTGCCTGTTTTCTTGTCTGCCAAGTTGATTTTTACTTTTGACTTTTGTTGGTATGGGTCTGGAAGAGCTCCCAGGATTGACAAAATAGTTCACATCCTGGAATCCATTATCAGGAAAATTTGACTTAGCTTTTTCATTCTGTTGGTTTAACCTGTGAATGGATGTGTTTACTTGATCATCCAGGGGGATTTCATATCAGAGAGTGGTTGCCTACTTGAGAAACTACATGGACTAGAATTCTTACCAGTGAGCTTTCCCTATACAATAATATAGTAAGAGTTCACATAACTAGAGATCACTTCCTTAAGGCTGTCTTCACTGGGAGGCAGAAGAGCTGGGTTTGCTAAGGAACTGAAAGGCCAGGAACCAATGCAGGTATCAAAAAGCAACTGTTATCTGGAAAAACTGGGAGCCAGGTTCTAAAGAGACAAACTGTGTGTACTTGGTGGGGGTTTTCTCCCTGTGGTGGGCTTTGAACTCTATTTCTCTGTGAAACTTAAAGCTTTGCATTAGCAATTATAAAGAGTCATTCTGATTTTAGCAGCTAAAACTGACTCTGGGAAGGGGAATTGGCAGCTACTGAACTGGCAGAATTCTCAGGCTACATTTGGGGCTTTCATCCAGGCTGGTGGCCAATGGAGCAGTGTGGGAATGACAGCAGCAACAGGAACTGCTGGGGACTTGATCAGGAGGCTACTGCCTTTGGGCTTGTCTTTCCTGGTGTGAGGCCTCCCAGATCCTGACAAGACAGAGACCTTCCCAGATCACACCACCACCACCACTACAGCTACCACCACCACCACCCCTGCTGTGTTTACAGGACTGAGCTATATCCAATTTCAATCTCTCCAGCTAATTAATACTCCAATATAAATGAACTCTTGTGAAGTTGACAAAGCTGTTTTCCCTTTTTGGTTTCTTTCTTCCTATGGCTGTGACGTGAGATTTTTCAATCAGGTTTCTCAAATTTTGACTTTGGGGATGTAGTGGCTGGTTTTGTGTGTCAACTTGACACAAGCTGGAGTTATCACAGAGGAAGGAGCCTCCCTTGGGGAAATGCCTCCATGAGATCCAGCTGTAAGGCATTTTCTCAATTAGTGATCAACGGTGGGATGGGCCATTGTGGGTGGTGCCATCCCTGGGCTGGTAGTCTTGGGTTCTATAAGAAAGCAAGCTGAGCAAGCCAGGGGAAGCCAGCTAGTAAGCAGCACCCTCTATGTCTTCTGCATCAGCTCCTGCTTCCTGACCTGCTTGAGTTCTAGTCCTGACTTCCTTTGGTGATGAACAGCAATGTGGAAGTGTAAGATGAATAAACCCTCCCCCCCAACTTGCTTCTTGGTCATCATGTTTGTGCAGGAATAGAAACCCTGACTAAAACAAATTGGTACCAGGAGTGGGGTATTCCTGTGACAACCTGACCATGTTTTGGAGGGCTGCGGAAGGACTTTGGAACTTTGAGCTAGAAGAGCCAATTGGTGTTAAAAGCTTTGTGGGATGTTCTGTAGGAGCTTGGAAGATAATGTTGAGAACAGTGCAGAAGATGGAGGCCTGGCTTGTGAAATTTCAGAGGGAAGATTAAAGACTCTTATCAGGGTCATTGCTATTTTGACTGTGAAGATTCTGTGGTTTTGGTTAGCTGGGGCAGAGGAATCAGCTGTGATTAACAAGATACTAGAACTACTAAATCGAAACCTTTGCATTGCTGGGACTATTGATTCTGGTTAGCTGGAGCTAAGAAATTAGTGGTGATTAAGTAGAGATCAGCATCATTGAGGTGAAATCTTCTGGGAAGTATTTTCTTAGAGCACAAAGAAACTGTGTTCCAGAGATAGCCAAGGTTGTACCTTGTGCTGTGGCTGGAGTTGGTAATGTGTAAGAGTCACCCAGGTGGTACTGGTTTTGAAGGCATGAAGGGGTCATGAAGAACAGCTGAGGCTCGGCACTGTGAGAGGCCGTGGAAGGTCATTGATGAAGGTGCAGCCTCAGTTACAGTTGATGGCCCAGGACTGAAGGGGTCATGCAAAAGAGTTGAGGCTTGGCACCATGAAGAGAGCCTATGAGTGGCTATTAGTGAATCCTAGTTGCAGCAGAAGACCCCAGTGTATTGGAGATGCCAGTACCATGAGATGATCACCAAGAACAGCAGTGTCAGTGGAGTGGATCCATCTGAGCTTAGAGTGCTACAGAGGGAAGAGCTGGAGAAGTGACTCAAGCCCTTTGGAGGAGTCGAGAAGATCATGTGTGGATCCCAGACATTGGACGGTTAGAGTTTGATTTGGATTTTGATTGTGACTGTGCCCTGATATTTTTCCCTCTTGAAGAAAGAAGGTGTTTTAGTGGAGCCCACAGTTAAGAGACTTTGAATTTTTAAAAGACTTTGAATTTCAAAAAATATTGGATATTTTAAAGGAATTGAAAATTTAATATGTAATAATTTGTAAAGACTGTGGAACTTTTAAAGTTATTTGCATCTTGGGGATGAATAAGAAAGTAAGGGTTGAGGCTTAATGATGATGTGTTTGTGTGTCAAGTTGACAAGGGGTCAATTGTACTGGCTGGTTTTGTGTCAACTTGACACAAGCTGGAGTTATCACAGAGAAAGGAGCCTCCCTTGGGGAAATGCCTCCATGAGATCCAGCTGTAAGGCATTTTCTCAACTAGTGATCAACGGTGAGAGGACCCATTGTGGGTGGTGCCATCCCTAGGCTGGACTGGTAGTCCTGTGTTCTATAAGAGAGCATGCTGAGCAAGCCAGGAGAAGCAAGCAAGCCAGTAAGTTACATTCCTCCATGGCCTCTGCATCAGCTCCTGCTTCCTGACCTGCTTGAGTTCCAGTCCTGACTTCCTTTGGTGATGAACAGCAGTGTGAAAGTGTAAACTGAATAAACCCTTTCCTCCCAACTTGCTTCTTGGTCATGATTGTGCAGGAATAGAAACCCTGACTAAGACAGGGGATCTGGGGTATAATGGATTGGAAAGAAAGGTGAAACAGTTCATAACAAGCTTGCTAATGCTCAGCTCTGTCTTAGGGGCTTTTATTTCTATTGAGTCAGGAGGAAGAATGTCTGCTCCCTGAGCCAGGAACTGGAGTTTAACTGAAATCACAGCATGGGACAATTTGGAACATGTAAATATGTTTATGAAATGCATCTGTTGGCTAACCAAATCACTACCTAAGTCTTGTTGCTCAGCCAATGTTGGAGCATGAAGCCATACCCTAACCAACTCAAGCTCTTTCTTTTACTTTGGGGACTTGAAGCAACCTGGTGTTTTATGTGTATTTTTCTGAGAACCTCATTTTTATCCATTTCATATCATCAGTAATTTGTGATTCAATGGAAAACTATCTATTAAAGTTAACAAAACTTCCAGAAGAAGTCTGACTTGGGATCATCTGTACCTCTGTTCTGCTTGTTTTGTTTTGTTTTTGTTTCCTTTGTCATTTATAGTTTTCTCATTTCCTTTCTACAGTTTTCAGGCTTTATTTTCCCAGTTTAGGGTTTTAGTACTAGCCTGCCCATGTGCTTCATTTGTAGTTTCATTTGTTTATGTCCCTATCTAGTTTCTATAGATGTCTTGTAATTAGGGGGGTATTTGTGACTACCAACAAAGCTTATAGAAAGCTGTCTGTTTGAATTTCATGTTCTTCCTACTAGGCAAGGCAGAAGGCATTCAGAATTTTTACACAAGAATGCAGAGAGGAGGAGAGGGGGAGGGGGAGGGGAGGGAGGGGGAGGGGAGGGGGAGAGAGGGGGGAGAGGGAGAGGGAGAGAGGGAGCAGGGAAATGCTTCCAGGACTTTTGTAAATACCAAAATTTGTAAATACTCAAGTCTTTTATAGAAAATTACAGAATTGCATAGTATTTACACAGAATTTAAGCATAACATTCTGTATACTTTAAATAATCTTGAGATTACTTGTACTGCCCACTACAGTTTAAATACTACATAAATAGTTGTCATACTCCATTGCTTAGGAAATAACGACAAGAAAAGTCTGTCCATGTTTAATACAGATGCGATTTTTAAATGCTTTCCATCAGCAGCTGGCCAGCCCCATGGCACCTGTGGGTATAGAAGGCTAACTGCTTATAGAAATGGTGTCTATGTTGGTGATTGCTGAGGGATTACTTTAAAATCTTGTATTTCAGAGTATGTCTAATTAAGTACAAGCTATAAATGGCTGCCATGGTTTTGTCTCATTTAAAATATTAAGCTATGAATTAGGACTAATTTTAGTTCTCTTCTTTATGTTGGCAGCAAACTGTCACAGGAATAGCTTCTCATTTGGGTCCCAAATGCATATTTGAGTCCATAGAGGCTCTATGAGTAAGCTGAAAAAGCCAGCAGACAGAGAGCAACTGTTCTGCCTCTGGGTCTTTTTCTCACCCATCACAGACTTATATATAGATAAAAACAAAATGAATTCTTTTTTTTTTTTAAATCTCCTTTCTGGTCCCATTCCACCTGTTTATGAGTTTTTCCCACCTGAGGCTTAAAGCTTAAAGTGACCTTTCTGGGAACTTCATCCCAGATTGAATTGTGCCTGCTGCCCTCTCCCATGTGCTAAAGCTTTAATCTCCAAGAAATTATATTCGGAGATAGGGCCTTGAAGAAGTTGGTTAAGGTTACATCATGCTATAGAGGTAGGACAATGGAAGAAGAGGAAGTGACACTAGGATAGCAGGATGTTCTCTCATCACAGAGCAGAGGCCAAATTTGCTGATTTTAGTCCATTCAAACTCCTTTATGCTAGACACACATAGAAACTTGAAATCACAATATCCGTGAGGTAGGCCATTATAGGGGCAGAAGAGGATTTTGTCTTAAGTGTTAATGAAATGATCTGAGAAATCAATAAGGTCTCTGTCTGTGATCGTCAGGTCCCTGATCTTTAAAAACTAATGGAAGTTGATGCAAATGGAGGCCTTTTGAGTTTTAGTAACTGTATAACAGGAAGTAGAATCCAAATGACAACTTAGATTTCCAAAGTTTAGGCTCTGAGAGATGAGTGGGATATAGACCAAAGAATTGTGAACCTAGTCTTCCACACTGGCATAGGCCTGAGAAGCAAGTAAAACTTTTTTTCTTTTTCCCTCGTTCCTTTCTTTCTCTCTCTCTCTTCCTCCTCTTCTTCGTATTTTGGGTTGTTACATGTGGAGGGAGGCCAGAGTTATTATCTTCCTTAATTGCTTCTCCACCTTACTTTTTCAGACAGGGTTTCTCATTAAATTTAATGTTCACCAACTGGCAAGACTGGATGACCAGTGGGCCACACATATACTTGTCTTTACCCTCTTCCTCCACAGCATTGAGATTATAGCTGTGTGCTACCATGCTTGTTGTTTATTGTATGGGTGCTTAGAATCCAAACACAGTTCCTTATGGTTTCACAGCAAACATTTTATCCACTTAGTCATATTTGTAGCTCAACCTTGTCTTTGAGTACGAGCATTACTTTATAAATTCTCCTGGTGCAGGATCAGTTTGAATAAGAGCTGTGGTTCTCAAAGTATGGGTCTTGGACCAGCAGTATCAGCACGTTTGAACTTCCTAGAACCACAGAAAAGCAGGCTCTGCCACAGATCTGCTGAATCAGAATTCTAGGGTTAGAGCCTAAGAAAATCTAAGGATTCCTCTAAGGGATTCTGGTCTATTTTCATGCTTAGGAAGACTGATACAGAATAAAATATCTGGGAAGTTAGTTTATGCTATATTAGATCAAAAGCCTTCAGATGGAAAAATATGTAGTTCAGTACTAGCTGTTTCCTTGCTCATAAATTGGAGCTGAAACCATTAAAATAACTTAAGTTATAGAATTTAACACACTGTTATGTTTAAGATGAAGTACAATATACAGCAATTATGAACGCAATGCTAAAATCTAATTAGCATTCAATTCTAGCTCTCAGTTATTAGCTTGGACAGGTTACTCCTTTGTCTATTGTTAAACTAGAGAAAATAGTAGTATGCCCTGCCTTAGTTCCTTTTCTACTGCAATGAAGATAAACTATGATCAAGGCAACTTATAGAAGAAAGATGTTGCTGGAGTTCATGGTTCCAGAGGTTAGAGTCCATGACCATCATGGAGGAGGCATGGCAAGAGGCAGGCAGACATGATGCTGAAACAATAGATGAGATGAGAGCACAGGCATGAGAGAGAGAGAGAGAGAGAGAGAGAGAGAGAGAGAGAGAGAGAGAGAAAGAGAGAGGCAGAGAGAAAGAGAGAGAGAGAGAGAGACAGGCAGAGAGAGAGGCAGAGAGAAAGGCAGACAGAGGCAGAAGACACAGAGAGACACAGAGAGAGACACACACACAGAGACACACAGAGAAAGACACACACACAGAGACACACACAGAGACACCCACACAGAGAGAGACACACACAGAGACACACAGAGAAAGACACACACACAGAGACACACATGGAGAGAGACACACAGAGAAAGACACACACACAGAGACACACAGAGAGACACACACACAGACACAAACAGAGACACACACAAACAGAGATACAGAGAGACAGACAGACAGAGACAGACAGAGACAGACAGACAGAGACAGACACAGAGAGAGACAGGCAGAGAGAGACAGAGACAGACAGAGAGAGAGACAGACACCCAGAGAGAGACAGACACCCAGAGAGAGACAGACACCCAGAGAGAGAAAGACAGACACACACAGAGAGAGACACAGACACACAGAGACAGGCAGAAACAGAGAGAGAGAGAGACAAACAGAGACAGACAGACAGAGAGACACAGAAAGACACAGACAGAGAGACACAGACAGAGACACAGACAGAGAGACAGACACAGAGACAGAGAAGAGACAGACAGACAGACAGATACAGAGAGAGACAGACACAGCCAAGAGACAGGCACAGCAAGAGACAGATAGATACAGCGAGAGACAGACAGACACAGCAAGACAGACAGATACATAGAGTCAGACAGACACAGAGACAGACAGACACAGAGACAGACAGACACAGAGAGAGACAGACAAAGAGATAGACAGAGAGAGATAGACAGAAAGAAATAGAGAGACAGAGAGATAGACAGAGAGTGACAGACAGAGACAGACAGAGACAAAGACAGAGACAGACAGAGACAGAGATACACAGAGAGACACACAGAGAGACAGAGAGAGAGAGAGACAGAGAGAGAGAGAGAGAGACAGAGAGAGAGAGAGAGACAGAGAGCGAACTGGGTTTGAGTGGGCTTTTGAAACTTTACAACCCACCCCAGTGGCACACCTCCTTTAGCAAACCACATCTCCTAATCCTTTCCAAATAGTTTTATCAACTGGAGAGCGAATATATGAGACTGTGACGCCAATTCTTATTTAAACCACCACACACTCCCTCACATTGTTATAGGATCAAATTGGCATATATATGCAAACAACTCAGTAAGGTGCTCGGCATCGAGTGTTATATGAGTGTTAAATTTATATGTATGAATATAGAGCAGGATAAATATGGGCACAACATGTGGTTCACACGGTGATCCTTCAGAAAATATCTTTTAAGGAAAACAAGAGCAAATTGGGGAAAAGAATAGGAAGAATAAACACAGAGAATGAACATTTCGAAGGGCATGCTGTTAACTGCTTAAGACCAAGAGAAATATCCAGTACTGACTTGAAACCTTAGCTCTACCCTCAGGGGCCTCTCCTTGTACAATGTGAAAATGTGTAAGAACTGTCTCTGCCATGCTGGGATCCAGCATGTGGTAAATTGTCTCTTGGGGAAACTGACATCCATACTAAATGCTTGTGCAAATTTAAGAGTATAGAAAACTGCCCTGTGCAGGTGAAAGTACCCGGTCACCCTTCCTAGGGCACTGAGTGGATTCTGGGTGCTATATGGAGATTAGGAGCTTGCAGAGGGACTCCAAATGCAGAAACTAGAAGAGATAGGATGTGGTGCTATACCAAATGTATAACTATTAATAAAACATTAAAACCAGCCACCAAGACCTAGGCTTGTAACCTCAACCTTCAGGACGATCAGGCAAGAGGACAATGGATTTGCAGTTAGAATGGGCAAATCATGCACACCCTGGGCTAAATAGCAAGAGCTTGACTCAAAAACAAAACAAAAGGTCAAACAATCATATTGAAGAATACTTTAAACACCATATGGTTTATTCTTTTAAGTATACAATTTAATGATTTTTTTAGTAAATTTACTAATTTGTGTAGCCATTACCATAATTCAATTGAAAAATGTTTTTACAATCCCTGTAAAATTCATTGTGCCCACTTATAGTTAATCTGTCTTCTTCCCTCCAGACCTGAGTAACTATGAATCTACTTTCTTTTGGTCTAGATTTAATTGTTCTTGACATTTCTTATGCACTTAATCATATATGATGTGGTCTTTCATATTCATTCACTTAGCGTAATTTTTACTCCTATTTTAGCCTGTACCATTTTGTTCTTGCTCCTTGCTGAATAGTATTCTGCTGTTACAGCAGCACCATGTTCTGTTTATCCATTCATTGGTTGGTAGTGGGGTTGTTTCTCCATTTGGTCCATTGCAAATAATGCCGTTATGTCCATTTACATGCAAATCTTTGTGTTTGCATATGTTTTTGTTTCTCTTGGGTAGATCTTTAGGAGTATAATTGCAAGCCATATCCTGGACTCCTTTCCACTGTACATTCTCCCCATTGAGGCGATGAAGATTCCAGTTTCTCTACAACCTCACTAAATGTTCCATATTGTCTGTTTTTGCATGATACCTGCGTTTAATGGGTGTGAAATGCTATATGATTGTAATGTTCACTATATATTTCTCTGATGACAAATCACATTGAATATCTTTTCTTGTGCTGTTGCATTTAAAAGTAAAAAAAAAAAAAAGTCTCCTATGTCACTCTGCTTCTGAGCACTAAGACAGGGAGATTATTCCTAAGATGAGTCCAAGTCACATGCTTGTGCAGAAAGCATTATTGCCCATCTCCCCATCCTGGTTTATTCATTTTCAAAGTGAATTTAACAGTGTTTATGATGCAGCTTTAATGTGCGATGTTTTATACAAGTTGAAAGCAGACCCTGGGTGAACCCAGGGTATTTTCTGTGCTAAATTGTCAAGTGTCCAGCTTGTAGGCCACGATCACTTATGTGATTGAAGCGTTCCTACTACATAGATTTTGACTACCTACTATGTAGCATTAATTGCGTTGGGTGTTGATAATTCAATAGTGCATACAACAGGGTCTCCATCCTCAAGTTTTTTTTAAAAAAAATCCCCGAGACTAGACAGGTGATGGCCTCTAGGGAAAAACTACTACTGCGATTATTTCCCTAAATAAGGATAGCAATAAAACAACTTCTAAAGATATATTGCTATACCCATAGGTCAGTACATCATTCACCAAGGATCATCAGAAGCACTTCTCCTTGCAGGTGGTAATTAACTGTTAGGTGCCAGATGTGGATCTGCATTTAGCCTCGCTGCTGGGGTGTCAGAACACCGCCCAGGGAGGCAGAACACCGAGGGGCTAGGCTACCTTCCTTCCGGGCTCCTGGGACACTCCAACATGCTGCTCAGGGGCAGCTGAACACGGCCTAAGTAGGGGCCCGGAGCCCATGTTTCTCCTGGTGAGAAACAGTGCAGGCTGGAGCCGAGACTGGTTCTCAAGCGCCTGGGCACCCAGCTGCTACTGGGAACCTTGAAGGGTTGAGAATGGAGGCCCATGGGCCTGAGATGAGCCTGGGATGGAAGAATCTGGCTTAGCTCAGGGTGAGTGTCAAGAGTGCTGAGAGGCCATCTGTGGGAAACTTAAGAGGGCTCTATATGGCTAAGGGTCCTCCCCCAGACGGTGGTTCTTGAGGAAGGAGACAGTCCTTGCTTGTTCAAAGTGTTTATTCATGGTGGAAAGAGGATGCATAAGACTTACTCAGGGTAGACCAGAGATTAAATATTTTTGCAGGAAGGGAAGCTTATTGGCTTAACCCTTGGGGCCCCATCTAGATATTTCATTAGCATGGAGGATGCTCGGCTTAATGCTACATAACTAGTTATCATGGCCCTCTTAGTGGGGGTGCTCTAGGATAGGAATTTAGTCGGGAGCAGATTCAAAGGCCTATTGTTCTCAATTATGAGAATTGGCAAGGTTTGCTAATCTGCTCAACCTTACCAGTCTTTCTGTCTAGTAACATGGTTCCACTTGCCCCACAACTAACAAACGACTGAACAATGAGCAGTAAGAGACTTGTCACATTCAGACATAAATAGGATATTTTCATCCAATCTCCCTCCCTCAAGGTTCTGAGGGTGGGGTGTGGGGCAGGAAGACTTTAATGCCAGAAGTGGTAGATGGCTCCCTCAACAGTATCTTCCAGAAACAACAGGACTGGTGTATGTATGAACCCACAGAGGCAATGATAGCATGCACAAGACCTGCACAAGTTTAAGATCAACAAAACCCCAGCACTGAGGAGGGAAAGTGGGCACAAATTCCTCTCCTAGCCAAGAAACTACTTGTAATTGGTAGAGGCTTGGAGAGGAGGAAACCATTTTCTTCAGTGGCAAGACACTAGGTGTATCAACTATAATCCAGGGCAAGCCCCTGCTCAAGAGAAGTTAGCCTACATGAGTCAGACTCCATATAGTTATTGTTGCTTTGAGAGAGAAAAAAGAAGCATAACAGTGGGTTGGTAGGGGGGTAGAGGAAGATCTGGGGGAGGGGAAGGAATATGATCAAACTATATTCTATGAAATTCTTAAAGAATAAAAGATCAACCACAAAATTTAGTTAGGAAATTGATTCTGGAAGTCCAGTGACTTTGAGAGAGAGCTGTTTATAAATATTGTTCGAGAATTAGAAAATAAAGTGGGGGTTAAGGAAGGAGCAAGAATCATAGATGATACTACAGAGAAAATTTTATTTGAGCTTCGTTTTGTAGGATAAAAGTTTCCTATTTAGAAATGGTACAGAACTAATTTCTAAGAGATAAGATAGAAAATAGCACGGGCCTAGTCACAGGGTCTGATGTGTTTGCAGAACTTGAAGTGTCCTTGACTACAATGTAGAGTTGAGCTTGGGTGATGGAAGGCTTGGTAGGGCATAACCAGGAAATGTAATTTCAAGAGAGGATTTTGCAGGCCTCCAAATGGCATTTTAAGGGCTTTAAACAGCACAGGAAAAAAGAAAACATAATGGGTTCTGGGAGGAGCAGCATGGCTATTTTCCTAGAATTAATAATTTTTTTTCAATTTGCTAGGACCATATAATGTAGTAAACATAACTCAATGTTCCAATCTCTCGAGAAAAAAAAATGACTTAATGAAAGGAGAGATCCAAGATTCAATAGGAAACCTGGTAAATCACCTGACCTCTGACCAATGAGGAAAAAAATCCTATTGCGATAAACACCATTATACAGGCTGCCTGCTTCAAGGCTGTTTCTATCTCTGAGCAGATGACTCAGGGACACTGTGTTCTTTCTATCTAGTCATATAAGTCATACACAGTGGATAATCTGCTGTAATAAATTCCATTCCTGTTCTCCAGTCCTTTCCTATAGGGAAAATAATGGCTTCTTGTGCCCCATGAGAAGGAGGAGGTTGAGTTGAACTGCAGCTGAACTCCAGCTCATTTTTCTCTTGAGCTCTCAATACACAACTACTGCTTGATTCTCTTCACCTTTTTCCATGACAAATAACCCAATCCCTTCATGGAAAAAGCTCATTGAGGCTCCAAAACTCCCTACCCAACTTCTCAAACAAAACATTCTCTCCCCAAATATCTGGAGCTCAAAACAGGATCCCATGCTAATTTCCATCCAAATAAAGCAGACTCTTGGTATTTGAAGATTCAACAACTGTCATTCCAGCTCTTCACGAGTGACCTTGGTTGTCATTTCTATATTTGGTATGGCATGAATTTGAAGTCAACTGTTAGTATCCCCATCTCAAGATGGCTTTAGTTATCTGCTTGTCACTGATATATTCTTGTTCATCAAGTCATGTTTTACTGCATTTGAGGATGGATGTAATGTCTCAAGGATCGTAATTGGTTTGAGAATTCAATGGAGGATCTGGCCCTGGTGGTAAAGGCAGGGTGAGCCAGCTCCAAAGGGTGAGAGAGCAGGAGAGCTGGCCCAGCCCCTTGCCAGCTGCAGCACTTGGGAGAGTGGACCTCTTGCTTTGACTGGGCAGCACAGTGGAGCTGGCTCTGGAGGCAAGGGTGCAGTTGAACTGATCCCAAGGACATGAGAGCAGGGCAGCTAACCCTGCCTCGTGCAGGTGGCGGCCTAGCTGGAGGCAGTGCTGGAGTGCTTGCCCTAGTGGCGGGAATAAGGGAGGGCTTGCTGGCTGATCAGCTCAGCTGCCACCAAGGCACAGATCCAGGGGTTCAAGTTGGCCCGCCCCCAAATCTACATGATTTGTGAACTGTTGGGGCACATGAAAGGGCTGGTCCTGCTGATCCAAAACTACAGGATCTCCATGACACAGGGCAACAACAGGATCACCAGGAGCAGTTCCAGTGAGGATCCAATATTGATGATGCCAGAGAAGTCAGAGATCTTGAACTAGACCAATGACCCCTTGCAATGAACATTTGTAAGTGAAGATATGTGGACAGGATGTGTGTGTGTGTGTGTGTGTGTGTGTGTGTGTGTGTGTGTTTTATAGTTGGAAGAGGTTGCAAGGGCAGAGGGCAGATAGGAGGGGGTAGAGAAATTAGTAGGACTGAACTGTATAATGTGAAACTCACAAAGAATCAATACAAAGTTAAACCACACACACAAACACACACACACACACACACACACACACACACACACACACACACACACACACAAACTGAAATTGACTGGGATTGGCTACCATACCTGATATTAAAGTTCTAGTCTACACTTTAATGCTTAGTGGTACCTAGTAAGAGGATGATACTCCTCATTGTGGGAGGGTGTATGAAATTTAGGATTTATTTTTGAAGATGAAACCTTCAAACTTACAGAGAAACTACGGCAATATAACTGATTTCTGCATATTTTTACCTAGATTTACTTAATAGTGCTTTCTAGAAAATAAGAGAAGTAGCTGGTGAGAGACAGCATGGGTTTAGATTGCACTAGCTGCTCGAACACACTTCCCAGGCTCTCTCTACATGTATACATGTCGCTGTTACTATTATTTACAGAAGCATTTGAGGCTATCATGACAATTTGCCTCAAAATATTTCAGGATGTAATAACACCCTCTTGCAAACCACAGTGCAATTAGCCAATTCTGGAAATCGAACATTGACATACTACCACTTGAGAGTACTAAGTCCACATTCAACTTTTCTTGATTATTTCATTACCATACTTCAGAGAAATTAAAATTAAACTTGTTCTCATTTCAACCCACGATCAAGTACTGCATTCAGTTGGGTTGCCCTTTGTCCCCTTTAATCAGGTACAGTTTCATGGACTGTATTTTGTTTATCACTGATTCATTTTGAGGATCATAGCCTCACTATTCCATAGAATGTTCTTTAAATTGTATTTGTTTCATGCTTCCTCCTGATTGGACTCAGGTTATATATATCATTCAGAACCTTACTAGGATTGTAATTTTTTATTCTTGTTAATTTAGAATGTGATTTTTTGAACAGTGAAAATTGTTATCAAAAAAATTCTCCTCCAACATCATGAACATGTTCTGCATGTTACTAAGATTTTTGGCCCCAAACCATTGGTAAAGCAGAATATAGAAGTCATTACCCAGGAAGCTGATGTGTCGTAGACACAGTACATAAGTCTTGTAGGTTGCTTACTCCTAACATTGTCAGACTTTCCATGAAGTCTTTGTACTTCAGCATTTCTTTTTGTCTTGGCATACTGCTATCCTGCAGTAAAGCATATGGGAGTCAGTGATGAAAAGTGTGCAGACACGGAATGACATTTACCAGCAAAAAGCTGGTGGTAGGGCATGCTACTATATCTTCATTACTTTTACAAAATACACCACAGCATAGGATAAATAATTCACATTAAATGGCACTCATCCAAACATGAAAAGTTCATTTTGTGATATAGTACCAGTGACTTAGATTATCGCAATTTTTCAATTTGTCCAACAACATTCATTAAATGGCAGAGGATGGTACTTTCTCACTGTCATCAATAAGAAAAGAATTCAGAGATCTCATTGGTTCAAATGTGGAGTGTTGAGTCTCATGGAAGGTGGGAGGAGGACACAAAATAAACATAAACTTAAACATAGTTCCTCTTCTTCCCACTCACAAAATGCTATTAAGAGATTATGTCAGGTTCTGTGACTCAAGGTACTCTTATCAGAACCTTGTGTTTCAGTTCTGAGGCCAGAGCCCAAGTTTTCTCCTTGCTTAGCTGTATCACTTTACCTCTTGTCCTAGTTTGGCAGTGAAAAGGCTGAGAGATACTCCTGGAATGGTTCTGTGACTTGTTTCAGCCTGTTCGTCCAATGATGTTGACATGGTACATTAGGGTTATCTTTGAATCTTCTCAGGATCTAAGAAGACTCCTTCTTATATACCATCACTGTATCCTCAATCAGCCATTGACTGTATTAGTATGGGATCTTTCAGTTTGAAATGCTCTCAATTCTTCCAATGCTATGATCTATAGAGATGTCATTTATGCCTTTGGTTGTTCCACGTAGATCTGTTAACTCATAAGAAACCGATTAAAACGTGAACGTAATATAATGGAAAACATTCTGGGCTTGGTTCTAGGTGATGTGTCTTCTTGGCTGGGGCAAAGATGGACCACTGCTGTTCTCTACCTGTTTTTCTGTTGTTGGACAAATAATTGGATTTCAGTTTTCTAGGTCTTTTTGCTGTTAGATGCTACTGACTTGTAGCTAACAATAAAGGTTGGCAGAAATGAAACACACATCGAGTCCTGGTTCCAAAAGCAGTTTCTGACATTGAATTGTTATGGGAACAAGCAATAAATAAGTACCTATGTGTTAAATCACGGAGATTTTGTTGTGCATTAGAGGAGCTAGTATTATCTTTGGATAGTACCCTGCTGCACCAGTAACATCAACTTGTCTCGCTCTCTCTTGATACTTAGAAAAGTTGCTTGACCTTTCAGTATCTCTATGATCTCTTCTGTAAGGGGGCTCCATTTTATAGATGAAAGCTTTAAATAAGGTGGTATTTGCAAAAATAGTTTGTAAATGATGATACAAGTGCAAGGTGGTGCTATTACTATTAAATCTTGCCCTTTATAAGTAGATAATCCACTGATTTTCATTCAGGAAATGCAGTTAATGTATATGCATGTAACAATAATAACTGAAGAAGAGATCATGTATTTGGGAGGAGAGGTGGTACATGGGAGCAGTCGTCAGTGGGAGGGAGGGGATAGGAGCGGCATAGATGCGGTGTTTACATATGAAGTTCTCCACACAATGTAAAATGAAGAAAAGTTGTGAGTTACTCAAGCTTTCCTTAAAGGTCTCATTATAATAGCAAATCTAATAGGAAGGTACTCATAAAGCATCACCCTAGGTCATTTTTATAATCATCCAAGGATGTAAGCGGTCTGTCACCTACACTTTACACATGACATTCTGTGTCTAAGAACTTTGTTCAGAATCACTTGGTATAGATGCATTAATCCAGTGCTTAGTTAGGGTTTCTATTACTATGAAAAATACCATGACCAAAAGAAACTTGGGGGAGAACGGGTTTATTTCAGCTTACAAGTCTCAGAACACAAACCATCACTGAGGGAAGTCAGTGCAGGAATTGAAACACAAACAATGGAGAAATGTTGCCTCCTGCTTTGCTCAACTTGTTTTCTTATACCCTCCTGCACCATCTGCTCATGGGTGGCACTGCCCCCAGTGACCTAGATGATCTAACATCACTCAACCAAATGTCCCACAGACTTGCTTACAGGCCAATCTGATGGAGGCATTTTCTCAACTGAGAATACCTCTTCCCAAATGACTCTAGCTTGTGTCAAGTTGACATAAAACTAACAAAGACTCTCAGGTTTCCAGAAAATCTCTACTTTTAACCTCTACATGTCTGACTGTTGTTTACTCTGTTTTAGGACCCTAGAATTTTTCAATCTCAGTCTTACTTCTGAGAATGCCCAATCTCCTTATAGGACAAAAAATGTTTTGCTTTTTAAATCAACTAGAAATAATTCTCTTTTGGGATGTTCAAATGGACATGGTATTCTTGTTCAATTTCGTCTAATTTATTTGTCCTTTGCAAAGTGTCTTAATTTTCCCAGGAGTTACAGAAATTGATTTATTTGTGTGTATAGTGCATGCATGTGTGCATGTTTATGTGTATACATGTATGAGCAGGCCTGAGGTCATTTGCCATCTTTATCTTTGAAGCAGAGTCTCTCACTGAACTAATTGGTCTATTCTAGTTGGCTGACAAGTACAAGGGCCCCTACCATCTCTACTTTCCCAGTTCTAGAATTTCAGATATGTGCCACGGTGCTGGACTTTTACCTGGATGTGGGGACTAGAACTCTAATCTTTATGCATTTTACCAACTGAGTTATTGCCCCAACCTAGAAATTCAGTGTTTTATTAACGTGCAAAGAAAGAACCCTTTGGAGGAACTTGACCATGAAAATTGTAGCATCGATATAAAGTGACTGGGAATAAGCACAGTAGTGGATAGTCTTCTCTGTATAGGTTTGGCTACTTTGAATGAGATTTCTATAGGACCATTGTCTTAGTCACTGTTCTATTGTTGTGAAAAGACACAATGATCATGGCAACTCTTCTAAAGGAAAACATTCAACTGGGAGCTTGCTTACAGTTTCAGAGGGTTAGTCTATTATCATTATGGTGGAAAGCATGGCAGCACAAAGGCAGGCATGGTACTAGAGAGGTAGCTGAGAGCTATATCCTGATCTGTAGGCAGCAGACAGAGAAAGAGAAACACTGGTCTTGACCTAGGTTTTTGAAACCTCCAAGCTCATCCTCACCGATACACCTTTAACAATGAAGACACACCTACTCCAACAAAACCACACCTTCTAGTCCTTCTAAGAAGTTTATCAACTGGGGACTAAGCATGTGAATATATGAACTTATGGGGGCCACTCTAGTTAAACACTACAGCCATATATCCTCCAGTGGTGCCCAATATTTTGACATTAAAGTCAGATTTTATTACTTGCATAGTTCATGCTGGAGAACCATATAATCAAGTTTAAAATAGGAAGAGAGGAGCTGGCAAGATGGTTAGGTGGCTAAAGGCACTCACTGCCAAGCCTGATGGTCTGACTTTGATCATCACTGTGGAAGGAGGAAGTCAATTCCTGCAAGTTGTTCTCTGACTTCCACATATGTGCTATAGCTCATGTTCACATGTGCGCATGCTCTTTCTTACACATGTACACATACTCAAATAAATGTTTTTTTTAAATGCAAAAATATCTACAATGTTTCAAGTAAATTTACATTTTATGTGTGCAGGCCATGCTCACAGCTATCATGCAATCTGTGGGTCACAAGTTGGACACATTTGTGTCCCAAAGCACTTGTCAGCACTGTGCAAAAAGGGGCTGCCTGAGACAGTTTTGAATCTAGTAGTTCTAATTGCCTGAAAATTGGAAAGCAAACTCAGGTTTATGTGCTTGATCTTGGCAGGGGTTGAACACTCTAGTTTGTATTGCCAGTCTGTGCTGAACTAATATCTCATGGGATCATTTTGTCCTGGCTCCCAGTTTTTGATCTCTCTCCTATGGAAATTGAAGAATTTGATTGTCAGACAAGTATGTTTTGTGTAGTTTAAGGAATGGGAGTGTGTGACAGTTTGTTCTTATAAAATGGATAAAGTTCAGAGGAAACTGACTCTTGGTTGAGCTATGGCAATTTCAAAATTTGCAAGTTTCTGACATTTGCAGAGAATGAATGTAATCTTGAGAGTCTTATCATTAGATATTGCAACTCAGGAGAATGACCCTTCCCCTGGGATAGTGTTACTGAATTTATCATAGAAGCCAAAAAGAAGGCAGTTAGATAGGCTAATATTTCACTTAGTTTGCCAACCACTCTGCAGTCTAGGCTGTCTTAGCTACACATTAGGTAAAGAGGCCATGCTAAGCATATCTGATTAACCTGCCCAAGATGCACAACCAGAAAGTGGCAAATCCAGGGTTTGAAGCCAGAAAACCTTGGCCTCAGAGTCCATGTCCAAAGAACTCTTGATTTGGAACACATCTGTTTCCTAAATAAGGCATTCCTATAAATCTAAACACACATAGGAAGTTGTTAGGAAGGACTGTGAAGCGAGAAACAAGGATCGCTTTGTCAAAGCCCTCTGGTCAGCCTTGCTGAGCTTGCCCTGTTCATTGTGCAGTCCCCACAAAGGAACTTCTGCTGCTGACGCCAGAGTCCTCTCCCTAGGGAACTAAGAAGAACCAAGCAGGGAAGATATTGTGTATCTGAAAGACAGAGCCAAAGAGATCCATGCACTTCCAATTAGACAGCATGCCTTCCATGGCCTGCTCAGCCTTCTACGCCTTCTCAGAGTGTACCCAGAGAGTCTGAGCTTTGGCACAGGCTTGGAGGATTTCATGCTCCTTCCCTCCATGTAATAAAAAGTCATTGTTTGCCTCAAGCTAAGGAAAACCCTGGCAGTTTTAAACTCGAAAATGTTTGGGTGAGGTTTTTTCCCTTTTAATATATTAGATTTATTATTGTTGTTGTTTGGAAACCTTGTGGACATTCACAGTTTTTGATTTTCCTTTTTTCTTGTTGAGCTTTTCTGGAAACTTTGATGTAGGGAAAGGTTATACGCAGAAGAATGAGATTGCTCTTTGAATTTTAAGTCTGAAAGGGATGTGAGGGTGGGTCAGAGGATTTTAAAGAAGACTACATCTTCTGGATTAGACGAAGGCACACAACCAGTCATAAAATTGGATAGATAGTATAGGCATAGCAAGAATGCCACCCCCTGTGCTGTACTGCTTCCTAGTTGGATTTCCTACCTCTCAGAAAGCATAGAATAAAGCAGGAGAAAAGCTTGATGCGGAAGGTTTGGAAATTCTCTGATGACTTGATGCATGTGTGCATTGTGAAATAATGGCTACAATCAAGTTAATTAACATGTGGCCAATAAAGAATAGCTAGAATTATATACCTTTCTTCTAAGTAGCCTGGGAAGTTTTGCCATGCACATGTCTTCATTTGTTCCTTAGCCTCCTCCAAAAGGAAAGCAGGAAATGAAGATCCAGCCCTTCCTAATGCAAACCATCCAGGAAAGTGGCAAAACTGCACTTTTACCAAGCACACAAATTTTCAATGTGGTGGTCAGCACTCACTCACTACGCAGGCTCCAAATTCCACACGTATTTGCCCATTTTCCTCATTCCTCACTATATTGGGCCTGCAACAAACCATATTTCCCTTGACTTTCTGCAAACCACACAATTACAACCCACAGCCTCACCCCCTAACATTGTACCCTTTCTGCTTTAAGGATTGGGGGGTTGACTCAATATGATATGTTCCTTCCTAGAGCTGCCCTTCTCATTTCAGTCGGATTGCCCCCCTTCTCACTTTTTGAGTAGATGAAACATTCCATTGTCCTTTCTGTGTATTCCTGTGGGGGGGGGGAAGGGTTATGTCAGATGATACTTTTGGAAGAACTACTCCTTCCGCATTTCCTATTCCTGTTTCCAGGTCTTAAAGGAGAAAGAAGGATGTCAACCCCATCATCAATATCTTCCAGCTTTGGAACTCAAGTGAAGGGAGTAGGTACTAGACTTTGGAGTTGCAGCAACCCTCCTTTCTTGGAGACTTCCCAAGTAAGGAGCAGGCATTTATCCTTCTAGGTTCTTTTGATCAACACACATCCTAACCTTAGCCTAGAGGAAGCAAATGTCGATGGTGCTAAAACCTCCAAACCTAACATTAACTCCTCACCTATAACCATTGCCAACTCTCCTGCTTTTCCAATGCACTCCATCTCACCTCACACTCATGTTTTAAGGTACCCACAAGCACCCCCAACTTCTAAATTCAGGTACCCAAGCACTTTTTAAAGTACTTTTTCTTAAAGAGGCAATTGGTACCTTTTGACTACATTAGCGCTACATTCTTGGCAATTTCCTACAGCCTCACCTGAGCCAGACAAGTGACTTTCAGTTGAGGGCAGACCATTATGTCCTTACTTCCTCAAAAACTCTGTTCACATATTCTCTTTGAATTAGAGTTAGGCTACAAAGAAAATAATTATCTTAAATCTCATTTTCCATGTCACAGTATGAAGATTTAACCCAGGCAGAAGCTTGAGTTCTTAATTGTACTCACAGCATTGATCCAAGCAAGTATAAAATATATGGCTGTGAGTTCTGGTGGCTTGCATCACCACTTTAGTGCAATTAACGTCTACCGATAAAGTACCATCTTATGCATAAAACAAAATTAAAAAGAAACTCAAAATGCTCTATTCCACTCAGGAAATACTACTATTGAATTCAAAGACAAGGAGTTCAGGCTTTCATTTTTAATTACATTACTGTATGATTCTTTTTAAAGGAACCTAATAGTAAAGAATATAAATTACCTTGTAAATTTCTGGTGAGGCAGACAAACACACAAATTAGAATTCAATGACATCAATGTTAAACTTCAAAAGTTCTGTCTGGTTATAATATTTTCAAACTACTTCTCTAGATGAGGTCTATACTGATCGTGAAATATTTTCTGAAAGAATTAGTGTAGTGCCTTGTACTCTGGTTGCAATTGGTGGGGAGCAGAAAAGAAGACACTTGTGTGATAGCAAGATTGTAAATACTGCCTTTCTAGACTTACTTTCTTCTTGAGTGTCACCTTTCTTCTCTCCCCAGAACACCCCTGTCTGTTTTCTCTATAGCAGTGCCCTGAGTTTGCAAATTCTACCTTAGTTTCCTACAATTAGAATTGCAATTCTTTCCCTCCAAGCTACTCAGCTAGCTATTAGGAGAAAGCAGCTGATTAAACAAAGTCACACTCCAGTGTTGATGACTAAATGTCTTAATGCTCCCTGGGGTGTCTGCCTCAGAGACCTTTAGCCTGTAATGGTGGAGTTTCAAACAATGCCATAGGCTGATGGGGATATAAATTTTGGTGGAGGTAGGGAGGCACATGTTTTGATGCTAATCAAATAGTCCTAGTTGTAGATGTTAAAGAAGCAGTTATAAAATATTTTTATCAAATGACGTTTACCTTCTGCCATGCTTGAAGTGTTTAGGGTTTAGGTCTTATGAAGGTCTCCTAGCCGTACCTGCAGGTGGTACTAGTATGGGTATGAAAATGTTCTACTTCATGATTCATTCTCAGTGAATGGGGTTCAGTTCTCTAGTTGAAATCAAACACAGTCTTAATATTTTACAAGGAAGCAGCCCTAGGCCATTCATTTTCTCCATAAAAATAGATATCACATCACTCCTCTGGGAGAATATTTGGGAGGATAAAACCAGTTATTTATTGTGTTTTTAGTCTCCTACACATTTCTTGTATATCCAAAATGAGCTCACAAAAGTAAGAAGTAGAGAGCAAATTTAAATAACTTTCAAATAATGGTTTCTGCAAGCAAGTCATGTCCCTGAAGTTATTAAAGCTTAAAATGACACTAACATTTTAGGTCACTTTGTATTTATTCATTTAATCTTTTAAAAAATGTTTCACTTATTGCTGTGTGTGTGTGTGTGTGTGTGTGTGTGTGTGTGATGTGTGTTTATGAATATGAACACACACGTGCTACAGAAATCATAGGTAGGATACCTTTTTGGGGAGTTGACTCTATTTTCTGTTAGATCTAGGAATCCAACCCAAGTCTCAGGCTTTCATGGCAAGTAATTTTACTCACAAAGCTATCTTGTCAACCCTTATTTAATCTTTGCGTCAACTAACTCACTGGAACCATTATCTACTCCATTTTATAGATGATAAACCAAGAACACCATGTAGTTAAATCATCTGCCAAATGGTACATAACTAGTAAGGGACAAAGCTAGAGTTAGAACACAGGGAGTATAATTCCAGGCTTCACATTCTCACTCCAGACCCTGTGCCACTCTGGTAGCCATTAAAGACACCAGAAAAGCTGTTTACCCTGAAGGTTACCTAGACTCAGTTGCTAGACAAACATTTCACTCCTCTCACCAACCTTAAATGGTCATAATTCAATTTAAGTCCTCAGCAAGATGATACCTTTTTACATTTTATGGATTATCAGGAGCATCATGAAAATCAATATCATGCAGGATAAAGCTAAGACCACTAAGGGTCCCTGGTGCCATCACTTTTATTTCTGTCCTGCTTTTATGTAGCATGACCCGTCATGGTGAATTTAACCCAAGTGGTCAGGACCTCTTGGAATTCCAGGGGCATTTAGGGTAGATGTTCCTCTCTTACCTTCTACATATTTTCCAACCTGTTGTGTAATCTTGGCATTGTTCCTTTTTCACCCTACATTTTCTTTGTCCATCTCATGTAACCTTGCTTTACAAACACATCATTCCTCAGCCAGAACTGTAGTATATGTGTGTGTGTGTGTGTGTGTGTGTGTGTGTGTGTGTGTCTAACCCCCAATTCTTCTGCCTTGTTAATGTCATTGAAGTCAATATTGAGTAACTTTTTCTGGGAGGATATGAAGAAATGTCTATTCACCCCATATATAGGGCACCAGTGACTGACCAAAGTCTATCTTGGTAAACCAATGGGTTTATTTGGAATTAGTTAACAGGAGTCTAGGCAATGTGCAGGCAGATACACCATGAAGATTTTTCCACCACCAGGACATTGAGAACCCTTCTGGTGCTGCCTCAAAAATTATTTGAGTTTTCTGGTGTTCACCCTCTCTTCTGTGAAGGAGTTTCTATAAGCCTAATCTTGTGAGTAGTTTGTGGGTAATTGCAGCTGCTCTGATTTCAAGACAGCTATGGCCATATCATACTTAGAGGACAGTTACCACAACAGCCATAGTCCTTCATCTGTTGAGCTATCCGTGTTCATGCCAGAACCCTACTGAAGCTGTTTTATATCACCTCTTATTCCATAGGCTCTATTTGTCCCCCCTCATAGCACCTTTTGCCAGACTCTTTCCTGGATTCACTGGCCTCCAGCTACCTTTGGCTTAGAGACTCTGGTCTTCTCAATAGGCTTTCTTAACAGACTCAGCTTTTGTGACCTGGGCAAGTAGCAGGCATTAACATCAAAGATCTAGGGGGCTCTGTCTGTCTTTCATGACCTACAAACAGAAGATCTACTTGTAGACCAGACTTTACTGGTACTGCTTCTGGCACCTGATGCCCCTTGAGACAGACCTGCTTCTATTAGCCAAGACTCAAGCAACAGTGCGTTATTTCTTGTTGGCATTTCTGAAAACTGAGAGGTTACTAGGGGATTTCTGAGCCTTGAATTGATTAGCAGTTAATGATGTGTGTTTTGATGAGAATATAAAAATTTTGTTTATCTACTTGAGAGGAGGAAAACTGGGAATAAAAAGGAGAGAAGAAAAACATAATTCTCAGAATTTCACTGAGGTCTTAAATATGCAGAGCTGCTAAGTTCCTAGCCATTGCTGGAAATTCCTCTGAGTGTTGATTTTATATATCAACTCTCAGAAAAATTCATGAAGTGTTTTGCTTCACCTAAAGCCACCAGGAGACCCACAGAAAGTTCAGAGGAGCATACTCTTCTGAGTCATGTATAAAAGAGTTTTCAAACTTTCTCTTGAACCATTAATGTTGAAGCTACTGCTCCATCAAGGCAAAATATGATAAGCTAAGAAGAACTAGCCTTGGGAATCCAATTAACCTGGATTTGACCTTCATCTAGCCAATTCAGGGTTCTCCACCTCTCTGGGTCTTCACTTTCATTTGTAAAGTGGAGCACTACCATTTAACCTGGAGAGCTGTCATTAAGACAAATAGTCCACTAAGTGAAATTAACTAGCATGGACAGATGTTCATGAATGCTGCTTATTTTTCTAACACCTCTCTACCTTTTTCTACAGAAGGTCTAAACTTTAAATTCTTCAAAGGACTCATGATCTCTAAGTAACACTAGAAATGTTTGAAAAAGCCATAGAGAAACATAATATTTTATGTTTACTTAAAATACATATATGTGTATATATGTCTTTGTATATTTATAAATATCTACATATAATAGATATCAGAGTTATTTTTAGGGGAACTTGAGAGAGCCTCTGAAAATAATATAGGCTATTGCCATTGTCATTGGTTACTTCCCAGAACATGAAGCTATTGCTGAAGACACCACCGACTTCAGACATAGGACTTAGAAGAATAAAGTTGGAACTGACCTGAAACCTGCTTCCTGAGGATTAGCTCTCATAGTATCAGAAAGTCTTACACAAGCTACCAAGGGAGAAAGGTAATCAATAGTCCTACCAAGCTGTAAAGCTTATGAACCATAATTACCAGCATAGAAAGATATGCCCAAGGGTGCAATGGGGGCACTTACATCTTTGATTTAACCATCAACCATCTAATTAGATTTAAATCTTACATAATAGGAGGGAATTCATGCCTGGTACTGTAAATCCAGCCAACGATCCATGGCTGGTGAGGTCATTGGCCCTAGAGGAAACCTACTACTACCACTTCCCTAAATCAGCATACTTTCTAACTTCACTCTAAGTACTTAACCTTATACCCAAGAAAAATGTAGCTTTCATCCCTCATCAAAGACACTTCCTTTAGCAGCAGAGACCATTGTAGAAACTTACAGCTGATCAAAATACAGAGAACAATGGACTGTGGGGTGCCAAACCCCGATTGATACATCTACACAATCCCTACACCTAAGGTACAGGGAATATCGTGGGAAAGGGACAGAATGATTGTCAGAGCTGGAGGACCAGGATGTCTGTTGTGAGATACTATCTTCCACATATCACAGGGAAGCTACGACAGTGAAATCTCAACAGCATGGTTGCCTAAACAAGACCTGCACAAAGACAACACCAGTTGATATGACTATATGAATGGGGGTTATCTCACAAGGCCCTACTCTTATGTGAAGAATTTTATGCGCTTAATGTCTGGTGAGAGAAGGAGAATCACTCTTCTCCAAGAACAAGTTCCTTTCCCCGTAGGTTATCCAATCCTGGGTGGTCAGCCCTAAGCACATATGAGGAACACTAAATGAATGCAACAAGCTATATTCATATATATGTAACAATTAAAGAGGAGATCATGAATTTGCAAGTGTACAGGATGAGTTTGAAAGAAAGAACAAATGGAAGTGATATAAATACTATACTCATGTAGGGAAATCTGAAAGTTTTTAATTAAGGAGAACAAGCCAGTAAGCAGCACATCTCCATAATCTCTAGTTCACTTCCCGACTCAAGGCTCCTCCCTTTATTGACTTCTCTCAATGATGGACTCTGATATGAAACTGTAAGTCAAATAAACCCTATCTTCCTGCTCCCATGAATTTTTAAATTAAAGATTGTTTCGCTTTCCAGCACAGTTTGAAATTGCTATTGTATGAGGTCCACATCTGTTTTCTTAGGTTTACCCCTAAGCATTGTAATTTTGTTTGAGCAACTGTAAATGGTATAGCATTTTAAATTTCAATGTTCACTGTTAGAACATAGGATAGGTTTATTTTCTTATGTTTATCTTGTATCATACAAGCTTGCTGAACTTACCCTTCCAGGAGTGTTTTGTCAATTTCCTGTGTAGATATTCATGTTATTTGAAAATACTTTAAATTTTTTCTTTTTCAAAAAGAACAACAGAGAAAATAATTAGGTCAAGGCGGTTAACATTTTCTGAGGTCATAGGTACTTTTTTCAAAACTAAATCACCAGAGTAGTAGCCATTTATAAAATGCTGATGCTGGACTTTGACAAATGGTTTGAGCCAATCAACTTAATTAGGACTTGCTTTCCAAGTGAACACAGAAAAACAATGTTGCTTGAAACTAGTCAGTCCTCTTTATAAAAGGTTGTCAGTTATATTGCAAATGAATATTGATGAGTCCAAGCAGGTTGAGGTGAGAGGCCAGGTGAGGATCATTACCTATTGCTATTTCTAAAGCAGGTAGGAATACATCTTAATGGACAACAGCAGCAACAGTCACCTTATTAGAAGAGCAGCATATACTGCAGTTTAGTTAGCATCTTCTCTGAAGATTTTACTGTTGTTCATATGAGATGTTAAGTCCGTGAGTAACTGAGAACATTAGCAGATCTCATCTTTTTCCCATTGAACTATCTTTGCTGCTATAGTTGAAAGACTCAGATTTGTTTCTTGGGTCATCAAGGGAAAATTATTGAAAACGGCAGCTCTAACTATGTTGTACAGATATTTTCACACCCAGAATATTCTACACAATCACATACATATTCATCAACAAACAAAAACCAAATCCATTAGCCTAAGAAGATTTCAGTATGATTCTTTATCCTTGCATCTTAAAACACATCAAAATTGTGTTCTAAGCATAGAGGCTTAATAATAAATAATAATAAATTCATTCCCATTCTGACACAGTTTTATAAAATTATTTTAATAAAAGAGTTCATTTCCAGCTCCGACATGGTGACATATGCCTTTAATCTAAGCACTTAGGAGGCAGAGGCAGGTGGATCTATATGAGTTCAAGGCAAACCTAGTGTATGAGGCAAGTTCCAGGCCAGCCATGGCTATATAATGAGACCATGTTTTTAAAAATAATGGTTTTGTCTTAAGTAATGCTCACCAGGAATCTTTCTAAGTCTGAGCATTATTCTGTATGCTTAGAACAATTCATTCAAGGTAGCTGATTATTCTTTACAAGAGGAGTTGAAATGAGTTCATTGATAGTGAGCTTATATTAGCAAGTTATTTAAAATTATTCAAAGACATATTCATAGGATTTATTCAAAATCATAGATGTTAGCATTCTGTCTAAGCTCCTCCCCATAGTTACCTGGCAACAGCCAGGTAGGCCTGACCCACTATGAAAGGGGCTGCTTGCCCCCTCCTCCCTCTCTTGTTCTCTTGCTTCCCTCTTGTTTCTCTCTTGCCCTCTTGGGCTCTTCCCTCCCTCCTCCCTTCCCCATTCCCTTCCCCCCCTCTCCACATGTTCATGGCTGGCCTCTATTTCTCTACTTTCTCCCTCTCTCTGCCTTTCTCTGCCTCTACTATCCTCTTAACTCCCACACCCATGCCCTGAATAAACTCTATTCTATACTATACCATGGAGTGGTTGATCTCTCAAGAGGAAGGGATGCCTCGGCATGGGTCCACTGAGACATTCCCTTCCCCCATACCTCACCACACCCCCATAGAATATATCCTCCCTTCTCTCTTTATCTTTTTATAAACACATCAATAGAAGTATTAAAAAAAGACATTCAAGTTTTCTCCGATGGGGATGGACGTGGTAACGGATATAAGTGTGAATTTTGCAAGCAAACCAAAGGACACAAGCTGATGGGAAGTTCTTGGGGGAGGGGCTATAGTCAGTCATTTGGAGAAAGTTGATGGGATATTTTATTTTGTGTTTGAGAAGAAATGGACAACTATAATTTCATCAAGAAAACTCAGATATTTGATGTTTTCTAGAGCCCAAGTATTTTTCTTGACCAATCTGAAAACCAGGACACAGATCAGTATATATGCTTGGTGTTCCAAGGCCCCAAATATGCATTCATCCAGTGAGACAACCACTTCATGCACACAAATGTTTGATAGATATTCCAGTAGTCTGTTCAGCTCCTTTTTATTCTGTCCTTAGACTCTTTGGGTAACTACTGGTGGGTACTTTAAAAGCTGTCTCCAAGACATTATGTGCTGATAGGTGATGAAGTTTAGTGGGTGAATGAATAAGGAAGAAAAGGTTATTGGCCTAGAGGTACTTAATAATTGTAAGGGAAGACAGTAACCAAGCCAACAGACACATCTTAGTAAATGATCAAAGTTAGCATCACCATTAATCAGGCATGCCAGCATCATGTCTCTCTGATATGACATCTTGAAAAGGCATTTGCTTGATATTCTTTCAGAAAATGCATGGCCTCGGTCTCATTATGTAAAAACAAACAAACAACAAACCATCAGTTGAACCTAGATTACAAGATATCCAAGAAGATAACTGGACATTGTTTTCCAACAGTATTGAAGTCAGAGTAGACAAGGAAAGGCTCAGGATCTGTCACAGACTGCAGTCACCTTAGTAGATCCTGGAGCAAAAAGGGTTAGTGGAACTACTGGTGTAATTCAAATAACTCATGAAGTTCAACTGCTAAAACTATACTTATGGCAATTTTCAGTTTCTGAAGATTGCATTGCAGATACATAAACTGTTAAAAGTTAGCAAAAGCTGAGTAAAAGGTATACTTTCATTCTTAGTGCTCTTAGCAATTATTCTTTAAGTCTAAACAGGTTTCAAAATAAAAAAGTTAGAAAAGGAAGTTTATTGGAAACAAGGGAATGCCAAAAGGAATTCACTCAGTTTAATACTGCCCTACCACATGCTCAGTGCCTCTGTGAATCAGTTGAAGGTGCATGATTATCTTTCTCCAAGTTCTGTGTTTAATTCCTGCAAGTCGTAACTTGTGCAGATCATCTCAGTCCCTTGGGTAGCCCAGGAAAATGATATTTCGTGTTTCAAGACTATAAGGGTGAAATTGAGAAGAGCCATTCCAGTCTGATTTCACAAGCTTTATTACTTATGAGAACCGTATCTGCAAAGGAAATGCCCACAGTGTAAAAAGAGTTTTTAAAAAGTAACATAATACAGACTGAGCAGGTTGTGTCTATATATTTAGAATATGTGTGTGTGTGTATGTATTTTATATATATATGTATATGTATGTATGTATGTATATATATATATATATATATATATAGAGAGAGAGAGAGAGAGAGAGAGAGAATCTATCTATCTAAGCATAGATGTATGTGAAAATGAAAAAAGAGGCCATGAATTTGAAAGAGAGCAAGAAGGGTTATATGGGAGGGTTTGGAGGGAGAAAGAGAAGAAGAAAATGATGTAACTATGTCATAATCTCAAAAAATTAAAAGAAAAAATTAAAAGACAAAAACATGGAAGAGAGGATTTCAGGCAGGAGGATTGCCAATTATTTGATATTTTTCTTAAAAGCTGTGTGCTTCTTTTGAGTCAGAATCCAATTGTTTCAAGTCTTCATTAATCAGTGACACCATTCATCAAATAGACACTTTGGCATAATGAGCGCTCATAAATATGGTGTTTGTGATCTTTCTTAGAATATTAGACTGAGGAAGGGGGATGGAGGGAGGGAAAGCATGCTGCACCTCATCTTCTTATTCTCAAACAGGCTTCCGTATGCCACGCTGAATTAACGTTCTGTCATCTTTTCAGTTCACCCCCCCTCTATCTATCACACACACACACACACACACACACACACACACACACACACACACACACACACACACCCCGAATGAACTAGGGGCACCTGCTCTGACTTCCTAATTGAAGCAGTTCAGGTCAAATCATGGTTTTTAACAGAAATAAACCAAATCATTTGTCACAGTGCTTAATTTCACCTGTGCTGCCTGCTTTCCTGCTGTTATTTGTACTTATGGCGGATGATAAAAAGCAGTTGCCAAAGCCTCTTCACAGGAAAAGAAATCCCAACTGGGCTCCAAATGAAAGCACCTGGGGCTGTGGATCAGCTGGCATCAAACAAGGATTTTGCCAGTCTTAGTTGGCCCTCGGGTTGATTGAAATGAATAGATCCATTTTCAAACACTGTTCTGGTTTCAAATGAGTGAGCATTTAGGTGTCATTCCTGAGAAAATATCAAGGCCTCAGAGACCTGCTCTCCTTATAGCACCTCTGAACAGACTTCCCCCAGGTTTCCAAAGCTGCAATGTATACACCTGCTACCATCTGTGTATTAAGATTGAGATATCCACGTACACACTGGAAACTAGAGAATCACCACTGAGTCCCTGAGAGAGGAGGGTTCTTTTTATACACACTATTTGTGCATTTGTAGTAATGACAGTTGTTTGGAATTTCATTATTTCAACACTTTCTCCAATTTTTGCCTTCTAATGGTCTGCAGACTGGGGAAGGAGTGCTAGTTTTGAGATTTGTCTTACAGATAAAGAAGCAGGTATGGTAGGTGGGTCTGGCCATAAAGGAGGTTTACAAATAATATCACAAGTGCTCATTTTGAATTAGTATTTTAGCTAGTCAGGCAACCCATCACTACCACATAGGGGTTCATTGGTGCTACTATGTATTATGTCCTAGCGAGAGAATGTTCTTGCATTTATGGAATCCATACATAGCCATGACACAATCCAGGCTGTGGTCTGTGAGTAGGATGTGTATTTGATGTTTCTGTGTATTGGGTAGAAGGTTATTTGGAATGAGAAAGGACAGAACCTACAAGGAGAAATTGAGGAGTGCCAGGAATTCCTCTGAAATGACTGAGTTGTACCCACTTAAGCAATTGCTATTGAGGACTTATAGACTTCTACCTTAAGTCAGAGGTTTCAAAGATTGGCTGAGCATTTGAGTCACTGGAGCATTTAAGCATTGGAACATTGGGAAAGCTTACATTCCAGTAGGGGAAGGTGCAAAAAGAATCCCCAAAGTGTCTGAGACCAAGATTCAGGTTTAGAAAAACTATTTTTGTTTGTTTAGTTTGTATAAAACAGAATCTCAAAAGAAAACACAGTCCAGCCAAGGACTGGAGCTCATTCTGTAGACCAGGTTGGCCTTACAGAGATATGCCTTCTTCTGCCTTCTGAGTGCTAGGACTAAAGGCAAGTACCATCACAGCAGGCTAAAATTATTTTTTAAAGTTTGTGTGTGCTGGGCAGTGGTGGTGCACGCCTTTAATCCCAGCACTCGGGAGGCAGAGGCAGGTGGATTTCTGAGTTCGAGGCCAGCCTGGTCTACAAAGTGAGTTCCAGGACAGTCAGGGCTACACAGAGAAACCCTGTCTTGAAAAACCAAAAAAAAAAAAAAAAAAGTTTGTGTGTGTGTGTGTGTGTGTGTGTGTGTGTATGTATGTGTGTGTGTTATGTATTTTAGCCTGTATACAGAGGCCAGAGGAGTATGTTGGACACCCTGCTCCATTATCCTCTGTCTTATTCCTCTGAGACAGCTTTCTTCCTGAACCTAGGGCTATGATAGTAGTCACCAAGTTTAAGTAATCCTCCTGTTTCTGCTTTCTGCATTGGTGCTAGGGTTATAGGCTCAGGTGTGCCCAACCTGGTTGCTGGGGGTTTGAACTCAGATCCTTATGCTTGCTTGTACAGCAAGTGCTCCTGCTCATTGAAACATAAATCAAGCTCATGAGGGCCACCGTTTTTGAACATTATTAAATGGTTATTATCCTTGACAATTATCCTTGCCTATATACAATACCATAAATGAGGAATAGCAAGAACAGCATGCATCAGTTACTACATTTAAAGTCAGGAGTTTTACTCCCATTGTCCTTCTAACCCTCATAGTCACCCTAGGAGAAAAGTTCTTTTATTCTCAATTTGAAGATGAGAAACAAAACAAAACAAAAACCAAAACAAACAACAACAACAAAAAAATGGAATCTCAAAGAAAAACTGTAATTTGCCCAAGATGTCACAGTTAATTCACAAATGCTCTGACATCTGAGCCTAGGATCTTCCTTTACTAGCTCATAATTCATTGGGTGGTTGTACCTTCTCTGAGATAATATTGGCTTCAGGGGATAGAGAGTAGAGGGGGATGTAGCTATGTCAAAAAAGGGATGAAGCACAGTGTGTCTATGTGTGACTGTGTGTGTTTTAACACACAAGTGTTCGCAATATGGGGGACAGATGGAATACTGAAGAAACTGTAGATGACAAGCTCAAGGGAAGATAGTGTGGAAAAGTCAAACATGAATGGTATTATTTCAGCCAAAACCCCAAGTATGAATCCAAGCTTTGCTAGTGGAGTGTGTCTTTAGGCATAGTACCTGGAGGCCTCTGGGGCCTTAAGTTTTCCTGTCTTAATGATTTGAACCAGTGATGATTCTATTGAAGGCTTATAGGTTGTACAAAGGATTTGTATACATGGCTTGTAAGAAAGCTTGATACATGGTAGAGCGCGCATTTTGACATGAAGATGAAAGGGAAGCCTCTCAAGGGACAGCTGTCCTTATTGTCCCAAACTGAAAGCTGTAATTATAAATAATCCCATTAAAAACAACTAACTCAAAGTAGCTAGAAACCATTGAGAACAAAATTCTTCTTAGAAAGTTGTCTGTGACATACTGTATCTTTTCCCCCCTTATCTTTATTTATTTCTTTATTTTCATAATTTTGTTTTTTATCCCTGGCTGATCTCAATCTCACCTCAGCCACCCTAGGAATAGGACTACAGGCCTGATGACATTGCATCTTCATATGTGAGAATGAAGGGGATTCAAAACGTGGTTGTTATCTTGCCCTTATAAGGAATTATAAGAAAGCCTGAGAAATTGGTAAGGACTTTGTACTGGCTGGTTTTGTGTCAACTTGACACAAGCTGAAGTTATCACAGAGAAAGGAGTTTCAGGTGACAAAATGTCTCCATGAGATCCAGCGGTAAGGAAGGCATTTTCTCAATTAGTGATCAAGGGGGGAGGGCCCCTTGTGGGTGGTGCCATCTGTGGACTGGTAGTCTTGGGTTCTATAAGAAGGCAGGCTGAGCAAGCCAGGAGAAGCAAGCAAGCCATTAAGTTACATCCCTCCATGGCCTCTGCATCAGCTCCTGCTCCTGACCTGCATGAGTTCCAGTCCTGACTTCCTTTCGTGATGAACAGCAATGTGGAAATGTAAGCTGAATAAATCCTTTCCTCCCCAGCTTGCTTCTTGGTCATGATGTTTGTGCAGGATTAGAAACCCTGACTAAGACAGACTTAGATAGTGAGACAGTTGCTTCCAAGTACCAAGATGGTCATAAAAGATGAAGTGAGTGTCTTGCCTTTTAGTATCTTGTTCTCAGAGATGGCTGTGTGGTTTAGGGAATTTGATGCTGCTTCCAACTAGAGAGAAGATCTCAGGGAAAAACTCTTACATGAAACTTTTGTATACCTCACCGTGAGTTCTGTGGTTTCTGGAATTGGTGATGGGGCTGAATTCTGAATTTCTATATGATGGTAAAAATTGGTGGCAAGGCATTTAGAAGTTATTCTACAAAATTGAGAGGCAGAGCACTATATAGCCAAAGTCTGACAAAGAGGGAACAGTAATCTCCAAAATTGGAAAGATATAATGGTCCCAGGGAGAGTAGTTAGATAACATGAAAAGGATTCTTGGGAAGGAAAACAGCCTCTTGGGAACATTTTCTACATGTCATGACCTGTGTGAAATAGTGTTCTTTTGAGAGGACAGGCAAAAACTGATTTCAGTGAATTAGAGAAAGTCAGGTGAAAATTGAAGATGATAAAATACTTCAGCTAGGCAGTTCCAATCTGATTCTTGGTGCTGTATCGATAAGGCTTAGACTTAAGTAAGACTTTGGTCTATAATCACAATAAGGAGTGGACTATTACTACATGGAAAACATGGATAAATCTTTTTAAAAACATAGTGTTAAATTTAAAAAGGTAGACACAAAAGTGTATATTAAATGATGTCATTTATGTGAATTTGCAAAAAAATGTAAAAATGTTCTAAGTGTAATAAGTCAGGTATCAGTTATCTTTGAGGGATAGTAATTGGGGGGAGATATTAAAAAGAATTTCTGAGGTGTTGATCATATTTTTTTAAAAATCTGGGTGGGTACTAGTTATACAAGTGTGCTCAGTTTATAAAAATCTAAATAATTGTTTAATCACAACTTTTGGATTTTCTATATATATTATACTTCAAGAAAAATTAGGAAACCAAGATATAATCTATGAACAAGATAATAGTTAATTTCAAGAGGAACAACTCAAAATATTAACAAGAGTTTATTTTCTTTACACCATGAAATCTTTTCTTTTCTGAATTGCTAATTCTTCAACTTCATTTGATATTCAGAATATCCCTAATAGATCAGGTTGGGTCTTCCAAGAGGCATGTACTAAGATGGATTAGTTGCATCAAATGGATGGAACTTGAAAATATCATCCTGATCGAGGTAACTCAGTCACAAAAGAACGAACATGGAATACACATGGAGGGACCCATGGTTTGGACCACATATGTGGCAGAGGATGGCCTTGTTGGCCATCAGGGGGAGGAGAGGCCCCAGTAAAAGGGAATGTCAAGGTGGGAATAATGGAGTGGGCATCCGGGTGGGTGGGAGGTGGAATTCCCTCATAGAGGTGGGGGGGGGGAGGGGATAGGTGGCTTCTAAAGAGGAGACCTAGAAAGGGGGAAACATTGGAAATGTAAACAAAGTATCAAAAAAAAAAACAAGTTTCTGATGAAGCAAAAAAAAAAAAAAAAAAAAAAAAAAAGAAATTCCTTTGAAGGAAAGGAGATTGATTATACAGTGGGGAAGTTGTTAGGTCAAAAATGCAGGTATACTCTCTGTATTCTCTGCCTTGGGAGCAGCTCTCCTGCCTTGGTCCCTCACCCCTGATAATGTATGCCTACCCCAAATTCATGTCTAATTGTCCGTTGATCAAGAACACCTCTCAGCTGTCTGCAGTGGTGTTGAACCAGCCAGAGACATTGACAGAGAAGTGCCTCTGCAGCTTGGCAGTCTAGAGTCCTGTGACCTCACTTATCCCTGGCTGAAGCTTCCAAACCAGTATCATTTCAAGGAACGTTGACACAGCTGCCAAGTTCATTTGGGGCTGGGGCTACCACAGTTGGGATGTCTGGCTCTGGGCTGGGATTGGGACTGTTTTTGGAAACCTCATCATTGGCTGTGCCAGGAACCCTTCTCTGAAGTAACAGCTCTTCTCTTATGCAATTCTGGGCTTTGGCATCTCAGAGGCCATAGAGCTCTTTTGCCTAGTGGGAGCCTTTCTCATCCTCGTCACCATGGAAAGCAGCTGTCTCTACTTCCACCTCCCATACTTCTTTTTCTCATGTCTCATCTGCCCTGTATGCACTTTTTTCTGAACTTACCCAGAAAGTCTGGAGAAAGTGGTTGGCTCAGGGTTTGATGGACGGAAGATAAAATAAATACTCTTTTAATAAAAAAATGCAGGTATGC
This sequence comes from Uromys caudimaculatus, assembly GCA_028551405.1. Lineage (NCBI taxonomy): Eukaryota > Metazoa > Chordata > Mammalia > Rodentia > Muridae > Uromys > Uromys caudimaculatus. The sequence goes on along the minus strand of CM052722.1, from coordinate 23,515,327 downwards.
TTTATTTGAAAGGGGAATATAATATATAGGAAGACATTTGGATCATAACATGATCTAAGGGCAGGCTTATGGTGAATTAGGCAAATATTGCCCAGTGGAAGAATAGTGTACTGGGCAAAAATAATGTTCTATCAGTATGTATGCCATGGCCCTAGTTGAGAATATCCAAGGGAAGAATGGCCTCAGTTCAGTGCTGTAGTGAATTTTAAAAGATGCAGCTATTTGAAGCTGTCACTCAAATATACTTCCAGTAGGAGGTCCTCTGGAAAAGATCTCTGGGCAGTACATGTCTATGCTGACCATACCGAAGTGCGTGGTAATGTGTGTGATAGGAACTGGCTACTGCTTACTCTCAGATACTCGCTAAGTACATATCTCTACTGCTTGTGAGCAATGAAAGATGGTGCAATAAAATGCAGCAAATCCCACACAGTATGCTTGTTTCTAAATACAATGTTTTTCTAAAGCTTGCTAGAACACAAATGGAACTTCTTAAAGGGGCCAGCTTTCTGGAGGAAATCTTTGAATTACTAAAAGGAATCTGACTATTGTTATATTTTACTAGCATCATGACACAAAAGAATATGAATGCTGAATTTTGACTCCACTTTCATTCTCATGATTGATAAATTGTGGCTTAAATTAGTGAACACTTTCCTAAAACATTTGGATTAATTTTTCATCCATTAAATCATCTAGGCCTATGAATGTAATCCAGTTAACTAACCTGTCAAGGGGCCTGAACATATTGACAAACTTGCTGATTCTAAATTCTTTAGTTGGCCTTTGAGTTTCAACTCTTCTTCCTATACATGCTACCACCACAATCCTTCCACAATTTAAGGGAACCTAGAATTGTTCACCATTGTATTCCCTAAACATGGGGAATATCAATATATTTTTATATATTTATCTCCAATCTTCCACAATAAGTATAAGTACATACCTTATTAGAAGAGGTGGACACAAAAACAAACTCTGAAGGATGGTCATAGGAACCACAGGGGACTTTTTAGCTTGATAAAGGGCATGCATGAAAACCACAAATGTAGCATCAAAGTTGATGGAAGAAAAACTGAATTCTTCCTCACTCAGACTGGGAACCAGATTAATGCCTCTTATCCATCATAACCCCAGAGATTCTGACAACAGCAATAAGAAAGGAAAAAGAAATAACGGGCACATAGATTTGGAAAGAAGTAGACTGTACCTGTTTGCTGAGGACATGATTGTCTATAATAACAAAAATCCTAAAAAAGTCCCCAAACCCCCAGTAATGGAGTACAAGATCATAGAATATGAACTCAACCCATAAAGATAAGTTATGTTTCTATATACTTACCAAGAACACAAGGGAGCAGAAATGCAAAACCCTGTATTATCACAACAAAAAAGCTTCAATATATAAATTTAACAAAACACAAGCAAGATTTACAGGCTGAAAATTACAATATGGCAATGAAAGAAATCAAGGGAGGCCTAAATGGATGGAGGCACATATCATAGTCATAAATTGAAACACTCAATATAGGCTCTGGGGATCAGCATATTGACGTCTTTTGCATCATTTTTTTTTTTTTTTGGCCTGATGCACTAACCTTTTACAGAAGTTTGCTAGCTCCCAATCAAGAACCAAATGTTGAGGGAATTCTAGTATGAATCTAATGTAATCAATAGGAATAGAGATTTTTATTTAAGAATTTGATGCTTTCAATAACCTCTATCTTCTTCCCCAATTTACCAGGAGTTATCCCAATAATGAGACAAATGATAGGGCTGCTATATTATTGATAATGATAATTGATTGGGGTGATGAATGAGAATATGGAGGAATTCCTTGGTGCCATTGTATCAGAGTTCTCTAAAGTAAAAGAATTTATAGAACGAATTCTCTCTCTCTCTCTCTCTCTCTCTCTCTCCATATATTGCAGCTCAGGTGAAAATGACCTTCCTGAGATCATATTATAAAACTTTGTTAGGGCCAGTGACACAATTCAGTGGTGGAGTGCTTTCTTAGCATGCACGAGGATCTATGTTTCAACACTCAGTACCACAAAAGATTATAAAGCCATATTACATATGGTTGCTACTATGGAGCAAATAAAGAGCTTCCTTCCCCACCTTACTGAACATATTAAGAGTCTTTCTGACTGTGTATATAATTTCCTAGTGTTTTTCCTTAGGGAAACAAATAATATGATTATTTGCCTCTCTTCTTACTTTTGATTTTTGGCACTCCTGCATGATAATCATTTTACATATACTCTCCTGAATTCTAAAACAATGTACCTGCCACTTCATTTAAAGTTAACTGTAATCTCTCATTATTAGACTTCAAAATATTATTGCCATGCTTCTTTTAAGCCTTTCAATCCGTGGATTCATTCAAATCTCATTTTATTTTCTTGAAGTCCCATTTCTTGACTCAGTTGTCTCAACTCATATTTTCCTAATGGCTTATTAGCTCATATTTAATACATCCATTTCTTTGATTTTTTCTGCCCTGAGGGAGAAATTTATATCTGTAAATTATGAGGGAAAATGAAAGAATTCAATATTTTAACCACCTGACATTTATATGTTCAATTGGGACAAGCAGTATATTTTAGAGCAAATTTTTGAGCATTAGGTTTTCATATTGTATGTATATTTAAATAATTTAATAATTTCTAAGTAAAAAAATCTATAAAATAAATCCAGAATTCTTTCCTATTATTATCTTTAATTAAATATACATAACTTGAGCCTAACCGTTTAAATATATACAATGTAAGTATTTCTGAATAAAAAGTCCTTACGAGGACAGATCCTTGGTATCCTATAAGACAACCACAGAATATTACTTAACCAAGAAATACTCACTGCTAGGGAAGTAATTGGGGTTCAGCCAAATGGATCCACTAAGGCTTCTCCCATTTTAATATTTTGACAAGAAAATCTATAAGGTATTTATACCAGTTTTCTGGTTCTGTTTCTGAGTTGATACTGGGAAGGCACTCAGAAACTGAAGGAAAATAGGTCAAACCAACAAATTTTACCAGATAGCTGTTTGTGGCTGCAAATAATGATTTGGGGAGGCAGAAACTGTCATCTGTGAAATACCTACAGAAAGCCCAAGTTAAAAAGGATTTGTTAGACGTATCTTTTTGGGGGGACACAGAGAAAGAAGATAGAACGAACATGTGAGTCTTGTGGGTTTCAGGAAATAGACAGGACTAGAATGAACTGGACAGCTGGAGATGGCTCTTGGGTACCAGGAGCATTCAGGGAATGCCTGGTCAGGATTAGAAATTCCAGCACAAGGTCAGATCTTTATTGTCACATAAAAGAAATGCTGGAGGAGTCTAATGATAGGAAGGTCCCTCTGAAAGTTCCCTCAGAGGCAGCTATGTCCCAAGATTAGAATGTTCAATTTAGAGCTTTAGACATCGGACCAAAATCCAGAATAAGAATGAATGATTCAGTGACAGATGAGATGAGGGAGACATATTTAAGAGAAGCCTTTATAAAACTCTTCAAGACTTTGTTGATCGAAAGTTCCAAATTAAGGGCTGCTGATGTATAGTTCAGTGGGAAAGTGCTTGTCTAGTGGTACACAAGAGCCTCGGTTCAATCCCAGCACTAACGGGGAGAAAGGAGCTCTAAATTAACCAGTACGGATGCAAAATGGCCCTCAAACGCAATCAGCATTTTTTGAGTGTCCCACAAAATTCTATTCCTAAAGGCTTTCAGTTCAAATTAGTTTAGAAAATACTACATACTATTATCTCTCCCCTAGTTTTACAGTAATTTTTAATGAGTCAAAACTCAGAAGAATTCTGTGATAAAATAGTCTTGAATAGCTTTTCATAACACAAGGGGATAGAATAAATGTTCAAATCAGAACAAGGATACTTTATCTCTTCAAACACATTTCATTGTGGTGACAGTATTCAAAATCTGTTTTTAAGCTTGTTTTTGAAATGCATATTATATTACTATTATCTATGATAACTTTAATATGTAGTAGAATACCAGAACTTATTATTTATTTCTGTTGCTTAGTATCCATGGACTTTTTCTACTCTCCTAATTTTCCTAGTTCTGTTAAATACTATTAGCTCAATTTTTTATGTTGTGCAAGTGAGTACAATCATGTAGTACTCCTTTTTGTTTTCCTGGGTTATTTACTTTAACACAGTGATTTCTTGCTGTCTCTGTGTTACAAATGAAAAGGTTTCATTCGTTTTTTTTTTTTTTTTTTTTTTTTTGTGGCGGAATAATGTTCCATGGTGTATATGTATGATATTTGTTTCCACGCATTCGTAAGTTGACAGAATTAAAGTTGTTTATATTTCTTGGCTATTGTGAATAGCACTGCAATGGATATAGGAGTACAAGTGTCTCTTTGCTATACTGATTTCATTCCCTCTGGTATGCATCTACTAGTAGGAATGCTGGATCATAGGTTAGTTCTATTTTTTAAATTTTTTAGTGTATGTTTCTTTTTCGTTATGAACAATTTCAGACCCAGATAAGAATAGAAAGAAGAGTATCATGAACCCCAATGTCCCTACCACTGGGCCTCAGTAATTTATATCAACAAATCAAGTATGTCTTTCTAGAAGATAAAGATCCTTTGAAAATAAGCACAATTAGTGTGCTTTAAAATATTTGCAATCTGGGTGCTGGAGAGATGGTTGTGAGTGAAGTGGTTGCTGCCTAAGTGTAAGTTTGGATCTACAGAACCCATATTAACATCTGGGCATGGCATCTTATAACTGTGACCGCAGCATTGTTGTGGCAGTGTGAGACAAGTGGATTCTCTCTACACACATATAAATACATACACCCCACCCCACATATACTCTAAAAATAAATATTAGTAATTTAAACACTAGAAGTCCATGAATAGAATAAGCTGCTTCAGAAAGAGGTAGAAGTGTAGTGGATTAATGAATGTTTCCTGAGCCTTTACTATGTATCAGACTTGAATTTTCAGTGAATTCCACAGATAATGTTCTAGAAGTTGACATTGTGATGAAGGAATGCTTACCCCTCAGCAACTGCCAATGTCCATGTTAGTCTGGTGGCATAGGGATGCTAAGATTCTGTAGAGAGTTTCTGCTTTACTGGAGGACTGGTTCCCCTTAACACTTACAGACTTTTATTTTGACATAGTTTTCCTTATTAATGAATCAATTTCTTATTTTTAATATTAAAATATTTATAGTGAAAAACATTTCCTCTTCTCTTTTTTTATAAGAAGTGACCTAGATTTCTTTCACTTATTTATAAGTTTTCCTTTACTTCTCCTTAAACAGGCCACTAAAAGGTAGCCAGCTAGAGCAACTCCTAACTCATAGTTTGTATCCATGTAAGTTAAAGAACACCATCAAGTACATAACTTAGTGTAGACCACAAGGCTGTATTTCAAAGCTTCTTTGCTCCCTCAACCAGACACTTACCCTTGGGTAGTAAACAATCTCTCCAGAACTAGACAGCAGACCTCCAGGTGGCTATATAATCAAGGTGCTTCTCTGCCCATGTTAGTTCTATATGCCTCGCATTGCCGCCAGATAAAGGTATTTCAGGAAGATTACTGACATCCAAGAGTGAGAAATGTCATGCGATTTGTGACTGATATCTGCTATTCATTTGTCAATGTGTCATTTGTGAGAAAATTAGTGAGATGGTAGTGTTAGAAATATAAATCATGGCATTTCGATGAAAGTTCCTGATTCCACTGACAGACAACTGTGTGAATTATTTCATAAAGTATGATATGTCTGTCCATTTTGATATATTTCTAAAAATCATACATAGATTTCATAAATTCAAGGTTTGCAAATTCTGTTTCCATAAGTAAGATATGTCACAGTACAGTCTGATGTTTGAGAAATAGGTGTGCTTTTTCAGTCTTATTTAAAGAACCTAGGTAGGTTGAAAATATATAGATGTTCTAGTTTACATTCTGTTGCTGTGATAAAATACTGTCCAAAGCAACTTGGTGGAGGAGAGGCTTATCTGGCTTATCTTTCTAGGTAACAGTCCATCATTGAGAAATCAGGGCAAATGAACAAGGCAGGTTCCTGGGGGGCAGGAACTGAATCGGAGACCTTGGATGAACAGTGTTTACTGGTGTGCTCTCTCTGACTGACACTCAGCTAGCTTTCTCATACATCCTGAGACTACCTGCCTGAAGGTGGGACCAAACATAGCAGGCTAGGACTGCCCACATCAATCAATAATCAAGAATTCCACTATAGATATAGCCACAGGCTAATCTGATCTGGGTTGTCCTTCAGTTGAGTCCCTCTTCCCAGGTGACTCTTGGTGGTGTCAAATTGACAATAAAAATTAATCAGGACAGATGTGTTATACTTGTTCTGTACTGTGCATTTATTTCCAATTTTCTAAATGGGAGAAAAACATACTACAAGAATAAAAAAATCCTATAGCAGATTGAAATAGCACACTTCAAATTTGAGAAAGCCAGCTTTCCCTTTCAAACAGACAGATAAAATATTTAGTAACCTTATGTATCCAATGAATTAACTGAGGTTCTGGACTTCAGTTTACTTTGTTACAGGAGGCAAGAGGATTGTCTAATACTGAAGCCAATAGCCTTGAGCATGTGAAATATGGCTAGTCCCAACCAAAATGTGCTGTGAGAGAGTCAAAAAGACTGATTTCAAGCACTTACTATGGAAAACATTCAAAATATTAAAGTAATTTCTTACTATTAATTACATATTGAGTAGATGTTATCTTAGATGTGTAGGGCTGAATAAACATTATTAAAATTTCTTTGACCTTTTTAGAACATGTTTGCTAAGACATTTACAATTATCTACATGGCTTGCATTGTGTTTGTTTTGGACAGTGCTGATGTAGATATAAGCAGTGCCAGAGCAATGCAGTAAGGTCTGGCCAACTGTAACAACCCAGACTCATCCATTCTTGTGAGCATTTTATCTGCTTGGCAGCTAGTTATAGGGCTGATGTGCTTTCCCTCTGTGCCCTTTGTACAGATACAGACATATTTTGTAGAGATGAGGCAGGGAGGGGATACATGTGCCAAAAGAACAGTTTTGCAGTGACATTCTCAGTAGGCAACTTGAGGGAAATCTTGGCAATGCCCTGCTTATTGTCTGTGCCCAGATCTCCATTCATGGTGGTGCAATTGTCTCAATTTGCTCCCAGTCTCTTAGGAGTATCCTACACTTTTTCAGACACTTAATTATTTGGAAGCGTTAGATCATTTTTCATCTCATGAAAAGATCTTCATTATGCATATGGATATTTTACTTTATATGGAAGTTTTGGACAGGACAAGAATTAATCTGAATTAGATAAATTTGGAAAAACTGGCAAACTTTTGGCAGAATCCAGGTCATCATATTTCATTGTAAATCTACTCCCTACACATATAATGTAAAAGACTCTAAATTTATTTGCCAAGGAATTCTGCCTGTTTATAGAGGGCAAAAATATGCCACTAGAAAACATCTTAGACATTATCTTTTAGAAAGGTCCTGAAGGTGTTTTGGAAGATATGGACCTAGTTGAGTGGAATAATATGTGTTGGAACCAGGGCCAGGGGGGAAAAGGCCCAGGGGAAGTTAAGACAGAGGCCACAATGATGCCTGGTAATTCAGACTCCAGAGACCAGCATCAGGGTACAGATCTCTTTGGTCTCACTGGCTTGCTGGGAGCCATTTCAGATGGGGGCTGGGTTGGTATGGCTGGATCAAGGTTCCTTGAGCAGGCACAGGAGATCATGGTGTTTAGCTCTCCATTCCAGCTTTTTCTCTACTAGATTCACTCCTGCATGCCCCACAAATATGTAATATTTTGATCAGTAATTTGTGACATTAAAGGAAAAGCTTTTAATAAAATAAAAAAAGAAAAGTAGCTTCTATGTCAAAGAAACAAATGGCTTCCAAGTTAATATTTATACAAACAGCAACAGTTTTCAGAAGACTCCATTGTCAACACCCCAGCAACTGATAAAGATTCTTGGCCTCCATGCTACACTTTTCTATAGTTACACAGAAGTATTTCAGCTTCTTTCACTATCTCATAAAATCACAGCTAATAAACTCTACTTGGCACCTGAAGCAAAGATGCTGCTGACTGTAATATACTGGGCTCTGTAGCACTTCAAAGACACGGCACCTTCTCCTATTGACCTTTGCACCATGTTCTGTCCCTAGGTGAAGACTAACCATCCATTTGTGCCTTAGGGAAATCTGTCTTGAGGTCACCATCTAAAGTGTCTCACATCCCTTTAAGTCAGTTATGCCAGTTAACTGCCCATGGACATAGACTCCATTTGTAGATGGGGAAGGGCATTATTCTGGGATTCCATTTGGTGCCTCTGTTTTCTGTGTCCTCTTTTACTGATGTCATACTTCCCATTTGTTCCTTATCCTCCTGCCCAAAGAAGCATGTATGTCCCCAAGAAAAGACTTTGTGATTTTAAAGTTTAATTACAGATCAGAACTAAAATTGAGATTTATTGTGTGTCTGGCTCTTGATACTTGAAACTAGTTATTCTTAGCTCAGGTGTCAGATGCATAGTTGCAGGGTAATGTGACATAAATATTTATGGAATTTCAGCTGAAAAAAATTTTCAACATTTAAAACCTTTCCACTGGGATCTTCCATTATTGCCAGAGCTTTGCAGTGAATCTGTAACTCTGGAGTCTCAGCAAATACCTAGTGAAACATGTCAGCTAATTTAAAAAACAATTTAAAAACATCAGTTTGTCCTTTTACCACCATTCCTAAATGGGAAGAGTATAACTGAATCCCCACAAAATATGATACATGCTGCCTCAGTAAAACTAGATTAACTCATATCACAGTGTGGTGGTGGTTTCACTTAAATTACTTTAGAAGTGAAATTTCTGCTAAGTTTTTAAGCCTGTGTGTCATCTCTCCTGAGAGAAAATAGTTCTTAAACCTGCTCTCAAAGAAACCAACACAGAGACCTCATGAGAACACGTCCAATGAAACTCACTACTTTTTCAAAGATAAAAAATTGACCTCTAGACCTGCAATGAGTTTTTTGTTTTGTTTTGTTTTGTTTTTTGGATAATAAGAGTGTGGGAATCTAAATAATCTACATCCTGACTCCATCAATTCTAGGAGCCTATCCTTCTACTGTTTACCTCATTACTGGACGTAATGTGCATTACGCACATTAAGTGATGCCAGCTGTGTAGTGGCATTGCCGGCTCACATGCCAACTTGAGCTCTTGAACTGAAGATCTCAGTGCGTCCTTCAGGTAAAAATCTGGAAAATGCAAGCTCCACCATGTGGAGAATTGCATTAGCAATTTGCAAGACAACCCCTGAGACAATACTCTTCTCATGGTGTGGAGGCTGATTCTGTGTGGAGCTGTCTGTCATTTCAAGTGGAATTCATTCAGAAGGCTCAAGCTTGAACATTTTAATATAAGCGTCAGGCTGGTATATGAGGAAAAAGAACAACTGTATCAACTTAAGTCAAAATCAGATCATTCAATAAGGAAAGAAGTTTTAAGTCTTTAAAAGATACTAGTTTTAGACCACTTAGTTGAAAGGTTTTATTTCTTTACTATTGTTACTTTGATAAAGGGCATCATTGTGTAGACAAGGCAGGTCTGGAGCTTGCTGTGTAGCCACTCTGGCTTTTAACATAGGATCCTCCTGTCTTCAATAGTCAAATACTGGGAATATAGAAATCTGCCACCACACCTAGCTTCATGGTGTTTTTATATCTTGATGGTGCATAAAATTATGATGTATCTTACATCTGATTGTGTCTTAAATTTATTGAAGTAAAATATCTCAATACATTCTGTGGTGGTTTGAATAGGCTTGGCCCCATAGATGCTTATGTTTGAATGCTTAGTCCATGGCAGTTGCACTTGTTGGAGTAGGTGTGGTGATGACGGAGGAAGTGTGTCACTATGTAGGGGTGGGCTTTGAAGTCTCCTATGCTCAAGCTCCATCCAGTGTGGCTTTTGTTGCTGCCTATGGATCAAGATGTAGACCTCTCATCTCCTCCAGCACCATGCCTGCTTGCATGCTGCCTTGCTTCCCTCCATGATGATAATGGACTGAACCTCTGAACCTGTAAGCCTGTCCCAATTACATGTTTTCCTTTATAGGAGTTGCCTTGGTCATGGTGTCTCTTTATAGCAATAAAACTCTTACAAAGACACATTCCCTTATTTTTTATTTTTCTGATCAAAGTATAGTGCTTTTAGAGATAAGTTTGATTTTGCTTCCTGTCTATGTATATTCCTGGTACATATAGTTCTTCCTTGTGACAAAATGACCAGCAGGTGACAGATTCTTCTGTGGACTTGTTTCATTGTGGTTGTCTAAATCATTGGATGTGATTAATGAACTCATTAGCCTGACATATATATTTGCCTCTTGGTCAGGTTTTTCCCCTTTGGTTAATCTTCCCCCTGTCTTTATTCCCTCCCTTCCTTCCTTTCTTTATTCCTTTTTTCCCTTTGATAGGATCTTGCTATATAGTCCAGATAACCTTCCCAGTCTCCCAAATACTAGGGTTATACCTGCTTCAAGTTTGTTAACTAGAAATATGTTGTGCAGACCACATAAATCTTTTGCAGAGAAACACACACACACACACACACACACACACACACACACACATACACACACACACACACACACACAGAGAGAGAGAGAGAGAGAGAGAGAGAGAGAGAGAGAGAAAGAGAGAGAGAGAGAGATTAGTGTTACATGTGAGTGATCCTACTTTTCACAGTCTCAAAGGCCAGACCAGGTCTGCCAGCTTAGCAGCACGTAGAAATTTCCCTCGAGTAGCAAAACGCTGTCACAGGGTTCTGACATAGGCCAATTGCATCCGTAAGCTTTCTTTTAATTACATGCAAAATAAGTCAAGATGCCATCTGCAACCTCTCCATCTAGTCAGACCCTCCACGTTCATCTCCAGAGTCTAGCCCTGTAAATGGATTGAACTAGAAAAGATCATATTGAATGACACAACCCAGATGGAGAGAGACAAACTTCACATGTTCTTTCTCATCGGAGGCACCTCGTTCCAACTGTGACTGCAGAAACCAAGAAAGTAAAAAAAGGGGACCATTGCAGGGGTGAGAGGGTGGGAGATTAATAGAGGGAAATAGTGTATAAGGGATCTGCAGAGAAAAATGGGATCATTGGAGGGCTCTAATGAGCGAGGGTAAAATAACAGTAAGAATGTCTGAAAACTTCATAAGGAATCACAGTATTAACTATGTACCCAAAATACCTAGTGCAAGTCTGTGTATGGGATGCTATCTGTGAAAATCTACAGAGGTCTGTCTTGGCCAGACTGGCCAAAGAGTTGCACTTTCCAAAGGGAAGGCAGGGAGTCAGATTGAGGCTAAGTGCCAGTAGGGGAGGGGGCTTGGATATTCAGCAGGGCACTGGGGACAAGGAGCCAAGATCAGGAAGTAACCATGATAGGCTCAAGCACCTCCAAACAGTGAAAGCTTTGGAAGAGAATGCTCTCCCCCCAAAAGTATTACAGTTCTTATATGACAGATGCTCTCAGGCAATCTTTGATGAAATAACTCTCATGTTTTATTCCTTGTAGACAAGGTCTCATATACATTTTGGGGTGGGTTGGGGTCTAAAAGCAGATGCTTTCTATTGGCTTGGTCCAAGATGTTAGGGATGCCTCATCTGCATGTGGAGGGGCTTCGGGACCTGTCCCTATGTGACTGATTATCATGGTCCTCTCCATGGGGTGCTGTGGTCACGTGACAGGAACTTGGTCCGGAGTAGGTGAAACGTCTACTACCATCCTCAGGTCTGAGGGTACCAGGGTTTCCAAACCCACTCGACCTTACTAAGTTTCCTAGTTGGTCTACTGACCTGAAACCTATAATACACATACCTCGATTATTAATATACATATATAATTTAACTGAAAAATTTCCATCTGTGCTGACCATGCTCTCTCCAAGAGCCAAAGTCCATCTAAGAAAACTCCCAACACAACCAATTAAAATGTAGACTTGTGGAACCCAATCCCAACTGATACATCTACCACACAACTTCTGCACCTAAGGCTGAGGGAACATTGTGGAAGAGGTGGCCAAAAGCTTGTAAGAAGCAGACACAAACAGGAAGTTTGCTGTGAGACCATGTTTCCTAGGGATATCAGAAGCGACACCTATAAAATCTCACCAAAACAGCTGCTTTAACATGACATGAACATGGATGACAACTGACATGCTAACATGGACCAGGGAAAGCCCGTGAGTCCTGAGTCATACACAAAGAACTACAGGCAACCAAGCAATGCTGAAAGCAAGAGCCTCCTGGTTAGTTATTTAATACCAGCTAGCCAGCCATGAAACATAGACATATAAGTGACATTGTACAGACTGATATATATCAGTTTCTGTAATATATGCCAGTCTATATAATATATGTATATATATGTATAATATATATTATGTGAATATATGTATAATATATAATATGTAATATATAACATAAGGAATACATATGTAAACATAAATATATGTAATAACAATAGTTAATGAAGAGAGGCCATGATTTGAAAGAGAGCGAGGAGGTGTGTGTGGGAGGGTTTGGAGAGAGAAAAGAAAATGATGTAGTTATTATTGTAATCTCAAAAACTAAAAGAAATAATTAAAAAACCCAAGAACTTAGGAGTAAGAGTTTTAATTATAGAAATATAGTAGGTATAAATGTGATGGACAGATGTTTTCAGTTGCCTAAATATTTTGTATGAAACACAGTATCTGTGTTATACTATCTAGTGGATGCTGATGTAGGAACCCAAGGAACCATCAATCAGCTGCATCCTCTGATCAACAATGAGGATTCTAGGAAGAAGATCTTCTATTGGCTGAACTTCCTTTATCCTTGATCTTATTGTTATTCCATACATCCTCTTCATTTCTTTTACAGTTACTCCTGTTGAATATGAAATTTGTTTTGTTTTGTTTGGCCCAGGAAATTATCTATGATAGATATAATTTTACTCTTGAATGAATGAGGTTATTGAGTTTATTTAGTATATATACCAAGCCAAAGTAAAAAACAAATATTATATTCTCTCATTCTCTCATTCTCTCATTCTCTCATTCTCTCTCTCTCTCTCTCTCTCTCTCTCTCTCTCTCTCTCTCTCTCTCCTCCCTACCCCCATTCACTGGTTCTCATCTGGGGAAGCCTGTAAGGCATCCAGCTGGAGTTCTCTAGAGTGAGCCTCAGGGAGAACAGAGCTTTTTGTGTGAAGCTTTCAAATCAAGAACAAATACTAGCAGAAAGGTAACATCATCAAATCAGTGGCTTATAAATACCCACCAGCAATTAACTGGAGAAGCCTTATGGAACCAGTCAGCTGGAGTTCCCAGTAGAGTTTCAGGCAGAGCAAAGTATTAACTTTGGTGAGGCTTCCAAGTTAAAGAACACATGGCAACAAATAGCATCATCAAAAAAAGAGAAAAATAACATTTGCAATACAGAATAGAAACTGACTAGAAACACTAAAACAGTCAGCTAGAGTTTGCAACTGAGTTTTTAACTCCACAGATGACCTTCTGCTTCTCTTTCCACTACAGGAACCTTTATATCATGGGATAAACACTAGTAACATCTGTTTGATATGAGGTATTGCCTAGATGCTGTTCTCAAGGACACAATTATTTTACTTGGGCTGTTTTTTTTTTTTTTTTTTTTTTTTTTTTTTGTAAGTAAAGTTTTATTGGCTCACAGCTGTGTTCATTTGTTTACATTTTCTCTTCCATTATAATAGTGAGTTCAAGGAGTTTTGTGGCCTACAGAGCCAAACACATTTGTTATTTGGACCTCCTAGAAAAGTTTACAACACTCTGAGTTGAAGAACAGGGACTGAGCAGAGACTAGTAGATCAGGTCTGTGTCTTCTCAAGGTCACAGAGACTGATTGACAGATACTCAGAGGTCTCATCAAGAAATGCCAGCATGTCACATGGGAAACCAAGGAGCCTGTTTGTTTTCACAATTTTCAGACTGGATCTGCCTCAGCATAACTCGGTTTGTTTTCCCTGGAAGCAATAGTACAGAGCTTGGTGTATAAGGCATTGAATTTTTTTCTTGTATTTTTTTTTTGTTTTTGTTTTTGTGTTTTTTGATATTTTATTTACATTTCAAATGTTTGCCCCTTTCCAGATCTCCCCTTTGGAACCCCCTATCCCCTCCTTCTCTCCTTGCATCTATGAGAGAATTCCCCCACCCACCCAAACACCGACTCTCGTCTTCCCTCCTTGGCATTCCCCTATACTGAGGCATCTAGCACCCTCAGGCCCAAGGGCCTCTCCTCCCCTGATGACTAACAAGACCCTCCTCTGCCACATATGTGGTCAGCACCATGGGTCTCTCCATGTGTATTCTTTGGTTGGTGATCCAGTCTTCGGGAGCATCAGGTGGTAGGCCAGTTGACACTGGTGCTCCCTCCATGGGGCTGCAAACTCCCTCAGTTCCTTCAGTCCCTTCTCCATCTCCTCCATCTGGGACCTCATGCACAGCCCAATGGTTTCTGTGAAGTGAATCTTGGGTATTTCGAACTTTTGGGCTAATAATAACTTATCAGTGAGTACATATAATCTTTATTCTTTTGTGACTGAGTTACCTCGCTCAGGATGATATTTTCAAGTTCCATCCATTTGCCTGCAAATTTCATGAAGTCATTGTTTTTAATAGTGAAGTAGTATTCCATTGTGTAAATGTACCACATTTTCTTTATCCATTCCTCTGATGAGGGACATCTGGGTTGTTTCAAGCTTCTGGCTATTATAAATATGGCTGCTATGAACATAGTGGAGCATGTGTCTATATTACATGTTTGAGCATCTTCTGGGTATATGCCCAGGAGTGGTATAGCTGGGTCCTCAGGTAGTATTATGTCCATTTTTCTGAGGGTCCGCCACACTGATTTCCAGAGTGGTTGTACCAGCTTGCAATCCCACCAGCAATGGTGGAGTGTTCTTCTTTCTCTACATCCTCGCCAGCATCTGCTGTCACCTGAGTTTTTTATCTTAGCCATTCTGACTGATGTGAGGTGGAATCTCAGACTTGTTTTGATTTGCATTTCCCTGATGACTAAGGATGTTGAACATTTCTTTAGGTGCTTCTCAGCCCTACGAATTTCCTCAGCTGAGAATTCTCTGTTTAGCTCTGTTCCCCATTTTTTGATAGGGTTATTTGGTTCTCTGGAGTCTAACTTCTTGAGTTCTTTGTATATAATAGATATTAGCCCTCTATCAGACGTAGGATTGGTAAAGATTTTTCCCAATCTGTTGATTGCCATTTTGTCCTTTTGACAGTGTCCTTTGCCTTACAGAAGCTTTACAATTTCATGTTGATTCTTGATCTTAGAGCATAAGCCATTGGTGTTCTGTTCAGGAACTTTTCCCCTGTGCCTATGTGTCCCAGACTTTCCCCCACTTTCTCTTCTATTAGATTCAGTGTATCGGGTTTTATGTGGAGGTCCTTGATCCACTTGGACTTGAGCTTTGTACAGGGAGATAGGAATGGATCAATTTGCATTCTTCTACATGTAGACCGCCAGTTGAACGAGCACCATTTGTTGAAAATGCTGTCTTTTTTCCACTGGGTGGTTTTAGCTCCTTTGTCAAAGATCAAGTGACCGTAGCTGTGTGAGTTCATTTCTGGGTCTTCAATTCTATTCCACTGATCTACCTGCCTGTCACTGTACCAATACCATGCAGTTTTTATCACTACTGCTCTGCAGTACAGCTTGAGGTCAGGGATGCTGATTACACCAGAAGTTCTTTTGTTGTTGAGAGTATTTTTTGCTATCCTGGGGTTTTTGTTATTCCATATGAATTTGAGAATTGGTCTTTCTAAGTCTATGAAGAATTGAGTTCAAATTTTGATGGGAATTGCGTTGAATCTGTAGATTGCTTTTGGCAGGATGGCCATTTTTACTACATTAATCCTTCCAATCCATGAGCATGGCAGGTCTTTCCATCTTATGAGGTCTTCCTCGATTTCTTTCTTCAGAGACTTGTCATACAGATCTTTCACTTGTTTGGTTAGAGTCACACCAAGATACTTTATATTGTTTGTGACTATTGTGAAGGGTGTAATTTTCCTAATTTCTTTCTCAGCCTGTTTAATCCTTCGAGTATAGGAAGACTACTGATATGTTTGAGTTAATTTTGTATCCGGTAACTTTGCTGAAGTTGTTTATCAGCTGCAGCAGTTCTCTGGTGGAGTTTTTTTGGGTCACTTAAGTATACAAACATATCATCTGCAAAGAGTGATATTTTGATTTCTTCCTTACCAATTTGTATCCCTTTGACCTCCTTTTGTTGTCTAATTGCTCTAGCTAGAACTTCAATTACTATATTGTGTAGATAGGGAGAGAGAGGGCAGCTTTGTCTAGTCCCTGATTTTAGTGGGATTGCTTTGAGTTTCTCTCCATTTAGTTTGATGTTGGTTACTGGTTTGCTGTATATTGCTTTTACTATGTTTAGGTATGGTTCTTGAATTTCTGATCTTTCAAAGTCTTTTATCATTAGGGGTTTTTCAGCATCTGGTGAAATGACCATAGGTTTCTTTCTTTGAGTTTGTTTATGTAGTGGATTACATTGATGGATTTCTGGGTATTCCCTGCATCCCTGAGATGAAGCCTACTTGATCATGTTGAATGATCATTTTGACGTGTTCTTGGATTCGGTTTTCGAGAATTTTATTGAGTACTTTTACATCGATATTCATAAGGGAATTTGGTGTGAAGTTTTCTTTTATTGTTGGGTCTTTGTGAGGTTTTGGTATCAGTGTAACTGTGGCCTCATAGAATGAATTGGGTAGCGTTCCTTCTGTTTCTATTTTGTGGAATAGATTGAAGAGTATTGGTATTAGGTCTTCTTTGAAGGTCTGATAGAATTCTGCACTGAACCCATCAGGTCCTGGAATTTTTTTGGTTGAGAGACTTTTAATGACTGCTTCTATTTCTTTAGGCATTATGGGACTGTTTAGATGGTTTATGTGATTCTGACTTAACTGGTATTTGGTATCTGTCCAGAAACTTGCCCATTTCATCCAGATTTTCCAGTTTTGTTGAGTATAGGCTTTTGTGGTAGGATCTCATGATTTTTTTGCATTTCCTCAGAATCTGTTGTTATATCTCCTTTTTCATTTCTAATTTTGTTAATTTGAATACTGTCTTTATGCCCTCTTATTAGTCTGACTAAGGGTTTATCTATCTTGTTGATTTTCTCAAAGAACCAGCTCCTGGTTTTGTTGATTCTTTATATAGTTCTTTTTGTTTCTACTTGGTTTATTTCAGCCCTGAGTTTGATTATTTCCTGCCTTCTACTCCTCTTGGGTTTATTATCTTCTTTTAGTTTTAGGTCTTTCAGGTGTGCTGTTAAGCTCCTAGTATATGCTCTCTCCAGTTTCTTTTTGGAGGCATTCAGAGCTATGAGTTTTCCTCTTAACACTGCTTTAATTGTGTCCCATAGGTTTGGGTATGTTGTACTTTCATTTTCATTAAATTCTAGGAAGTCTTTAATTTCTTTCTTTATTTCTTCCTTGACCATGTTGTCACGGAGTAGAGCATTGTTCAGCTTCCATGTGTATGTGGGCTTTCTGTTGTTGTTGCCATTGAAGACCAGCCTTAATCCGTAGTGATCTGATAGGAGGCGTGGGATTATTTCAATCTTCTTGTATCTGTTGAGGTTTGTTTTGTGACCGATTATATGGTCAATTTTGGAGAAGGTACCATTAGGTTCTGAGAAGGTACCATTAGGTTCTTGATTCAGGAATAAATGTTCTATAGATATCTGTTGAATCTATTTGGTTCATAACATCGGTTAGTTTCATCATGTCTCTGTTTAGTTTGTGTTTTCAAGATCTGTCCATTGATGATAGTGGGGTGTTGAAATCTCCCACTATTATTGTGTGAGATGCAATGTGTGCTTTGAGCTTTAGTAAAGTTTCTTTTATGAATGTGGGTGCCTTTGCATTTGGGGCATAGATGTTCAGAATTGAAAGTTCTTCTTGGTAGATTTTTCCTTTGATGAGGATGAAGTGTCCTTCCTTATCTTTTTTGATGACTTTTGGGTGAAAGTCGATTTTATCCGATATTAGAATGGCTACTCCATCCTGTTTCTTGGGACCATTTGCCTGGAAACTTGTTTTCCAGCCCTTTACTCTGAGGTAGTGTTTGTCTTTAACATGGAGGTGCATTTCCTGGATGCAGCAAAATGCTGGGTCCTGTTTGTGGATCCAGTCTGTCAGTCTATGTCTTTTTATTGGGGAATTGAGTCCATTGATGTTAAGAGATATTAAGGGATAGTGATTGTTGCTTCCTGTTATTTATGATGTTTTTTTTTATGTTTGTAGGGCTGTCTTCTTTTGAGTTTGTTGAAAGATTGCTTTCTTGCTTTTTCTAGGGTATAGTCCCCCCCCCTTGAGTTGGCGTTTTCATCTATTATTCTTTGTAGAGCTGGGTTGGTGGAAACATACTATGCAAATTTGGTTTTGTCATAGAATATTTTGGTTTCACCATCTATGATAATTGAGAGTTTTGCTGGGTATAGCAGCCTGGGCTGGCATTTGTGTTCTTTTAGGGTCTGTATGAGATCTGCCCAGGATCTTCTAGCTTTCATAGTCTCTGGTGAGAAGTCTGGTGTAATTCTCATAGGTCTGCTTTTATATGTTACTTGAACTTTTCCCTTACTGCTTTTAATATTCTTTCCTTATTTTGTGTATTTGGAGTTTTGAATATATTGTGGCAGGAGGAATTTTTTTCTGGTCCAATCTATTTGGTGTTCTGTAGGATTCTTGTATATTTATGTTCATCTCTTTCTTTAGGTTAGGGAAGTTTTCTTCTATAATTTTGTTGAAGATATTTACTGATCCTTTAAGCTGGGAATCTTCCCTCTCTTCTATACCTGTTATCCTTAGGTTTTGTCTTCTCATTGTATCCTGGACATCCTGGATGTTTTAGGTTAGTAGCTTTTTGCATTTTTCTTTTTCTTTGACTGTCGTGTCAATGTTTTCTATGGTATCTTTCTCACCTGAGATTCTCTCTTCTATCTCTTGTATTCTGTTGGCTATGTGTGCATCTATGACTCCTGATCTCTTTCCTAGGTTTTCTAACTCCAGGGTTGTCTCCCTTTGTGATTTCTTTATTGTTTCTGCTTCCATTTTTAGTTCCTGGATGGTTTTGATCATTTCCTTCGTCTGTTTGATTGTGTTTTCCTGTAATTCCACCTGTTTGATTGTGTTTTCCTATAATTCTTTAAGGGATTTTTTTGTTTCCTCTTTAAGGGCTTCTAGTTGTGATTTCTTTATTGTTTCTATTTCCATTTTTAGATACTGGATGGTTTTGTTCATCTCCTTCATGTGTTTGATTGTGTTTTCCTGTATTTCCTCTTTAAGGGCTTCTAGCTGTTTACCTGTGTTCTCTTGTATTTCTTTAAGGGAGTTATTTATTTCCTTCTTAAAATCTTCTACTATCATCATGAGAAATGATTTTAAATCTGAGTCTTTCTTTTCTGGTATGTGGGGGTATCCAGGGCTTGCTGTGGTGGGAGAGCTGGGTTCTGATGTTTCCAAGTAGCCTTGGTTGGTTTCTGTTCCTTATGATCTTGCCCTTGCCTTTCGCCATCTGGTTAACTCTGGTGTTGGCTGGTCTTATTCTCTCTGACTGTGGTTTGTCCTTCCTGTGAGCCTTTGTGTCAATACTCCTTGAAGACCAGTTCTCACTGAGAGGAATTTGGGTTTGGAGAGCTGTGGTACAGGGTCAGCTCTGGGGTGCAGACAGAAACCAGAAATATATAGTTCCCAGCTGTCCCTTGGTTCCTGTATCCTTTTTTTTTTTTTT
>CM052722.1:23478150-23494939 GCA_028551405.1 Uromys caudimaculatus | reverse complement strand
TTACTGGTCCTTTAAGTTGGGAATCTTCACTCTCTTCTATACCTATTATCCTTAGGTTCTGTCTTCTCATTGTGTCCTGGATTTCATGGATATTTTGGGTTAGAAGCTTTTTGCATTTTGCATTTTCTTTTACTGTTGTGTCGATGTTATCCATGGTATCTTCTGCACCTGAGATTCTCTCTTCTATCTCTTGTATTCTGTTGGTGATGCTTACATCAATGGTTCCTGATCTCTTTCCTAGGTTTTCTAACTCCAGGTTTGTCTCCTTTTGTGATTTCTTTATTGTTTCTATTTCTATTTTTAACTCCTGAATAGTTTTGTGCATTTCCTTTGTCTGTTTGATTCTGTTTTCCTGTAATTCCACCTGTTTGATTGAGTTTTCTGTAATTCTTTAATGGGTTTTTGTTTCCTCTTTAAGGGCTTCTAGTTGTTTATCTCTGTTCTCTTGTATTTCTTTAAGGGTGTTAATTTCTTTCTTAAAGTCTTCTATCATCAACATGAGAAATGATTTTAAATCTGAGTCTTGCTTTTCTGTTTTGTTGTGGTATCCATGGCTTGCTGTGGTGGGAGAGCTGGGTTCTGATGATGCCAAGTAGCCTTGGTTTCTGTTCCTTATGTTCTTATCCTTGCCTTTTGCCCTCTTGTTAACTCTGATGTTAGCTGGTCTTCTGTCTGGCTGTGGCTTGCCCCTCCTGCAGGCCTCTGTGTCAATACTCCTTGAAGACCATCTCTCTATGAGAGGTACTTGAGCCTGGAGATCTGTGGCACAGGGTCAGTTCTGGGGTGCAGACAGAAACCAGAAGGATCCTGTCCCCAGCTGTCCCTTGGCTCCTATGTCCTGATGGCTCTGCAAGAGTCCCTCTTGATCCTGTGAGCTTGAACAGAAGTGGTGGCCCTGCCTATGCTCAAAGGTGTGTCAGTACTCCTGGGATACCAGCTCTCCCCTGGAGCCCTGCAGCCCAGGCTGAGGTCCCCAGGCACAGATGGAAACCAGAAAGTTCCTGTCCCCAACTTTACCTCAGTCCCTGTGACCCGAGGGTTCCGGGCGGGCCCTGGTGAGCAGTGGTGTTTGCCCTAACCCCACAGCTTTTCCATGCTGCTGGGAGGGTAGCCTTCTCCTGGTGCTCCTTGGCTATGGACCCCTGGTGGCCCAGGCAGAGGTCTCCACCCACAGATGGCAACCGGAAAGTTCAGAGGTTTCCTGTCTCTGAGTTTTCCTCAGGCCCTGTACCTCGTCAATTCAGGGCGTGTCTCGGTGAGCAGTGGTGCTTGCCCTAACCCCACTCATGGCTTTTCCACGCTCCTGGGAGGGTAGCCTTCTCCTGGTGCTCTTTGGCTCCCCATTACTCTTTTTAAATAATCTCCTATTTTGTGTGGGCCAGTAAGATGGAAAGGTAGGAAAATAAGTTGTCATTCAAGTGAACATTGCCTAAGTGTTAGACTCGTGTCTGCCTGGGCCATAGTTCCTTTGATTATAAGAAGAGGAGAGAGAAGACTATAGAGTGCTTTGTGTTACTGCAACATTTAAGTTTCCTATCTTAGCCTATTTTGTGCAGCTATATAGCAGAATACTACAGCTTTGGTAATTTATATAAACAGTGGTTTATTCGTATAGTTCTAAAAGCTAGGAAGTCCAAAGTCAAGGGACCTGTATCTACCAATGTTTTTTTTTTCTACATTATCCCATGGCAGAAAGTAGAAGGCAAAAGAGTATCTGAAAAAGAGTGAGAAGGGGGTCAAACTCCCTTTTATAACTAACTTACGCCACTTACACAACAATGATATTCTTCATTCATGAGAATCCCCATGACCTAGCCAGTGCCTAGAGGCCCTACCTCTCAATACTATTGCATTTGCCATTGAGTTTTTAACACATAAAGCTTGAGGAAACACATGGAAAATAAAGCAGTTTCCCTAAATAACACTAATCTAGGAAAGTTAAATCTCCCTATTCTCATAACTTACAAATATCAGAAGCTGTACTTCTTTGTCTTCAGGCTACTGTTGGTCATTGGAAGGAGATTTATCTCACATGTGTGGCAAGCCAGGCATAGAAGGGAATTAACACCATTTGAAGAAGACTTTAATAATACTGGAAAACTGGAGTATAAATGTCTAGGTTCTCTCGGCCACAGGTAGAAGCTATCAATCAGAGTCTCTCTGGTGAGCTCAAGCTCCACCCACCCTAGAGGTAATTTGCTAGATAATGCACATTTTATTTCATGACTCTTTTTCACAGCTCTTGTAGGAGTGCTACCTTCCCTATGAAAAATGAACAATTTGTATGCCACATATTCAAATCTTTGTCCTGGTTGCTTCTGGATAAAATTAAATAAAGATAAAGCCTTACTAAGCGGCCATTGTGGGCAATGTTTAACTTGAAAGCAGAAGAGCCAAACTGTTTCATCTCCAGACATGAATTTAAAGAAGTTGAATACATAATGTGAACAGGAGAAAAATCATTATCATCCAGACACAAAGTTGATGGCAAAACCACTTAACCAAGTGCTCTTTCCCCCCATCAGGATGATATCCCATTTAGGGAGTTTAACTGCTCAAAATGCACAAGAATTATTAGAAGGATAGAAACTTGCACCATCTGGTTAAATCTAGTCTAGTATCTGTGACACATACTGAATTTGATGTACACTCTATTAATGAAGATAATGAAATGACCATTTTTCAAAGATTCAGACTAAGCCATTGGTACGGAATATATCCTTCTATTTGATAGAAAAGACTTTCAAATCTGCTGTTACAAATATTTCTTGCTCTAAGCTTTATTCAACACCTTCTTTTAAAGGGATCAATGTGATGCTTTTCTTTTAAATCTTAAAATATTCATTGGACACTACTGATTTCAAAGAATGCTTTCTGTTCATTTCTGTTCTTTTCTTTCCTTTCTAATATTTAAAGATAGCCAGTGTTCATTCCCACCCCTTCTCATCACAGCCTACAGAGACTGGAAAAGTCCAATATTCACTTCTCCGGGTTACTTAATGGAGGCTGCCAGCCATTTTATTCAATTCTGGTGAGTGTGACTAATGGCAAAGTTGGCTGGGAAGGTTTGTAAAAGGAGAAGAGATGCACGTGTAAGGAGGTAGATGTTTTGGCAAAGGGTCACCTCATGTTCACTGGATGGCTTCTAAACCTCCAACTACTTTATCTGCATAGGAGGGGTGGAAAGAATGGTAGGAGAAGTCCCCTCACACTGAGAACTCTTATCTCCCCATTCAAAAATGATGACTATCCCTCTGCTTTAATCCACTTCTAATAAGATTGGTTTTGCTGCCAAAAGCATTCCAACATGACACATTTTTTAAGGTAGATGTTTTATTGAAATATAACACACATACAGGAATCGCAGATTTACAACCTGAAAACTTTCCTCAGAATGTTCTTTGTTACTAAGTTCGTACCACCCAAGTACTTTGGAATTTGGCATATGGTTAAGAGCATAGACTTTGGAACCAGATTGTGGGAGCTCAAATCCCGGTTGCACCACTTACTAACTCAAATACTTTGCCCAAATTAAGTCTCTGCCTGTCTCCATTTTTTAACTTGTTATACAGTAATGACAACAGTACTGATTCTATGAGGTATAAGTAAGGATTTAAATACACTAATATTTAAATTCATGTGTCTGGCACATAATAAGCACCAAGGAAGAGTTATTCATTAGAAAAGAAATGTTGACTAAATCATAACTCAGGGGAAAGATTGAGGAAGGATCTGAGAGAATGAAGAGTTATTTGAGGGTCTGAGGTGATCTTGGAAGTTAAAATAAATGTATAATGAGCTAGAAAACACCAAAACTATTTTATATCCTAGAGGTACATGATAAAACTATAGAGTACCAGAGCTTGGGTACAGTTTCTCAACCTACAGTATAGCAATTTTTAACTGGAACCTACGGTTCCTGCTAGAGCACTTAAAATGAACATAAGTAGGCATACATATATTTAACTGAAAAGCAATCCACCTCAGAGGACACTCACAATCCATAAAAAGTCAAAATTCCCGATGGACTCATCTCCCTGACATCATAACTATGGCCCAGAGATAGGCCATGTAATATTTCAACAGAATTCTCACACTTACTCCTAGGTATATCTTCCCAGAAGAAATATGAGATCAAAGAAAATGTTACCCTACTTTAAAACTGTGGTGGTTAATTTTGATGATCAACTTCATTACATTAAGAAGTACAGTCCTGAAGCACTTCTAGTGAGGCATAACTTTGGGTGTTTCCATGGAGACATTTCCAAGGAGGACTAAATGAGGGGGAAGACTCAGCATGAATGTGTTACCAACCCATGGCTGGGACCCCATTCTGAATCAAACTGAGAGGAGAAAGCTAGCTGAGCAAGCAATCCTCTCTCTGGTATCTGATATCACCAAGATCTGAGTGGGCAGCCTTGCTGGTACTGATGTCATGCTTTGCTGGACTATATCCCCTGAACCAACTCTATACCAAAATAAGCCTTTCTTCCTTTAAGTTGCTTCTTGTCAGATCTTTAGTGAGAGCAATGAGAAAGGTAATAGAAAAAATATTGTAACATTCCAACTGAAAGGACTCAGTAGCATTCTGCATAGAATCTTGCTGCATTTACAGATGAGGATTCCAAGTTTCTCACTATGGCTTACTCTCACCTACTTCGTATCCCAGATATGGCCAGAACCCTGGCTCACCATGTATCCTAGCTTACCATCTAATTGTTATCCCACAGCCATATTTTGGTGGCCAAAATGTCCAACCAGCTAATTTCAAAGTATCCCTGATTATAATTGCTAGATATTCTGTACTGGACCCCTTAAATGTGGTTGCTAAGGGGATCCAGGACAAAGGCACTTCAAATATTATATCCCTTTCATTGTTACAAACTTCAGAGAAACTATAATTAACCACATATCTTATATGTATCCTAGGATGAAAATGGAAAACGTAAGCAAATAATGTCCTACCAGTCCAATTTATGCCTCTTCCTCTTCTTTGATAAATATTTAAGAATGATTTTCTTATTGTGTGAATATAAGAAGCACAAAACAGCCATTATAGATAATTTGTATAAACCTAAAGAATTTATAAATATATACTGCTATTGCCAAGGTGAAAACAGAGGAGATGGGGGCACATTTGGTGATGCTGATGCTGAACACAGTTTATCAGATTTATCCATGAAGGATATATGGAGTTTGGTATCAGTTTCTGCTTAATCAAGATGCATATATGTACATGCATGCATATATGCATGGTTTTGTGCATATGTACATGTGTGTGTGCATGTGTGTTTAAAGGAAAACTTCTATGTCTTGGATCTCAGCTCTGACATTTGTCTGCTCCTTTCCTACTTCTACTAGGTTTTTAATGGATGCCATTCTTGGCTTGTCATTAGAGCTGGACCACTTTATTTTGGTGGGAAGGAGATAACAGACAAGAAGACAAGAACAGGCTGATACAACTGGGACACATTAGCCTGACTACAATTTAAGATTCATTGATCACTCAGACTTCTTGTTAAGTATAATGGCAATATACAATCTACCACACAGATCAACAATCCTGTTTTTATCACTGGACCAAGAAGGTTTCGACTATGGTTCTTATTCACAAATAAAAAGGACAACTCTAACTATGGCCCTTATTCCATCCTTTCTTTTCCTTACCTTTTGACTACATGGTCTTCCTTCCTAAAGCTACATCACTGCCTACCTTTTTTTCACCCTTCTAATCCCCAGTGGAAAACTGCCAGGCCAGTGGAAAACTGGCACCTTCTCAAAGAGGTCCAGGTTCATTTTTCTTCATAACACAGAAAGTTGAGTGGGTGACCTTTCTGCCTCAGCCAGGCAGAGTTCATACACAATTGAACGGGAAATAGATTGATGTCAGGCCGGATGGTCAAGTCACACATAAGTATAGCACCAAGAAATACACGGTGCCTTCTCACAGGGAAGATGGCTTCTCCCCATTGCCCAGTTCACAAATCAAGCTTGTATTCATCTGCACTTTCTCTAGTTATGGGTAGAGCTAGTCTAACTGCCTTAGCTAAATTAGAAGGGATGGGCTGAAGTAAAGGGTGAGGAGAGTGAAGGAAATAGATGAAGAGAAATGTGCTTAAATTAGTCTCTGGGAAAAAGAATCCCATTCTTTAGACATTACCCCAGAGTGGTAACAAGTATTTAAGTCTAAGCTACTATCATTTACCCTTCTCCAAGTTGACCAAGGAGGCAATGTTAAGATAGTTTAACATAAATGTTTACTTTTAGTTCATATGAGTTTTATAAAGGTAGATTATATTAAAGGCAGAACCCCCCAAATAAGTTAATTAAATTCATTAATCATTGAAACCTTTTCAAAGTACAGTCAAGTCTAATTCCCAGGATAGCTACTGCTTTGTTTTCAAAATGAGATGTGGTTAGATAGTGCTGCCAGAGACGTGTTGGCAACTGAGCTCATGAGACCAAACTCCAAACTCGGGAAAGCAGTCACAGCTTGCAAGAAGCCCTGGATACCTGATTCCCATCTCGAGATTTGCTCATTTTTCAGTGCTTTAATTCCCAGAAGCAGTTTTGCAAAATAATCTAAGTAAGGGGCAGGCATGGTAGCATGTAGCCTATTATCCTAGCATTTGGAGAGACTGAGGTAGGAGAATCAAGACTTTGAGGCTAGTCTGAGCTACATCTGAAGACCCTGTCTCAAAAAATAAAATGTCTAAGTGTAGGAGGAAGTGAACCTGCTGAAAGCTCACAGAAGCTTGATACTCCATGAAACACTATTCCAGCTAGGCAGTTCTGAGTCGACACCTGTTTCATTCAAAGACTATTGATTGCAAGTCTGTTTGATGGACCCCTCCTAGGTGATTTTTTATTGGATATTTTCTTTATTTGCATTTCGAATGTTATCCCCTTTCCAGGTTTCCCCTCCAGAAACCCCCTATCCCATCCCCCTCCCCCTGCCTCTATGAGGATGCTCTCCCACCCACCCTCCCACTCCTGCCTTCCTGCCCTGGCATTCCCCTACACTGAGGCATCAAACCCCTCAGGCCCAAGGGCTACTCCTCCCACAGATGGCCAACAAGGCCCTCCTCTGACACATATGTGGCCAGTACCATGGGTCCCTCCATGTGTATTCTTTGGTTGGTGGTCCAGTCTCTGGGAGCACCAGCAGGTCTGGCCTGTTGACACTGTTGCTTCCTCCATGGGGCTGCAAACCCCCTCAGTTCCTTCAGTCTCTTCTCCAACTCCTCCACCTGGGACCCTGCATTCAGTCAAATTGTTGGCTGCGAGCATCCGCTTCTGTATTTGTCAGGCTCTGGAAGAGCCTCTCAGGAGACAGCCATATCAGGCTCCTGTCAGCATGCACACTTGCAAGCATCTGCAATAGTGTTTGGGTTTGGTGGCTGTATATGGGATGTGTCCCCAGGTGGGGCAGTCTCTGGATGGCCTTTCCTTCAGTCTCTGCTCCACACGTTGTCTCCATATTTCCTCCTGTGAGTATTTTGTTCACCCTTCTAAGAAGCACTGAATTCACATTTTGGTCTTCCTTCTTCTTGAAGAAGGTCTGTGAAGTAAATCATGGGTGTTCTGAACTTTTGGGCTAATATCTACTTATCAGTAAGTACATACCATGTTTATTCTTTTGTGACTGTGTTACCTCACTATTTTCAAGTTCCATCTATTTGCCTGCAAATTTCATGAAGTCATTGTTTTTAATAGCTGAGTAGTATTCCATTGTGTAAATGTACCACATTTTCTGTATCCATTCCTAGGTTGAGGGACATCTGGGTTGTTTCCAGCTTCTGGCTATTATAAATATGGCTGCTATGAACGTAGTGGAGCCCGTGTCTTTATTACATGTTGGAGCATCTTCTGGGTATATGCCCAGGAGTGGTATAGCTGGGTCCTCAGGTAGTATTATGTCCATTTTTCTGAGGAATCTCCAGACTGATTTCCAGAGTGGTTGTACCAGCTTGCAATCCCACCAACAATGGAGGAGTGTTCCTCTTTCTCCACATCCTCACCAGCATCTGCTGTCACCTGAGTTTTTGATCTTAGCCATTCTGACTGGTGTGAGGTAGAATCTCAGGGTCGTTTTGACTTGCATTTCCCTGATGACTAAGGATGTTAAACATTTCTTTAGGTGTTTCTCCATCATTTAACTCTGAGGTTCCAGATATCTATAGTAAAGTCCAGGGGATCCTGAGCTTGTCTCTTCTGTGCTGTGGCCAACAGACCTAGCACATCCCAGAAGGTTTCTGGAGCCTACTAGTGCTGCCTCCAGTGGACAGGGAGAAAATTCAAATCCAAGTCCAGGAGGACTAGGGTGCAGAAGCAAATGTCCCCAACAGCAGTGTGGTAAGAGAGTCCTGACCTTGCAAAAAATAGCTCCCGTAGGAAGCTTCCACACAGCCTCCGAATAAAGGCTTTCTTTCCCTACCACTTACTCAACAGTAGAAGGTTTAAGTTTGACCAAAAGACGACCTCTAATTACAGCCACTGCCCCTCCCCCTACACACCATTCTAGCACCAAAGGGCAAAGTGGAAACAAAAGACATTTTTCTTCTATTTTTAACACAGTGTATATTAGCAATAAATTAATGTTCTTCTTTCAGCACCTTTTAAGCACCAGAAGGGGCCAATTCTTTTTGCTATATTGTCTTCCACCGAGCAGCTGATGGATCATGCTGTCACAGAAGGCAACGCAGTGAAACAGCCCTTGAAGCACATTTTCACAGCCTCACGCTGCACATCTTCTGGAAGCTACTTTACAGTGGGGGAAACCGCAGGTCCCCAGTTGTGGCATCTTTTTAGATTTTAGGAAGATGAGGGTGTGCACATTGCTATTACCCCAGCAAATTTTCTGTTCCAGCTAAAGGAAAGGGGTGAGATCAATATAAGGGCTAGCAATTTTCTTTTTTATAAATCTCTGTTGCTGTTGTTATTTAGTAGAACAGAAAAATCTGTGTTAACACTTCATTTGCCATATCTTTGGGCAGAAACAGCACTCCATTGTCCTATTGAATAGCAACAGTTTCCCCAGTCTGATAGCCATTAATGATAGATTCAAAAGTAAAGCTCATCTATTTTTCTTCACAGGTGCAAGTACCTGCTCACTATCCTAAGACCACTTATTAGCATGTTATCTCCCAAATACTTTCATTTTGAGACACTGGAGGAATGGAAAGTTGGTAACATTTGAAAATTCAAAGTATTGAATAGTTCCTGAGCTGGCAAAGTACTTTCACTTTAGTAACAAGACTATGTCAGGGGTTCAGGATCTTACTATGCTGTGTTAATTTTGTTTAGTTATCTGGACAGATCTTGAAGCCCTACAATACTTATCATAGTCCCATGGACTTATGTGTTCAAGGAATGTTGAAGACAGTGGTACTGACATCTCCCTGGTAGATAGAGGTGGAAACCTGGGTTCAGAATTCTAGCAACTGCTAAGCCATGTAACTCACTACTCCTTGGTGTCCTTGTTAATAAAATGGGAGATATTCATAGTAACAGTGTACTAGGGCTGTTGTGAAGATTAATGTAACTAGTATTTATAAATTGTAAAAAAAATACAGGGTTGCCACATAAGCACCGTAAGTTCTGAAAGTAACAAATTAAAACACAGACTTTGCTCAATATTTCATACCTGTGTTGTCATCTCTTGCTTGAATCTCAGAGAAGTCACCATGAGGAACTCTCCTGTCCTTTCCCCAGGGACTTGGTGTGCTTTTATCAGACCACTCCTTCAGGAAGTTGAACCCTACATGAATAAAAGTGTAATTTTTGTTTCAGTGGCTTTTGTGCCTAAGATCCGTGGGGAAAAAAACTCCCACAAATCTTCCTCATGAGCTGTCCAAGTGAGAGTTTGTATAGAAGTCAACTCTATTCCTTAGTGCAATCCCACACTGTTGGTCTTTGAAAATGCCTGTCTTTTTAGGGTAGACCATGGGCTAACTGTGACCTTCCTATTCCCAGGTAAGAGGCAGACACTGCAGATGGAGTCTGAATTCTGGCTGAGCTGCTCTGAGGAAGACTGTGAGAGACAGTGAGTCAAAGCACATAGAATTTCTGAATGGCAAACAAGAAAACAGTGAGGGGCTGCGCTCCCAAGGGTACTGAAATGGAACTAAATGTTTATTTAGCCTAAGAGGATTTTCTCCTCTCTCTTTCTTTTGTCCTTAAAAAAAAATGTAAGAAGGCAGTCACTGGAAGGAAATCTTCTAGGAGTCAAACAACATGCCATTTGTATTTCCAAATCATGGATCACAATTCCCATCCCCTTCCTCCCCTCTCCCCAGGGAAATTTTGACTAGAGATCAAAGAAAGTAACAGAGAAATTGCCAGAGCTGTTGAAATCAAGTGGATTCTGACCAAGTAGGCTTCCCAATCATCCCTCATAACAGTGGGGAGTTCTTCAGCTCTAATGGACAAAAGCTCTTTTCTCATGATGGGAGGGGGACATTCTCTAAGTAGGAGAGCAGCCCAAAACTTTCATAGGGGTATTTCAGCAAACCAAGACAGCAAGGGCAAACCAGTAAGGGCGCTAGAGAAGGCATCAAATGATCCCAAATATTTCTGCTTTGTGAGCCATGGGATTGGGTAGAGATGTTCCATAGCAGATACAAATTAGGAAGGCCCCCAAAGCCATCTCTTAATCTTGCTGCTGCTCAGTTATCCATGCCACACATAAACTGCATTAAATTACAAGTGACACTGTTAAAATGACATTCTAGGTCTGGTTAAACCTCCAGGTGCTGGGGAGTTTAGAGTTAAGATTCCCAGAGTCACAAGCTGTCCCAAGAACCTTTGTACTTACAGTCTCAGCAAGTTCAGCAAAGATTCAATTTAAGAATGATAATGTAGATCTGGGATGCTCTGAAATCTCCTCTAAACAGCTGACAGAGAATCCTGGGTGTCATCCTCCATTGGACTGGAAAACAAAAGCCCTTCCAGAGGACTCAAGTTCAGTTCCCAGCACTCATATTTGGTGGATAACAACTCCATCTCCAAGGGATTTGATGCTCTCTTCTGGTCTCCAAGGGCACACACATACACACACATACAGAGAGAAAGAGAAACAGAGACAGAGACAGAGACAGAGAGAAAGGAGAGAGACAGAGACAGAGAGACAGAAATTTAATAACATATTTAAATAATGGAGTGTCTCACTATGTACCATGGCACACACTCATCACTTAAGAAGCAGAAGTAGAATAATCAAGAATTCAAGGACAGACACTACTACATAACAAATTTGAGGCCAGCCTAGGCTATATGATACCCTGTCCTTAAAAAAAAAAAAAAAAAAAAAAAAAAAAAGATAAGTAGAGTATCTCCACTGACTGGGGTGGGTGGACACTTCCTGCCTTCAGGATATGATGGATTGAACAGTGTCCCTCAAAAACTGAGATGGACCCTTTTAACTCAATCTGACTGGTACTGTCACAAGAAAAGGGAAAATTTGGACAGAACAAAAAGATAATCATACAAGGACAGAGACAGAAGTTGGAATTAAATCAATGAAGTTACAGAATTCTTGGGCTAAGAAAAGCTGTAAGGAGCAAGGGAGTACTCTTCACTAAAACCTTTTGAGGGACTGTTGCGGGAAGTATTAAAAAAGGAGCTCTGAGTCAGAGCTCCATGATCTCTCCACCCAGCTTGCTAGGTTCCCACTGGCGGGTTGCTACCACTCCTGCCCCAAGCTTCAATATCTCCATGGCCTCTGTGGTGCACATCAGGCAAACCCACACTTTGCTACTGTACCTTTCTCTCTAGAACCCAGACAAGCCACCATGTGAAGGAAAACACAACACAAACTTAGCTCAGAAACAATGATAACTCTATCTCTGAGTGCAACAACTAAAACCTAATCTTGTAAACCTTATCAAAGTCTGATTCCTCTGGTGTCGAATCCTTGTGGATCCACCATACCAAAAGACTCTAGTAGCTGCATCTTACCTAGATGCTGTCCCCATTCCAAAAGGTTCTCTCTCTCTCTCTCTCTCTCTCTCTCTCTCTCTCTCTCTCTCTCTCTCTCTCTCTCTCCTGCTTCCTCTCTTCCTCTCTCCGACCTGGGAGTCCCCCCTCCATGTGCCCAGTGATTGGCTCCTTTATTCATTAGGGGATTGGTTCACAAGAAGTCACAGGTGTAACTCACTCCTTGTCTGAAGTCCCTCACAGGAGGGCAGAATTAGCAGAATACAAAAAGGCCCAGGGCTATCCACAACAAGGGACCAGAGCTAACACCTTGATCTGTGACCTCCAGAACTGAGAAGAAATCAGCTACAGTTTTAAGCTACTCAGTTGGGTATTTTGTTACTGGACCCTACAGAGTAATGCAATTGGCTTCAACCCTTTCTTCAGCTTCCTTGCCCTTTGCCTCTATTTAGACTGAGCTGAAAGATAAGCATAACCACAGAACTGAGCAGGACAAGAAGATATATTGTCTTCTTCCCTAATGCCTAATATAGCCAAACCAAGACCAGCCCATCTTCCTGGTAAAAATCTACAGCCACCTCCCTGAAAGTCACAGTTTCCAGGATTCTACTTGGCCACTCCCTCTTTCTATCCCCTGAACCCCCAGCCTAAACCAGCTCAGGATTGCTCCATGAGGACTTGATTCCCCCAGGGCTTAGTAGCCCAGCCCAAAATCTAAGATCCAGATGCAGAGGGGAAGCAGAAGGCAGGAAGATAGGACCCAGATTGGTGTTTTCTCTCACACTGACTGCAGAACCAGAATGCTGTAGAAGAGAGATTAAAGCAAAGACTGCTGTACTTAGGGAATTAAATGCTACAAATATTTTAAACAACCCAACTGGACCTCATAAGTGTATGGTAAAGGCTGCAAAATGTACAGTTGGGAGACTTGGCTCAAATTAAAGGCTCTCTGAATAACAATTGATTTTAATTTGTGATTTCTCATACTATCCATATGGCAGGTCTTCATGGGAAATCAACTGTCTCCTAGTTGATTGGGACATCTGAAGTATGCCTTTTTGGCATGTAGGGTTTTTTATTTTTTTCATTCAAATCAGTGGCTTGGATGAGAAGGAGAGTTTGAAAACAGGTCCTTAATGTTGCTAGCATTTCTACAGCTGGAAATGTAACAGCTGCCCATGGGAGTTACAAAGTAAAACTCATTTCCCAACCATATTGCCATTCTTTTAGGCCAATACCAGCTTGTTACTTTAGTGTTCTATGGGCATTCATTTGAAAATGAAAAATCCTATTTGGATGCATTGAAATAATAATAATAATAATAATAATAATAATAATAATAATAATAATAATAATAAATGATGCAGCATGTAAGCAATGTTATGACCTGAAGAAGGGATTGCCTTGCCAAATATTCCAGGCTCACATTAGACAGATAATCTTAAAGTATTGTATAACCAATATCTGAGAGGCAGAATTTCTAGCCAACTCTGGGTAAGACCATGATGCCACCAAAGATATGCTGACAGTCTTTCCTCTTTAGAGAGCCTTCAAACCACACATTTGGTCTCAAGGGTGGATGTGATATTGGAAATGCTGCTTCTCTCTCTCTCTCTCTCTCTCTCTCTCTCTCTCTCTCTCTCTCTCTCTTTCGCTCGCTCTCTCTCTCTCTCATACTTTCTTCTCTAAGTCCTCCATAGATGCTCCTCAGAGGATGAAGCAGGAGACAGGAAATGCTAGCAAAATTTCAATTTTCCTGAATTGTTGCTCTACAGAGAGAATGGGAAGTAGGTGAGGTATCAGGAAGTCACTATAAGCATACTGTTAAATCCATGTCACATCATTGCACAGAAATCTCACCATTGAAACATCACATTCTCAGACCAGAGAGATGGCTCAGTGAGTAAATGTGGTTACTGACAAATCTAAGGACTAGAATTCTATCCCAAGGACCAACATAGTGGAAGGAGAGAACTGACACTTGCAAGTTGTTCTCTGATCTCAGCATACACACTGTGGTGCATGCATGTGTGCATATGCTCTTGTGCACACACACACACACACACACACACATGCTCTTGTGCACACACATACACACACACATGCACTCATGCACTCATGTGCACACCAAAACAATCAAACAAATAAATAAAATGTGAAAGTTCACTTTCTCTCAGGTGTTATTCCATGATTACAGCATCAAGGACAAGATCCACGAATTAATGTATGTATGATTGAATAAATGAATGAATGAAAACTTTAGAAATTCTGCTTCAGAAATTGCTTCTCTGTGGTTTCATATTCCTTTCACTTTTCTTACCCACTTCTCCATGTCTTTTTTGTGTTTTATCACTATCTTTTCCTCAAACTGGCTAGAAAATTCTAAACTTTATTTTTCACTGATGCCTGATTTATTTTCTCTTAATCAGCTTCAAGTTTTCCCTTTCACATCTTCCACAGAAATACTTTTGAAAGACACATTAGGCCAAGCTTAAGTGTTTAAAATACACATGAAGAAACATATTCATAAAAACGCTCCTCGTAACACACTTAATATAGCTGGGAAGCTAAGTCTTAACCTCTTTTCAAAAACATGTGAGCAAGCAAGAAAATCACTGTTCAATTAATGGTTAAATTGGAGAGTATTTAGCATAAAAATTTCCAGTAATGAGGGCTTGTGGACTTCAGGAAACCTCAAACTGTAGCAAAGGTCTTGTTTTTTTTCTTTTTTTTCTCAATTGTCTAATTAGTAGGATTTAACTATAGCAGACTATTCACCCTTGGCCTTTGACATTCAGAATAAATAATTTTTGTCTTCTATGCATTGGAGGATGTTTTGCAGCATCTCTGGCTTCTATCTGCCAGATGCCAGCATCATCACTTTCCTAGCTATCATCCCTAAAATGTGCCCAGATATTGCCAAATGTCCACTGGGAGCTAAAAGTTGAGAACCACTGTGAAAGATAGGAGAAGGGAAAAAAACAAGCCTCAAATACTCACCAAATTGAGTTAGATTCTAACCTTAACTACCTCACCAAGTTGAGAACCACTGGGAAAGATAGGAAAACAAACAAACAAAAACCAAACAAACCTCAAAACTCAAATAGTGACTGAACAAGAGTTTACTCACCTAACTGGAATCCTAACTAGATCTGCAATGGACTCAAAAGCTTGACTTATCTGAGGCATGTTAACGAGCTCTTGTACATGTTCTCCTAAAACTACATCCTGCATGAAATTTGAATTGAACTATTGATGCAGTTTCTAAGTGTTTTATCTATAGAACTAAGCACATAGATACAGACGTTTTTGTTGAAGCCAGAATATAGAGAAACATACCCTCTTTACATGTGCTCCAGCTCTATGCAATGATCAAAAATTCCTGCTGTGCTATATGCTATGTTGGATGCATGATGAAGACAGAAGTGACATCTAACACTACTATATGGGGTATAATATTCTGGAAAAAGAAGAATTGCATCAGGACTAGCAAAACTGAGAACCTATCTGAAATGAATTGCTAAATGACTTAGAGCATGTCACTTCTCAGAACTTGTGATTTTTTTCATCATAATCCCGAAAGTCTCTTTTAGCTTCAATATGTTATGAACTTATAAGTGTAATTGTTACACATAAACTGTAGGCCAAAACTCTTGATGTTGATAATGAAGTTGAGTATTTACAATGTCCCCTAAAACTTCCCTTTTAGGAGCAAGAGGGAGTGGGAAGGGAATCTAATCTCTAATATTCTCTTTGACTGGCACTTTGACCCACGCTAAATTCATTTATGCTTGAAATTCAGTAGCTCAATGTGGATGACTGTTTGACAAAGGCTAATGCTGGATGAGCTCAAAAATAAAAAAGTTCAAGTGATTTTTAAAAATTAATAATGAAAGCAAGACCTTCCGGTTTTCACCTGTGGGTGGAGACCTCTGCCTGGGCCACCAGGAGTCCATAGCCAACGAAGATACCCTCCCAGGAGCTTGGAAAAGCTGTGAGTGGGGTTAAGGGGAGCAACACCTCTCACCCAGACCCGCCCGGATCTGCCAGGATCCAGGGCCTGAGAACCCGGGGACAGAAAAACTCTGAAACTTCCGGTTTTCACCTGTGGGTGAAGACCTATGCCTGGGCCACCAGGAGTCCAAAGCCAACCAGCTCCAGAGAAAGATACCCTCCCAGGAGCTTGGAAAAGCCATGAGTGGGGTTAAGGGGAGCAAGACCTCTCACCCAGACCCACCCAGATCTGCCGGGATCCAGGGCCTGAAAACCCGGGGACAGAAAAAAATCCGAACCTTCGGGTTTTCACCTGCGGGTGGAGACCTATACCTGAGCCACCAGGGGCCTGTGCCTGGGGACCTCAGCATGGGCCACAAGGCACCAGGAGAGAGCGGGTATCCCAGGAGTGCTGACACACCTTTGAGCACAGGCAAAACCACCACTTCTGTTCAAACTCACTGGATCAAGAGAGACTCTTACAGAGCCTTCAGGGCATAGGAACCAAGGGACAGCTGGGGACAAGATACTTCTGATTTCTTTCTGCAACCCAGAGCAGACCCTGTGCCACAGCTCTCCAAACCAAACACCTCTCAGAGAGAGCTGGTCTTCAAGGAGTACTGACACAGAGGCCTGCAGGAGGGGCAAGCCACAACCAGACAGAGTAAGATCAGCTAACATCAGAGTCAACAAGATGGCAAAAGGCACGGGTAAGAACATAAAGAACAGAAACCAAGAGTACTCGGCATGACCAGAACCCAGCTCTCCCACCACAGCAAGCCCTGGATACCCCAACCCAACAGAAAAGCAAGACTCAGATTTTAAATCATTTCTCATGATGATGATAGAAGATGTGAAG